>CM044562.2:16430071-17630071 GCA_024416835.2 Perccottus glenii | reverse complement strand
TTGTATCGCATTCATTCACTAGAGACACTTAGAGTTGTCGATTAACCTATACATGCATGTGTTTGGACGATGGGAGGAAGCTGGAGTACCCGGAGAGAACCCACAGTAACACAGGGAGGACATGCAGACTCCTCACAGAAAGACTGGAATCGGCCGAGGATGTTTGAGTCGGCCGGGTTTTGAACTCACGACCTTCTTGCTGTGAGGCAGGAATGCCAACCACTCTGTCACTTGCACACCGCCATTGTACAATTTTTTTTTAATGAGCTAGCATGGAGTGTATCCTCAGTGAGCTTCTTCCTTCAAGTAAAACCCGATTCCCAAAAAGTTGGGACACTGTACAAATTGTGAATAAAACAGAATGCAATGAGCCATTATCTGGCATTACATTTCAAAATGTCTCACTTTCAACAATTGATATGTCATCTATGTTCTATTCTGAATAAAATATTGAAATTTTAAACTTCCACATAATTGCATTCTGTTTTTATTCACAATTTGTACAGTGTTCCAACTTTTTTGGAAATGGGTTTGTACATTATTTTTATTATTTGTGTGAGAATATAAAATCAGCTAAAACTAATCTACAATAAATACATACACTACCAGTCAAAAGTTTGGACAGACTTTCTCATTTAATTCAATGAGAAAATGTGTAAAAACGTTTGACTGGTAGTGTATGTATTTATTGTAGATTAGTTTTAGCTGATTTTATATTCTGAAATGTTTTTAGCTCAGGGCAGGTGCAATAACTCTATTTCAATGTCATTGCTGGACTGTTACTGAATGAATGTGTGTAGTTGTACATATAAATAGGTACATGCATATGTTCTGTCTGTTTTGTACTGTATGTTTGCTCTGCAGCTGCTCTGCATTTTGCCCAAGACAAATTTTCCTTTGGGACAATAAATTATACTTGATTTGGTTAGTGGCTATGCAGTGGTTAAAAAGTACTCAGAATCATTTTATGAAGCAATCATAAACAGATGGACCTCCAGAAAGTGAAGAAGTGTTTGAATAACAACTTAGGGAGTCAGTGGGAGCCAACTGCCATGCAAACTGTGTTCTGTAATGCTTCAATACATCCCTAGTGCTGTGTACAACGAGAATGAGATGGTGGTTATTAAACAGTACAAATTAATAACACATTTTATTTATATAGCGCTTTTCAAAACATTCAAAGACGCAGAACAAAGTGAAATTGTGGCCCTACATTTATTCCACTGGCCCCTGTTATTCATTGTATTTTTATAATTTCATCTCTTCTGCCTATAGTTAAACACATCTATGTTAAGGCTAATGTTATACCAACTGTCGTCCCAACAGGAGAATGCAGCTTCAGCTCGGCGGGGGTCTACGATGGCACCGTGTACAGCCACATATTTCAGATCCTCTACAGGAACGAGGAGATCTCTGTGAACGACTGCATGAACTTCAAAGTTTACCTTCTTCTGGATGGAGAACGGGTGAGTCACGCCGCTGACATTTTCTCCTCCTCTCTTTTTCACTTCCTGGGAAACAATGGTTACAGGAGAGAACAATTGTAATGCTGTTTATATTTCTGCACCACCTGTTACTTGGCACAGAAGATAAAGGCAGGAACAAACAGCTGCAGTTTGGATTTGGGCTTTTCACAAATTGCATTTCCTTTGATTAATCCATCTTAGTCAGTTTTTGTTCTGTTTTTTCACAACATAGAGCAATTTAATGAAAAGCATGAGTCTCACATAACAGAATTAAAACCGTGACGCGCTTACACAATAGAATAGTATTACAGCTATGTGATGTTATGTGTGTTTGCAGAAATCCTATTAGTCACCACAGTAATTAGGGAATTATTAGTCCATAAATATCACCTGGAAATGAGAAAAGCACACTAGCATGAATAAAGAAGAAAATTGGCTATATTATTGCCTTATCAATGTCAATCACACTGACCTTTTGTTCCAAACTGGAATGTTGTCAAATTGGGTAAATGTTTATTTTTGTAACAGATAATAGAGGAGAGATAAGGGTTGGAAATATTAGTGTATAGTGTAATAAAATAACAGCAAATGTATCTCTTGACTTTGAAATATGTTGAGATTAGTCTTATTAACAGTTGTACTAGAACAAGCACTTTCCTCAATAAATCCTGGAAAATAATCTTTCAGACAGTATACCATTCTTAATATGAGCCAACGAGACAAGGCCAGAAAGAACAGAATGACACTTTTCTATATGACATAACTCTTTAATCAAATTGCATGGTGGAAATTACAAGTAATGAGCTGTTTCACCCAAACATAACAGCATTTTGATCAAATAGAAAGAGGATGAAGCAAAATGAAAACAGACTTAACTAGGATATAGTATACCTAAAATACAGTAATAACTTTGGAAATTTTACAGACCAAAGCTGAATATTCAATGCAAAGGTGCCAAGTGCTGCAGATTTTAGTTATCTCACAAAGTCTGGTGGAAAATGTACGTTTTAAAGAGCTGCATCAATTTAGGAAAAATCCAAAGTTATCATACCATAATAGACTCACTCCCCATCCCGTTTGTGCCATTATGCTGGTGCATTTTCTGTAAAGCCACTGCAATAGATAGACAGTTAAAAACAAATCACTTCTACCGACTGAACCCATAGTGACAGGCCGCAGGCAAAGGCACCTTGTAGTGTTTCATTGATTTTTAGGTTAGCAACATTCAACTATACTTTCTTTGCCTTTGGTTTCTGGCCAACAGCTAATGCCCACTGGGGCTGTTATATATCCACATGGCCAAATATGACCTCAACTATTTCATTTTAAAAATCAAAGCACCATCAAAATGTCAAGAGTTATAATGCCAAAATGAAAGTGCTTTAATGGAAGAGACCCTGGACCCAGTCAGCCCAGGATCTTTGTCAGAAGACCAAGCGTGTAAATCTGCAAGACAGTTATTGACAGAAAAGTGCTTTATGGTTTTATGTGGCCATGACCCTGAAAAATCTCCTCTGTCCGGTTTGGTGGCTGGGAGTGACTTGAGCTCAAATAGACTAGCAGGGCTGTGATGTGCGGAGATGTGCTCCCAGCTAATCATCCACATGATGGCCCTGGCTAAGGTGCATCATCAGTCAGGCGCTCTCTGACGCACAAAGCGGAGCGACAGCAACATCTGATGGATGTGATGGTGTCTGTAATACCAATGGACACATGAATGCATTGGACACAATGGCTCGGTAGATTCAAGAGGATGGTCAATGACTACAATAAACACTGACATATATATAGTGGTCAGTGCCTAATCCGGTAACAACCACCATTTTGTTACACCTCTTCAGATTCACATATTAGTGCCAGGTAGATAACGGTCACTTACAATGTGTCACTGACTATACACCTTCTGTCTGGCCCAAGATCGGTCTCATTGTTGTGGAGTCAAGGAGAATAACCCACGCATTTAAACACTATTCCGTCTAGATCACTGTAGGTCACTTGTGCATTGTTTCCAACAGTTTCTGTTTATTCACCGTCACTTGATGTCTGGTGACCAGACGTCTGGTGACGGTGAATAAACAGAAACTGTTGGAATCATTCATGATTGGCTGACTTAGGCAAGATTCACATTTATTTTTTCACGTTACGCTAAAATGGCCAAGTGATGGACACAAGTAACGCAAATTAAAGCGTTAAAACACAGAACAGTGGAGATAAAGGCAGCCAAAACTGTTCCAGAGTCAGACCGCACTTAATAGACATCCTATTGTACCAATTGTAATTCCTTCTTTAAAACTTTGCTTCACTGATATGTTATATAATAATCCAAATGTGTTAAGGATCAGTTAATTCTCTGTTTATTGGTACTGCCCCTAATGTTTGATAGTTCTCTCCAATCGCCACTGCACCCATCAAATCATTGGCTTACAATCATTTATCATTGCCGATCAGAGCGCCTTGGATATCCTTTTCATATTGTTAATTGCTTTTAAATCCTCATTGTTTCTCCCCAAAAGCAACGGATTTACACCATTTTTATTGTCCTCGGTTCCTTGGGATCTAGTGAGCAACCTCATTACCTTGCTGCAATGTTATCTAGATTACATAACTGTACATTTGGACAATATTGGAATCTATATTATGTGACATTTATAGTGAAGAGCCACGGGAGCTGAAAGGCAGATCCCATTTCTGCTGCCGGCGTTCCCAAAGGCTCCTCGCTCATTAACCTTCCAGAGGTTATCTTCTGCTCACAGCTCCACACTGCAGGCCCCGAAATAGCCCTTTCATTTCCCCTGTGTACCTCTGTGTGTATGCTTAATCAAACACACACTACAGCCACAAATGTCTGTATACCTAGCGTTTTACCGTCAAACCCTTTTATTCTAATGAGCAACACTGCGCTCCGGTCTTCAAACGACTCCATTACATCCTGCCTTTGTAGTTTGTGTTTTATATTCAAACCAGTTCTCTCTTTAAAGCATTTTTTTGTGGCACTTTGAACGTGTGAATACATCAGGTCCTCTTGTAGCTACTGGGCATTTTGAAGATGAAATATAGGGTTGTAGAACATAAAGATGAGAATTAGAGAGACTCTGAAGTGACTTATCAAAAAAGAAGGCCATCACTTTAGGTTTAAAAAGGATGTGAATTCATTAATGGAGTACTCTTGTTGACAAAGGTTACACATTCATCAATACATTACATCCACATTCATATACAGACAAATGAAACTGTGAAAAGCGTTCACTAGTTTGAAATGAATACTCATCTCTATATGTCTTCAGCTATTTTAAATGTGCATGTATACTGGACACTTTTGCATCTACAAATTTAAGAAAAAAAAACATTTAAAACTGGTGCTGGATAGAAAGAATATTTCTACAATATTTTTACCCTAACCTCTAAGTAAATATTGTAGAAATCAAGTTGTAGATTTCTACAATTTGTTTGCTGTGATAAAATCATAGTAAAAACAGTAATATCATGTATAATTAAATGTACTTGTAGTTTATTTGTATTGTTAAAAAAATACTGTATCTGGTGTCTGGCTGACTTCCTTTTCAAGAAAATTGTGCCACACTCACACAATGTGGGAAAAAACAACATTTTAACAAGTGTAAAAAAGTATGTAAAAAGTTTGCAAAGGTATAATTGAGAATAGGCAATATTGTCATGAAATGTAATTGGAGCCGAAGATGAAAAAACAGCCTTTAAATGGCAACTGTAATGGAAATTTTTCAGCATCGATTTTCAGCTTAGTCCCTCTTTAAAAACTATAGCTGATACTCAGAAGTATTCAGAAACCTTGTCCAGTTATGAAATGAAATTGATAGAAATATTAAAATGTAAAAAACTTTGTCCACTCTTTTTTTTTTTTTTTTTTTTAAGATATCATCTGCTAATGTTGGTGTGCATTTAGATTTAAAGAAAGCAACATTACATATCCCATTAAGAAGTTTGGGTTTTGGCCCTCTAAGGCTCCTGTAGTCTGCTGTAATTATTCCAGCCGACTGCTACAAATGAGCACTTTAAATCAAGTAATAAAACTGGGTGTGAATGTTTTTTTAAGAGTGGGAATCCTTAATGTTTGTGACACAATAACATAGAAGAAGAGGACTAATAGAACATTAACATTCAACATTGTTGATTGTTTTGTGTTGTCTGCAGGTGGAGGAGGCGCTGAGCGAGGTGGACTTTCAGTTGAAGCTGGATCTCCATTTCACTGATAATGAGCAGCAGTAAGTTTTACAGCAGTCTACTAATGGCTTTGTACTTGTGGCTGTGTACTTATTGTATTATGTTCTCACATAAACAAAAGCTGAACCCTAGTCCTTGTTGGTTTTATGCACGAGTGAGAACGCAAACTAAGCATGAAAAATTGCCTATTATGTATTTAAGCAGCTGGTCACGAGATGTTGGACCAGCTTCTCTGTGATATAAAAGTCCAAAAAAGATGGTTTCCATTAGAACACGCTCCAAAAAAACAGTGTTTTTTTTCATACTGTCAGTATTTCAGTGTATTTACGTCTACTGTCTTTTTTTTTTTTTTTTTACATACCTGGATGATTATAGTACTCAAAATTGACTTATTATTGTATGGGCACCAGTTTTTTTACTTCTCACACAAAGGAATGTGTGTCTCTATAAATGTGAGAAATAGCAGATAAAAAATGGGAATTTTTTTAGAACCTACTAGATACAATGTGCTTTTTGGAGCTTGACATTTCTTGGCCCAGTCTATAGCGAGAATGATTTGAAGAACACTTTCAGTTCAGTTCTATTTAGATCAATACAAGTATGATTTTTATTATCAACTGGTTGCATATATCTAAAGACACAGCAATTCCATTTACAGATATCAGAAGTGCTTAGGAAATATCTTCTCACTCACTCAACCTTGAGATTTTATACCTTGTAAGTACGGGTAGCTATGTCACCTTTAAACCTTGGTAAACAGACAGCATTTTTTTCTTGTATTTGAGAGAAACCGTTTTATCACCGTATAACATATTGGACATACAGCTGTGCTAATAAGTTTTCATACCCTGGCAGAATTTTTTAGAGAATATGAATGATAAACCAAAACAGTTTTTTACTCATGGTTAGTGGGTGGGTGAAGCCATTAATTGTCAAACAATTGTTTACTCTTTTTTAATCATAATGGCAACAGAAACTACCCAAATGACCCTGATCAAATGTTTACATACCCTGGTGATTTTGGCCTGATAACATGAAAGTTGACACAAACGGTTTTGAATGGCTACTAAAGGTAACAATCCTCATTTGTGATCTGTTTGCTTGTAATCAGTGTGTGTGTATAAAAGGTCAGTGAGTTTCTGGGCTCCTGACAGACCCTTGCATTCTTTATCCAGTGCTGGTCTGCCGTTTCTGTATTCTGAGTCATGGGAAAAGCAAAACAATTGTCTAAGGGTCTGCAGGAAAAGGTAATTGAACTGTATAAAATAGGAAAGGGATATAAAAAGACATCCAAGGAATTGAGAATGCCAATCAGCAGTGTTCAAACTCTAAGTGGAAAATGAGGATTCAAACCAAGATCAGGTAGACCAACAAAAATTTCAGCCACAATTGCCAGGAAAATTGTTCGGGATGCAAAGCAGAACCCACAAATAGCTTCAGCTAAAATACAGGACTCTCTGAAAAAGGTGATGTGGCAAGATGCACAATAAGGAGTCACTTGAAGGGCTGCATGGTCAAGAAATCCATTATTACGCAAATCCCACAAAGAGTCCAGCTTAACAGACACCAAACAGCACAGAGTCAAGCCTCTAAACTTTTGGAAGTCATTTGGAGTGATGAGACCAAAATGGAGCTTTTTGGCCACAACCATTAACGTTACATTTGGGAAAGAGTCAACAAGGCCAATGATGAAAGGTAAACCATTCCTACTGTGAAACATGGAGGTGGATCGCTGAGGTTTTGGGGATGTGTGAGCTACATGGAAAAGGCACAGGAAAAGATGAATGCAGCATGTTATCAGAAAATACTGGAGGAAAATTTGCACTCATCAGCCCGGAAGCTGCGCATAGAGCGTACTTGAATGTTCCAGTATGACAATGATCCAAAGCACAAGGCCAAGTCGACCTGTCATTGGCTACAGCAGCATTAAGTGAAGGTTCTGGACTGACCATCTCAGTCTCCTGACCTCAATATCATTGAGCAACTCTGGGGAGATCTCAAACGTGCAGTTCATTAAAGACAGCCCAAGACTTTACTGGAGGCTTTTTGCCAAAAAGAGTGGGAGAAAATAAAGAGCCTAATCCACAGCAACCACAAATGACTTCAAGGTGGCAATACACAGTATTAAGAACCTGGGGTATGTAAACTTTTAATCAGGGTCATTTGGGTAGTTTCTGTTGTCATTATGATTTAAAAAGAGTAAACACAGTTGTTTGACAATTAATGGCTTCACCCAACCACTAACTATGAGCGAAAAATGTTTTTGAGTTATTATTCATATTCTCTGAAAAATGGCCAAAGAAAATCACAAATTCTGCCAGGATATGAACTTATGAGAACAACTATAACAGCAGCATTGCATCAGTTCGACTAAACTTCAGTTTGATGTAATGTCTTGGTACATTTTTTATGTACTAACAACCCTTGATTTAAGATTTATTGAGCCCAGAATCTGTCTCCAACAAGTAATAGAAAGTGAAACATTAAGAAGTGCGCCTCGGAGTAATTGAGAAATGTCCCCTGCTTTGACAATTTTATTACCTTGCAGAATTCTGTTTCACAAATGCCTTTATAAAATTTGTTTATTTATAGAGTGAAACTATGATACAGCATGTCATTTGTTAAAATAGATTTGTACAAATTGAAATCTGTCAGCGGAGGCCATCTTGGTTGTATACAAAAGTTTGGACTTAAGACATCTTTTTAAAGGTCTTGTATTATTATTCAATTAATATTGGCCTTGACTCGGTCTTTGTTACTGTAGTCTTTAGTACAACTTGAACCAACGCCACTCCATTGTTTGAATCAGAATGCTTGTTATGTGAGAATGAATTGTTTGTGTCTCGGATCATGCCCAAAACATCTGTAATACAACCCATAAGTAGTACAAATAATATACTATTATATTGTATTGAACAGAGAAGAACTCTTCATAATTAAAATATTTAGTTTAGTTTATTTGGTCACTTTAAGAATAAAAATATGAGGGAAGTGAAAATAGGTAAAATAAAACTGGGTTGTCAAAATACCCTGTTTAGAATATAACATTAGTTAGCGTTTCTGTTGTCTGATTTTCAGGCTGGCAGAGATAGCAACCGTGCCCCTGATCAGCACTCGCACCCTAAACCTCCATTTCCACCCGCGCCGAGGCCTGCACCATCACGTGCCAGTCATGTTTGACTACTTCCACCTGTCAGTCATCTCTGTCTCCATCCACGCCTCACTGGTGGCCTTACATCAACCTCTAATCAGGTATGCCTATAGCTAACACCAACATCCACATCCTTCACTTTTAAACATCTGTTTGCCACTAAAATGATTGATCGCCAAACACTTACGAGATAAATCCTGCTCTTAATAACACACAGTCATTGTTTAGCATTGCATTAAATAGATTACTGCAGCACTCCTTTGATTAGAATGGCTAACACACAAACACTAACACTGTGTTGTGTCCTTCACAGCTTTGCACGAACAGGGAAAAGCTCATGGCTGGGAAAAGGTTCGCCGGAGAGCACAGGTGACACATCGGCCTTAGAGAACCTGGTGTTTGGAGCTGGATACTGCAAACCTGTAATCTCTGAGGTATGTCAACCTTTTGGAAGAAGCAGTGGTCAAACAGAACGTAACACAAAGTCAGGTTCCGTTTTGTAGCAGTAAACTAAAAATAGCTCCAAATCACCCTCAACTTTCCCCTCCAAATGTCAAATGGTAATGTGGTTTCTTTTTGGGAACAGTGGTTGTCTAAAAGCAACCATGATAGTGGTCTGTGGAGTGAAAAGAAAGCATAAACAACTGATGATTTTACTTGTCTAGACATTACAGAATAGATAGCAAATTTACTAATGTAGTTATATAGCACCTTTCAAGGCTTTCAAAGCACTTTACAGAGTCCATTATTTATTCACTCCACAGTCACACTAGTAGTGGAGACCTGGCAGCCATTTTACGCCTACGTACTCTCCAACCTCCTCACATATTTATACGCCACTGACACTGGAAGCAAGTTGAGTTAAGTGTCTTGCCCAAGGACACATCAACAGTATAAACTGGGGAGAGTGGTTATAGCACAACTGCTCTACCACTAAGCAACTGTGCAACTTCCGTATGGCGATAATATTATCATCATCAAATTAATTCATTCATTCATTCATTTTCTACCGCTTGGTCCCATTAGGGGTCGCGGGTGACTGGAGCCTATCCCAGCAGCTTTGGGCCTGAGGCAGGGTACACCCTGGACAGTGGCCAGTTAGTCGCAGGGCTGACATTTTGAGACAGACAAACAACCATTCACTCTCTCATTCATTCAGTAGGGACACTTTAAGAGTTGCCAATTAACCTATACATGCATGTCTCTGGACGGTGGGAGGAAGCCGGAGTACCTGGAGAAAACCCACGGTAACATGTGGAGGACATGCAGACTCCTCACAGAAAGGCAGGAGTCGGCCGAGAATGTTTGAGTCAGCCGGGTTTTGAACTCACGACCTTCTTGCTGTGAGGCAGAAGTGCTAACAACTCTGCCACGTGCACCCCAAACACATAAAAACAAATATAACATATTGCATGTTTTATACTGTGCCACTACTAGACATTTAACTCAAAACTCAGTATTCCTAAATGAGAATACATTTAGGAATACTGAAATTATACAATATATAATAGTCCCGTTAGGGGTCATGGGTGACTGGAGCCTATCCCAGCAGCTTTTGGCCTGAGGCGGGGTACACCAATCGCGGGGCTGACATTTAGAGACAGACAACCATTCACTCTCACATTCATTCATTAGGGACACTTTAGAGTTGCCAATTAACCTATACATGCATGTCTTTGGACGGTGGGAGGAAGCCGGAGTACCTGGAGAGAACCCACAGTAACACGTGGAGGACCGAGTTTTGAACTCACAACCTTCTTGCTGTGAGGCAGAAGTGCTAACAACTCTGCCACGTGCACCCCAAACACATAAAAACAAATATAACATATTGCATGTTTTATACTGTGCCACTACTAGACATTTAACTCAAAACTCAGTATTCCTAAATGAGAGCTGCTGTTAGCTCTATAGTGATGCTGAAGTCTAGTCACATCCTGCTCTTTTCCAGACAATGATATAATCATGATTATACCTCTTGTATTCTAGGAACATAATCGCATTTTAATCATCTCAACACATTATACATAAATACTGACTTAAGGCACAGAATGAGAACAAAGAACAAATTTTTGGTTAAAAAAAACACCTGAGTTGCTGTGTGTACTGTAATAACAAGTCAGCAGACAAACACTGGATATACAGTATATATACTGATTAATACTGTATGTGCCTCTAAGCATGGGGTGAGTAATAAGAACAGGGTGTTAATGCAAACTGATTTGACTGAAGTTTTTTTATTAATTTCCTACTTAGTCCCGTTAGGGGTCGCAGGTGACTGGAGCCTACCCCAGCATCTTTTTGAGCCTTAAAGAGCCTACAATAACATGTGGAGGACATGCAGACTCCTCACAGAATGATGAGGATGTTTGAGTCAGAAAATTAATTTGAAAGGTAGCGGTAATAATAATAGATTGGATTTTATATAACACTTTTCAAGGCTCACAAATCACTTTACAGAGTTCATTATTCATTCACTCCACAGTCTCACACTAGTGGTGGAGACGTGGCAGCTATTTTGCACCTACAGGTTCTCCAATTTCCAAACATACTCACGCATTCATACACTGACAGGCACTGGGGGTAAGGTGGGTTAAGTGTCACAACAACAGAGAGCGGGAATTGAACCGCCAACCTTCTGGTGTTAGGATGACCGCTCTACCACTGAGCCACTGGTAGAACTACAAAAGTACAATTGTGCATGTACAGAATTGTGTATGCTACAAATAATATCTTTGTAGTGTTTTTGTAATGTTTGTGTTAATTTACTGCTGCCCATATTTAAATCGAAAAAAGTGTCTATTGCACTATTTGTCTGTGATTTTAGGACTGTGGCAAGATTTTACTATTTATCAAATTAGAAAGCAATAGCAATTTCCATAGTAAAAAAATATACAGGGTAACAATGGTCTGTTCTTCCAAAAGTTCATGAGGACTTTAGCATCTGTGGTTAGCGTAGTACCCAGAACCAGCCAGTGTCATACTCATTCTGTCTGCCACATCAAATGTACTGCGGCTTGTATTTTGTATTTTATTCTGCAAAGTACCCTGATAAAGCTGACGCATTTGCCTATAGAAGATTTTTGGTATAGTTTATGTATCACTTTAAAAGAGCCATCTCTGAGTGGCTGCGGACGTCACAGTAACAACACAGTAAATGTTAATGAGCCCCAGCCGGTGCCCCCCTCGGCTCTTACTCCTGGTTGTTACTCCCACCCCTCGCTGTGTACTTTAATAGGCTGTGTGTTTACCCAGGCGGGGGGCTGCGTTTGATCAGAGTAATGAGTTGTGCTCACACTGCCACGTACCATGTTGTGTAGCTACAGGTGAAACCTTTTTCTCTCACTTTAATTTAGCTAAAGACTTTTTCTTTAACCTGTGGCTATGCGTCAATGCTTTCCCACTGCCGGAACACCTTTTACAAAAATGTGTTCAGCTGTTATCTCAACTGACGACAGGTATCTGACCAGCGTGTTCTTATGATATGTTTCAGAGGAAAAACTGTAGTAAATCATTAAACTAGGCAAAGATTGTCTTGCAACATCCAGCCTAACATGTGAGCATCCACCTTCATAACAAATGATGTAAAAATAATATGTATCTGTGTCTTATGATAACATCTTCATAATAGGGAAACTAAAACTTAGTATGAAGCTGGACAGTCTTACAGTAAATAAAAACCATAATTCTCACCTCTTACAGAAATGGGCACACCTTAGCATCGTCAGTGCTGAGACACTATAGATTTAGGATAATGACTACTTCATGCACAGAAATAACTATTTTTCTTGTCTGACAGACTTATGGTGGCAGGCTTCTATAAAGCCAAACAGAAATATAAAAGTAAAAACACAGCTGTTCCTTCCTGGTTTAGGTAGAGCGCACAGGTGCAATTATAGAGTGCACACAGCAATGATAATAGGGCTGGACGCTCCACTCGCCTGAAGCAAATGACACTACATGCTTGGATACTCAGTGTTACATGCTTTTGGAACACTGAGCCCCAGTGGTGCTGCCAAAACAACATGGTCTTAAGAGGGACTCTGGGGTTATTTCAGGTCAGAGTCTAGTCACATGGTCTCAATGATGGTCTCAGACTACAAGACAACTGTAGCTCGGGAAGAAGATTAATGATAGAAAATAGTCGTCTGGAAGGGTTTGTTTCTGTTTGGAGACAGGTTCGTGTTCTAGTTACACAGTGCGTATTCAGCTGCATTGTTAGAGAGCCATCTGTTGAAACATGAGCATTACTGCACATGAAGACCATCTCATATTGTCTTGCCTATGCAAACACACATTAAAGGTAAATTGCTTAAGTTGAACTATCACACAGAAATGTGTGTTAAATAAACATAATTATTAACCATCAAAAGACAGTTTAGTTGCAGATTAAGCATTTCCAAAGTACACTGGCAACAGTTGCTCTTTTACCTTAAACAAGCATGCCCAGTAAAGTACACCACTAAAAACAAACCATATCTACTGACCTAAGAAACACTAAAATGTGGCTGCTGAGCAGATCACTTGGTGAAGGTTTTCACCTTGCCCGCTGGCATTATTTGAAACTTGTGCACACAGAAAAAGCCTATTTGTTATTTGATCATTCCTTTTTGATTGCAACAACAACAACAACAACCTTTCCTAAAGCTAGCATCTTTACTCACAGTGAGCGATAGTTTTTACTGAACAAAGAGTAAAGAGTTAAATTGAGGAGGGTGCAGCTTAGACTGTGATGTTGAATATACAGTGTTTATGGCACATATTGTTTTGCCTATAGTCTGGCCCTCCACCAGAGTCTTATGTTTTAATGCAATCAAATAATCCTTTTTGTATATGCTCCTCACACTGCCTGACACTATTCTAAGTGCTCTAAGTGTCTGTTGATTTTTTTAAGAAGCACCTTGATACCCCAGTTTTATTTCATGGCTATAGATTTACTTACGAACTGTAAAGTATTTTGTGACGCAGTTGTTTCATTTGCTATATACAGGAAATTAATATACTTTAAAACTACTGATTTGCTTTGTGTGCTTAAAGGCTGACAAAATGTTTCTATGGGCTTATGGGCTGACAAAATGTCCAATCTTCATGTAAAGCGTATCAGTGTCAAGATTTTAAACAGATAAGCGTTATATTCTCTTGCTTCACATAAACTTAGTGATGTACCTTTACAGCTCACACTAAGCTGTGTTTAGAGCCCATTTGTATCCACAGTCCCCTTCCTCCTAATTATCATGAGTGTGTAAATGCAGAAACAAGCACAGCGACAAGCCTGTGCATACTGTAAAGTTCAAATATGTGCCCCAGACTCCTCCACTCACCTACATTAGCTGATTGTGCTCCTGTCTTTTCCTTGTTTGCAGGGAAGCTTTTATGTGGCCAGTGAGAACTGTGCCCAGAGAGCTCACTCGTGGCACCGAAGACTCTGTCGCCTCCTGCTGGCCGCTCACAGGGGCCTACATACGTACCACACGGCTCTCATGAAGGAAATCCCTCAGCTGCAGCAGACGCCACTAGAACCAGGTGAGAGAACAAGGCTCAAAGTTAAAGTGTGTAAATGTTTTTTTTTTCTTGTTATAATATACTAATGTGTCGGCCTCTCTTTCACAGAGCCATTGCCTGTGGAGGAAACATTAAATCAACTCACAATAGAACTACAGGTAGGCCTATGTTTTTTCTACTTGCACTTGTTACATTTAGGGGAGACTTATCTGCTTAATTTCCACTTGCAATTATAGCTTGGTTGCTTGTAATCTGTAATTACTTTATACAGGATTGGCATACATTTTATGTTGTGTTTCATATTTGGTGGAATGCAGAAATAATAATTTGATTCTGTTTCCTAAACAGTGGGACCAAAAGTGGGCTGCGCTAAATTTTATTTGGGTCACCATAAAATTTACAATATTAAAATTTTGAAAATGTGGAATTCACTGGGAATTTATTTAAATTAGCAGCTTTAGACACAGGTTTAAAATGACCCATTACTGAACAACACAAAGTAACCCTAAAATAGAGCAAGTAAGAATGAACACAACAATAAAACAACACTAAAGGCAAAGACAAGTCAGGCATCATCAGTCTTTCAGAAAATGATAAAGTATAAAATAGAAAAGAAACTTCCTTCCATATTCTGTATAACTTTATTTTTAGTATAAAAAGCTTGTTTAAGGTTGAATTCAAAGGTGCATTGTGTGAAAGGTTGCAGTGTACAGGTGAACAAAATATATACAGTAAAAACTATGCTGTCAGTATTACATAACTACATGAACACAGTTGGCAGCTTGTCCGTGTAGGGCTACCAAGCAGTTCACATGATCTGACAGTTGTGGATTTACAACCTGCATTTTTGTCATCAGATGCTACCACCCACCTTTTAACTAACTTCCCTTTAAAAATCAGTGAAGGAAAAAAATAAATAAAGACAAAAAGATACATGTAGAGGTCACTTCTCATTTTTAACCTTGCGCTGGGACAAGCCCATCTGGTTGAAAAACACACTTGAAACTAGTCCAAATAATGATTTAGAAGCAAAAAATAAAGCTGCTTAAAAAAGATTAAGGTTGGCAGACCAAGAAGTATTCAACAAGTCAGGGGCATGCATTGAATAAATTAGATTTAATTAAACCTGAAATGAATCACTGTTCCATTAGATTTGATAAAAACACCCCAAGCTGTTACATTCATTTTAGAGGCAAGATATAAAAGTGGTACACTGTAGATAACTGTAATAAATGTTTTTGACAATACGTATGTGTGCTATTCAGCTGCAGGAGGGCCATGAGAAGGTGGCAGAGCAGATCAGCCGAGACGTGAGCCATCTCTGCTCCCAGCTGGCTGCTCTGTGGACTCGCTTTCTGGAGGTGGTCATTCTAAACCCCCACATCCTGTCCTACCTGGCCCAGGAGCACCACACGCTCAGGGTGAGAAGTTATCACACATGTAACACCTGCACATGTCAGGCTGAAGATACCGCTATATATTTGATTCAGACATTACCCATGCTATTTAAACATAGAATCGGTTTTATCACAAGCATGTCAGTGGTAAAAAGTTACTTAATTTAAGGAAATGCTTAATTTGCTGATTAGGGTAGATAAACATTAGGCGTGTGACCTCATTTTTGTGCCAGATACTAATATTGTTTTTCCTTTCTGCTAAAACAGAAAAAAATATAACTTATATTACAAAACACATTTGATTATTAGAGACTTTCCAAGTTTCTCTGACTGAAAAATCTATGTTGTTGTGCAGGTCCACTTTAAAGTCCTTTTCTTATTGGCCGAGTGCATAAAAGAATGGGACAATCACGTGACCTCACAAAATGTGCGCAATTACAGTGCAACTCCAGCAAGCCTTTATGGGAGCTATGGGAAATACAGTTTTTAGGAGAAAGGTGCTTTGAGACTTTTGTTGATCTTAAGTAAAGTGGAAAAATGGTAAATGAAAAATAGGTAAACTTTTACATTTCATTTCATAAGGGTGTATATAAATGATCAGCTCCAGTCATATTTACAGTAGAACTTGAATTGCCTGTGAGATTCATGAAATGCAAGTGGTACAAAGGGAAGTTGTGGAACAATAAGCAGCAGTTCTCACCCACAGCAGCTTAAACTCACATGAGTGGGCTAATATCATTTCCTTTGCAGTTTCTAACCTAATCACTGGTCTGTTTAATAGAAATATGAAACCATTCTCAGTGTGCTTCACAGTGCACTGGCTCTCAAGGCTCTTTTATTCAACACAGTTTCATCCCAGTTGTCTGAAAATAATGAACATGTTTGCTTTGGTATTCTATTACCTCTGGGGGATTTTGTTATGCCTCTACCCACCAGTGGAGTCAGGATTTCAATTAACACTTGCTGTGTAATTATCAAGGGGAGAAAATATTAGTGCTGATTTGTCGGTGTTGTAGCGGCTGACTGAGTGTTAGATTGTTATTTCTTGCATTCACATGGCATTTATAAGAAAAATACATGGCTGTGTCATCTCAGGTCAGAAGGTTTTCTGAAGCATACTTCTTCGCTGAACACCCCAAAGAGACATCTCTGACGTTTCAAGAAGATCTGTAAGCTTGATTTAAACAAAAATGCACATGACATATTGTTTATGCAAAAAAAAAAATGTATTGTTTTAATTTCTTAACTGTTCAGAATCAACAGACATGGGCAGATAGCTGTAGAGGTGCGGATATCAGACTACCTGACCAAGATGCCACCTTTACCTGTTGAGTGTCTGGACATTGATGGAGACTGGAACAGCCTGCCCATCATCTTTGAGGACAGATATGTGGAGTCTCCTGTCACAGGTATTCTATACACACACGCTGCATTTTCATGAAAGGAACAACCCAGTCTTGCTGCTCAGTAGTCTTATGGTTTGCATTGCTGTCTGTACAAAAAAAACACTTGTTTTTATTGTCAGAAGCACAACAGTGTTTGGATATATTCAATGCAATAGCTCAGCTTTTATTGTTTGAGCTGCCCTTATCTTAGCTTTAGCAGACTTACTTACGTTATACCATTAGTTTATATGTCACTAAACCTAGCATTAAAAGTGTGAGACTTTTTTATTATCACTGGAATTCTTAACTGGAAGTTATTAAACAGTGTAGCAGTTTATTGAAAATATAACTTTTATTAGACTGATGCAGTTTAGGTTAGGCTGATGTTCTGTGAGAGGTTAAAGTTCAACTTATTTGCAATAATGTAACCCACCAAAGAAACAATCTTTCTAAATACAGCGAATACATTATGCAAGGCTTGTTCTAGCTACATCAGAGTGTCCCTACGGTAGCCCTGTAAGGACATGCTTTTGTCTGTGAACAAATACTGTAGAAATATGCCAGATGTCCAGATGTATCAAGTTTCAATGCTCTGGGCAGTTCTAGGAACAGAAAGTAATTGAACTGGATTCTTTGGTTTTTTAACTTGAGAAAAAAAACTTCACACATTTATACACCAGTGGCACTGGAGGCAGCTCAGGTAGTTTTTCACTACCACAGTGTGAATGTTTGAATAAAAGAGTCAGTTGTGAGGCACTTTGAGTTCCTTAAAAAGCTATATAAAATCTAATCCATTATTATTATTATTATTAGTAAATGCAAGACACATACCTTTCAGTAGCTTTAGACTTGTATCATCTTATGGCATAAAACTCCTACAACAAAAGTTTATTTAGATTTGAATGGTCAATACGGCTACACTGAGACATCACCCTGACCATTTTGTAAAGCTCCACAAAGATCTCACTTTGTCTGAGCATGGGCGAGCTTGTGGGTTTAAGACTACGATCTTCTTGTCTTTTCAGACTGGAGCTCAGAAAAGGCAAAGCTTAGTAACGAGCAGAGGAATTCACACCCTGCCAACATCTTTGAAGACAACCCCAAAGACAGACCATCAGCTTTGGCCCACGATTCCACAGATAGTGATGACTGCATGGATCTGCCCACATATGTGTCGCTGATGGCAGAACAGAGTAAAACCAGCAGCAGCATCAGAAATAACCACCACCCCCATTCCCTGGGTAAAACTATTAAACCAGCTAAAACAGAAAGAGTGGAGAGTAGTCAAGCTAAGGAGAGTGTGAGGTATATCACAGAACACGAACTGGCAGAGTCAAAACAAATGGACTTTAATAGCAACAGCATCCATGTGACTCAAGATCAGACTTCAGATACAGCACAGGATTACCACCCAAACAGTCCAGGAGCAAATGATGAGGAATCCGATGTAGCCATGCCGCTAAACAACTCCATGGATGACGAGCTTGATGTTCCTGTTATCACTTTACCTACTCCCCATTCATTTACATCCGATCACCGAAAGGACTTGTCCCATCGAGGTGGTCTAGCTGGCTCCAAGTTCATAAAGCGTTCATCTTCTGTTATTTCCGACTCAGGTATTGAAAGTGAACCAAGTTCTGTGGCATGGCCCGTGGATACTTTGAAAGTTCGACATCCTCTAGATTTCTCCAGTGAGCGGGAGATCCCTCAACAAATCATTTTGAGACACCCGACTCATCGAAGCTCTCTGGAAGGACTTCAAATGGAAAGCAACGGGAGCATTCCTAGCGGTGGTATACAGGCCTCGCTGACTTCCATTAGCTCGCTGCCCTATGAGGAGGACCAGCAGCAGAGGCAGCTCCGAAAACTGACCAAGTCTGTGTCCGCACCACAAATAAGTAGCCCAGAAGAAACCGAGGAGAAACACTTAATGATGAGTGGAGCTTTGTGCAAGGATTCAGATCTATCTCATTTGGAGAACAATCAAATAATCGAAGGCCATGCTCTCAGGGAGAATATTACCTTTGAATCGTCAAGTGGTAATTCTGAAGTGTTGTTGCAAGAGTCAATAGAGAGCTCTCATGTGAAGGAAAGTGCCGTGAATAATCAAAGCCGCATAAGTGAAGGTAGCGCCTCAGCGGGGGACGTGCACCTCATTCAACCTGAAGAATTGCCCTGCAGCTTTGGAAAGCAACCAAGTGCGGAGAACAGTGAAGAGCACAAGGAGAGTGTTGCAACCAGAGATGAGTATGAAAGCTTGAATGAGTCTCAGTTGCATGTTGTTGAATCTGAGGAGCCTCCTGAAGCTTCTGAAACACCTCAAGAGAGTGAAGCTGTAAGTGAGCCTTACAGTGGCGACACCACTCAAAGACCTACAGAACTTAACGGCCTGACAGTCAATAACGTCATGTTGTCTATTGAAAACAATGGGACAGTGGCCAATGACAAAGAACACTTACCTGGAGAAAATCGACCAGTGAAGATCCCCAACTCAGGCCTGGCTTTTGTGAACAAGAAGATGGTGGAGGTGGTCAACATGTCGGTCTCCTGTGCCCCAACGTGTCTGCCTTTTTCCTCAGCTCTCAGAGAATCTCCGTCCATTAGTGGGATGTCTGCTCGCCAAGCTACCTCACCAATTACCCATCAGCCCCTGGGCTCCTTCGGCATCATCTCATCATCTTCAGTTAATCCTTTAAACATGGATGAGGAGACCAATGAACGCATGTTAAAGTAAGTTCAGCATTTTAGGGTAAGAACAAAAGTTCTCTTAATGTCCATTATTACACAAAACTGTTGAGTGAGAAGGCTTTCAAAAATATAAAATCTGTTGTATGTATATATTTTTTTTTTTTTATCAATTTACAAAATACACAGAAGGAAAACAGAAGATAGTGTTTTTTTGTATGAACATCCATACTGTCAATTCCAGGACTCCTTGTTCTTTGCTCTCCAATTATTAATGTGATAGATTTTTTTCTCTGAATTTTGTAAACACAAACATGTTGAAAACGTGCGTGGTGGTTGCACAGTGGTGAAGCTATTTTAGTATTTCAAATTCCTAATCCTAGAATTTTTGTTCTGATGTTCTATGAGATACTTAGATAACTTATTTCTGCCAGTATGCTGTCAGCAAACCTTCAGATTAGAGAAGAAGCCAAGAGCAACAACTTAGGCTTTGTAATAGCTGCTAATGAAGCCAATTAAAACACACTTTATAACAACAAGACTTTAGATACAGCAATTATATACAAGGCATTTAAATGCTTTTATTTTGACATAGGACGTATACAACCCCAGAACTTACATTGAAGTTACATTTTACACTGGGCTCCCGTCTGCTTCTCCACACTGGTGGCATGCTGAACGCACTGTAAAGACTAAAATAGCTCTTCAAAAGTATATAAGAGAACAACATTTACAAAATACTGAGCTATCCCTTTTAAATATGAGTTTATAGACCATGAAACAGTTGTTTTACAAATTTGTCTCTTCTGAATTCTGTAGTATTGAGTCATAATCCACAGTAAATAGGACAACGCCGGGTAAAGACAGGTGTTGACATTGAGCAGTAGCTGCAAGTGACTAACAGCTGGAAATTAGAGCATCCCAAAATGAAACGAGGGCAAATTTAAAGTGAGGAAGTGGAAGACGAAGTGAAATGCCTCCTGAGTGTATTAAATCACATCAAAGGCTTCCCGACAAATCCATCACGATTAGCTCAAGAGTGCAAGAGTTGGAATGGGATTTGTTTGTACTTCTCCACGGCTAAAACGTGTAACCTGGATGACTGACGGGCTCATAAAACTTTGAGGAGCTACTTGAGACTTTTGTAGACTTTGTTTTAAGCCACAGCTTCCTTGGGCAGTCTTAAACGTTTTAATCAAAGGCAGAAATGCATGGGTTTGGACTAGCTCTTCAAAAATTTCATAACAGGGGTCATCAACATGTCGATGTAATCTACCGGTAGACCATTGACATTTGACAGATTCTGACTCAGTATTGAATTTACCGTAACGTATGGCCTAGATATTGAGTTGTCACGTACTTGTGTTAATTTCCCCCTGTTGCCCTTCCCTTTTAACTCATCTCTGATACCCTACTTAGCCTATCTGATCATAAACATCCTTGCACAAATAGCTCGACTCCAAGCCTTGTCTAGAGGCTAAATATCTGGCATGGCTATTGCATTTCATTCCATTTGTAGTGACGCAGTACACGCCTTTATTGATGGTAAATAAACTTCTTCAACTTCCTAAGACAACGTAAGTGTTTCCAGTCTGTCTTTTTCTCAAAATCACCCCATACAGGTCTAGGGGCAGAATTGCAAAATTGCCAGACTGAACGGCTTATGGATAAAATAAGCCAATATTTGTGACATTTTAATTTGCATGAAGTACAACACTGGTGCTTTGTATGGTTTACTCACTGCAAGAGTTTTTTTTTTTTTCAATTTATATGATTGAAATAATTCCTTTATATTTTGGGGAAATAGTCAATTTTGCTTGAACATTTGATTTGGAATAAAATCAAACAATGGAATGGATTTGATGCATAAAAAGTCAAAGAATTGTACAGTTTATGAATACATGTTTAAGGTTGAGAACTATCATTACTAGATGCATTTATCTGCTGATGAGCATTAGTTAACTATTCAGAATTGAATGTTTTGTTTTTTTCTATGTAGCCTAATATGAACATTGCAATCTAAATGTGAAATATAGTGAGACATTTTATGCAGGAAGTTTGATTAAAACCTCACATTTATTTCAGAAAGAGTTCAAGAGTCAAAGGGGCCTTGAATTTGCCTGATCTGGGCTTTCTTTTACTCCACCATAACCTAAGTGATAGACCTAAAGCTCAAAATGTATGGGGGCCACTGCTGTAGAGGTATCCTAATAAAGATGCACTTATACTTTTCACAAACCAAATTTCCTCATTTATTTTTGTGGAGTGCTGCAATGTTTAGAGTAGATACCCCTTTTTATTGTATTCCTAACATACAAAAACCCCTGTCCCCTGCTTCTCCTGCAGTTTCTACAAAGCCAAAGAGGGCCTGTTCAAAGAGTTGAGCTTTCAGGGCGGCCTGTACAGCGACCTTCCTCTGCTGGCCTCGGATCTGCCCTACTTCCCACCAGAAGAGGACGATGAAGAGTTTGAAGACGGCATACATTTGGTGGTGTGTGTCCACGGGCTAGATGGTGAGTCTGTTCTGGTTCACTGCCATCAATAGCTATTATACTCACACACACACAACACATTTTTTTTTGATCCGTGTCTTATTAGCATGTTATACAGTCTCTGAGAGTGTGTCCTACAAACCTAAAATCTCATACTGTCTACATGTCTGTGAATACTAATTTCCTTCAACATGTCTCCTAAATGATAAATGGACATTTTTTATAGAAGCTGAAGCTGTGTGTTTAATTTCCCTCTGTGCTTCCAGGAAACAGCGCAGACCTACGGCTGGTGAAGACTTTTATTGAATTAGGACTGCCGGGATCCAGGCTCGACTTTCTCATGTCTGAGAGAAACCAGGTGCGTTGCTACATGACAGCAATTTGAGCAAATTGTACAACGTGTACAGTCACACCGACTAAAATGTGCTTGGGGGGATTAACGGCAGAAACGCTGAGGGTTGTGCTTTTTTTTTTGTCTCGCAGACTGACACGTTTGCAGATTTTGACACCATGACGGACAGGCTGCTGGATGAGATCATTCAACATATCCAGCTGTACAACCTCACCATCGGGAGGATAAGGTCAGTGGCACGAGATGTGATGTTGTTAAGGCTACACAGTAATGACAACTGGCCTTTTAGAGGGGTTATTGGAGGCAGGAAAGAACGAACTCAAGCAGGATTTACTGTGGTCAGCAGATGGCAGCAGAGTCTGTAAATTGTAGTGTTGTCTCTGTAGGTTTTCTCATTTGACCTAAAGTGGCTAGTGTTGCCAAACTTTAAAATAAATATGTCTTGAGCGGAAGTTCTTACAACACGTTAAGATTTCTTTCAGATAGTTGTCACTCCACTCTCAGTTTGAAAAGGACAAGACATAGGTTCTACAGTTTCTAATCTGACCTCAACAAAAATAAAAGACACTAAGCAGAAATGCAATTTAAATAGTAATTGAATTGATATATTTGTTTGTTGAGTTCAAATTTTTCAGTTCAATTTATGCAAAATGTTTGAATGTGTGTGTCCTTGGGTGGGTTTTGTCCATGTACTCCGGTTTTTCCCACGAACATCAAAACATGCTATAGTCTCCAGTTAAGGATATGACCGGGGGGTACCTGGGCACCCCTGGTGGCTTTGCCGACAATGCATTTCCCCTTGGGGATAATAAAGTGATAATAAAAAGAAATTTAAAAGTAGCAGGTATAATTAGTTACTATGCTCTATAACTCTGCAGTATATTGTAAATAATTCAGCAAGAGCAGCACCTATATCGAAAGACTGCTTCTGCAATTATGTTTGGGTATTTGGTGTGCCAGACATAAACTCTTTGTCAAATATTTGCCCACACAAATGTAAATAGATATTCAAAATATGGTGGAGACAACACAAAGACCCCTAAAACATGCAAGGTGACACTTTATTTGACACTACACTTGATACATTGTATCTACCTCCTTGTGTAACAGACTGTAATAACGTGTAACTACATAGTAAATACATAATGGAATTATGTGTACATATGGTAGGTAGTGTTAGAGTGTGTCTGTAATATGTAGTTACATGTTGTTTGAGTTTGTTACACAGTGTGTTACATTGTACTTGATACAATATATCAAGTGTAAAGTGTTACCCGATAAAATGGTCAAAGATAGATTTAAGCATATGTTACAAATTTTGCAAAAAAAATATATAGTTAAGTATTAAATGAGCTTGGAAAATGTAACTGTTTTTAAACTTGTACACATTCACTGTAAATATGATTTGTTTTTGTTGATGTCATGTATGTTTTAAATTGTATGTAAATGCTGTTGTCTTAGCCAGGTCACTCTTGAAAAAGAGATTTTTAATCTCAATGAGTTTTTATCTGGTTAAATAAAAGTTAAATTAATTAAATTAAATTATTTTGACACAGAAGAAGAAGGCAAATATCAAATTAAAATGTGTTGCAACCAAACAACAATGTGACTTGTAGAAGAAGAAGTCTTTTGATTTCAAACAATATTTTTTATAAATACATTAAGCAGCAATCTAACCATTCAAAAGATTATTCAATTTACTATATTAAATAATAGTAATAACTAAATTAATCTACCAACCTACAGTAATGCCTTGTATAATGTCCCTGTATTCTCAACAGTGAAAAACTACCAACCACATCTGCCATATTTGTACCATATATGTAACAGTAGTGTCAACAACTAAAAACTTGAATAAAAGCCTTTAGTGTCAAGGAGGAAAATATACCTTTTATTGCCTGTCACATGACTAAATACTGTACACACTTTTACAGGATGAATGGAACCTTCTTATCACTTACTGACAATAACTCCCTGACTTTGACTTGATACAACCCGCTCATTTATCGAACTGCGTTGCCTAGTTCCACACAAATTAAGCCATTCATCTTCCTGCCTAATTGCCCTCGATGTGCCAATTTACTTTTTTAAGACTTTCCTCCTCAAGTTTGTTAACTTTTCTTTATTGTGCTGTATTCCCCGGAGAGTGTGTTTCAAAGAGAAAGCGCAATGGCCCGCTGCGGCAGCATCTGCTCTATATTTGGGCTGGTGGCAGCAGTTGAGAAAGCGCAGACGCTGCGTTGAGGGATTTCGGGTAGCAATTTAAGAGTGCAGTAATTAAACTAAGTGACAGAGTAAGCTTCGTGAATCTAGTATTTCCCACTGCTGCTGCAAAAACTATTAATTTCTGGTATTTCCTCTGTTAGCATCATTGCCTTTGAGAGTCTTTAAGTTAATGAATAGCGTTAAATTACTTGTGTTATGCTGTAGTTAAAATCACTTCTCCTCTTGTCTCTACTTTGGAAAATGTCAAAATTTTGATGTTGCAAAGCATCAGAGGTCAGCAGCGTTGGAGGTGGTGTTTTTTTTTGTTTTTACAGCCTCCCACTTAAGTTGTTCTTCTCCATCCAACAGTTTTATCGGTCATTCTCTGGGGAACATCATCATCCGCTCGGTGCTGACGAGGCCCCGTTTTCGCTGCTACTTGCCCAAACTGCACACTTTCCTGTCTTTGTCCGGCCCACACTTGGGAACACTGTACAACAACAGCACGCTGGTCAGCACAGGTGAGGCCCTGCTCATCGCTCTGGGAGGAAAAAAAGCCACAACGTGCAGATTTAGTAGATTTACAATGCGGAGAACAATATTCCAGCTCCTCTCATACTCATCACTTTCTTTCCTCCCCGTTTGTCTCTGCTTAGGTCTGTGGTTAATGCAGAAGCTGAAGAAGTCCGGGTCCCTGCTGCAGCTCACCTTCAGAGATCACGCTGATCCACGGAAAACATTCCTCTATCTCCTGAGCCAGAAACCAGGTACTGTGTAAAAAGCGTGCGCATGATATTGACTGCTTCACTTAGCAGACGACGGCATCAAAGTCAGGCCATTCAAATATTCATGAAAATGTTGTCATTGTGTCTTTTTTGTTTTCTTCCAAATTTGTGTGTGTCAGCTCGCTAACACTCAAAAGCGCTGCCATCGAGCTGCGACAAGCTTGTGAGGGGCCTCCCCACTGCGCGAATGGAACAAAGCAGTCGTTTGTCACACAGGCTTGAAGAAGATAAGACTGAAAAGCTTTTTTTCCCCCTCCAGAGCAGTGGCAGGCTGACAAAATGATCCAAACCCTGTCATTGGAAACCCACTTGTGCACTCTGTTAAAAGCACACTGACAGGAGACTACAGACAAAACACTGTTTTATCATATCAGGCTTGTCGTCGCACTTTCTGATTGTACTTTGCTTTTTACAACCGTTTTCCTCTTTAACATTGTCTTCCTCCTCCTCAAACACACACTCAATCACAAGTCATGTTTCATGAATGAACCTAATGTGCATTTTGAAATATCACTATAAGAAATAGAGAAAAATGAGCAAAAACGCCCTAAATTTACCAGGTGTTTGTTTTTCAAAAAGAGTTAATGCACATGAAGTGAATTGGAAACTGTTAGAATAAACTTTCATGAGGCAAAAGTCAGACCAGCTGTTTTTGGTTTCAGAGATTTATTTATGATAGCATATAGTTAAATAGGACAATTAGAAGACAAAAGGGTCTAATAGCAATATCTCAGGAAAAACAAGACAAGGCTATATTTCTTTTCCCCCAAGTTATTCACTTGTGGTTAAAGGTGCCTTGTAAAACATTGTAAAATTGTAAACTTAAATAGAAGGCATCAGTAAAATTTGTGTTTTTAATAGTCTTAAGTGGCATCAAAATAGCACTATTTTGTATTTGTCTGTCTTGAAGACATTTAATGTTCCATAAAACACATTTCTAGGAACATTTTAGCTCCATTACTTCTTTTCCTACAACTGCCTAGAGAGGACAAATGTTTCACTGCCTGACAATAACTGAATATACTTTTCTTTTAGAACACACATTCTTGCATGAATGTTTTATGACATTTATAAACTAAATTGAATTTGTTTATTTTTTCAAGTTGAGTCACAATCACAGATATTTCTAACAGCATGTCTCCTTGGGGCACCATAGCAGTTTGCATGTTCTTGAAAGGAGCAGGTGTGGAATTGCAATCTGCACATAACCAATTATTGTCCAAAAAGGCACAAAAACGACTATCCAACTTTAATAAAAATGCATCTTTTTTGCACATAACTAGCTTTATATTTAATGGAAACACAACAATTTACTTACTTTACTGTGTGTGTATTTCTGTTCTTTCAGGGCTCCAGTTTTTTAAGAATGTGGTGTTGGTGGCGTCTCCACAGGACCGCTATGTTCCGTTCCACTCAGCCAGAATAGAGATGTGCAAAACGGCTCTCAAAGACAGGACCACAGGTAAGATTTGTACATGTTCCACTGAGCATCAAGTGACCCGGCCATTTATCAGCCATCTTACTGAAAGAAAATGATTTAACAGTCTGACAAAAGTTTGGCTTTTAGTTTGCAAAAGTAAAATAAAGTTCAGTGCACAATATGTGGTTTAGAGTAGTGTTGTATGTCTTGGTCTTGAGGCCCGCTGTTGAGCCCACTTTTTAAAGATGAAGCAAATTTTTACTCTGTCTTGCCTTGGTGTCAGGTCAGTCAAGTTTATTTTTTCCATATAATTCTTGTGATTTGAGAAAACGTCTATCAAGTTATTGAAATTCAAAATAACTTAATCAATTCCCAAAGAGAATTTTGGTTGTTAGGTCTCTTCAGTTTAGTTAAGTCAGATTTCCACAGAGTGATTGTAGAGTCTTATATTGCAGTCAGGAAGAAGGCGTTCTTGTGGCGTTCTGTCCTGCAGCTCACTGATCTCAGACGTCCACTGGCAAAAGCCAAAGGAGGTGTCCTGTTGTGTGTCCGTTGCTCCACTACCTCAACTAGAGTCTCCAAACTAATACCTATAGTTGAAACAGCCCTCTTTATTAGTTTTGCCTATTAAGTTGCCTACAATCTGTTTTTCTGAGACTGTGCCCCCCCAACAGACTTAATATAAGCTATTGTTAAAGATTGTAAATTCTGGAGACAGATATCCTATGTTGGTGCGCAATTTACTGTAAGTGGAGAAAGCTAATGATGATAAAAGCTATAAATCTGAACTTAATAAAAAATATATCTTAATTCCTATTTCTATAGTATCTCTTTATACACTGGTCTTGAGTTAATCTCAATGACTAAAAGTCTAAGGGCGCGTTCAATCCTGCTCTGTTTTCCTCTTCATCCAACCTTGTCTTGGTCTTCAATCCACTCTGATCTCAGTCTTGACTTGGTCTTGGTTAATGTGGTCTTAACAACATTAAATTTTTTATCGCCATTTGGCAGTGTTGTTTAAGAAGAAGTATCACTAGAACATCCCCCCAGAACTCTAAAGGTTATTTTGGGCTCTTGAAGACATGTGTTTGTTGACATCTCAGTAATACAAAATGTTTTTAGCATATAGTTTAAACTTTTTTTTACATACATACAAATCTGTGAATTTTGAGGCTGATAGCAATAACCTTTGTCTCTATGTGTGCCATGATAAGTGCATTGCACCATGTTGGATTTAATAATAACAGCTTTCAATAACCACACATTTATTGGTTTCGAAGTTCCCAAAAGTGTTTATTTCTGGTGTCAAGAAAAGTGAACTGACTAAGACTTGATTGTGCCCTCCAGGCCCTGTGTACACCGAGATGATCAACAACCTCCTGCAGCCTCTGGTGGAGGCTAAAGAGTGTCAGCTCATCAGACAGAATGTGTTCCACGCTCTTCCCAACACGGCCAATACGCTGATTGGCCGTGCTGCCCACATCGCCGTGCTGGACTCCGAGCTCTTTCTCGAGAAGTTCTTCTTAGTGGCCGGTCTCAACTACTTTAAATGAAGGTGCTGTTGAATAGTATTGTGGATTATTTATCATGCATTGAATCCTTTTAGTCCAGGAAGTGAAGCCTATTAGGACCATCACCAGTTATCGCCGGTTATTAAGGATCAGCGTCTTGTGACTGTTTAAAATGATGTGTAGCCATGCAAAACTAATCATCTGACATCCATCGTGGGATTGATGAAGTGTTTTGTTGGCCTTATGAATATCCTTACAGTTGCTAATTAAAATCTAAAGCATTTGTTTGTACTCCTGTTACAGCTGGTTGAGAGAAATGTTTATAAGAGTTATACCTATGACATGTCTTTTTAAAGTACAATTTACATTGGATGCACTATGGCGGGACAATAAGTAGGTCACAAAAAAAATAGATCATGTGTGAATTGGCCTCTTGAACACAGGCACTGGACCAGCAGCATTTACATAACTCCTTGATTGTATATTACTAACTTGTACAGTATATATATGTTCCTTTATACAAAAAATAATATATTGTTTAGATTTATTTATTTTATACTTGCCTATGTATCTATGTCTACTGTAACATGTTCATCTAAACGTGATGTTATGTGTCAATTGTCATGAAAAGGTTTTTAAAATATACAATGCAGGCAGAAGTGTTACCTCCTAGCCTATAACTTTAGCAGACATATTCCATATTGTATGTAAACTTTTCATCTGTCTGTATTTTTCCACACAGACACAAAGCCAATGGCAAAGAAACTGCAACACACATTTTAAAATGTTTATTTTTCTCAATAGTGCCTCGTGGCTTTTGTAAAAGGCTTCAGTTGCCTGACTGAATTGACAGAACGTTCATTTTAAAGGATAGGGGCTCATTTGGCTGTTGGCACTATCCATCAAGCTCCTCCAGTCTGCTTCGAAAATCGGTCGTGCTTTATCTGCTGTAGACAGTGCACTGACGAGGCTCTAGTACCGGGGTCAAAATATTCCCACTAACCCTTTAATGGTACATCACTTTAACATATCAAGTCTTGCTGGTTTGAAAAGGTGAGGCTAACAGTGTTTTTAATATTCTACTTGAAACTAATAGAATGCAATGTATTTATGATGATAAACAGTAACTTTCAGATCCACTATTAGAACCAAATTGTGCTTAATGTGTGAGAAAAAGAGATCCATTAACAGTGCAATGCTATGGTCTAATGGCCATAAACTACTTAATGAGCCATTTTTAAATTGCAAATTAAAACCTCTACACAGACACATTTCAAAAACCTGTTCCATTTCTATTGATTCTCAAAGGCACCTTCATTGCTTTTGTTTTAGTAAAAAAAAGAAAAGAATCTAAAACCAAAATGACCGCCAGCGATCTCTTGCACAGTCACATTGTAGCATTTAATCTGAAGCAGGAGGGGTGCAGAAAAGTGCCATACCATATTTTCACCTCCCTGTCACTAGATTTGAGTTGTATTTTTCCTACAACCTTTTAGTGTGACACAAGAGGTGTCATTATTTCCCAGCGTACAGCGGAGGACTGTTTTTTCTTCAGTGTATGCTGTCCATCAAACCGACCTAACATCGGAGAACTGTTATCACAGGCTTGTCGTGCATCCAGCTGCTGCATATGATGAACTCACTGCATGTAGATATAGGCCTACAGCGCTATATTTACCCTTTGCACTGGTTGAATGACAAGTGCACTTTATATTGAAAACCTTGAACCAACCTTCATTAGCTTTACAAACAACTGTTTCTCCCTCTGTTCTCTACATGTGAAGGCTGTTGACACAAAAACAGACCTCTACTGTCTGGCTCGTCCATTTAAGCATTGTATCCTCTTCAAAGTCTGCTGTCTCTGAGTACAAACGGTACAATGCAAAGCGCTCTTTTACTCCGCTCTGAGGCTGCCATTGCTGCTTTGTCGCACTGGCGCAGTAAGCAGTGTGTCACCGTGATTGACTTTAATCAAACAGGCTTGTTGAGGACGCACGGATTGTTCTCCAAAAGCTGATACAAAAAGCTGCATAAGCAATCAGTACAAACCACCATGCATCATTTCACACAGACACGGAGGATATGGATGGGGCTCGGGCTTGTTTGCTCTTTCTCCCGGTGTGTGTGGGCCGTGTGTGTTTACAGAAAGGGGTCAGTGGGATTCAATGGAGGGGAAAAGTGTTGCTTCAAGCCAAGGGCAAGTTCTGAAAAATAATAGCTTCATATTGTCTCTTGTAATATATTTAGTTTATGCAGGCTTAATTGACTCATTGCCATGCCTGACCTTATAGGTTACTTTAACTACTTTTGACCTAGGCCTACATTTAGACTTTGTTTTCATTGAAAACCACAGGAAATACCATTGTTTTAACCTTTTTTTTTATCCTGTAAAAATGTGCCCGCCTTAAAAACAAAACAAAAATAACAAGGCTGCAGTGAGGGCTATCTAATGGTTAACCAATGTTATCCATGGCTGTTAGCAAAGCTTCCCCTCTTGGTGTCAGCTATTATACATCCTCGGACTACTCTTTTAGTGACCCATTGTAAAGCAGGTGACTTAGAAAATCTCTTGATGTGGACAAAATGCTCTTGAGTGTGATGATGGTGTTAAAAGCATCACACCGTTATAACTAGCTGTTAGCCCAAGTAATCAAAAACATTAGCCCCGCATGTTAGCTAGCTTAACATCACATTAAAGAGGCACACTGTTTAATTTATTAACACTGAACAAGAATGACATGAAATAGTTGTACTTATTACAGGTAACAAAACACTTAAATAATTTGTGTTTTTGGGTAATTGGAACATTAAATTTGCTTCTTTTTGCACATTTGCCTGCAACTGTCCAATCATTTTCTCTAGCCTACATTTGACTGCTGTGCTGTATCTAGTTGCTAGTAAGCAAGTAAAGGTATAGCTTGAATCAAGTTTTCACAAATTTCCATTTCCACCATCCTAATTTTCTTAAAGGTATTATAACTGTCTGGAGGATGACGTGGGCTGCATTCAAATTGTGTGTAATGCGCAGCAAGCCAAATACTTGGGTCAAGTTGCATCTGTATTGACTACACTGATATACATGTAGCCTAATTCATTCACACAAAAAGATTAAGCTTAATTTGGTGTAGGCCTAAAGGAAAAAAAGAGATGATCCATTCACAATATTCCTGCAAAACACATTTCTCAGTAGTTCCTGGTTTGAAGAATTGGACAATCAAGGAATACTGGTGCAACCATGTGGTCCTCGAAAACCTAGTATCTGAGTTAGGAAGTCATTCTTCCAACTTTGATGTGTTCACGTGATTTCAGCTTGGGAAGTTGGAACATTTTAAACCATAACAATAAGAAAGATGGACGCTAAGACAAAAATGTGCTGATGTTTTTATTTTTAAGTGAGTTAATACAGTCAAAGTAGCCATCATTATTAGTAGTGGTTCAAGAAGTAGTTAACATCACGTATTTTAAAACCACTAAATACCAAACATAAATAAATCAATCAAACAAACTATTTAGTCTAAATGAACTTATATGGCCAAAAAATAATTGTATCCTATTATCAAGTTATTCATGTGCAAAACAGTTGGTATGAAATTACATATATTACTAAAATATCTTAAATTTTTGCTTTCCTACGTTGATGATGCAAACTAACATCAACACTGAATCTCAGGCAACCCCAACTCCCGAGTTTCCGAGCTGTTCCAACTTGAGCAGGCATTTATGTGCATAATTCAACTTGGAAAAATATTTTCCCGATTTCCTGAGGACCACATGAATGCACCATATGCTCCAGTCTCAAGTTGTAGATTCCCAAAGACTTACCTAAAATTGTATGTCATTCAGTAGACTTAAATGTCTACTCCTCTAGTGTAAAGCTTTACAGTGATGTCCATAAATCCTACAAAGTAGTCCACCTTGACAACAAGCTGACTTGAACTTTTTTGTATCTTTGCCCTTTACTGAGAGTCCTGTTTGTGTGTGCTGTGTGATCGATAAGAAAAGTGGACATTTATGTGACCGAGGGTAGATTTCTGAATTATTTGAGTGGAATGTTAAACTTGTGTAGACTCTACTGTGAGTACCATCTATTTATTTCATTCTGCAGTTATTTTGCTGAATGTATGTGTAAATTATAAATACTAATTTGTCCGTGCCAATACTACTCAAATATTTTTCTATGTTGCCGACTACTGTACTGTATGTATTCCTTGTGTTCTATGTAAAAATATAAATAGAATAGTATTATTATAACAGAAAAGATGTTACAATAAAAAAATCTTTTGGTATGTTTTCTGTCTTTATTTTTCCATCTGCTGTTCTTATTATATTTTCTTTTTTAGAGAGTAGGATTTTTATGACACTCACATATCCAGTTCATTTAAAAACCAAAGTGAACCTGGATTTGACCCAATGCTGAGCTCTAAAAGACTGGGAAAAAATCCTTTATATCAACTTTAAAGACATTTTAGACAGTTATTTACTGACTCCCATCTGACTTTAATCATACATTTAATTAATAGCACATTTTTTATATAGGCTGCACTCTATAGACTACTTTAATGTCTCAAGTCAGACATGTCAAACTCATGGCCTGCGGGCCGGATCAGGCCAGCAAAGCTGAGGCGTTTCATAACCTCTTGGACAATCAAGCCACCTCTAAGGGTGTGCTCTAACTTGAAATTGTTTGGTGCCACGAGAACCAAATGGGCACACTGAACTCAGGCGAGGTTTGATTGGAATGTGAACCACTTATGGACTACAGACATCTGAATGGATCAAGAGTAGAAGAAGTGATGTCTGTTGGAAAAATAAATAAATAAATGAGGTCAATGAACAGGGTGAAGGTTTTATTACTGTTTTGCTCAAACCAATTTTGAGCCATTACTGTTTGATTCCTTTACGAAGTTATAATTTGCTGTTGTCATTTGCTCCAGTGCTAAAAATGTCATTATGAACCCCAAGCTCACCAGGAGCAAACAAACTAGAAGGGTTGTTTTCTGTTTCAGCATTTTGACAGTGACTTATACTGTATGTAACTTACTGTAGTAGACTAAACTAGGGCCGGTACTTCCGTGAATACTGGCTGGCCTCACCTGCTGTGAGCTGTAAGGTCTGTCTCAGAGCAGTGCTGGAGCAGTGTGGAGAACATTTGCCTTGATGGGCCAAGCGCTCCACAGAGGCCGATTTTTCACAGCCTTTAACTTCCGCCTGTGTATATTCTATTAACAAGGCCTGTTGAGGGAAAACAATGACTAACCATTTGTATTGTCCGGGTGTGACATGAGCAGTAAACGAATCGTAGCAGCAGCAATCCCCCCGCTGACGCCCCATTTGAACTGCATCAATATATGACTTCCAGGTTTGGGGGACCCCAGAGCAATAAATCCAGGCCGCAACAATCCATACTCAATTTGATTTCAGGGTGTTCTTTCTCATTCCGCCGCTCATTTGTCACCGCATTTTCAAGTCATGATCCAACCGAGGCTCGAAAGACTCCCTCGACTTGCTTTTGTCCCCTTCCTCAAATCAATAGAGCTCATTTTTCCAGGCAAGCTTAAAGACGTGGCTGCGACACTGAAAACTGATGAGGGCCCTGCCGCTTCTCACAAATTGTAATGCATTTCATTTGCTGCGAGTTAACAGCAATTGGTTGGTCACATTCACTTATCATCAAATGCGATAAAAATCACAGCAAATAAAATGCACGCCGTTGTTTACAGCTCAGCTCTGGCACAAACACATCCCCTCCGAGACTGATTGTATTCGGAGCGCGTTGTCCCTCCTCGGCAATAAAGTGGGGGAAAAATGATTTCGTCATTAAATCCATCACTTGGAGTTGATTGAAGCGGTGTTCATTCCATTGTTTGCCTTGTGAAGGAGGGGAACCATTAGTCCCAGAGTGATACTTTGGGCAGGCATCGTCAATAAGCAGGCCGCCAGTGGGAGTAATTATTGCTGCATGAAACTGACGGTGCTGCAAGGTAATAAGATCGCACATGGTCTCATTATCTCCCATGACACTGATGAGCAGGATTTCACACCTAGGTTTCAGCGAGATAGAGCAGAGAATGTGTTAGTATTTAGAAAAGGACTGAATCCAACAAAACAGAACAATGTTTGCAATTGTATGTGTAAGTTTGGTGTATCCAATTTATCCATGCTGATTATATTATTACAAGGGTTCATTGCTTAACCCACTGAAATTTAACTGAACATCGTAAAGATGCCATAGTTAAATGAAGACTGAACATAAGTGAATGATCAGTAGTTACAACTCCAGTGAAGTCGAGGAAGTGTCTGTCCTTCAGGAATAACGCTATTAAAGTCACCATCTGCCCTGGATTCCTCCAAATTAGTCAAATCCTCAAACAGAAAGTGTGGCTTTATGAGTTGAGTGACTTTCTCACAAATATACACACGTGTGTTAAAGTCACTAAAATACAAACTTTAAAGGCAGCAATAAAAAAATGTGTCACAGGTGTACATTTGAATTGGAAATAAAGCTACAGTATAATGGTGACCTGCATTTGACCTTAGTGTTAGTTTTATGGCTTTAGCAGTGTGTATGCTAACTTTGTCAGGAAGATCCTAATCTTTGCTGGGGAGGCACAGGTCCTAAAACAATCTGTGTATAACTTGAAGCTTGTTACTTACCTAACTCCTAAACCTCCTAAACTCCAACTGTAGATGTGACAAGGCTCAGAGATGCAGTGCACTGCTGCATATGAGAAGAAAATTCTGGAATATCAGTTTAACTTCTCTTGCCAAAATGTACTCAAAGCTCGGGTTGTTTACAAACTGTAAAAGGGTCTATTTAATATTTCACAAGCACAAGATGATTAAGAGACATACCCAAAAAAGTTCAAACAACAGCTTTTATCTGTTTGAAAGTCTACTTTGGTACAAGTTAAAACCTCTTCAAACCCTGGAGCAGCACTGCATCAAGTGTTGAAATCCTCCAGACAATTAAACATGTTTTTGTTTTAAAAAGAAAGACCTGAAGTCATTTCAGCAAATTTAAGATAACACTTGTCTTCTGTAAAAAATTCATGCCACTTTCGTCCCAGAGTGAGCGACTAGTAAATAAGTAAAAGGTGGCAGAATTTTTAAATATGTTTGCTCTTCATCATTAAAAGTCTCCAGAAGATGGCGCTACCACACTCTACCTAAGCAACCAAGAACAGCTTAAGAAATAACCCATTCTGTCAGTAATATGAGCTCAAATGTACACAATGGCCATTAAATTGAGACAGATTATAGCATTTAATTTGGTTTATTATGCCCTGAGTACGGTCTTGCAGGTGCACAGCTGTGCAATAGTGAGCAATATGTGTTTTTGGGCAGTGGAACAGGCTCACGCTGGAGGTGTACTCAGCTGATGTAAGCCTATAGGTCAGACACTTCTAATGAGCACAGCCTTATAAGAAACAGTACAGTACAGGGCTCCAGGCAACGCTATCGATCCACAGACATTTAACATTTACTGTAGCGTTCCGACTGACAAAGTGTCAAGCTGCCTCCCGCTTCCTGCAGCCAGCCGTAATTGAACAAGAAAAAACGTTCCTATTAGACAAAAGTCAGGATAAGAGGCTGAAGAGAAGACAGGAGGCTTTGGCTTTAACTTTGAGACATGTAATGAAACATTTATTGTCATTTAGTCGTGATAACAGCGCTGCACAAATGATTTTTGTCTGTAGGCTGTATAGGTCATTACTCTAGAAATTGGATACACAGAATATCTGAGGATCAGTAAAACAGGATTCCGTAGAAACAAGTTAAAGAATATTCTTCCTTGAACCAGAGTGATATAATGTATTTGATTACTATCCTCTTTCAAGCCTTTTTCTGGCAAGGCACCTGAACACTCTCATCATGATTTTTACTCAACGTGACAGCATTCTACCACTATTCTTCACTAATGTTGTGTTTAACGATACTTCAACTCTATACAGAAATGATTAGTAATCAAAAACATTATGTAAAAGTAAAACAATGTATCATCCAATACTTTAATAATTACAGAGTAATACATTAATATTGACAGGTTTCTTACTTGTAGCTCAGCCAGTTTTTTTCCATGTATTTTATGGATCTATCTTGAGTGGTGCATTGTAATTAATGTTAATGATAGTGTTGAACTGGTCTCCCCTTGGGACCCCAACATCTCTCTGTCCAGAAGTTGCAACCCACTGTTGGGGCCTGTGTGTTAGGATTTGGCTAGCGGGACCTGAAGCAGAGTCAGAGAACTGTTAAAACTGAACAAGTTTATTAAACAAAACCAGGCAGTGGAGGCAAGGAGCTGGCTGACTTTCCAGGAGGCTGAAGACGTTGGTGGAACAGCAGCGACACACGGAAGAGATCTGGAGACAGGAGAATGCAGGTAAGTACAACAAATCCATTAAGGCAAGTGAAATCGACTTCCAGCTTTTCAGAGAGCACTACCCGAACAAGACTGAATAATCTGGCAGAGAAGTGGTGAGGAGACCAGGCTTTTGTGGTCAGACTGAGGAGATTGCATGCAGGTGTGTCTCATCTTCTCTGAGAGAAAAGCCAACCACGCCCCCCGCCACACACGAGCCCTGGAAGAGAAACAAAAAGGGGATCGGGAGCAAATAGCTACAGAGCCCTAACACTGTTGTGTAAAAAAAATTGTGATTTGTGTACCAACAGAACAACTCTATTTTTTCACCATGAAAAAGAATGCTCAAACAGCTTATTCATTAAATATTGAAATCTATTCTTTCAGATAATGACTGGGCCTGCATTTCATTAATAACACCGACATATAATTGACTGGGTTTTCTAGTGTTATCTATGTAACCTTTAAAAGTTGCATTAAGCTGGAGCCTATCCCAGCTGCTTTAGGCAAGAGGCACGGTACACCATGGACAAGTGATAATGGCAGGGCTAAACTTCAAGCTTCTTTTAAGCTCCTTTCCATAATATTACTGGGAATTCCTCTGTGATGAAGTGATTAAAACCTCTATATCCACACTCTGCTAAGTGTATTTCTCCAACACTAAGTGGCTTGTACAAAAATAACCACAGCGGAACATTTAAGAACATAGACATACTATAACTCAAGCTTTGATTCTCCACCATTCAGTCGATAAATTCCTTTTTCAGACAGAAAGAGCACCTGATCATAATTAAAATGCCACCCCGCAAACTCCGCCAATGCTTGTGCCCCATTTATGCTCAAAGGTCAACACAGCTTTAGTCCAAAGTTGTTGTTGTTTTGTTTTTTTACAAATTATAAACTGGCTTCTGATGTACAATAAATGATTTAACTCACCTCTGTGACACCTTTGTTACTACATTATGTTGAGAAATGAAGACGAGGTCATCCCCTATGTCAGCACTACACCTTTAAGGACAAGATGAGACAGAAATCACAGTGGTGTTCACACATTCATTCCATATAGGCAATTTAAATTGACCAATTCAGCTATGCATGAATGTCTCAGGAAGATGTAAGGAAGCCGGAGTGCCTTAAGAAAACTCACAGCACATATGTTGGATTAATCATAGTTAACACTTGTCAGTATATATTGCACTCATCTTTATCTTCTGTGATATGCCGTATAAAAATATAATCAGGACGTGACCTTCACATGTTTTATGTATATCAAGTTTATTGTTAACATTTACATTTAGTCATTTAGCAGACGCTTTTATCCAAAGCAACTTACATGAAGCTTCCATTCACCAGTGTTACATTTACATTTTACATTTTTAAATGTTTTAGTTGATGTTTCATTCATGATGACTTGTTTCCTGTAAGTGTACTGAATCTATCTGAGGCCTGTTTGGAGGCAGAGCGACTGACAGCAGGAGTGAGAGAATTTGGGTAAAATAAATAAATAAGCTAAACCCTTGTCAAACAAAAAAATAAATGAAATCTTCTTTTTTGTAAAAGGAGGTTCTCTTTTTGAACCTCATAAATCACAAGTTTTACTAATGCTGAAAATGCGAAAATGGATTCTCTGAGATGCGTTTGTGACATGACCCAAAAATGAAGAAAGAAATGTGCCGAATGAAAAAGATAAAGGCGGACCAGGCTTAAAAATATGAAGTAATCTCCTTATAATCCCAAGAGATCGCTGCATGCAAAGAAACAGTAATCCCATGTAATGATAGATGATCCTTACAAAGGTCCGGTGCGTATTCTGCGCCAGAGGAAGAAGGTGAAAGAGGATATACTGCACAGAACAGAATATCCATACGGGCTTTACGTCTGGACTCTCAAGTAAGTCATCATGACTTTGGGCTGCGGCTAAATGTGCTGCCTTGGCAAAACCGCAAACATGCTGAGAGAGAGATATTGTGTCTCGATATCTTCTGAATCCTTTTCATTTTTCTAACCACAGATTAACCTTGATCCCGCATATCTGGGGATTATCCACTCAGTGACAAGTGCATATGGTGTACTTTTTCCCCCAAAATATATCAGCAGTGTATGCACTATGTTCACATAATTTCTTAGGATTTTTGCAAAGCCTGATAACATGTCTAAAAAAACAATACTAAAATAACTTAATATGATTTGCCATTTTCACTCTACAGTATGTCACAGGATAAAATACTAAAATGTGGTACTTGTGTATTGTCTCTGACTAGTCTTACGTGATCTGGGCTTGGAGTCAAACTCAAACACACTGGGAATTTCAAGTGATTTGTAAAACTCTTGACTCAAATACAGCCTTGAAATTTAGGCAGCAGTGTGGTTAGCACACTTGCCTCAAAGCAATAAGATGCATGTCCTCTCCCTGTCTGTGTAGGTTTCCTCTGTGGTTCCAGTTTCTAATGAGAGATATGAAATCTCATCTCAGATAATTAGAGGTTAAATAATAAAAAAGAATGAATAGATTGGAGTCTTGAAAAAAAGGCCCCTCCTTGAACCGCTACCTTAATGTGGTGGAGGGGTTTAAGTGCCCGGATGATCCCAGGAGCTATGTTGTTGGGGGCTATATGCCCCTGGTAGGGTCTCTCATGGCAAACAGGTTCTAGGGGATGGGCCAAACAAAGAGCAGTTTTAAAACCCTTTATTGAGAATTTAAATTTAAGGACTTGACGTCAACAGGTATTGCGCAACCAGGGCCCCACCCTGGAGCCAGGCCCGGGTTGGGGCTTGCATGCAAGCGCCTAGTGGCCAGGTCCCCGGACATGAAATCTGCCGCTGTTGACATAGAATGTCACCTCGCTGGCGGGTGAGGAGCCTGAGCTTGTGCAGGATGTTGAGAGATACCGAGTAGAGATAGTTGGGCTCATATCTATGCACAGCCTGGGCTCTGGAACCCACCCACGGTGAGAGGCGGCGGGCTGGTGTGGGCTTGCTCATAGCCCCCCAGCTTAGCCACCATGTGTTGGAGTACACCCTGGTAAACGAGAGGGTTGCTTCCCTGCGCCTTCGGGTCAGGGATAGTTCTCTCACTGTTCTTTGTGCTTACGAGCCGAATGGCAGGGCAGAGTACCCGGCCTTCTTGGAGTCTCTGGGAGGGGTGATGGAAAGTGCTCCAACCAAGGACTGCATCGTTCTACTGGGGAACTTCAACGCTCACGTGGGCAGCGACAGTGACACCTGCAAGTGCGTAATTAGGAGGAACAGCCGCTGCTCCTCCACATCAAGAGGGGATGCCTCTTTGGGGAGGTGTTATGGGCAATTCCCACCAGGAGGAGACCCCGGGGAAGACCTAGGACATGCTGGAAGGACTATGTCTCTCGGCTGGCCTGGGAACGCTTGTTTGTCTGTTCGTCTCTGCTGAGACTGCTGCCCCCACGACCCAGCAGAAGATGGATGGATAGAGTCTTGAAAACTGGTCAGGTCATGAGTATTTCATATTTACCATAATAATAACCTTGCGCTGCAGCTGAATTATCGATTTGGGATTTTCCAAACTTGTGAAAATCAATCTTGTAACATGCTAAGCCAACCCGTTGAGTCAAACCATGGGCTTACTGGCCTCTTGTTACCAATGATGTGGCAGCAACAAGCATCCTCTTCTCCTCTTTGTTATCATCATGGCTATGCTGAAAGACAATGTGGCACTAAAAGCAGAAAATTTGGGGCCCTAGGCAAACCTTTGAGAAGGGGCCCTTCCTTATGTCTGCCTTGAGGTTTTTATTAATAATAAATCGATCACACATTACCAAAAGAAAGCTACGTAATAAAGGTTTGGGGCCTGTAAAGTGGAGGGCCGTTCTCCAGGAACTTCATAATTCAGGAGATGTAATTTCCTTTATTCTGGTGCATTTTAAATAAATTCATGAAGATTTTAGCTGCAACAGGGTGAGTACATTTTAACTTCAAAACATTGGAATTGCCCCAGTTTTTTAATAACTGCATCTGAAGCACGATAAGGAAAGGGTCCAAATGGGCGGAGCTCTAGCTCTAGCTCCAAATTGCTGAGAGAGGGTTCAGCGAATGACTGGCAGCTGTCAGCCGGAAGTAGCTGCCACTAAAAGCGGATGTCAAAAGTGCCTCCCTCAGATGGTGTATGATGTTACTCTTGTCCTAACCTTAACCACAGTCTGGCTCCGGCCCTAACCAAGGTTAGTGGAACTTGTCTTTCTACTTCAACAATTGCCACCATTACAGAGATTGAGCTCAAGCTCTTCCCATTTGGTTCTGTAGCGAGTACCACTTGCAAAAAAGTGCAGTTTATTTGATAAAGTTTGGATTTGCTTAATTATGGTTCTTTACCATCATCATGACTCTTATTTTGGATGACCCTCTTGTTGTGGATTACTGATTTCTGTTCTTAAATATATCAAATACTTTAAAAATTACAATACAATGTCAAATTATATACTTTTAAAATGAAAAGATCAGGACTGTTTAATGACACAGCATTTATTTTGAAAATATTACAGGAAGTGTAGAGTTGCCACAAACAGTAACCTAATATCACTACAGCGGAACGGTACTTTTGCCACGCTGTTGGATGTAAAGGATATGCATATTTAAGACAAGACTTAAACATGTAGATGAAAGAGAGGACGAGATTTACAGAGACTGGGGCTTTATCTGAGTCTGGAAACTGGAGACTCAGGCCACAGATGATTTTCCGTTCAGTTTTGGTCAGGTGCTTGTTCGGACCCTTTAATGTTGGGACCTTAGGCAATTGCCTACTCTTGGATAATTTTTCTTATTGTGGAAGGAAAAGATGTTTGTGCTTTTCTTCCTACTGGCTTTGGCATCCTAATTCTTGTAATCTTTCAAACACAATTTTTTCATTGGCAAACATGCTTTTTCCATTTACAAATTTAGTGTCAGTAAACGTTCCTTTTATTTGCAGATTGTTTTTGCAAAAACTGTCACTGTTACAGCGGTTTGTTGTTTCTTCATATCTGCTGCACTCTGGTTATGATACGAATCGTTGCTATGATTGGCTAAAAAAATCTCATGGCGGATACTACTCGGTGCATCATCCAATCAATGGAAATGCTTTCAACGGGGGCCTCCTCAGATGGTACTGTGACACAGAGTATGTTCGTGAGCAGTTCTATCTGCCGGAGTCAGGTAACCACAAACGTACCCTGTCTCAGGTGCTGCTAATCATCAGCCCCTGTCCAGACCTCAAGAAAAGTAATGTTTTTGAAGTTGTCTTGAAAAACAACAGACTACACAATATATTTTTTTACCATCTCCGTGGGGAAATTCCTGATGTTGGTGAAGGAAACCCAACCTAGCACGGGAAGAACTTGTAAAGTCCACTCAGTAAGGCCCCGTTTGACCCGGGAGTTGAACCTCTTGTTGAGAGGCGACAGTGCTAACCACTGCACCAACGTACCGCCATAATAATATACAGTATAACATAATAATGTAGAAAACATAGTAGACATTTGCATTTTTTCCAAGATTGATAAGCAAAGACATCTGTTCATAAGTCTAGACAACAAATCTGATGACTTTACCAAAACAGGAAAATTCCTGTAAGTATTCATTTATGCCCATATAATACAATAGGTTTATGGTTATTTTAGCATGCTTTGTACCCATTTTGACAATGAAAATGCAACTGCAAATGCATTATACTCAACTGCAACAAACTGCTTGGTGGCAATGGGACATTTAAAAAAAAAGTAAGCAGCACTAAATTTATATAATTCATATTAAAGCAACAACATGAAAAGAACTGAACTGTAGATTTTTTCATTCCAGCATTGCACACACTTCTTTTCCCACCATATGTCTGCCGATCTGGAGCAGAGACTTTGGGGAATCAACTGCTCGGCTTTTCAGATGTCAGGGGCTGCTGTGATCCTTCTCTGAACATCACACAGCTCCTCCAAGGCAGAAACACATTCTTTTCAAGTGCGACATTTGTCCTCCAGATGCGTTTGTGTTTGCATGTGTTTGTCTATATGAGTGGAAGCAGTGCAGGTTTAAACTGATTTGCTGCTGCAGTACGGCGTATCCTGACCCTGTAGGCAGGCCCTCGGGCTGCAGACTCATGCTCAGGAGGTACTGGGGAAAGTTAGAGTGAAGCAGTGGTTTAGCCTTTGAAGACGGCAAATGGCATGAGAAGAGATAGACGGCCTGTGGATCTTCATACTGAAAATACTGAAAAGGGGTATGAGAAAATATTCACTTGATGCTAAACAATAATAAGGCAAGGCAATTTTATTTATATAGCACAATTCATACACTGGGTAACTCAGTGGTTTACAAGAATAAAAGACAATTTACAATATTTAGATTAAGAAACATAAGAAAAATTTAAAACATTTTTAAAAAAGAGTGCAGATAAAAAAAACACTTTAAGTTGTAATGTAGCTAAAGAAGCTAAAGAGGAAGGTTTTTAAACTCCCCTTGATAAAGTTGAGGCTTGTTTTACTTCATCAGGGAGGCTGTTCCAGGTTTTTGCTGCATGAAACTTAAACACTGCTTCACCCTGTTTAGTTCTAACTCTGGGCACGAGCAGAAGGCCTGTCCCAGATGTTACCTATCAAAAGCTACACTCGATGCTGCGTAGCATTACGCTATGGGGAACATTCTTTGTGTGACCGGTTGTGAAGCACGTGTGTCAAACACGCCAAGAATTGGCTTATATAACTTCTGTTGGTGAAGCAGCTCATCAGCGGCAGCTGTCTGATTGAGCTGATTGTGATTGGTTACAAGAGCAGTGGCGCGGCTGAATATTGCGTGGCCACAGGAACAGGGTCCCCCCTAGGGGGGTCTGCAGCCACCAGACAGACTGTATCATGTTGGGTGAGGGATACCATTGCCCTGGCCAATGAGGTGTGGTCAAATTTTGCCTATAGGTGTGAGGGCTCATTCTACTAGGGGGTTTGAAACTTCAACAGCTCTAGCAAAAGGTGCCCCTCTGCAGCAAGTTTGTGATGCGGCAGGTGTGGTCCTCCCCACACCTCCGCACACATTCATCAGATTCTATAGCTTGGATGTTCATGCTACTCCGGGCTCGCATGTCCTTGAGTCATCATCCCAAATATTGTGTTTGAGACCTCTTTTGTGTTTGTGCACACTTCACAACCCGAGGGGCCAGACACTTACAGTGTGGCGGCGTTGGTATTCTCGTTCCCCATAGCATAATGCTACGCAGCATCGAGTGTAGCTTTTGATAGGGAACATCTCGGGTTACTTGACTGTAACCCTGCTCCCTTAAAAAGCGGGAACGAGATGCTGCGCTGCAATGCCGCACTGGGCGTGTCCGGGCATTCTTCAGACAAAGTTGACCTGAAGACGCTTCCGCGTCATGCGTTCTTATACCCTCTGTTCAGGTGTGCTCAATCACACAGCTACCTCTGATGAGCGCCGTCACAAACAGAGTTTATATAAGCCAATTCTTGGAGTGTTTGACACACTTGCTTCACAACTGGTCACACAAAGCATGTTCCCCATAGTGTAATGCTACGCAGCATCTCGTTCCCGCTTTTTATGGGAACAGGGTTACAGTCAAGTAACCCGAGACGTTCTCGGAGTCCGAGGAGGTTCATTAGCAACTAGCATGTCAGAAATATATTCCTGTGCTAAACCATTAAGAGACTTGTAAACCAGCAGTGCTGTTTTAAAGTATATTTTCTAACTGGGGATTTATTTAAAATATACAGTGATTACAAAACTAGCATGTTAAAATATACATCATGTGTTACATCTTTATTTATTCTTTCATACATATACTTAACAGTTCGAGGGAGCTGGTGCTTATTCCAGCATAATCAGCAATTTTTAAAACATAATTGAGGAAGGGATGCCAGTTTGAAGTTAATATGTATACCAACATTTTACTAATTGGGACAAAAACATTAATCCAATAATGTAATATCTGTCCACAAACGTGAAAAAAAAAAAGGCACATTTTTATGTAATAAACCCACAAACATAATCATTTCCCACTAATGTAATACTGCTCTATGGTAACATTTCAGAGACTGGACCAGGTCACTATTGAAACTTAGAATAAGGGAACTTTGTGACAGATTTGAGTACAAGTCATCCTTAGTTAAATAATTTAAAAAAATATATATTTATCATTTTCTTATTACATTCTGTGGTACGTTATTACATTTATGGTAAACCTTAATTTTACTGCCTCACAAATGTAAAATGTTTCTGCAAATGTAGCTATTACTGTAACAACGGACTCAGGACAAGATGCACAACACCAGACTCGGACTGATATGATGTGTAATCTTTAATGATACAAGAAGTAGTAGACAAAGGAGGTGTGGATTACTGGACGTGTTTGGTCGGACCCGAAGGATGGCCGGCAACACATGGTGAGGAGCCGGTAGAGGAGGTGAAAACAGAAGACTCAAGACTCGGTAACAGGTGAGCCGAAACAGGTAGCAGGATCAGGTAACTGGATTGGTTTAGCAGGAACAGGTGACGGTAACAGAGGAGCAGGTAACAGGTTAGCAGGAGCAAGTAACGCTGGATGTGTTAATCTGGAAGTAGTAGAAGAACAATCTGGCAACTCGGGTTTTGTGTTGACTACTTAAATATCTGCCAGATTGTAATGGCTGAGGTGTGCAGCATGGGAGTGGCTGGTTGCTCGGGTGTCCTAACGAGCAGCATTGACAATTACATTTGTGGAAAATGTTGTATTACGTTTGCAGTAGGCAACAGTTATTACATTAACATTTATTCATTTAGCTGACGATTTTATCCAAAGTGACTTACATTAAGGTTCCATTCACCAGTGTTACAGTTGGAACACCACTGGAGGCAAGGTGGGCTCTGGTAAGAGTCTTGCCCAAGGACACAAAGACAGTATGAACTGTGGAGAGAGCAGGAATCGAACCACCTACCTTCCGGTTGAAGGACGACCCCTCTACCACTGAGCCACTGCGCCCCACATTTTTGGGAAATTATTATGTTTGTCGGTTTATTACATTAAAAAGACGCCGACTTTTATTACGTTTGTGGTTTACCACATTTGTGGACAGTTATTACATTAATGGGTGTAACAAACCTTTTATATTAATTTGTTAACCATTAGAAATGTTATAAAGTGCATATAATGTTAAAGAATGTACATGTATTTAGGATATCGGAAATCCAGATAGTTTTTAGTTTAGGATGACTGATTTGGCTATTGGATGGAAATCATTAGTACTGAATTGTTGCCATTTACTCATTATAAAACAAGCTGTCTCACAAAGGGGTATTTTTTTTTATCTAGCACAAAACGTTAAAGTATTTAGGTCAGACACTTTAGAGGTGGTGAAAAACCTTTGCCGTTTGAAATAGACGCTATATTTGCAAAACTCTGAAGTTGTATATGTGTGCAACCTTACCCACGGTGCATTAAAATAATGCATTTGTCTATTATGATACATCTGTTAAGATCATCCGACAGAACTTGGTTTACCAGTCTTTGATGAGGAAGCAAAGAGTCCGAACCCTTCCCTTTTCCCTAACCCTTTGATTAATATACTGTATAGGACTGCCCACTATACTGGTCTGTATAGTGGCCTCGATTAGTGAATGGTTCGGACACTACAAAAACTTTAAGTGCACAACATATCAGTCAGATATTCGGACGCCACTACAGCGTGGTGTAATCACTATGTTGTGCACTATATAATGACAAGGGTGTGGTTTTGGACGGCGCCTGGATTTTCTGTGTGCTGCATTTTGCCGTTTCCCATAACATATTTCTAGGCACCCGCTGTCAGCCTTTAGCTGGTGTACCCTAAATGCTTGTATAAAAGGCCTAAATATCAACTTCTTCATTACCATTTCCCCAAAGCATCATGTCTGCTTAGAATTAACTATTTTTATGTGGCTTGGTCTTTTTGCCCATTGTAAAAGTTTTTACAAGCATCTATGAATTTCTTTTATTGTACTTCATTTTCAAATCTGCCCAACACAAGGTTAATTCTATTTCCAACACATCTCTTTGTTCAAATATAATGCACCCTCTATCAGCTCAGGATACAATTCTCTCAATAGAATCCAAATGATTGGCTTTTCATTTCTTCTTGCTTCTCCTCATCACATCCCTGGAATATGGCTGCTCCGAGGAGGGGCAGATTGAGATGGATGGACGGACAGATGGGGGAGGATAGGCGTAATAGCTGCCCGGGTATCTGTTATTGAGCTGGGGCAGTCATATCCAGTGGACGCCATAATAGGCCTCGGATACACTGCACAAATTTGCTCATCTTTATTTATGCTCCTCCACTTCTATAGCCACTGAATACTCCACTCTACATACGCAGGTAAATAATTAAGCATCAACGCCTGATTCAAAGTTAATTAGCAGATTAGTAGACGAAGGGTACTCTCGGAGGAGTTTCCCTGCTTTACGCTTTCATTAAGACGAGCGAGAAGAGCAACCGGGATCCATCAATTCCAAACATGTAGCCTCCCTTGCTAATATACTTAATTGGCAATTTGATTAAATTTCAGAACTGAAATGAGAACTTGGCCATTCATCCTTTTCATTTAGCGCAGATATAGTCTTTTTCACTACGAGGGAGAAGTCTATTAATAAAAAGTAATATGATTCTCGGTTAATTTTTAAAGCTACCGAGCCATTTAATTGCTAGCAGATGTGGATTCTTGGTTAAAGACATTCAAGAAGAAGGATTTGTACCAAGAATTACTTTTAAATGTTGTCCTGTCTGATACAACTGAGTACTTTGAATTGTTGGATAGACTGTAATGATATACCCCTTTCAAACCGACCAGTTGCTGATAAGTTGCTAACCTCTTATCAGCCATAATGGCTAAGTAAAATAAGCAGAATGTTGTGACGGCCATTCAGCCAAACTGATGTAGAGAAAGGCTGCGAGTGAGTGAATCAAGTGCCGCAGCTGATTCTGCAAAAGTATTGACAACGTGACTTAAAGCTTTATACAATTCAGTGTCGGCCGGTGGTGATATTGTGTGGGCGGGCAAACAAATGCATTAGTATAAATCAATAAATCACAATATAGAACCATCACATTTGGCACACCAAGTTATATAAACACTGCTTTAGCCAAAGAAAAAGTGCTGAACACGAAGAAGAACCAGAGTGATGAGAAAGAAACTCTTTTGCACAGACTGATTCATCCTTCTTCTACTGTTTTTTTCCCGTAGCGCTGGTGCCTATGCCAGCTACTTTAAATACATCCTGGACCCTGGCTGGCTAGTCGCAAGACTAAGACTTATAGGCTGACAAACAACATTCACTCTCAACTTAATTCACAAGAGGCCGTTTAGATTGACCAATTCCCATAAACATGCATGTTTCCAAGAGACCCTGGGATTGAACCCACACTTTTCTTGCTGTGAGGCTGGACCGCTTACTGCTGTGTCACCATAACTAGGTAGATTTAAGAAAAGAGAAAGGAGATTGAGACACAAGCCGTCTCCCAGGAAATGTGCTTCTTTTCCTTTCTTCATCAGTGCAACAAGTTTGACCTCCCTTCCCCTCTTCATCAGTAGCTGTGCTTCTGCTCTGCTTACTCTTTTCCAGGAAACTATTTGGTGGACTCTTAAAGCAGATTTGTCCATTTAGCAGTGTTGTTTTTTTCCCCCCGTTGCTAGCTCAAGTGTGCAGCCATGTTAGCCACAACGAAAATGAGGTGCGTCAAATTCACGATTGCGCTGATTTTGTTTAAGGCACTAAACGGAAAAAAATTAACGCTAAAGGTTAATGTGCTAATTTTACCAGTCATAATAATTTTTTCTTCATGTCTCAGACTCTCTCCTGCCAATGTGATTGGTTGTTGTAAACCAAGTCAGCCTGTATACTCAATGTGCTCAAACCTTTACAAACAAACCCAGGGTTAAATGAACCATTTATGAAACCACTAATCCAGACCACATTTGTTACATTTTCTATATTTTCTGGCCTCATATTACAGGCCCAGAAAAACAAACCATTTACCAAGACTGCATTAAATAGTTAAAAGCAAACAAATCCCACCAAGCAGAATCATTACATCATTTCCTCACCTTTTTAAAGTGAAAGCTCTTTTTTCTACTTGTACTGCATATTGACTTTGTATCAACAGGTAGCCGTCCGTGTGTGCTTGGTTTCTTCTCTCTGCAGCCGTGCAACTTTCTGACACTCTCTCTGTTGGATCATGAAAAATGCATCAGCATCGATCCCCCTTCTTTGTTGCAAAACTTGCATAACTTGGACTCTGCTGAACAAACCAGTCTGCTTCCATTTCAGATCTCTGCTCCTGGTCCTACCTGGTCGCCATTAAAATGTAATGCAGTCGGTTAGAAGCCGCAACATCAAAGCTAATGCCACTGTTTCAATTAGAATAGGCTCCTTACTGGTCTTTGTTGGACTTTCTACATTGGCGGACCATTTCTGTAACCTTTTCATCATGCATTAATTTATAGAGTTCTTCCTTTTTCTTTCCTGTGTTGGATCATGTCGATAGAATTGTAGGTTGTTGAAACTGTCTGGCTTTTTGTCAGACACAGGTTCTTCATCCCATGCAAGAAGAAGTAATGTGCATTTCTAAAAGAAACTTTGGTTAGTATGGGTTTGCACGGTAAAGGCACCTTTCCACTGACATGGACCAAATCCAGTTGTTTTGGCTTACTATAAAAAGCCTACACAAGCCATCCAACATTCTTACATAGTTTTTTTAACATGTTTATGTTATTGGTACAATCATTTTTGTTCTATTCCAAAGGATAAAAGCAGTGATTTCATTATTTGGGCTAAAATTAAGCAAGTCATGAACAGTTTTATAACCAGGGCTTTACGTTAAGGATTTTTAAGCACTTGCCCAATGAGTTGATATTAGGTCTCAAACAAGTCATGTGAATTTTGTTGAATTTTTGTTTTGTGAGCTTTTAGGCCCAACTTACACTTCACTGTATGTGATTACAGGTTATTAAAATAATTTGGATAAAATGAGTAGGCCATGTATATTCATAATACATAATATATATTTTCATAATTTGGTTTGTGTCTGTGGGGACCCAAATGTGGCTGTAGCCCATCGGCCCCCATCTTTTTGGTTCTGGCCCTGCACAATGTTCAGAAATAACAAAATTTTTCAGAGGGCGCTGCGAAGAAAGTCAACACAGTCTTAAAGCAAAGGAGCACCGCTGCTTGCTTCTACTGTATCTCTGTGTTTTTCAACCAGTGTTCCGCGGCACACTAGTGGAAAATTATTCAACTTCACCTGATTGGTCCTCTAAGCGAACGTCTCGGGTTACTTGACTGTAACCCTGTTCCCTTAAAAAGCGGGAACGAGATGCTGCGTAGCATTACGCTATGGGGAACATTCTTTGTGTGACCGGTTGTGAAGCACGTGTGTCAAACACGCCAAGAATTGGCTTATAATACCTCTGTTGGTGACGCAGCTCATCAGTGGCAGCTGTGTGATTGCGCGCACCTGAACAGAGGGTATAATAACACGTGACGCGGGAGCGTCCTCAGGTCAACTTTGTCTGAAGAGCGCCCGGACACGCCCAGTGCGGCATTGCAGCGCAGCATCTCGCTCCCGCTTTTTAAGGGAACAGGGTTACAGTCAAGTAACCCGAGACGTTCCTGTCAAAAGCTACACTCGATGCCGCGTAGCATTACGCTATGGGGAACGAGAATACCAACGCCGCGACTGTAAGTGTCTGGACCCCTCGGGTTGTGAAGTGTGCACAAACACAAAAGAGGTCTCAAACACAATTTTGGGATGATGACTCAAGGACATGCGAGCCCACAGTAGCATGAACATCCAAGCTATAGAATCTGATGAATGTGTGCGGAGAGGACCAGCCTGCCGCATCACAAACTTGCTGCAGAGGGGCACCTTTGCTAGAGCTGTTGAAGCTGCAACCCCTCTAGTAGAATGAGCCCTCACACCTATGGGCGAAGTTTGACCGCGCACGCCATAGGCCAGGGCAATGGCATCCTCACCCAACGTGATATAGTTTGTCTGGTAGCTGCAACCCCAGCTTGCAGCCCCGTAACATATAAACAGCTGTTCGGGACTTACGCCACTGGCTAGTGCGGTGGACATAAGTCTGGAGGGCACGTACTGGACACAGTAAGTGAAGTCTCTCCTGCTCCGGTGTTGTAAATGGCGGAGGACAGAAGGCTTCAAGAACGACCGGATTTAAGGTCGAGAATGGAACTTTTGGAAGATAGTTAGGGTGAGGATGCAAAATGGCTTTGACCAGCCCGGGAGCAAAGTCTAGGCAGGAGGGCGAAACTGACAGAGCCTGCAAATCTCCAACCCTCTTGAGAGTGGTAATGGCCGCCAGAAGAACCATTTTTAGAGTCAGAAATTTAACAGACGCTGACTCCAGTGGTTCAAAAGGAGTGCTTACTAAGCCCTCCAGCACTATAGCTAGGTCCCAGGAAGGAACTCTAGCTCTAGTTTGGGGTCTCAACCGCTTGGCACCTCGAATGAAGCGGGCAACTAGAGGATGTCTCCTATCGAGACCCCGTCAATCAGGGCGTGGCAAGCCGAAATGGCGGCCACGAAACCCTGAGTGTGCTAGGATTAGTGCCCGAGGACAGTTTGTCCTGCAGAAACTCCAGCACTGAAACAATCTGGCAGTGGACTGGGTCTGCATGATGTGTAGCACACCAGGCATCAAAGACACGCCATCTGCAGGCATAGGCTCTCCTAGTAGAGGGAGACCTAGCGCTCAGAATAGTCTCTACAACAGGGGCTGGGAGCCCGACATCTCTTAAGTGGTCCCCTCAGGGGCCAGACGTAAAGGTTCCAGAGCTCGGGCCGGGATGAAACACTGTCCCCTGTGCCTGAGAAAGGAGATCCCTCCTGGTCGGAATCGCCCATGGCGAGCCGTCGAGAGAGAGATATTAGGTCTGAGAACCACACTCTGGTTGGCCAACGGGCGCTACTAGTAAGAGGCGCAACCCGCATTGACGGACCTTCGCCAGGACTCCCGGGAGCAGAGCCACCGGAAATGCATAAAGGCGCAGTCTGGGCCACACATGGGCCATTGCGTCCAGACCCAGGGAGCTGGAGGAGTCAGAGAGAAGTAGAGGGACATTGTGCTGTCTGCTGTGAAGCAAAGAGGTCCACCTCTGCTTCGTAAAATCTTTCCCAGATTTGGCTCACTACCTCGGGGTGGAGTTTCCACTCCCCATGTGTCACAGCCTGTCTGGACAATAAATCTGCTCCCACATTCATGCGCCCGGGATATAAATCGCCCTGAGGGACAGGAACTTGTCCTGAGCCCAAAGCAGCACTGCTGCGCTAGCTTGTTCAAGCGGCACAACGCAGTCCGCCCTGACGATTTATGTAAGAGACCACCGCTGTGCTGTCTACTTGTACTAGGACATGGTAGCCCCTTAGCTGCTGGAGGAAGTACTTCAGGGCCAGAAATACAGCCTTCATCTCGAGGCAATTGATGTGCCATGCGAGAAGATGGCCTCTCCATATCCCTTGGGCTGGACGGCCATCTAAGACCGCGCCAGCCCGTGAGGGATGCATCTGTCGTTAGCATCATGGCGACAACATGGACCTAGGGTGGGACCCAAAGTGAGAAACTGGGGTCTGAACCACATAGATAGGGTACGAAGCCCTCGGCGCGTAACCCTTATTTGCTTCAGGGGGTTGGCCCTTGGATGAAACCCCCTGGCTCTGAGCCACAGCTGAAACGGTCTCATGTGCAGAAGGCCCAAAGGAATTACCGTGGATGCAGATGCCATGAGACCCAATATTCTTTGAATGAAGTGCACAGCCACTTCCTGGCCTAGCCTGATAGCTTTCAGGGTAGTTAGAATGGACCCGACACGTGCAGGAGACAGATGTGCCTGCATCTCGGTTGAGTCCCAAACAACCCCTAGATATGTTGTCCTTTGGGCGGCCGAGAGACGCTCTTCTCGGCGTTGAGTCTCAAGCCTAGAGAGTCGAGATGAGCTAGGACGACGCCCCGATGTCGAAGCACTAGCTCCTGAGACTGAGCTAATATCAGCCAGTCGTCTATGTAATTCAAAATGCGGATGCCCTGGAGTCGCAAAGGAGCCAAGGCTGCATCCATGCATTTTGTATATGTCCGGGTGACAAGGCCAGGCCGAACGGAAGAACCCGATACTGGTACGCTCCCCTAAAGCGAACCTCAGGAACTTTCTGTGCTGTGGCAGGATTTGTATGTGAAAATACGCGCCCTTTAGATCGATGGTGACAAACCAGTCGCCTAATCGGATCTGGGACACAATCATTTTTATTGTGAGCATTTTGAATTTTAATGCTTTGAGGTAGCGGTTTAACCCGCGAAGGTCTAAAATCGGGCGCAGCCCCCATCTTTTTCGAACTAGAAAATATCGGCTGTAAAACCCGGATTGTCTGTCTGGTGGGGAACACGTTCTATGGCCCCTTTGTCCAGCAGAACCTGCAGTTCCTGTGTCAATACATGGGCTCGTTCGGTTTCACGGAAGTGGAGACCACGCCGTGAAACGCCGGAGGACGACATTGGCAACTGGAGTCTGTAGCCTTTGGCCACAGTCCTTATTACCCACGGGAGATATTTGGCAGGAGCATCCATGCTGCCAATTTCTCTGAAAGGGGCAGTAGTTTTGTCACCTCGGTTCTTGGGGATGTAAGACATCCGCCGTCCTGAGCCAAGGCAGGAGAAGGCCGGACACTTACAATTGCGCTGGAGACTGCTGCTCCCGAACGCCAGTGGCGGCGGAGAAAAACAGCGGACTCCTGAGGGTGTCGACATGGAGTCTTTAGACTCTCTTGGATTTTGTTGCGCCCCACCCGGTGGAGAACACCCTCGCGCCATGGGCGCGCCAATTTCAGGGCCTCTGCTTCCTGGCGGAGATAACATTCCGCAGGTCTGTTCTCTTTTGAGCAGCGAGAGAATCCGCCTCCAGTCCTTACGAGGGGGCACGATTCGCCACACTCTCCTTCTGGGCAGCCCGCTTTTCTCTGGAAGGGGCTGGACCTGGCCGGGACCGGGTGGCCGACGGTCCCGGCTGCTGAGCACGGCGAGGAAGGAACCTCACAAACGCCTCCTCAGAGCGCGTTTAGCCTCGCGGAACTTAGTGGCGACGCGCGTTGCCAAAAAGACCGGAAGGCGAGATGGGTGCATCCAGGAGGAAGGCGCGGTCCTTCTCTTTGATGCCCGTGAGGTTAAGCCACAGATGTCTTTCCGTCGCAACCAAAGCAGACATGGAGCGGCCAATAGCGCGGGCCGTCCTGCTTAGTTGCACGGAGAGAGGTCTGTGGCACGGCGTAGCTCAGAAAACGCGTCCTCGTCCACAGAACCCCTGTGCTCAAATCTTTGAGCAGCTCAGCCTGGTATGCCTGCAAAACCGCCATGGTGTGCAGTGCTGCACCAGCCTGACCCGCCGCCTGGAAAGCCTTCCCCACCAGTGATGACGTGAACCGGCATGGCTTGTTGGGGAGTGTAGGTTTTCTTAGGGAGGACGATGTCCCGGGGGAGAGATAGCCCGCAAGGCGTCTCTTCCACCTGGGGCATCGACCCATAGCCCGCACCTGTGCGCCTACGATAGTCGAATAAATCGACGTCGAAGGCACAAAAACACGGGACGAATAGGGCTTATTCCATGAGCGTGCCAGCTCCTCATGGAGGTCCCCAAAGAAGGAGAGACCGCTGTGATCCCTCCCCTGGCCACCTGACAGAAACCTGTCATCCAGTTTAGAGTATTTAGGGGCCCTGCTCCTGAGGCCACTCAATATTCAGCCTCGCCACTGCTCTTGTAACCACCTCGAGCAGCTCCTCAAACGCCGTGTCAGAGCGGGAAGAGCGCTCCGAGGCTGCGGCGCCCCAGAAGCCAGGGATGAGGCTTCATCGACGTGCTCACGGGAAGCGCCGTGAGCGCCGGCCCGAGCACAGAGCCGGTGTCTGCCTCATCTGGTGAGAGCGAGGCATAAGACTATCTGATCCCTGCGCCTCAGCCAGATCAACACGCGAACCCCACGACCGGAGTGGGAGGCGGCTCGCTCCTCTGCAAAGAAAGCGAGCCGCACGCGTAGGATCTTGGCAGGCAAAAGATCACAGTGCTCACACTCCCAGAAAGTCCGAGGGCTGCGTGTTCTTCCCCCAAACACTCAAAACAAAATTCATGCTGATCATCGTCAGCAATGTGCCTCTGGCAAGGAGGAACACATTTCTTTCTGAACCCAGCCATGATACTTTTGTATTTATTATTTTATATATATTCGTACTGGCACAGAGAAAGGTTTGCTCACACTTCACACAATGCGATCTGAAGACAAAGAAACCTGAGGACGCTCCCGCGTCACGTGTTATTATACCCTCTGTTCAGGTGCGCGCAATCACACAGCTGCCACTGATGAGCTGCGTCACCAACAGAGGTATTATAAGCCAATTCTTGGCGTGTTTGACACACGTGCTTCACAACCGGTCACACAAAGAATGTTCCCCATAGCGTAATGCTACGCAGCATCGAGTGTAGCTTTTGACAGGGAACGGCGTGTAGTAAACATTGACACGGCGAGATCTCAGTCTCACATGGCTTCATACTTCCAAAACTTTGGAAGATAGTATTTAAATTCAGCGGTAAGTCTTGTTAATGTGTTCTGTTGAAGGTCCTTTTGCTAACCGCTGCGTCTTTTTATTTAAAATGGCCTTAATTATGATTTATTTGATGACCGTTTTCGGACGAAACCTTATTACGAAAACGGGTAATTCTTAGTTATACTCTCAAAATACAAAGCTTTGATTCAAAGAATGATATATTGGTTTACAACATATGATTGTGCTACATCGTACTTTAAATTCGGCTCTTCTAATGCCGCTATTTCTGTTCTTTTTGGCATGTTTTGAAAAATTGTTTGTGCTAACTGCTTGTTAGCTCAATGGGTAAGGTAACGTGTTGCTAATGCTAAATTGTCCATGTTATAACTATGGCTTTTGGAGGTAAGAGGAAATTGTGAACTGATGAAGTGAACTTTATGGTATTTTTTTTTTTGCTTTTGCTTTTCAAGCATGACGGCCATAAAGACGAAAAAAAGAGAGAGACTTAGATCTTTGTGTGTCTTTCTTCAATTCCTGTTAGAATATTAAATTTGTGTTTAACTAAACAGGTTTCAGTAAACTGAGTAAATTGAGACTAGATTTTCATTATATTTAAATAAATATATTCATTCATAAATAAATATAGTTTTTGTGCCATTTTTGTTTGGTGTGCCTTGTGACTTTTCTAATGTAAAATGTGTGCCGCGGCTCAAAAAAGGTTGGGAAACACTGTTTTATCAAACTATAGTCTGTTCGCTGTTGGACACAGCATGGACTTTTTTTTTCCTTCCGTGCGAGTTTAAGTGTTTGCTCTTCAAACGAAGCACTCTGTGGTGACAGAGGGAGAGGGAACAGAGCAGGACTGGTGCAGATGTTTTAGGGGGCAGAAAAAAAGATTGTAGGTGACTTGTAAAACTTATAGAAAGAGGTGGTTCAACTACAGGTGTTAAAAACTCTGGTCAAGGTAGTAGAGCAACGGACACACAACAGACTAAACCACATGGACCATCCCCTGCATTGGGCTTTTAAAAAACAGAGTAGCCAGTGGATGTCTGAGATCAGTGAGCTGCAGGACAGAATGCAAGAATGCACAATACAAGAGCAAGAACTCCATTTTCCCAACTGCCATAACACTCTACAATCACTCAGTCTGTGGAAGATGACGTCTGAGCTTATCTGAAGAGACCTAACAACTGAGTTTAAAAACAAGTTATTTTGAGTTTGAATAGCTGTACATAGACAAATCGAGTGTCAGGTGAGTGGGTCTATTTTCCTGATCTCCCACAACAGCACCATGTCAATTTTGTTTATAACATGAAATGTCAAATGAAATTATGGCTTCTACTTGCAGCTGTATTTCCTAGAGACAGGTTCTGTATGACGCCACAACAAGGGCAATGTGGCTCTGTTTCAAAAGGTCTCTTTCTGTCCAACCAAGATGACGTCTCATTTATTTCCAGAGATAGTTCAGATTAATATATGCTATTTTATGTAAAAATAAATATTTACATCCAAATTTCTGTGGCCAGAAAAGGCCTTTTATGTGTTGGCATATTATGTGTGATTTCATAGTAGGCCTTTTTGACACAAAGTGATTGTGAGAAAGTAATATAAAAAACGTTTTTCCTGAATTGAATGTTGTTAAAAAGCTTAACATATTTGCTCAGAACATGCCTATATTACAATACAATATACAGTTGTGCTCATAAGTTTACATACTTATCAAACAACTGTGTTTACTCTGTTTAAATCATAATGACAACAGAAATGACCCTGATCAAAAGTTTACATAGGCCAGTTCTTAGTACAGTTTATTGCCATCTTTGGTCATTTGGGTAGTTTCTGTTGTCATTATGATTTAAAAAGAGTAAACACAGTTGTTTGACAATAAATGGCTTTACCCAACCCATAACTTTGAGACAAAAAAAGTTTTTGTGTTATCATTCATATTCTCTGTGTCCATACCTTAGCATTATACTACATGTCAGTGTCCAGCCAAAGCATGAGGCCTTCACTTGGAAAAACCGGATGGCCATCATAATATGAAATATAAAAGACTAGAATGTGTAGAACTGGCAGCCCCACATTTGAGTCCTTCGAGGCTAATACTGTGTCAGCATAATTCAGATTTACACAGCCTGCAACGCGATGACCAAAATCAATCCGCTGTGGGCGTTCCTCCTCCCTCCCGGCCAGCAAGTGCACTCAATGCTCAAGAGATCTGAAATAGGACTTACTTTCCTCTTTTACTTCCACTGCACACGCCCACATGTGCACCGACTGTCAAGGGAGAAGAGAGATTTCCGCGAGCTCCTAAATGTACACAGTTCACTGTTCAAACAGCACCTGCTCAGTAAGGATGGATCAACACTGCAAGGAGAATGAGGGAGCATATTAATTTGGATGTTTACATGAGGAATAACTTCAGCCATATGGATCTGATCATTAGCCATAGGCACTTTTGTCTGTGTGCCTTTGTTCTGAAGTTATGACTATACAAAGCTAAAATACTGTAAAGCAAAGCAGATTAGGAAACTGAAAAAAAAACAAGACAGTTTTTTGACACCGTCCTCAGAAGTAGCCTAGCACTTGCCTGATTTGTCCAAGTCAGATTTGTCCATTTTAGTAACACCGCCAAGAAACACAGAATCTCATCTCTTTGAAATAATATCAGTTTAATGCTGGTTACTTTGAATACTAAGGATGAATTTTAAAGACAAACCTGGACAGGACCAGATTAAGTCTGCATAATATCTAAACATTTTTATCACTGTGCCATATACTCAGGGCCGGCCCTGGGCATAGGCGGAATAGGCAAATGCTAAGGGCTCCGCCCACCCTTGGGGCGCCCGGCTCGGGCGGCCCGAGCGCCCAAATTATTATTTTTATGAATATATATAATATATATATATATATTTTTTTATTACCAATACAACTTAAATATTATGAATTAAAAAAAGCGATCGTCCCCTAAAGACAAAACTACAACATTGCTTTCCCGAATCCCGATCCACCGGTCCGACTGAGTGACGCATCAATCTCCCCCGCCCCCGCCCTGCTGAAAAAAAACATCCGTTACCTGTGTGTGATTGTCACTGACAGATGGCCGAATTCACTGATAAGTTGTCATTATGTCAAAAAGACCGAAGCCATCTGGTGCCCAGGGAAGAAAAAAAAGAAGAGAAGAGGAAGAAAAACGCGAAAAAGACAGAGGTAGGTAATGATGGTCAGTTTATCTATGTTGCATTAAGTTAGTTCAACAATGCCTGTAACGTTCGCTATCGCTAATTTGAATTAGCTTAATAAGCTAATGTCATAAGCTAAGCTTATGACATAGTGTCATGAACTGCACGGTGGAGACAGACAGTGGTGATCCAAACGCAGGCTTTAATGAAGGATGATCCAGAAAACAGAACGAGTACACAGGCAGAGGGACATATAAATCTTTATTTAAAATGAGTTCTGCATAAAATGTTGCTATATAAACGTAAATCTTTATTTAAAATGACTGAGTCCTACATAAAATGTTTTTATATATATGTATTATATATATGGATTTAGCAACTTTAAAATTCAATTTAAATAAAGATTTACGTTTCTCCTCTGTTTCATGGTTATAACATCATAAAGTGTAGTTAGTAGGACATTGCTGCCATGCCAGATATACTGGAAAACAAACACTTTCAAAATTAATTTTGAAAATGTAACTACTGTATGCTAGAGAAGTGCTCAATGAATAGAGTTTTGTGCATGAATACCAGATGTAATTATTCTTGCTGTTTGTGTGTTTAAGCTATAATGTGGTTTAGGTGCTGCCATATTTTTATAGTTTCACTATCATCAGCTTTTTAATAATAAAATGTAACACCCAATGGTCACATATAATCCTCCTCTTCTCTCTTCAGATGCACTTTTGAAATATCTGAACCCCGTCCCTGCAAATCCTGGGCCACCTGTTGCAGACATCCCCATCTCAGCACCGCCCAGCGATTCCGCATCAAGCACACCTCTTCCCTCCACTTCAGCACCGCCCAGCGATTCAGCATCAGTTTACAAATTCCAGGGGCACCAGGTGAAATCTTGCCTAGGGCAGCAAATTGGCCAGGGCCGGCCCTGCATATACTGTATATAATAGATACAGTTGTGCTCATAACGATTATATACCCTGGCAGAATTTGTGATTTTTGGGCCATTTTTCAGAGATAAGAATGATAACACAAAAAGTTTTTTTTCACTCAAAGTTAGTGTTTGGGTGAAGCCATTTAAACTGTGTTGACTCTTTTAAATCATAATGACAACAGAAACTACCCCAATGACCCTTCAGTATACATGACAAAACCTTTCACGTCAGATTAAAATAGCCTGGAGAATAATAAACCATTTATGTTAATAAATAATAAACTATAAATAGATTTCACAATATAGGCTTTTTAACAATCAAGAGAACTTTACCATTACTTCTAAACTCTTCAGATGAATAGTAGCCCTGCTTACATTGTCCCTCAGAGCATCTCTGTAAAAGCTCTTTAACAGAGCTTTTACAGTTTTTGATTTGTTTGGCTATATTGTTGTATTGTTGGGCTCCACTTTAAATGGTTAACATAATAATAATTAAATGAGGTCAGTGGTGATGATGGCAGTTTATTTTTGTGTATAAAACAGTTTTTGTTGGTGATGAGCGTGAGTGTTCTTGTTGTTGCTGATGTGTAATGTTGTGTGGAGCAGTATGTGTTTGCTCATATAAATAAAAAGGACATATCAACATATATATACGTTTTTATAAGATAATGCTTGTAAAAGGGTTTATTTATTGGATAATAAAATGTACAGACAATGAAGTGACCACATTTTCAGGTCTATCACCTCAAAAAGTATAGCACAGTTAATTTTATATTTAAGTTGGATGATTTATTACCAGAAAGTTAAAATTTCTAGTTTTTCCTATAAAATATTACCATTACATACACTTATCTTTACACAATGGAATAATTAATGGCCTGATTATACTAAATTAGTTTGAAAAATTGTCTTTTTGGTAATAAATTGCTTTTGATCTTTCATATATAGCACAGGAAATAAAGAAAAAGTGGGTAAAGCACCAAGGCTTTTCCGACCTCATATTCACAAAGACACTCATCTCCATAAAAATTGCATAAAATACAAAAGGCAATGGAAAACTACAAAATGAAATATGTGGTGCGAGATATAATTCTACAGCTGTCAGATTTGTTTCAAGTGTTAAATAGCACAAAAATGCACTGTATATTGCTTTGGAGAACGTTAAGAGAGCACCTCAGCTACATCCCCACCTCAGCAGCACAGAAAGATGGATGATCACAAACATTCAAACAAAGTCCAGGAGCTTGATGTGTGGGGCCAACGTGGCAGGAAGCTCTAAACGGTGAAGTGAAAGAGAACCCGCCAAGCTGGCTTTGAAAGTGAGGCTCAAAAAGACTATTGTTGTTAGAACTCTTTTATAGTTAAATCATTGTTTTACCTCGGATCCAAATTGCCTCTTTTTTGAAATGTTCTCCATAGAATTTTTTTTTGTGCTGGTGCTGTCAACTGTGGTTGATCTATCATTACTGTGTTCAATGAAAGGTGGACAGATAGAGCCTTGATAAAATTCTTATGCTAATTTTGTTAGATTTACAGTATGCTGTCCATTTTTCACAAGAAAACAGACATTCAAAAAAAAAAAAAAATACATAAAAGTACAGAGACATAGCAACGATACACTGTAAAAATGGATGTAAATGTTACAATGAAAAACTGGCTCAGTGGTAGAGCAGTCATCCTTCAACTGGAAGGTAGGTGGTTCGATTCCCGCTCTCCCCACAGTTCATACTGTTATTGTGTCCTTGGGCAAGACACTTAACCCACCTTGCGTCCAGTGGTGTTCCAGCTGTAACACTGGTGATGGAAGCTTCATGTAAGTTGCTTTTGAAAAGCGTCAGCTAAATGAATAAATGTAAATGTAATCATAGACGTGGGTGCACGTGGCAGAGTAGTTAGCACTCCTGCCTCACAGCAAGAAGGTTGTGAGTTCAAAACCTGGCCGACTCAAACATTCTCGGCCGACTCCGGTCTTTCTGTGAGGAGTCTGCATGTCCTCCACGTGTTACCGGGGGTTTTCTCTGGGTACTCCGGCTTCCTCCAACCGTCCAAAGACATGCATGTACAGGTTAATTGGCAACTCTAAAGCGTCCTTAGTGAAAGAATGTGAGAGTGAATGTTTGTTTGTCACTGTCTGTCTCTAAATGTCAGCCCTGTGACTAACTGGTCATTGTCCAGGGTGTACCCCGCCTAAGGCCCAAAGCTGCTGGGATAGGCTCCAGTCACCCGCGACCCCTAACGGGACTAAGCGGTAGAAAATGAATGAATAAATTGGTAAATCCTGTTTCTGAACAAATAAATGTTGATGGATATTTATTAATGCATTTTAATGTAAAATACATGGTTTATATCTATTTGAATATTGAACAATAAAACAAGGTATAACTGTCAACAGTACATTTAAAAAAAATAGCTGTCCTGTTTTTTTTAACGGTAAAATTCGGAGGTTTTTTTTTTTCACATATTTAACAGATTTTTTTTGGTGTAAATTGCATCAAAGTATAGTTACCAGACAGTTACAAACAACAACAACCAACTAAATCTTTAATAATTTTAGAAGACTTGCTCTTGGGCTGTAGCAACAGTAATGTTGGTTTATCCTCCAGCTGACTATACAGTATACTTACTTATGATGCACCAAAGAACATTTTTCTGTCTTGGATTTGTGACAAGCCCACTAACAAATATAACTGTCAGAAACTTATTCTGGAGATTTTTCTATTGGAGTATTGACCTCTCTGTTACGTTCCAAAAAAGGACAGTTCATGGAGGTATCTGCTTCTGCTGCTGCTGTGGCTTTGGTGCTTAGCAGAGCCATGGTTGACAAATTGTGGATTTTTTTTTTTTGTTTCCTTGGACTATGCTAAGCTGTGTTTGTTTGTTCATTTGTTCTTTGTGTTTGTGTTCTTCTTGTTAAAATTATTATGAAGAATCTGTAATCAACAATAAAATTAATCTGAAACTTCATTCTATTTATTTTACTGTTACATTTTAGCTTCACACACTACACTTTTCCCACCTCTTTTTAAACAAGTAACTTCATTCAAATAAACACGCTGCAGCAACAGAAGTATTGGACTTGAAGCTTGTAGCCTTTAGCTAATGTAGAAAAAAACCCTGTTGTAGCAAAAATCGCAAAAATTGACCAGCTAAATATTAAGTCTCTTTGCTAATGTTCTCTACCCACTCACTGACAGCACACATTTGTAATTTTGTGTGGCCTTATTGTCTATTAAAAATGTATACTGGTCTGCTTAGTTTTTGTGGTCAAAATGCACAGGTAGCTTTTTAGTAGTTTTTATTGTAAATATTATAGACTTTCAACAAAAAATAACATCCCAACCAATTCTTATTCATCCTTGATTTGTTGTCGCCTTTTTTTTTTTGTCTCAGGCGCAACATAGTCTTGACTTTGTCTTGGTTGTTGATTTGCTTCTTGTCTATTACCATGAACAATAAATGTCCTTTAAATGCCCTCTTTCAAAAAAGTCTTACATTTGAGTCTTTTCATTATTCACTGCACAAACTCCACTAATATCTCATTAAAATAAAAAGTACAATTTAATTAGGTCCAATCATTACTGAAGATGGGTCTTTCTGGTTCACGGTACAAACTGCACTATAAAGAGATACGTGTTTCAGTGCATTGATCTGATTTGATTAAGCTTCAGTCGGCGGGGTTAAGACTACGGATCGTATGATGGCCCGAGCTGTAAACAAAAAATCCTATTAGGTCGTGATAAATGATTGCATGTTTCTTTTTCCCCTGTGCCTCTTAATTAAGTTCCTCGGCTCCGGTGAATTTAAAACGATAACTAATGATATGATTTATTTTTTTACTACGAATCATCACTTTGCCTTTTGCTGGAGCTGGAGAGTGCCCCGAGTCCTCATCTCTCATTAAGTAATGAATAGTGATTGGTATGAAATGACTTCACCCTGCTCTCCTGCCTGTCCATTAGTGCGTTAATCAACAGCATATGACTGCCAGGCTGCGCCAAATTCTCCTGCAAACAAATCATCCCCTCTCTTTCGGCTAAAACACAATCGGTCATTTGCATAATCAGGGCCAAAGGAGGGCAATGTTTGCTCATAATCAAAATGGATTTATTCACAGGAAGCGATCAAGATCCAGTTGTTTCATTCACACCTGCTCTTTTCGCTAAATCAGAAGCGGGTGTTCAGGTGCAAGGTGTGCAACTTGTAATGCATTTTTCTTTGGGCCCAGACACTGACTAAACAAAGATGTTATTCAGAAAGCTTTAACTTGGAACGCTATACATGAGCAGAGAAGAAGAGAGGAATGTTACCCGTAGCCAATTCAATTATAAACCATTATGGTAATTAAAGCGCTTATTAGCTGCAGGGCCTTTAATCATGTTTCTTAAAGGCATACTTTGGATTTTTATGAAGTAGGGTTGCATTTGTTACTTGTTGATGTTGTTGGAAGAATTAAGCTCGACGAGCCCAGGTAGTGGGGCCATACAGGGCATATTTTAAATACCAAAGGCAGACAAATGAATATGCAACTGCTTGTACGCCACATTGGGCAGATATTCTGCATTAAACAAACATTATTTTGGGAACCGTTTTGTGCCATGGTATTGTTACACTTAAAGGCAGAAGCACAAGGCACAAGCAGCAATCATGTTCACAGTTTAAGCTTAAGCTAAATATATCTTGTACAATGGCACAATAACCGGTAGAGGTAAGTAACGTGCATCTCTACTTCAAAAAAGTAAACAGGAGGAATGAGTTATTTAGAGGTCTCAAAAATTCAGCTAAAAAAAGCCAGTTTAACCACTGAAAGAATTTTTCTTTGACGGTATACACCTGATCTAGTTTGTTCTGGTTTAATGTAGAGGCTCTAAAACATTGCCATTGACTTTTTAATGTTGTTTGGCTTTTGAGCTTGCAGGGACATGCTGATGTGTTTTTCCTAAACCTTCTTGCTAAAATGTGTGTTCAAAAAGAAACATGAGTGTGCTTCTCCAGCAGTACTCAAGATTGTTTATTCTGGGCACCTATAGCAACAGAGAGAACAGGAAGTAACAAAACTAAAATGGCTTCATCCACTGGGTTTTACAGAGCTCTACATGTCTTTTTAATATTAATACAAACAGTGTTTGTAAATTAGTTTGCTGTCCAACAAAATAATGTTATAGTACTTGTTTCATTTTGAATTTCCATAAGGAATCCAACTGTATTCTACATTAGCAACAGGATCTGGATCTGAGCCATGTTTTTGGCCAAATCAAAGATTGTTAGGTTTGTAGAAATGTTTTTGATTACAAAAATAACTTGACATTGAGGTTGCCTTTGAGCACTTGGGGTCTGCACTATACAACAAACTTACTTTCACAATATATCTCATTGCTGGTCCATTATTATATTGGTAACACATTTTAATGAAGCAATGTGAGAGGGCTTATATAACCAATCCAAAATGCACATTCAAACATCAGTAATAGCAATGACTACAGATCCGACTCCACATTTACATATGCCTCTACTTATTCAGGCCATATCAAAAACATTTTAACTTGTTTGACACAAGTTAGATCAGATTATACACAGACTCTTCACATTACATGGAGATTTCTCCGGCTCATTTGTTTCAATTTTATAACCCCCACACTTATTTCACAATTTCTCTTAAATTTGATTTCATATAAGGCCATTTTCAAAGGATGTACAAACTTAGATTAGACAGTGGTTCCTTTTTCCCTCTCACCCACCCCGATCCCAAAACACTGCAATAAAGCGTACTACAGAACAGGGTTAGATTGGATAAGTAAAAAGCTACATACAATCCTACAAAAAACTAGGAATGCGTCATGCTCATGTGTCGTGCGGCTGTGGCAGCAAGTCTGTGTTACTTGTCCATGATGAATGTTGAGCTACTGTGAATTTCCATTTTTGGGATAAATAAACGTATCTATCAATCAATCATTCAACCAAAACTAAATTAAGATAAAACCAAAATAAAACTGTGTAGGTTTCCACTAAAAAAGGATAACGCAATAGCACTTACTTTGAAAATGATGGTCAAAGAGTGAGATGGGGAAAATACAATTTTTATTTTGCTGACAAAATATTAATATAGAAGTCCAATAATTACAGCGATAATGGGAATGTTCAAAAAGTATAGCTATGAAAGCCTATTTTTGCTTCATATCTTCTACCACTAAATCTTGGCTAACGACTGACTTCTGTGGATTTAAGCAGTGAAAATTACCATCATGGTATTTAGCAACCTTTAGTATTTTATTCTATGGTGCATGTGATCTTTGAGAAGATTATACTGTCTTTTGTAGCATGCAACAGCGTTGACAGGCCATGTGGTGGTGGGTGGCTTAGATTTCGTGCCTCATGCCTTGATCACTGTCTAGTGTTGCGCGGCACAGATCTCAGGTGCTAGTCCCGATTAGCATCACGCCGGCAGTGTTTGGTGCAGCAGCTCCCAGAGGTCAGCTGCCACTCATACGCTGCCTTCACTGCACTCACTGCTCTCTTTGAAACGAACAAGAAGTAGACACACTCCATACAATGCCATTCATTTGAAATTATATCATTATTTATAAATTACTAATGCAGAGGTTATTTCTTTTTAATGTTATCTCCCAAATGCAGATTGTTGTGGTAATACCTTTTCATGTCTTAGTGACTTAGAATAAAGACAAGACATTTATTTTTGGAAAAACACCCAAAAAACCTAACCGGGGAAAAAGAGAAACGTCAGGGAGAACCACAGAAGAAGGGATCCACTCCCAGGACGGACAGGCCGTGCCCAAGACAGTTGAAAAAACATAGAAATACACAAAATATATTTACAAAAGAAAAAAACTTATATTATCAGTATTAGCAGTGGTCCAGTGTCCACTCTGTGTGTGTAATGGTGGTTGGGACCGCAGCCAATATCATGGTAGATGACAGATGGGCTGGAGGTCCTCACACTGGAACAGAGTCCAGGGGACTTTCTAAAAGAAAAGAACAACAAGTTACATGACAATGGTGTTTTAATAAAAATGAGAAAAAAACAAATAAATAAAAGAAACACAAATCCCTCAAGCTAATTTTGTAGGTATCACTGTTAAAAGAAGAGTTGTGTTAGTGTATTTATTTTGATTTCTTTGATTACTTCTGGACCTCTGTAATTTAGAAATTACCCTATGGAGTCTTTTGTATTTTGTAGCGCCGTATTTGTACGGGATCAGCAACATCTGTGATTTTTCTCACTTTTACTGACTTTATCTCTGGATATGAGATTACAACCGAGTATATACTGTATAAATCCGACACAATCCGCTAAGAAAAAAGACAGCCACTCACACCTGAAAATCTGCACCAAGGTCCAAAGAACTCACAAATACACAGTAAACTTTTTGCTAACTTTTGCTTTCAGACTTCAGTCTTTAATCGCAGACTATCACACTTCATTGACGCTGTGTTTACAATCGTCATGCAGCGGGGGAGGGGTGTCATGTTCATGGCTTTACTGTGGTAGATGTGTCTGAAATACAATAATCAGACTGCAGAGACATGTTTAATTACTAATAATTCATTCATTCATTTATTTTATACCACTTAGTCCCATTAGGGGTAGCAGGTGACTGGAGCCTATCCCAGCAGCTTTGGGCCTTGGGCGGACAGTAGCCAGTTAGTCACAGGGCTGACAATTAGAGATTGACAGTGACAGACATCTATTTACTAGGAACACTTTAGATTTTCCAATTTTGAAGGCCACCCTTACCATGTATATCTCATATACACATGTGGGGGGGCGGCAGTAGCTCAGTGGTAGAGCGGCCGTCCTTCAATCGGAAGGTAGTAGGATCGATTCCCGCTCACCCCACAGTTCATACTGTCGTTGTGTCCTTGGGCAAGACACTTAACCCACCTTGCCTCCAGTAACTGTAACACTGGTAATGTAAGTCGCTTTGGATAAAAGCGTCTGCTAAATGAATAAATGTAAATGTAAATGTAAATGTTAGGGCGATGGGAGGAACCAGAATACCCAGAGAGAACCTACGGCAGGTCGTCACAGAAATCCCTGCGTTGGTCGAGGATGTCTGAGTCGGCTGGGGTTTGAACTCACAACCTTCTTGCTCTGAGGGAGGAGTGCTAACCACTCATGCACATAATCACTAATAACAAAAGCACTAATGCTACATGTTATATAGCGCTGTAACACTCTTTAGGAAACGGTTGGCTGCACAGGAGGTACAGTATCTGTCGTAGCGGCTATAACAATACAACTAGAGCCACACAAAATAAACAGAATCACAGAGTTTGGTGAAATACAGTTGGTAATTTTCTAGGGAATTTTTACTTCACAAATTACAGACTTGGCAGATTCGCACAGGTTTTAAAAAAATCATATCCGAGCTGCAATTATTACAAATTACTAGATGTCTCCAGGTAATACTAATCCTGTGTGAATAGGGCAATATCATATTATCTATTTGCTACAAGGCCTATGTAAATACTTTTTGTCCCAATGTTATCTCTCAATTCCAGGTTGTCATGGCAATAGTGAATTATTAGACTTCATGATTGTTAATGAAAGGCACAACAAGAGAAGTTATCATTGAGTGATTCAGTGAGGCGTCAGACAGAGGCATGTGTGTTCATTAAATGCTCACCTAAGACCCGGCAGTCCCTGTGAAACATGTCCATGTAAAGAGGCTTTGACCTAACAAGGACACCTTGTTAACCAGCGTCATTTTCTATGATGAAATGAGAAAAATCAGCCTTATCCATCTCTGTCAGAAAACATGCCTCCTAATACAAGGAATAAGGTCAACACCAAATGTCAAACATGTTTACCCTCCAGAGGCAGCCAGATTGGTCAGTATTCATCACAAACACAATGGCAAGCACTCACTCACAGAAGTTATATCATAGCCATTATTCTTATCAGTGATTAATAAGGTTTAAAAATGTTGGACCAGTAAAGCGGCAAAATACAGTATGTGTTTTAAAAATCACAGTTCGCCCATTGGTCATGTTTGTCATGTTTCTAGTAGGTTTATGCAAAAATATTACTGTTATGTTTTGCTTATTTTTATGTGGGGGCGCTGTTTTCCACATTACTTTTCTGTTCAGGCATATTGCGTTGTGGCCTCTTTAGAATAGAGTCAGCGTCAGGAGGTCATGTGACCCTCAAAAACAGGAAGTGAGAGAAAGCATGGTTCGGGAAGCTGTGTTTTTGTTCAAGTTAATCCAGTTGCATCTGCATTCATCTTATGTCTTTGGTAGCATCGTGGGTATGTACAGATTGTTTGTGTCAATGTCTTTATTTGCACATCATTATTTGGAGAAAAACGGTTAATTTGTAGAGTTATAAGGTTACAAAAGAAAGCTTCATGTTGATGCTGTGACATTGTTGTTTTTAGGCAATACACTGCTATGCGACATTGAAAGTTTATATAAAGTGGTTTAAAATACACTAATTACAAGATATTTAATTTCATTTCAGTGTAATAACAATATAATAACAACTTATGATGTGGAATCATTACATTAATTTTACTCTGTGCATTGTGTTTGTACATGTTAAAAACAGACAGAGTATTAATTGTGTATTATGTCTGCTTTAGTTTCACCTTTTCTTGCAACGTCAATAAACCTGTGGACAACGGGATAACTGTCTTCAGAGTCTTGATGTCAAGAAGGAGTTTAGCTGGCTGTCAAAATATATTCAATACATATAGCGAGGACAGTACAGTGAAACCACGGCTTCCTAGCGGGCAAGATAAGGCAGTTCAAGCTGACGGACAGAAAACAACACAGGAAGCAGGCCTCCAATTGAGTACTGTTCTACCCCATCAAATTGTGCCATGGCTGAGGGAGCGCCATCGTTCAAAACACGATCCTATGCTTCACTACAATCAGGTATGTCAAGTGGATCTGCCGCAACAAAGGCCAGAGCAAAGGCAGAAGCTGCAAAAGCACGCCTTGCATATGCTGAGGAGGAAATCAGCCTAAAGTTAGAAAAGGCGAAGTTGGAAGCCTCAATGGAAATGCTTAATTATAAAAAAGAGACAGCTGCGGCTATTGCTGAGGCAGAAGTTTTAGAAGCTGCTTGTGATTTGGAAAGTGAAAAACGCAGTTGTAACTGGAAGTTTGACTCTCTGCCTTTGGAACCCATAGAACGCACAAAACAATATGTTGTGGACCAAGCCAAAGCCATAGAGACAGGACTCCCACTGTGTGATGAAGAGGCATCTGTGAAAATAGAGGCAGGCCCCAGTTACAGCATTTCAAATGCAGCTTTAAAACCTGAGGCCAAACCTTTCATCCCAGATCCAACCAACACTGTGTTACCAGCATATCTTCTTACACCACAGCAACCTTGCATGCATGAAGATACGTTTCTTCACAAGCCACGGGAAGTTAGGTTTCAGGATGACTATGCAACATCTGTGCACCCTACTCGGTCCAATTCTAAATCGCCAAACACAAACTGTGTTGACTCAAACATTAATGACTTTGTAAGATACCTCGCTCGTCGTGAGCTTGTGGCTACAGGCTTACTTCAATTCAATGACAAACCACAGAACTTTAGAGCCTGGAGACGCTCGTTTCTAACAGCAACTGACGGTTTGAACCTGTCGCCAAGTGAAGAGATGGACCTTTTACTAAAGTGGCTTGGCAAAGAGTCGGCAGAACATGTTGAGCGTATAAGAGCAATTCACATCAACCATCCAGAGACTGGTTTAGCAATGATATGGGACAGACTCGAGCAGACATATGGCTCAACAGAAGTAATAGAAGAAGCTCTGTTCAAACGGCTCGACACCTTTCCAAAAATAATAAACAGAGACTATTCTAAACTGACAAAACTTAGCGATTTGTTAAGGGAGCTTCAATCGGCTAAGAATGAAGGAGATTTGCCTGGACTTTCTTTCCTTGACACAGCAAGAGGAGTTAATCCTATAGTACAAAAACTCCCTTTTCGTCTGCAGGAAAAGTGGGCATCAGTGGGCGCAAACTACAAGCGACAAAAACGGGTGTCCTATCCTCCATTTTCCTGTTTTGTGGACTTTGTAAGTCAGGAGGCTAGCATAGCCAATGATCCAAGCTTCAATTTCATTTCCCACACTGACATGGCTCCTAAAGCAAAAACATTTTGGATCAACAAACAGCCGGAAGTGGCAGTACACAAATCTGAGGTGTTCGTAGAAGGAGCCTCAGATACTGGCCAGCCCTTAACAAAATCTGATGACTGCGATAAACTGTGCCCTATTCATAGAAAACCTCATCCTCTGCGCAAATGTCGTGCATTCAGAGAAAAGTCTATTGGGGATCGTAAGCAGTTTCTAAAGGACAACAATATATGCTTTAAATGTTGTTCTTCATCATCACACATAGCAAAAAACTGTAAAATTAAAGTTCAATGTACTGAATGCAAAAGTGAAGGACATCACAACGCACTGCACCCTGGACCCGCACCCTGGACCGGGAAGGCAGGTTCCCGTTCAGAGCACGGCGGGGAGGAGGAGGAAACTGAACCTCAGCCTCATGTCGCAAACAAATGTACAGATGTCTGTGGAGGCGACCAGACAGACCGATCCTGCTCTAAAATATGCCTCGTTAAAGTGTATCCAGCAGGCCAAAGACACAGAGCAATAAAGGTGTATGCCATTCTAGATGAACAAAGCAACCGGTCATTAGTTCGTTCACAATTCTTTGACCTGTTCGAAGACCAAAGTCCAAGTGCCCCTTATACATTAAAAACATGTGCTGGAGTAAAGGGATCAATAGGAAGGAGAGCTAATGGATATGAAGTGGAATCTCTGGATGGAACTGTTCGTATTTCGTTACCTAGCCTCATAGAGTGTAATGATATTCCTAACAACAGAGTTGAAATCCCAACCCCGAATGCAGCTCTTTTTCATCCACACCTAAAGTCATTGGCCCATCAAATCCCAGACATTGACCCTGAAGCTGAGATCATGCTCCTCTTGGGACGGGACATTATCAGAGTTCATAAAGTCCGTAAGCGAGTGAACGGTCCAAACAACCTACCTTACGCACAGAAGTTAGATCTGGGGTGGGTCATTGTAGGCAATGTTTGCCTAGGTAATGTCCACAAACCACCCACAGTCAGCACCTTTTACACAAGTACTACAGTGCAAAGTCGACCCACTCTCTTCCAACCTTGTCCTAATGTGTTTCAAGTCAAAGAAAGATATAGTAACATCCAGGTCATTAATCAGGTTCCACATTCTCAGATGGAAAACCCCTGTGATTCTGACCACCTTGGATGTACAGTGTTTAATCTGACCAAGGAAGACAACCAGGTGGCACATTCAATCCAGGACGCACAATTCATGAAAATAATGGAGCAAGGGCTAAAAAAGGATTCAAACCAAAGTTGGGTGGCACCTCTGTCCTTCAAGTGTCCACGTCGACGCCTCCCCAATAACCGCCCCCAAGCATTGAAGCGTCTCATGTCTCTCAGACGCAGCCTTGACAAAAATTCTGAGATGAAAGACCATTTCCTAAAATTTATGGACCAGATGTTTAAGAATGGTCACGCTGAGTTAGCCCCACCTCTTAGTGAAGCAGGAACTACTGTTGAAGAAAAAAAACAAGCAGCAACTATCATCATCCAAGCAGTGCAAGAGGAAGTATACGGTCAGGAGATCAAATGCATCCAAGGTAACGAGAGTCCGAGCAAATAGTCCTCTCAAACATTTGGATCCCTTCATCGATACTCATGGTCTATTGAGAGTTGGAGGCCGTCTCCACCATGCAAGCATTGATCAGAGTGAAAAGAATCCATTGCTTATTCCCGGAAAACATCACATTGCAGTTCTACTTATCAGAAAGTACCATGAACAAGTCCATCATCAAGGCCGCATCTTTACTGAAGGGGCAATACGGTCTGCCGGATTTTGGATAATTGGTGGAAAGAAAAAAGTGAGCAGCATAATTCACCAATGCACAACTTGCAGGTGGCTTAGGGGCCCAGTCAGCGTCCAGAAAATGGCCAGCCTTCCACCAGATCGTCTCGCTATGGACCCTCCGTTTACAAATGTTGGATTGGATGTGTTCGGTCCTTGGAGTGTGTCATCCCGTCGGACCAGAGGAGGCCTTTCACATGATAAAGGTGGGCGTAATCTTCACATGTATGAGCATAAGAGCTGTTCATATTGAAGTCATCGAGTCCCTTGACACATCCTCTTTTATCAGCAGCGTTAAGGCGCTTCATGGCTGTGCGTGGCCCTGTCAAACACATTCGTTCAGATCGTGGCACTAACTTTGTTGGTGCATGCCGAGAGTTAAAGGTACCCTCTAACATCAACAACACAACAGTAGAGACTTACCTGAAAGGTCAAGGATGCAGCTGGACCTTCAATCCCCCACACGCTTCTCATTTTGGAGGAGCATGGGAGCGCATGATTGGCCTTGCAAGAAGAATTCTGGACTCAATGTTTCTTCAGCTTAAAGACAAACTCACTCATGAAGTGCTAATAACTTTTATGGCGGAAATTACAGCAATAATTAATGCCAGACCGCTTGTTCCTGTTACAACTGATCCGGATGACTCGTTTATACTCACGCCAGCTGCTCTTCTTACGCAAAGGTGAATTTTGTGCCTGCCCCAGCGGGTGAGTTTGGAGCTACAGACTTATACAACGCCAGTGGCGACAAGTTCAGCACCTTTCTAACACCTTTTGGGATAGATGGAGGAAGCAGTTTCTTCCTACACTACAGCTGCGCAGTAAGTGGCAGGCAACAAACCCAAATATCAAGCCCGGATCTGTGGTTCTCCTGAGGGATGGACAGGTACAGAGGAATGAATGGCCTCTTGGACTAGTGACTCAAACCTTCCCCAGTAAAGATGGCAAAGTACGCCAGGTTGAACTGAAGGTTGTTAAACCAGGAGGGACTACACTCTTTCTTAGACCAGTTACAGAGATAATTCTTCTTCTCCCGCCAAACCAGTAGCTGATATGTAATAGATTAGTAGTGGCGTTTAATCACGCCAGGCGGGGAGTGTTATGTTTTGCTTATTTTTATGTGGGGGCGCTGTTTTCCACATTACTTTTCTGTTCAGGCATATTGCGTTGTGGCCTCTTTAAGAATAGAGTCAGCGTCAGGAGGTCATGTGACCCTCAAAAACAGGAAGTGAGAGAAAGCATGGTTCGGGAAGCTGTGTTTTTGTTCAAGTTAATCCAGTTGCATCTGCATTCATCTTATGTCTTTGGTAGCATCGTGGGTATGTACAGATTGTTTGTGTCAATGTCTTTATTTGCACATCATTATTTGGAGAAAAACGGTTAATTTGTAGAGTTATAAGGTTACAAAAGAAAGCTTCATGTTGATGCTGTGACATTGTTGTTTTTAGGCAATACACTGCTATGCGACATTGAAAGTTTATATAAAGTGGTTTAAAATACACTAATTACAAGATATTTAATTTCATTTCAGTGTAATAACAATATAATAACAACTTATGATGTGGAATCATTACATTAATTTTACTCTGTGCATTGTGTTTGTACATGTTAAAAGCAGACAGAGTATTAATTGTGTATTATGTCTTTCGTTTAGTTTCACCTTTTCTTGCAACGTCAATAAACCTGTGGACAACGGGATAACTGTCTTCAGAGTCTTGATGTCAAGAAGGAGTTTAGCTGGCTGTCAAAATATATTCAATACATATAGCGAGGACAGTACAATTACACACACCAGGAAATCATACATACCGCTAAATGCCTCAATAACCTAATCACATTCACTTTTAGACAAAAGAACCGTAAAAAGATTAATTCATCACATAAATTGATTTTTATGTACACTATATATTACTTTAAATAGCTTATATTGAATGAGTCAAGTATAGAGTGCTGGGGCAAACACAAAACTGTTCTCCAACAGGTGTTTAATTGAAGCACTATGTAAATTATTACCTTTAAAATACAGACGGGAAATCCTTAAGACAGTAGCTTTACTTGGAAGAAAACAGATCTTGCCAGAATCTGTTCCATCAACTTAAATAAAAAGTTGTATTAAACAAGATATTTATGGATATGTAACAGTCCCATGTGAATTTGCAGCAGCCGAGTCTCTTTTAGTAGGTTCACATCCTAAAAAGTTACAGTGTATACTGTGTGTAGTATAATGACATATTTACAAGTATTTAGTAACTGCAGTAGAATACTTTTTGAGAGTAACAATTCCTACCTGACCAGTGTCTTCCTTCTGCTAATGCTTTAACCTGTCTTTTTAAACTACCCACATGCTGAGCATTTGTTAGATTTAATTTAATGTTAAGTTATACATTTAACATTTTCATTAGTGCTAGCCTAGAGCAGAAACATTGTGTTTATTTTTAAGAGAATAATGAATGCCTATATATAACTTATGCCTAGTATTTGCCTTGATAAACTTGGAAAGTATGATTATTGAGATTCAACTCAAAATTAGGCATAGCTGATATTGTTGCGTGGATACCATAAATAAAATTTCTATTTTATTTGAACTGCAAGTCCATCTGAACTAAAACTATATTGAAAAATAGTGCACTACGAGGTTCTCATTTATGTCCACAGCCCGGAGAACAAGACACAATTTCAGCCTCCTGCCGTCTAACTCTGAGCGTCTAAGTGAGATAGATACTCTTGTTTCGTCTTGGGCTCTAAGAAAAAAGGGTGTATATCATGCGAGGACATTCCTGAACTGTATTTACTGTCCGTCTTCTGTGCATCGCAATCATGAGGGCCAATTTGTTCCATAACACAGTTTGAAAGATAAAGATTCATTGCAGAGGTGAACTCAAATTCCCCCCGCAGTAATTTTAGTGCTCGATGACATATATAACAGAAGGTGAGGGAAAAAAAGCACAGCTACCGATGCTAGGACAATTTATTATTCCCTACGAGAGCCAAACTGTTGGAGATCAATAGAACAGGAGTTAGAAGAGGGCTAGGGGTGCAATGTGTCATCAGTTTAATGAAATATAGATTTGGGACTATTAAACAGCTTGCTTGCGTGTATAAAATCGCCCACTTTTTCCCTGCTAAAAAAAGCCATCCATTTTAACTGTAAAAAAAAAAATAAAAAATCGATAGCGGGCCTTGACCAATATGTACTTTTTTAAATGTAGGCACAGTTACATCGAACAGTAGCTAATTAATCAAAGCTAAGGGGTACCACATTTTTATAGGCACTGCATCAATATAAACCTCTGCAGCTCTCGGCGGAGTCTCAGGCCCAGCGTTTTATCTCGAGGCAGCACCCAAACAAGCGCACAAGAAGTCAGTCTCTTACTCTTTTTGGCTGTAGGACTGCGTCATCTAAGATATGAGACCAGATTCTTGCTGTTTTCTAACAAATGCAGACTAGTAACTGTAGTAGCATGTCTGCAGTCACCTCTGATAAAGCAAGAAAATCAGATAAAAGCGAGGACAAAGGAAAGCTTGTATTACGAAAAAACAACAAATCTACAAACGAGGAGTTCCCTCTGGCCAGGTTACTATTATACTCAGGCGTTATTCTTTTCAGCTCTTCCCAACAACAAAGATTAAAAGGCATTTTTTCCCTAATGTAATTTGGCCAACTTACTTACTATTTTGGAAACTCAATATCACCCAAACTACACATGTTTTGTCATTAACCGTCAGCTAAATTAATAAAATTGTTATGACTGTGGGTCACACCCAGAAGCTGGCAAAGACCAGGATGGACATTAATATCTTTACATTTTACATGGCAACAGCAATAATACTTTGCCTGTTATTGGCCAGCCTTTTCCAGAGGAACATAAGCTGAGGAAGTCTGTCTGTTTTTGTGGTGAAGCCTCTTGTGGTGGCTCCTGATAAATAGAGGATTCCATGAAATACAGAAAACAACCCCATGGCACATACGGCTGTGCTCATAAGTGATACCCTAGCAGAAGTTGTGATTTTTCAGAGAATATGAACGATCACTCATAGTTAGTGGTTGGGTAAAGCCGTTTGTTGTCAAACAATTGTGTTTACTCGGTTTAATTCATAAAGACAACAGAAACTACCCAAATGACCCTGATAAAAAGTTTACATGCCCTGGTGATTTTGGATAACATGCACACAAGTTGACACAAACAGGTTTGAATGGCTACTAAAGGTAACATCCTCACCTGTGATTTGTTTGCGTGTAATCAGTGTGTGTGTATAAAAGGTCAGTGAGTTTCTGGGCTCCTGACAGACCCTTGCATCTTTCATCCAGTGCTGCACTAATATTTCTGTATTCTGAGTCATTAAGAAAAGCAAAATAATTATCAAAGGATCTGTGGGAAAAGGTAATTGAACTGTATAAAACAGGAAATGGATATAAAAAGACATCCAAGGAATTGAGAACGCCAGTCAGCTGTGTTCAAAATGAGGGATTCGGTTGAAACCAAACCAAGGTCAGGTAGACCAACAAAAACTTCAGCCACAACTGCCGGGAAAATTGTTCGAGATGCAAAGAAAAACCCACAAAATTGAGTAGGTCAATTGAGAACCAATTCTCATTTACAATGACCTGGGAGGGGGGAGGGCTATGTTTTTGGTGGTAGCGAAACCAGAGTAAACCTACACAGGGAAAACAACCCAGAACTTGAGTGCTAACCACTCTGCAACCGTGCCGCCTCTAAAGATTTGTTTCTTAAAAACTGGTGAAGGATTGTCTCTTGTCAATTGCTGCCATGCCTTAATCAAATAAAACCATAATTGGAAGGTCGTGCTTAGCAAAGGTGCTCATTGGTTTCTTGCTCATTTTGGTGATCTTGGCCAATGGCTTATTCGTTCTAGCCTTCGGTCAGTGCCATGTTTTACCCACTGTTCTATAACTTGCATTGCGATTGAGGACACTAGTCTGCATTGACAATTTCAACAAAAGTCAGAAAATTAATGGCAATGCTTTTTGTTAAGTTTTATTGACAGATCTTTAAATTGTGATATATAAAGAAAACACTTTAAGAACCACATAATATTTTCAGTTGCAATACCAGAAGTGACCACTTGATGAAACGTCATTAGGATGCGTTTCCTTCCAATACTCCAGTTGCCCCACCTACATCATAACCCCACAGGGATACCACAAAGGACTTTTACTAGTTTAGATACAAATATTTGAGTAATTTGTAGGTGCCTTAATGATGCTCAATATTATTTGGTATGTATGAGTGTAATGTCCATATTAAATAAGGCAGTTTTTGTTTTAAATATGTTAAGATCAAAAGGGGTTTGTGCGTGGCTTTTAATGTAACAAACACACACACAAATGAACAGACTGGAGGGAGGAGGGCTCAACAGTTGTGCCAAATCAGATAAACCAAATATATATATAAAAAACAGGGCCTAACTAAATGTAAAGAAAAAAAAAAAATTCAGGAAACAAAAGGCCTGGTCTAACAGATCTAAAAAGTGGCTTTACTCAAAAATACCGATGTGGCCACAACTAATAAACCTAGTGGGACTAAACAGAAATTAACTACGTGTTGAAAAATGTACAGGGTATCCACTCACCTGCCAACCACAAACATTTACTACAACCAGCATCAAACACAAAAAAAGACCCATTGTCTTAATTTTTTAAAATCTGTTCCAGGCATTGATTGGCTGATCCTCCACCTGTTTGCCAATCAGCAGGCCCCGCCCACAGCACCTGAGAGCAGACAGAGGGGGGGGCGAGACAGGAGCAGAGACACACACATGCACATCTTACCTGCATGTAACCGTGAGCCAAATAAGGAACTGATGGACAGGTAAAAAAAACTATTGTCTCATTGTCTTATTGTACCATCATAATTAGTTAATTAACAGCTCCTGACAAAAGTGTAGTGCATCACAAAATAATCAATCCGGATCAACACGGGGGGCCAACAACATCCAATTACACTTAACTACATTTAAGTAGCGTAAATATTGACATGTAGGGATTCCAATGTGTAATTGAATCTATAAATAACGATCAAACCTGGCAACATGTTGAGTTTTTGCATGAATCTTTCTGCTTGTGTAATGTGGACTGATAATAACAAATGGAATTGTAAGTGTTCAATACAGAACGTGGCATAGTGGGAAGCAATTATGCCACTGTTCTGCATTTCAAGTACAGCGTTGGATGTCAGTCAAAGGGCTCTCTGTGATGCTGCAGTTCACTCAGGTCAAGTCCAACCTATTCATCATAAGCTTTTAAGCAAAGGAGACTGACACAAATGGACTGGGAAAAGGGCTGTTACACAAAAACAAGCAAGGAAAACAAACCAGGCGCAGAACAGGGAGCGTGCGTTATCATTCAAATGATTGCATCATGTTGTGTAAGCCAGACCTTTTAATAATAACCCGCCAATGAGTGCAAGTAGGATTGATATACTTGTACCATGCAGTGTTAATGCATCCACAACAATTTGTTACATGGACACACTCCAATTGAACCCAACGTGATGTGTTTGTTCTAGCGTCGGAGCTTGTTGCAAATTCACTGTCGGAGAAAAGCTTTCGTATCAAGTGGAGCTTCTTGTACGAGGGGCCCCCGTCAGTGAACGTAGCGCTAATGGCCACTTCTAAGACAACCTAAGTGACCCTCAAACGTGTGGGAGCCTAGAAGTGGAATAAAATGTTCCATAAAAGCCGGCGAGGATGTTTTGTCATCCGCCTTGGAAAACAGATCTCTCTGAAACTGGTGTTTTTGTTTGTCAGTTTTGGCAGACATATGGTCAATACTTTATTTCAGGGCTTTTAGATACAGAAACTGACCGCAAGAAAAAAAATCCTAGTAATAAGTCAGTAGGAAAAATCTATGTTATGAGCTAGAAAAGCATCATTGTTAGGAAGGCAGGGGTCAAAATAAGAGTTAGAGGCTGTTTATTCACACCATATATGCGACGGCCATTTTGATCTCATAATCATTATATTGTATCTCAAAATTATAATTCCCGTTTCTTCATTCTGCCATTTCAAATATTTGCTCTCATAACTTTGGCTCACTGTAGGAATAATTTGGATTTTCTTCTTCCTTCTTGTAACTATCCAACTTGAATTAACCATTTAAGTCTTAGCTGGACTGAATCTCTTTTCCATTTTGTAATAAATCTACAAGCATCAAGGGAAACTATCTGGAAATTGCCTGGCTCTGAATAAGTGATGAAGAGATGAGTCTACTGTCAGTTGTAATAATGTAGCTGCTTTAAATGCATTGGCACTGTTGCTGTGCATAATTACAGCGACAGGGGATGCCATGTCTCTGATCATATCATGTACTGCAGCCCAGCTCAGAGTCTTTTCATAAGTGATGTACCTCATTTTGGGTGGTCTCTTATCATATTACTGTATCTTCATCAAACAGATGTGCTGTCAATAGCTATTCATGACACAGATTCAACACAATGCTGCCCTAACTGATGCACCGCTGCTTTAGAAATATGACATGCTCTTATTAAGTTCATACACTTGTTAAGTTAAAGCAGCCCTTTGAACTTTTAGCCAGTAACACCGCGTAATCATTTAGTGCTTCTTAGTCATGAACGTGGTAGAGCCATGCCTATTTTACTGACAACTAAATATAAAAAAAGGCTGATATACTGGACCCCAGCAGAGTTTTATTTGTACAAAATGCACTAAAATGATCCTACTGTTTCAAATGACTTTTTTTTACCTCAATGTTGCTGTTGTAACAACGCAGAGAGTGGTCTGCGCCCTCTACTGGCTAAAAGTTTTGCAGTGCCGCTTAAAGAAAAGCTAACTGAGATTAAGGAGGGTTACACATTTTAAACGCACATTGCCTAAAAAAATTGGACCACAAAATGGCTCTGTTTGGCAACAAAATGCTGTGTTGCCAAATCCTCCTGTGGACAATTGTGGAACTACGTTGAGATGGTCAATATAAAACAAAGCTACATCCTATTGACATGTAAGGTTAGATTAACGCCAAAGAGTTAGAAGGCTCAAGCCGGAGTTTTGTTGTTCTGTGATTGGCAATTGTTTCAGCAATGTTGCTCCTAATTTGCTTAGACATGGACTTTTATATTTTGTTATACCAATATTCTACAAAAAAGTACTCCTTTGGGTCAAATTGACATGCTGGAGTAATTGAGACAGGAACCAAAAGTGAGTCGTGGGAGATTTTATTGGGGTCGCCAAAGAAATTATATTCTATATTTCAAAAATATAGAAACACAGTTGTCAGTTGATGGGCATTTAATAACAAAAACCTTTTGAAATTGGTAATGGTCAGGATGCATTCTTACATTCATGCACCAGGAATACCACAGTAACTCAGAGAGGACATGCAGACTCCTCACAGAAAGGTCTGCTGAGGACGGAAAGAATGAGAACCAGGCTAAAAATTATGCTAAAACATTATAAATTGGGTCAGTATTATGTTTGTTGTTTGAAATATGGTTCCGTCCCAAATTGAATTTTTAACTGCCTTTCAGAATAAAGCTTTAATTTTGAACAAGGTGTTAATTCCTAACCATTTGAACAACTATTAATGCTTAGTTTAATGCCCCGAGAAGCTTCAATGACCTTCACTTTTTTTAATGGTGACACCTATTTTTTGCACTGGCTTTCTGTTCACTAACAAACCCCTTTTGGGCTAATTTAGATAAAGACAAGCCACTGGCGAAGCTAAGAGAAGCGTGTTTAGTCAAGGTGCTTGAATAATGCCTTGTGGAGTGTTGATAACCTTTCAGCTTATTATCCCAATTAGAGTACACAGCTGGAGGAGAAAATTAATTCAACACCGGGCCATTTTGTTTGTTTATTTACTAACGTGTGCGCAGTGGAATTGGGTAAACAGAGCTTAGTGATCAGGGCCTCAGCAACCAGGGTCATTGTTTTAGCTTGGTGCGTAATGGAGCTGTTTCATGTGCAGGTTATAATGAAGGCACATGAGCTAACGAATGTTCACGTGAGAGGGTAAATTAGGCAGCATTTCTGTAGTTATAAGATTGGAGGATTTTACTAACATAGATTGTATCAAACTGACACATAATGCAGACAGGCTTTCCTCTTTAGGAGATCATTTTCACAAACTTGTTCAAGACTTGAAAAATAATAAGAATGGTATAAAAAAATGTTTCAGAACATTTTAATTAAAGGCCTGTCACACTGGTTCGACACCGTGCCAATTACAGGTAATACGCGTTTGCAAATAACTGATATGTTCACAGTACAAATAACAAAAAAGTGGGGCATATCATTTATTTCTCAGGGTCAATAAACTGTTTGTTTTTTTTTGTTTGTTTTTTATGCTTGTAATGTGAAAGGCCTAAACCCATTTTCCATTAATATCTGACGGGCAGTTCAAAAGTTCAGCAAATACAAGACTGTTGTGACATATCAAAGTAACATTAGCAAATAGCAGCAGCTAAATAAAAAAAAAATCAATGAGGATACATAAGATATTATAGTATATAAGTACAAGAACCTAAAACAGGACTGTTTTAATTTTAAATGTTTATTTTTTACTAAATTTGTAACATTTATTTTTACCCTGGTGCCAATGAACGCATGCTGGAACGTTTCTTACTTCTTTGTTTTAAGTGTGGTCCCCTTATTAGTTCGGAAGGGTATATAACCATTGGTTTTGCTTAAACAGATGTAAATGTGCTAGTTTAACAAAAACACCATGTTTTCGTTAAACTGGAACCAACTTGAGGACCGGCTTGTGTTTTTACGGGTAGAACGTATTTTAAGGGTAGTTTTCAGGTCACTGACTAATTTATCTTTAACTTATTTATCCTTATATATACATATATATATATATATATATATATATATATATATATATATATATATATATATATATATATATATATATATATATATATATAAATATATATATATATATATAATAAAATAACATAATACTATTTTGTGCAAGCACTTTAATAATAAATATATAATTTTTCCAGCAAAGTGGTGGTCAGTTAAGCACATTTAACTTTGTATTTATTTCAATAAAAAATTACTTTACTGATCTATGAAGTTGTGGAACTTAAGGGAACATGATGTTATCAAAATAAGTTAGTAAAATAGCATTTTTTTAAATCCTCTATTTGCTAATTTGAACAAACAAATCTTATGCAAATATATATATATTTGACAACATGTCATAATAACAGAAATCAAATCAAAAACATAGTTTGCTGCTCCCCATTGACTTTTAACTTTGGATCCATAAAGTCTCCTTGAAAGTCTATGACTAACTGCACCCAGTGTAAAGAAAGCAAGGGGACTTTCAACAGCATATGGAACATTTTCTTTTGAGATCACACAGTTGGGCCATTCTAAACAGAAGGACGTATGAGAGCCAAGAGGAAATGGTGCTTTCCCCTATTCTCCTCCCGCCATAATGTGGGCTTCCTCTGAACTAGTGTAATTCCCCTCCCGAGGGGACAAGGTTGTTCCACATGAGCTGGTTCCCTAATAACCAACCCAAGCCTCCCAGTGAAAAATCCATTAAGGTCAAGTCATGCATAGTTGATTGAACATCTCGTGTGGTGGTCTGCTAAGGAGTGCCATGAGTCTAAGAATACTGCATTAATCAGAGGCAAAAATGTTTTTATGGTTATGGAGCCGCTGATGTTCTTTGGGGGACTTTCTGCTGCGTTTGTATCATTAGCGCACAAGTCTGATTGAACGCCATATATTTCCTGGCTGTGACTTTCAAGTAAACAAAAGGAAAGGGAATTTAGAACTAGAACCACCTGGGGGTAAATTTTTTATCACTTCTTTGGATTTTCTTATTATTTTTACATAATAATAATAATAATAATAATTATTATAATGATTATTATTATAATTATAATAATCATTATAATTATAATAATTATAATGATTATTATCATGACTGTTATTATTATTATTATTATTATTATTATTATTATTATTCTTTAACCTAAACTCCTCATACTTTCTGACTAATTACTTTCTAATAATCAACTGTATTAAGGGCTTTCTGTCGCCACTTTTTTTTTGTTGAGCAAATGTTATAAACAAGTAAATGCTTTTTTTTTTTTCTCATTGATTTTTTGTGTGGTTGAGTAAAATGCTTGTGCCAGGAACAGCACATAACTTTGAAACAGTTACTTTTTTAACAGTGAACTTTGTTCAGTCCAGTATTTTGTAAAAGAGTCTATAAAATACTTAGGGTAGGTATCATGTGCCCCGCAGTACTTCCAATAAGAGACTGTTGAACTTACGAAACTTTTAAGAGATATTTGAAACAGTGGCTACAATCAAACCAAATCTGTGACCACTTTTAACTTGTATAACTTTTATATGGTTTGTTTATTTACTGTGTGTTATTTGATGTACTGTACAGTTCTGCTATAATCAGTATATTTACAGCTGTGGTATTTGTTACAGATGTTCATTAATGCGCATTGTCCTTATGGAATAAAAAAATAAAGTAGATAACTTTCAGCACTACCCAGTTTGGAGAAGCAGACAGGAGCAACAGCACAGGCTTTGAGTTAGGTAAGGGCACTAATGGAGACCGAAAAAAACACCTTTTATAATGACTAAAAAGACTTCTACAACACCAGTGTCTGTTACATAGAAGGTATTTGCATGCATTTCTTTCTACCCTGGCTGAATTTTTTTCTCTGGTCCTTATTTATACACCATGACTGACTTCTTTATATTAATAATCTGCAATGCATTTCATATCAAATATAGCATTTTGTAGCAGATGTTGTTGAAGCAAAAGCTACCGTGCCACTCAAAATGATAAATGAAATGAAAATCGTAGAGGAAAGTCCACTAGAGAGTGTAAGCCGTAGTACATGTACCACAGTTTGAGAGCATATGCTATCACTTGAGAAGGTCTGCTGACAGCGGAATGGAGACAGTTTGTCCAGACTAAACTCACATTGTTAGCTGTTTCTTGGGTGTCACTACAAATAGGTTTGTTTGAAAAGGTTACTATATTTGATGGAAAGTAACTTGGTCAGTCCTTTATCTGTCTGGCCTGTCTCCATTAGATTCAATCTATTTCCATGTGGGCCGTTGGGGAACACAAAAAAAAATAAAAAATACTCAAGTATGATCTGCTAACATGCAGCTCTCTTGAAAAGAGAATTTTACAGTTTTAGTCAAATCCAAACTCCAAATAACCCCCCAGTCTCTAATGGCCCTCAAAGTTTATCCTCTTTTTGGTAGTTTGTAAAAATGGCCCTAATTTGCATTTTCCTCTTGGCAACATTTCAAAATATTTTTCTAAATTCACTTTATATTATTTGGAGACACGACTAATGACCCCCTCGACTGGGAACTGGAATGCCGGCAGTTTTTGTGTTAAATTGGAGCCGAGCGGTCCAAAGGGAGCATCTCATGTTTTCAACTCTCTGGGTAGAACTGGGCAACTTTCTCCTCTAAATTTTACTCTAGACAATTGCACTCTCCCAAAAGGAAAGGGAAAAAAAAAAAGAAAGAAAAAGCCACGATGACAGTAACCTGCTGTTGTGCGAAAAGCAAAGAGCAGCTTCAAGAGCACCCTGATCTCTCCTCCACCTCCTTCTATTCAAAGCCATCCCGTTCGCCCTGCTCCATTAGTTCAGACACCGCATCCATCCCGGCGAGCCTCGCAGGTGGTGGTGGGGGGGGACCAAGGACGTCACTGTCTCACACTCGGGCCATTGTGTGTGTGTTGTGCTCTGCTGCTGGTGGAGAACACCTACGAAATGATGCAGCCAAGCATGAAATCACCTCTCCTCAGCATTAAAGGGCTTACATGGATTTTAATGATGAGCCCGAATCTTTAATTTGCCAAATATACTCAATGACTCCATTGTGTTTAATGCATATTTAACAATAAGAGGAGGATGGGACTCTAACGTGATTAATGGCAGAAAGCTTGTGTCATAGTCTCTTCATTTTGAGTGGTCATAAGTATTTGCATGTAATTGTGTGTTTGTGGTAAATAGAAGAAATCTAAATTAAAGCTATAGTAGTTATTATTTCTTGAAATAGGTAAGTTGACTGTGGTCTAAAAATATAACGCAATTTTAAAGCAAATGTTTGAATTGTGGCAAAAAGAAACAAAAAGTGTTTTACGATTGAGAATACAAATTGCTGCTTTCTGTCAAATCTGCAATAAGACTTACTGTAAATGTCATATTTGAAGAGCAGTTTTGTCTTCTTCTTGTTCTGTGTAAATGTGTGTTCTCAGATACAGATCTCCAAAACTGGAAACAGCTGGCAGCAAGATTCTGACTATTTGTTATGGAGTATTTGTACATTTTAGTGATTTCAATATTTTACAAAGTAAATTAAATCTGTCATAATGCTTTGTTATAATAAAAAAAAAAAAAAAGTCCAAGACAACACCGAGACAGGTTTAGGGCTCTAAAACTGACTGAAACAGCTGGTGGCAGTATGAGTTCTGCATTGCATTAGCAGCATGCAAGCTAAAAAGAGCATAATATGTAACATATCATTTTTAGACCATTTTATCTCTTAAGGCAGGACTATAAATTCTCAATCTTAAATAACCATATCAGATCTTACTCACAACCAGGTCTCTTATATTTATAAAAAAAATGTGTGGAAATTTTTTTTTTTTTTTACAAGAAACAAAAATATTTTTTTCATTCACTGTCAAACCCAATGACGTTAACAAAAATGCATCTTTTCACATTTTTATTTTTGCAAAATTTTGAAATGTCCCTTTAAATTCCCGTTTTATTCAAAACCCTACTATAGTTACATCATGGAAGGCTCATATTCCTTTACCCACTTACAGTAACATTAATCGTAATACATTTATCTCAACCAATGCTGCAGCTATCAATTTAGTAATCAAGTAATCTATCGATTATTTGGTTTGATTAATCGATTATTTGGTTAAATGGCATAACTGCATATTTAAAAAGGCAGCAACGTAGTTCAAATAAACAGATAAAACATAAGAGTTTCTGTTTGAAATTAACGTATGTATTTATTCTAGATTGTACATCCATCAGCATTGGAATGGCACTTCCATTTCACATTATATGTGCATTATAAATGCAAAAAATGAAACACCTGAGACTAAAGCCATTAAATAAATAAGAAAATAAATAAACAAAAATGCATTATAATGCACATCCATTATCATTGAAATGAACTTTTGTATGTTTCAATGCACTCCAAACAGCTGCAGAGAGTACGAGGTTTCTGCAGACTCATGGCGTTCTCGTCATCAGCTCACCCCGGGGACTACACTGTAAATGTTCGCATGCGGGGGCTTGACACTAGAGTCCCTGGAGAATCAGGTACAGGTGTGAAAGTTGGTGGGGATTTTGTTCATACAATTAGAGCACGCTGCTACAATCGGCAAACGGTGCCGGTCCAGTGGATCTGGAAAGTGGCTTTAGCTGCCACAGACATGGATGGATGTGCCCGCCTGAATCATTGAGGCAAAATAAAAATAATCTAGGCGTTTTGTAATCAAATTACTCAATTTAACATAACGCTTTTATCAATAATAAATCTTTGGGGCATAACAGTTTAAATATATTACCTAACTGTCAGTGATATTGTACCTTTATTACTGGGCTCTATAATCACCTAAGGTTGTTATTCCCAAATGTTATTTTTATTGACAGTGAATCTGTTTAGTATAAATATACTTCAGAGGCCTTGAGGATATGTTTTTTATTCCAGAAGTTAAACTTAAAAAAAAAAACTCTCATAGGCAATTAGAATGAATGTGGTGCACATGGACTTGTGGCTGGCTTCAACGTACAGAGAATAATATTGTTTATATTATTTATCCTACCACCCCTCAAGTATAAAGTCACATTAAATATTGTTTTGTTTAATTGCGGAGGGAAGAACACACCTTGGTGGAGGATGTGGCTCAGAGGTGAGATTATACTTGGAGGAGGAAACTGTTCCCATCTGCTTATCACAGTGAAAAAAAGACTGCCTGAGGGGATAGCCAATCATATTAATCACTTACTCCTCAGCCTTAGGGACACTGTGTGAACCAACAGAGAAACCTGTATTTATACCGGGGCATTTCCCAGCGAACACTGCCGAGTGTGAAGTGAATGATTAAATTATTGGGGGCCGCGGTCACGAGTTGCTTGTGGCGGGTTCAGAATTCAACAATCAAAAATCTCTAGCCGTTATGAGAGATTCAGGGCATTATATTGTTAATGGGCTGCTATTTAAACGACAAAGTGGTGGAAGTGTCTCACTTCACCAGCGGGTTCTAATTGTGTCAAGAAGAGATGGAGGGCAGCGGCCATCAGTGTCCCATTTTTCATCTGCAGAGACATGCTGAGAATGGGCTTTTCTACACTGTTAACAACATCTGTCAAATAGCCCCAGCAAATGCCCATGAAACTCATAATAGTACTGTCATCCTAGGAAGTACACTGAAACACAAAATACTGTACATTACAAATAAACAGAATTAATTGGAAGTCACTATAATGTCACAGAGAAGTATTAGCTGTACAATTTCTTACATTTTTGCAGCTATTTTAGACCTATTATTGTTATTAAATTAGGCTGATGGGGCTGCATTTAAATATACATTAAAAACAAGCCTCTCTCATGGAACCCCTTAAAAGGTCCTCGAGTAAGGGCGCCACCGTACAGCGATGTACAGCGATATACCGCCGTCCACCAGAGGGCAAGCTTCAAAAGTGGAACCCAACTTTCCAAGTGTAAAAATCATGTTTACAGCCTGGTACAAAAGATGGCTCCGGTCTCTATAGATAAGTTTTTACTACATGACAACTGTACAATCAAGTACAAGTACTATTACTTAAAGATGCATTACCCCTCACTCTCAACAATGTCACAATGACCTTTTCAGATTTTATTTGATTAACAAATCTTCAAAGACTAAATTTCGCCACTGATTCAATGTTAACAAGCGGCATGGACTAAACATTGGATTTATACAGGACTTTTGAAGACTCTTAAAGCGCTTTGCAGAGTCCACTATTCATTCACCTCCAAACATTCTCACACATTCATACACCAGAGCCACAGACACTGGAGGCAAGGTGGGTTAAGTGTCTTGCCCAAGGACACAACGTCAGTATGAACTGGGGAGAGTGTAAATCAAACCACCAGCCTACTGGTTACAGGACAAGCGCTCTACCACATGAGCAACTGCACCAATGGCAGCGTTCCAAACTCAATGGTTCCTTCCATCCGAGCTTGTGATTGGCCAAAGCTTCTATTATGCTCTGAACATTCTCATCTATTAATGTCCTAGATAACAAAGCTTTGATTATGATCTTGTTTTTATTTATTTTTTTACAGATGACTTCTATTGCAATTTGCTATTAGGCAATCAAACCAGGTGGAGGAGTTCAAGTATCTTGGGGTCTTTGACAAACCATTGTCCTCAAATAAAAAGAAAAATCAAGTTGACAAAAGTAGTTATCAAAATTACTTTTAAAAAGTTTATTGGGGACTTTTAGAGCATTTCAAAGTAATACCAGCCATGATATACATGGAAAACATGGCCTATAAAACAGGTGACAGCATTAAGCAATCCAAAAAAAGTTCTATGTGAAATCAAAACAAAAAAGTAAAAGCCTATTTGCATGCACTCCTGCCTAAAAATATATTTTGTTGTTGGCATGCAAACCGATGGCTGTTTGAGAATTTGAGAGAGCCTGTTGTGTGGAGAAAAAAATGTGGCACGACATATGATAAACACTTTACATGGCTAAAAGGCTTCCACGGAAGCGCTGAAACATGTTGCCGCTGTCAGAGGGACTTGTCACTTCTCCCAGGCACAGTTGTTCAGGTCACACGTCAATGGAGCGGACTTGTATGCAAATGTGACCTTCACTTAAGTCGCTCATCGCTCTGCAATTTAGGGCAGATTGTTTAATTATTCAATAAATGTTTGACCTGGTGAACTGTAAGAGACACAGGCTTTCAGCTACTTTCTCACACAAGGCTTTAACCATCGAAAGACCCTGCTTTTTAACTACATGATCATTAATCGAAATGAATCTGCTGAATATGCATTAAAGGCATTTTTAGAGCCCCATAATTTAAAGTTTTGCCTTTTCTGCCATTTATAGTGTATCATTGTTTCACTGGGTTAACAATAATATTTAACAAAAAATATTGTAGGATAATGTAGTGAAGGTCAAGGAAACCAAAAGCATTAAGAACATAATTTGAAAATAGTTATTCCTGTAAAGCTTATGCAGTTAGTTCATTTCATGCACTTTGACTTCAGGCATTATGTCTGCCTAAAAATGTCTGTCTTGGTTTGTTTCCAAGTGAACCCTGGTCCGGTTCGAATGAGGTGAGAATGCAAAGCGGACCAAACGGCAAACCAAAGGCAGGAATCGGGACCACGGGCTTTCGTACTGGGGGTAGACACAACCAAAACAAACGCATGTGTGGAGCGACTGACGAGAAAAATAGCTCGTTTGGGACATGAATTGGTGTGGCGGTAAAAGCGATGACAGAAAAATATATCTATAATATATCTATAATATATATATTTGTCTCAGTTGTCCCAGCTGTTACAATAAATGGTGTTTTCAGACAAATTAGCAGGAAAATTGAGGCTTTGGGATTGTACAGAAGAGCTTACAATTATAAAATGGCTTATATTGTGATTAATTCACTTTAGCAGCTCAGCGTCTGTGTACAACAGGTACTGTATCGTCTATCTCACTCTCTCTCATACTTTGTGCTGTTCAATGATGGTGCTGATGTTCAGAATGTTTGTGCAAACAGTGTAATTTTAATATTGCATACAACTTAGAGGGCTTTGGTAGATTTGTAATTTATGTAATTATTATTGAACAAGTTTATGTTGCTTGCATCATCTAGTTACTATTATATAAAAGGTGCCAAAGGTAATGTAGCAGTACTGAGTACAGTTTTTTAATGCAAGAACACATGAATCAGAACAGTGCTATTTACAACTATTTGTCTGTCTTGGGAAAATAGCCATTTAATTTTCGCAGAATTCACTGGATAAAACCATAGTTTCATTACTTTCTGTTCCTGCATGTGCCCAGAGTGAAGAAAGTGAGCAATGCAAATAGAGAACACATTTTTTTTATGGGAAATCCCCACCTGACAACATGTCCCTATAGTGACTTATAGCTGTTTGCATGCAAGTGTGAGATATAATGTAATGTAATTCCAATTTTTACTTTATCACATAATGTCACCCAATAAGACCAACATCTACACACCACACATTTAACTATATAAAATGGGAGGTAGCATGACACAACAAAAAAAAGCAAGTAAAAAGAGTGTTGATAGAGGCAACAGAAGGAAAGTACTCCAGCAAACTTGTGCAAAATAGTTTCAGCTTACACGCTCTCTACGGCATCTCACATAGTTGTCTAGTTAGCTTATTGTCAAACTGCAAGTCACATGCATTGTTTAAAACAGCAAATCATAAATTGTCCATCCATCTTCTACCCCTTATCCGAGGCCAGAATGCGGTGGCAGCAGTGTAAGCAGAGACGCCCAGACTTCCCTCACCCCACTTCCTCCAGCTCTTCCGGGGGGATACCGAGGCGTTCCCAGGCCAGCCGAGAGACATGGTCCCTCCAGCGTGTCCTAGGTCTTCCACGGGGTCTCCTCCCAGTGGGACATGCCCAGAACACCTCCCTAGGGAGGCGTCCAGGAGGCATCCGAAACAGATGCCCGAGCCACCTCAGCTGGCTCCTCTCGATGTGGAGGAGCAGCTCCTTTCGAGTGACCGAGCTCATGACCATAGGTGAGAGTAGGAACGTAGATCGACCGGTAAATTGAGAGCTTCGCCTTGCAGCTCAGCTCTTTCTTTACCACGATAGACTGGTACATCGACCGCATCACTGCAGAAGCTGCACCAATCTGTCTGTCAATCTCACACTCCTTCCTTCCCTCACTCGTGAACAAGACTCCAAGGTACTTGAACTCCTCCACTTGAGGCAGGAGCTTTTCACCAACCTGAAGGGGGCAAGCCACCCTTTTCCGACTGAGAACCATGGTCTCAGACTTGGAGGTGCCGATCCTCATCCCAACCGCTTCACACTCGGCTGCAAACCATCCCAGTGAACACTGAAGATCCTGGCCTGATGGAGCCAACAGGACATTATCTGCAAAAAGCAGAGACGAGATCTTGTGGTACCCAAACCAGACTCCCTCCTGCCCCTGGCTGCGCCTAGAAATCCTGTCCATAAAGATAATGAACAATACTGATGACAAAGGGCAGCCCTGCTGGAGTCCAACATGCACCGGGAACTGGTCTGACTTACTGCCGGCAATGCGAACCAAGCTCCTGCTCGGTCGTACAGGGACCGGACAGCCCTTAGCAAAGGGCCCCGGACCCCATACTCCCAGAGCACTCCCCACAGGGCAGCACGAGGGACACAGTCGAATGCCTTCTCCAGATCCACAAAACACATGTGGACTGGTTGGGCAAACTCCCATAAACCCTCCAGCACCCTGGAGAGGGTATAGAGCTGGTCCAGTGTTCCACGACCGGGACAAAAACCGCATTGTTCCTCCTGAATCCGAGGTTCAACTATCGGCCGCATTCTACTCTCCAGTACCCTGGCAAAGACTTTCCCGGGAAGGTTGAGGAGTGTGATCCCTCTGTAGTTGGAACACACCCTCCGGTCCCCCTTCTTGAAAAGAGGGACCACCACCCCGGTCTGCCAGTCCAGAGGTACTGTCCCCAACCGCCACGCGATGTTGCAGAGGCGTGTCAACCAAGACAGCCCCACAACATCCAGAGACTTGAGGTACTCAGGGCGTATCTCATCCACCCCCGGTGCCTTGCCACCGAGGAGCTTCCCAACTACCTCAGTGACTTCGCCTTGGGTAATGGACGAGTCCACCTCCGAGCCCTCGGCCTCTGCTTCCTCAGTGGAAGACGTGTCGGTGGGATTAAGGAGATCCTTGAAGTACTCCTTCCACCATCCAACAATATCCCCAGTTGAAGTCAGCAGATTCCCCCTCCACTGTGAACAGTGTTGGCAGGGCACTGCTCCCCCTCCTGAGGCGCCGTCATAAATTGTATTCTATCAAATGTTTTACAGAAAATTGCAGTATAGCACTTCTCCTGCACTTACACATGTAGTCACTAGTGTCCCCTGCAGCACACACCAGTTTTCACTGCATAGGCATTTTTCAGCTGCATTGTCCTGTTTTAATGAACACAGAAGCTAAACTCTGGGCTACTCTTCAACGGAAGACAGTAACACTAGAGTATATCTTTGGTTAGCAAGTTATAGTTAGAAGTGTAAAAACGTTTTTGTTTAATGGTTTAAGGAGGTGAAACATGCATACCATTATTGCACGCTTTATACAGACGGTGGTCATATAATTATAATATCATCAAAAATATGATTTCTCAGAGGATTCAGATCCTGCAGTGCCAGACGTGTCCCCCTGCGCCAGTTCATATCCGGGCCCATCTGAAGTTTGCTAGAGAGCATTTGGATGATGAATTAATAAAGCGTGAGAGGCTATAGTCCTCATCCTCTCTGTTCTCTGAGAGTGTGGAGTTATAAGAAATGTCACAATAATTTTTTTAGATTCTGGCGGTTCTCCTTTGAACTCAACAAAAACACTGCACTAATACAAAAGCTGATACACAGCAGTCTGTTGAAGTAGATAAATCCTGACTGTACAAGTGGCATAAACAGAATACACATTTTGTTTGTAGACATTTATTAGCTTTATTCAGTAGTTCTTGAAGGTTTGAATTAAGTTCTCTGTATTTAACATATTTTTCAAAAATACAATTGATGGGCAATTTCTATAAAGACATTTGTGTATTTTATTTAATGTTAATATTTGAGTGTTTAATACCTGATTTTAAAAAACAGATTATTGTAAAATCAAACAAAACATGAAACATTTTTTGCCATGTTGCCCAGCTCTAGTTACATGTACATTTTATACGCAACTTGCCTTTTTAATTGAAAGTAAAAGTGCACTATATAAAGTGACATTGGATTACCGTTCTTTAGCTTTCTGACTCATATACAGTGGCAAGAAAAAGTTTGTGAACCTTTTGGAAATTCATGGTTTTCTGAATAAATTTGAAATTTTTGAAATTTTCTAAAATGTGATCTGATCTTCCTCCAAGTCAAGGATATTGACAAACATTGTGTCTAAAAATAATTAGACAAAAAATGGCAGCAATAACCTTAACCAAGCACTTCCTGTAGCTGTGGATCAGACCTGCACATTGTTGAGGAGGAATGTTAGCCCATTCTTCCTGCAGAATGGCTTTAGCTCTGTCATATTCTTTGGACGTCTCAGGTGTTTGGCCCTCTTCAAGTCAATCCATAGAATCTCTATTGGGTTGAGGTCTGGGCTCTGACTTGGCCACTCCAAAAGGTGGATTTTGTTTTTCTAAAGCCACTCTGTTGTGGACTTGCTCCAGTGTTTTGGGTTGTTGTCCTGTTGCATCACCCACCTTCTACACCAGGGGTGCTCAACACGTCGATCGCGATCGACCGGTAGATCGCGAGGTAGTTTTGGTAGATCGCATGACATAAAAAAATTAATAAATATCCAATCATCCATTAAATCTCTTGATTGACATACAGGGCAGCCAGTCAGATGAAATCTGAATTTTTCTGACGCTTAGGTCACTGCGCATGCGCAAACAACAGCGCTAAGTGCAGCAAAACTTATGCTTTAGCGACTTACCTCCAACTTCTAAACCTCGTTTTTTTTCTCTTAAACTTAAGAAAGGGTATAAAAATGAGTGAAGGAACTGGACCAAGTAAGAAGACAAAAACGTATCGCTTTCATACAGAATGGGAGGAGGACTTTTTTTTACGATGACATTTTCAAAGTGCATTTGCCTCATCTGTCAGCAGCTACTGTCCGGACTATACATCCCTGGCTGATTCAATTCAGTGCAAGTCATCAGCGCAAACTCAGGTAATGACAAAAATTGTACATAGTCAGTGCTTTAAGTGGGCCGGTACACACTGGTACTCAGTACCCCCACTTCCAAATATAGCTCTTGAGCATACCGCCACTTCACCGTGCGCCCAGAACGTGCTTTTAGCGTTCTGCTTGCATCTTTTTTGCCACCAAACTATTAAATCTGTTTGATAAAAGGATACAAATGCCACGCGTCGTAAAAGATTCATTTAGAGACGAAGACATTAGATAATTTAACGTTAGGCCAATCATGGTAATATTTTATTGGTGTGATTTGGGCTATTTTGGACAGTAAGATTTTATTTTACCCGCCAATAAAGCTACAAATCAAACCAGCCAAAAGCTGGCCTCTGCCGGCTAACGGAAACTGACCGAGTCTGCGGTATTTTGAGAAATAATATAAACCTTATAAATGAAATAAAACAGAATAGCAAAATAGTATAGGCTATTAATACCCACTGCAATTGCAATTATAATTATCAGAATTATATACTACAAAATTTTGTATTTGTCAGATAGTGTGTCACTGTAAGTACAAAGCTTTACCAGGCAACACATGTACAGACTTTATTAAAAATTATGTAAATACTGCAAAACATTTTTAATACACAGAAGTTGCAGAGGGTTAGACACACTCAGGACTGTACACAGGTCTTTCAGACGTCTCATTGCAGGTCAGTGTGGGGGAGGGGGGCATGCTTGCCGGCTACAGAGCCTTTTCTTATAGAGCCCCATTTTTATGGAATGGGCTCCCGGTGGAAGTGCGGCGAGCTGACTCTGTTGAAGTTTTCAAAAGCAAACTCAAAACATACTTATTTCACCAAACGTTTGGAGACTGAATGAACATAGGTACACGTTTACACTGGTTGTAGCTGTAGGTACACGTTTACACTGGTTGTAGCTGTAGATACACGTTAACACTGGTTGTAGCTGTAGGTACACGTTTACACTGGTTGTAGCTGTAGGTACACGCTACACTGGTTGTAGCTGTAGATACACGTTAACACTGGTTGTAGCTGTAGATACACGTTTACACTGGTTGTAGCTGTAGGTACACGTTTACACTGGTTGTAGCTGTAGGTACACGTTTACACTGGTTGTAGCTGTAGGTACACGTTTACACTGGTTGTAGCTGTAGGTACACGCTACACTGGTTGTAGCTGTAGGTACACGCTTACACTGGTTGTAGCTGTAGATACACGCTACACTGGTTGTAGCTGTAGATACACGTTTACACTGGTTGTAGCTGTAGATACACGTTTACACTGGTTGTAGCTGTAGGTACACGTTTACACTGGTTGTAGCTGTAGGTACACACTAAATCCGCTCATATTATCACATCTACCTATTACAGTTTGTTTTTTTCCTCTTTTCTCCCTCCTCCTAGGGTGGACACAAACCTCTTACCTGCTGGGTGATGTGTAAGTTCAAAGTATCGCAATTTGTAAAACAGAAAATTATCCAACACCCTAAACTGTGCAATCATGAAACCAATAACACCTAAAATATTGATCATTGTGCATTTCAATATCTATAATATGTATTTAAATTTTAAGTAAAATTGATTTAATACATTAATTAAAGCTGAACTTGCAAATGTAAGAGTTGTGTAAAAGCTATTATCTTCAATTTTACTTACATTATTGAGCACCTTCACACGTATAAAAGGTGCTACAACACTCTTATATGCACTGTTTCCTCACTTTGTGGATTTGATGATCGAGGCTCTGTATCCTCAGATGCCACTGAAGTCGACAAGGCCCTCTACACAGTGAGTAATTTGATTAGAAGCCTCAGGTTTAACTGCTGCCATTTATTGTGGGCAGAAGACGAAGAGGTCATAGAGGGTACAACCAATCTGATTGCTAAAGAGAGCTGTGACAAATATCTCTGACAGTGCTGTTGGCAGGGCAAACACTCGTCTGGTCTCACACTGAATCAAGCTGCGTGACAAGACTCTCACATTCTGCTGTTGCACACTAACAATGCTCAAAATGCACAATTTTAAATAAAGACAACGCAATATAAAGAAAACTTGACCAGAGTTTTTTTTGCTGTCATTCCAAATTACACACCATATTTGATTCATAGTCTTTTATATGAGAAATTCTCTACAAAAATGCCACCAGGAATTGTGTAATAGGGCCCAAGTAAAGTGAACAAGACTTTAAATAAAGATGGGTTGTAACTAGTTACATTTATTTAGAATTCAGTATATTCATGTCTTGAGTCAGTATATTCACGCTTACTTTCTGAATATTCATGCTTTGATTCATAATAATCACACTTTCATTCAGAAGAATTCACACTTCCTTTAAGTATATTCATGTTTTGATTCAGAAGATTCACGTCTTTATTTAGTACAGTTATGCTTTCATTCAATATTATACTAAATTATTATACTGTGAGAGTGAGGGACGGAGGAGCATGGATGTATTATTTGAACAGGATAGGGACTGCCATCTTTCCTTGAAGCAAATTTGATCAGAGGCCACTCAAAAACTATCTACGCCCCAGAAAGGCTTTTCCTTATAAAGCGCAATGTAAAAGCAATGTCCCCACTCTATCCTGCCTTTGCAGCCATTGAACAGAACGGATCATGTGGAACCAGGTGGTGCTTAAAACACATGAACGCATGCGTGAGTGCTGTAGTGCGTCTGCTCTATGGGCCGCACAACACGGAAGTAAAACACTTTTTTGGCTTGAGCAACTTGAGTACTAATAATACATCCTTGAGTAGCTTACCTGTGATTGGTCCGTGTGGTTGGCGCCTGTGTAAAGAATCAGTTTTAATAATTTTAAACATTTGTCACAATTTTTTTAATTTGGAAAAGTTACAAACTCTTGCTTTAATGGGACAAGAATTCAAGGATAAACTCTACATGGCTTATAAGCATTATTTAAAGGAATATTATGCAGGTTTTCCAGGGCAGTGTTTGCAGTCAGTGATCAAAAGTTTAATCCATGTTTTGATCTTTGAATTATCTATCTGGTCAAATGGTTTTGCTATTATATTCTTCTTGGAGCTGTGATTGTCTAACTTGACTCTACCACATAGAACTGCTCACAGAAGAGTGAGTGCGACAGAAAATTTTAGTGCCTTTTTTTTAGCATTATAACAAAGAGGAGAAGAGGACGCTTGTCAAATTAAAAACATGTTTGTGCTGCCACATTATTGGTCACAAGAGGCCGGTGAGCCCATGGTTCAAAACTCAAGTGGTTGGCTTGGCGCAATACAAGATGGAAACTCCCAAATCTGCAGCACAAGGTAAGTGATTATCTGAGACTGCAAAATGTAGCTCCCATGTAAACAGAGGAGGAAACATTTTTCTTCCCATAAAATACAGAATATATTTGCTCATTTCTGCAGAAATAACAATGTATCTGAAGGGAAGTCCTGTAGTGTGTTATGCTGCCAGTGTCTGCCGTCAAAAAGAGAAGTGTCTGGGAAAGTAATGGCAGCGGGCTTCACTGTGGCTTGTTTTTCACTCTATCTTTGTTTGCTCTTTATCTTTCTTCTCTTGCCATGCACTGATGAACTGTATTAAATTAACTGTGTTGGCATTACTGGGAAATCAATAGAAAGAGGGGCTGGGATTGTATAACTGCATATTTAAGGGAATGTTACAATGCTCATATGGATTTTCTACCATAGCGTTTATAAAAAGCTTTTCTCTGATCGGATTAAACTCAGAGCACATGTTCTGGTATGAAAATATATTAAATGATTTTAAATATTTCACCAAATGTTTTAGACTTATATCCTGAGAAATCATTTTTGAGGCCCTAACCATTAACCCCTAATTCTAACCCACATGGTCTAGTACTTGACCTTGTATGTATTGCATATCTAGGTAACGTGTCTGTGGAGGTTCTCACTCATAACCTCGAAGAAAAGGTTCACCTTGAAAACCTTTTCTTCATCCAGGTAACTTGCACATCCTTTCTGGTCCAAGGATATGTACTGTATTTTTCAAGATCTAGCCCATTCATGTGTAACAGCCACAGTTAGGCACATTCACATATTGTTTTTCATTCATGACAAACACCCTGCTTCTCTCCAGAAGTGTTGTTACGTCTATTCTGTAACTTTCACACTATCTTTTTGGGGCCTGTCAAACACACAAAGTACTCCATATGTCACTCAAAAGCAGTAACTGGTAAGCTAGGTTGTTCTCCTCACTTAAACATGCAGTGTGGAACATTGCTGCATATACACATAACTATGGAAGAATATGAAACCTGTTCATCTTATAAATGTATTGGGGGGATGCAGGGTTTGGGAAATTTACATTGATTTTGTACATCTTTATTTGAGCATTTAGTCAGCTCAGTGGCTCAGAAAGTGTATCAAGTTTGATTCCTTTCAAACTGTTATTTCTCGTTCAGTGCTATTCATTAAAAACAACAAAGCCCCATAAGATAATGGTTGTGGTTTAGGACTAGTCTGAGGAGTTTTACTTCTTTTAAGTGCTCCCTTGCAACAACACAAGTACCCTCTGGAGAACAAGAAGCACTGTTTGGGGATCACTTAACTATTGTGTTCTGTGACAACATGAGTAATTAGTTTATTTTATCAAAAGATTTATGCAGAGGTCTTTGAAACCTTCAGAATTTCTAGAGTTACATTATGTACAATAAGGCATTCAACAGAGAACTATAATAGGGTTGATTTGCACCATTTTTAGCCCCAATTAAGAGATATCCAATCTAGCTATATGTGGTGTCTTGGGACTGGCCCTCACACTCCATCAGAATGATATCACCTCGACTGAGAAATCTTGTCATGTCACAGTCATGTTTTGATTCTCGTGAAATCTTGTGGCACGAGAGCTTGTCACAGCCCTAATGATCGGGGATTAGCAAAACATTTTCAAAGTTGCTAAAATGTTTTTCTCTGCAGCAGCCCGTAACTTTTAGCTAATCCAGATAAAGCCCCTGCGTAATTATACAAGTCTGGTTTATAAAGAGATAGTGGCTGGTTATATTTGATAATCTAGTGTTAATCGTAAAGCATTGTTATTGTGTGTAGTATAATGACACTATCAATATATCAAATCCGCAGCACAAGCAGTTTCAGCAAAACCCTCAAGACCCCTACCAGAGACCACAATAGCAACTCCATAACAGTAATTAAATATTTTACATTTACATTTAGTCATTTAGCAGACGCTTTTATCCAAAGCGACTTACAAGTGAGGAAAACAATGGAAGCAATTTTAAAATTTTAGACAATAACAGCAAGTCATTACATTTAATAGACATTAATAGTTTAGTTTTTTTGTTTTCCTTACCCTGATGGGGGAGGTCTAAGGACAGGGGGTGTTGTCTAGTTTAGCCTGTTTGTCTATTTGCTGTTGCTTGTTTCTTATTGAGCCCTTAAGGCAATTGTTATTGTGTTACTGTTATAGAAATAAAATTGAACTGAATCAAAGTATTGGATGAATATTGTTTAACAAGGTTAAGGCAAATATTCCTCCTTAGCAGAGTAGGCTATTGATGCACAATAGTATGAAGTGATATTAGCATCTCATCTCAAGGTAAAGGTAAAAATAAAAAATAATAACTATTAATGAAAAATACATCAGAGTTGGGGAAATAAATAAAACTCTGTATGTCAGTCACCTCCCACACAAAACAAAACAAAGCCTTCACAGCAAAAAAATACTTGGCATGATTTTAATTGTTCAAAAGATTCTGCTTCATAAATGTGCCTGGTGATGGTGGGCTCTATCTGCAGATGGTTGTAATAAAAAAGTACTGCAGTTGTATGCCACAAATGGTATAAATCATAATTGCAAAATGTTGTTATCTAAACAAATTCTCTTGCAATTTCTTGGTAAAAAAAGCTATAACTGTAATGGTATTCTCTACCAACAAGGACCACTTTTAGCCTGTTACAACACAATGTGTGAACTTAAAAAGGATGATGTTAAAAGTTAATCAATACAATGTTTATAAAAAATTAAATAGTATACAATGGTAATTGTGTTGTTAACCATGGACAGCATATTAATACTATCCTCAGAATCCAATGAGCTGTTTATTTTTGATTATATAGATATATTCATATTCATTTGTTATGGGTTCATTTGTTTGGTATGGGGCTGTCCCTTCTTGGAATGCATTAAACAGCAATGCGATGTTTCTTAATGGAGCCGCTAGAAGCCACACTCTCCTGGGCTAAAGCAGAAGAGAAGTGGACTAAACTGGGCGACTCCTGGACAAACTGTTGACCCTCAGTGGACTGAGTTCAAAGCGACCAGGATGTCTGCTGAATACGTGGATGCCCACTTAGTGTCAGATGAAAATTAATAGACACTGATGTAGTCCACAGCTTTGTATAATCATGTAGCCCTTGGGGCGTCGGGGAGCGAAAACCACTGTCTAAATATCTCATTAATTCAAATTCAGGGAGGTCACAGGGAGGTTTTGCCTTCATGGCACTGACATTTTAATCAGAAGTCTGCCCAAGTCCCCATTAATAGTAATGGAGATTATAATAGCATGGCTTGTATAATAATACCTTTGCACATTTCTATTCTCTCTGGAACCACCTGTGTGAGATGTCTCAGGTCTGATTGTTGCTACAGAAAGGGAGGGGGATAGATTAGGTATTTTTTTGTGACTTCTAGTTGGTGTCAAATAAATACGATGACATGACAAAAACAAATTATATATAGTATAAGTTGGACAAATTTATACTTTGCTTTGTAGCAAAATATTAATGAGATTTATGCATGCATTTTAATTTTTGTGTTTATTTCATTTTTTGTCACTGTCCTGCCATGTTAGAGTTGTGGATCCCTGGTCATGTGTACATGTCTAACTAAGGGTTTGTTTGACCTGAGTTTAGACTTACAGGCAGTGTACCTGTTAGTGTAACCTAACTAACTGAGGATGTCAACTGGCAAATTCTTTGTCAGTTGCAGTAAATAGCCCACAACTTTACCTCTAGGACTTTATATTTAGAGGTTTCTGTGTGGTCTTGAGAGTATTTTGTGCATTTACAGCTTGATCCTTTCACACATCTGATTACACACCTTCACAAATAATGCGCAAGTTACACAAATCTCAATATCTATTCACACCGAACCTCTTCAGCATTAATGTTGCACACAATATAAAAGTTATTAAACCATGACTTTCAAAGTGGGATTTGAATATGTCAAGTCAACTTTTAGTCAATGCTTTGGGGATAATGTAGCAGAATTAAGCAAAAATAGAAAGGCTAACTTATTAAAATGTTTGCTAAAACAACATTTTATTTGATTACAGTATTTTATGTAGTGGTTTTTAGGCCCAATTCTCTTCACGAGAGACCACGTGGTGGATCAAGGGGAAGGGCTATACAACCAACAGGAGATTTTGGAGAACCACACTTGAAATAAAGGAGTAAGATAATTTGTGATAAGATAAGATAATGCAGTGTGTTAACCAGCATCGCGGCTGTATGCACTGATCTGTTTTCTTTATTTGATTGGGACAGTGCATGTGAATGAACATACATGAGACACAGCATAAATGTAAACTTGCCAGATTGTAGCCTTAGGCTAATTTCCATCCATTTTCCCAACATTTATACACCAGAGCTGTCCTGCCCAAGGACACGATAGTATGATCGGGAGAGAGCAGGAATCAAACCCCCAACCTTCCAGTTATAGGACGCCTCCTCTACTACCTGAGCCACTGCGCCCCGCAGTCATTCTTCTCAAAGTTTTGTAAAAATTGCTAATGTTACCCTCACATTGACAGGTCACAGTCTCATATTTGCAGAACTTTGTAAACTTGTTTTTCTGTCAATATAAGTTGATACATTCTTCAGAGTCTTGAAACAGCAGCTGATACTGTTCAGAGCAAGCCTCAAGTGAAAATACTCACAATAAACTGTACATACACTATAAAATGATGACGGATGTATTATTAGACCTTATTGTAATATTATGTTCTGTTAAAAATATAGGCTACATTATAAACTATATGAGCATATATATAGCCTATCTTAAGAATACTTGTACTATATGTTATGTATGTTATATGACATATTTTATAAACCTTATATTATCATAGATCTTATTATATATGTCCCTACAGGTGTGGTGTTCCAATTCTTAGGGGTAGCCTATAAACTTAGCCCTACTCCTTACCCCTTCATTTGGAGGGCCCTCCTAATGAAGGGGTAAGGAGTAGGGCTAAGGGGTAGGGGTAAGTTAGAGAATTGGGATTAGGCATTAGTATCTAGTGTAGTTTAAGAGTTTGGGAGGAAAAGAGAATTTCAAAATGTACTTTTTGTGGATGATCCTGTCAAATTCAGTTCAGTGTGTTCATAATTGGATTTATTTACTGGCCCCTCCAGTTGTCGATTTTGTATGCTCTGCTGAATGTGTTTATCAGAAGTTTGCTTCATCTGTGTCCTCTCTAGAAGTTGCTGCAAGCTCTACCTGACAACAGAAATGTTGCAAACTGTTGATTGTGTTGAGTCCATTCCCAGTGAAGACGAGCAGCACAAACTTTTCTCAGTATCAGCAACAAAGACCTGTCTTAAGAAAGTCAAACCAGATGCATCTTGCCTCAATGATTCCAGGAACCCCTATTGGTTGCTGTGACTCTGCACAGGGGTACACTCCACCAGGGGCACTGCCTTTTGAGCAGGCCTTCATAGGGAGACTATGTGTTTGTTCTGTGCAAGTTTTTTTTACTTTTCTTTGGCTTGAATTTGAGTGGTTAAGGACTTTATAAGTATGCAAGTATTGTCCCATCTGCAGCCGAGTCAAGTGTTCTGTAGTCTCCGGTCAAGTTTTCCCATAATGGCCTCACCTTAAACCAGGGGTCCCCAACCCCTGGGTACCGGGCCGCAGAGCAAGAATAATTAATTTACATTATTTCCGTTTTATTTATTATCTGAGTCTGAACGATGTTTTATTTTGAAAAATGAACGGATTCCCTCTATTACATCCGTCACTCTTGACGCTTGTCCCGGTCACATAATACGTTGCCGCTAAAATTAAACCTCCAAGCTAGCTAAATGAGTAAAAAACAAACGTCTTTGGAAAGTTTCTTCGCAAAGGGGAAAAGACCCAGTGAGGAGACAGAAGAGCATACGACTTCCAAGACAAAGTAAGCTGCATTTAAAAGACGATACCAGGAGTCCTACTTAAAATATGGATTTATAGCGACAGGTGATTCCCGTGCACCAAACTCGTTCTGCATAATATGCAGCGGCCGGCTCTCTAATGAGGCAATATAGCCTTCAAAACTGCTTCGCCACTTGGAGACCAAGCACCCTGCAGTAAAAAACACGTTTATTAATATATTTAGAAAATACTACAGTTTTTATGGTGCTTGTATCATTTTATTTTGTGTATTTATCCGCCACACCTTAAAGACCGGTCCGTGAAAATATTGTCTGTCCGTGGGGCATAAAAGGTTGGGGACCGCTGCCTTAAACCATCTGCACACTGTTACTTCTAATTTATGAGAATGCACAATATGACCGACTCAGATCTATTCTTTCCAGCGCAGGTAAGCTCAAACAAGGACAGTAGTACAATTATATGGTCTAATTGATCTATGAGCATAGCCTAAGCTCGTAGGTATGGTATAAGTATGGTAACTGTCATGACAAGCCAGTGATCCAGTAATGCAGAGGTGAGCCTTTCTTTTCTCTGGGTGTCACTCACACTGCACATCTGCTGGTAACACCACAAGGGGTATTGATAAAATGAGTCGCAACAAAAAGTAAGAAAAATGCTATTTAGTCAGATGTTTTCAGACTCATTTCACAAATTTAGAATTAATTAGCAGGATGAGTATGATATTGGCGCTAAGGCGCATTAATGGAAACACTTTCAGACGCAACAGAAGGAGGAAGCTGTGAGAAAATGAAGGATTATCAGCGATGTGCAAATTTGGGAAGCATTGTGTAAAATATCTCACATTTACGTGTGTTTTTAATTACTATAGCTAACAACCGGCTTATGTGTGCAAAGATGAAACTTGCATAAATCTTACCAGTGTGGCTAGATTACAATAAAATGTATTCATATCATTAAGACCGAGTTAGCCAAGGAGACTTCCAGAGGACTCGTTTCCATACTCAGCACGTTCTACGTTTTTATTTTATGGTGTATCGTTTTAAATTGGCTTTCAGATGGCTTGGTAACACCTCGGTATTCCCCTGGTAGAGCTGGAGGAAGTTTCTGGGGATGTTGAAGTCTGGCTATTTCTCTCCACTGGGTCATTCCCCACAGCTTTCAATGGCCCGCATCACACCACTACTGAAGAAACCCACTCTCAACCCTACACTGTTTCCCTCTTTCCCTTCATTGGTAAAGCTCTGGAGTGAGTTGTGTTTAAATAGCTCTCCTCCTTTCTCATGCGGAACAACCTCCTGGACTGCAAACAGTTTGGGTTCAAGAGAGGACCACCAAAGCCCTGAGACTGGCAAAGACAACATCCAAGTCATCTGTTCTCATCTTAATGGATCTGTCTGCTGCCTTTACTGTTACTGTTACTCATCACATCCTCCTGTCTTCTCTCAAGGCGATGGGTGTCTATGGAATGGCGTTGCAACGGTTCAAGTCTTACCTCACAGATAGGTCATTCAGAGTTTCCTTGGGAAACGATGTCTCTGAGTCCCAACATATCAATACAGGGGTGCCACAGGGCTCAGTGCTTGGACCAATACTCCATATACATGACCTCCCTTGGCTCTGTCATTCAGAAGCATGGCTATTCCTATCACTGCTATGCAGATGACACTCAACTCCACCTGTCATTTCAACCTGACGATCCGTCGGTCTCTGCTTGCATTTTGGCATGTCTGAGTGACATCTCACTTTGGATGAAGGACCATCACCTGCAGCTGAACCTTGCAAAAACAGAACTGCTTGTGATTCCGGCCAATCCAAAGACCCACCACAACCTCTCCATTCAACTAGGCCCATCAGCCTTTACACCGTCCAGCACTGCCAGAAATCTGGGAGTTATAATTGATGAACAGCTAAACTTCACAAGTCATGTCGCCAGCACCACCCGGTCCTGTAGATTCATCCTCTACAACATTAGGAAAATTAGACCTTTCCTATCAGAGCACTCTACACAAATCCTAGTCCAGGCTCTTGTCTTGTCCAAACTTGATTATTGAAATGCTCTACTGACTGGGCTCACTGCCTGCACAACCAAACCTCTGCAGCTGATCCAGAATGCAGTGGCAAGAGTGTTCTTTAATGAATTACAGAGAGCGCATGTAACTCCTCTCTTCATTAGGTTAAAGCTATGCTCTTGGCCTACAAGACCACTGGTTCTGCACCCTCATATCTTCACTCACTAATACAGACCTATGTTCCTACCAGATCCCTGCGCTCTGCAAATGAACAACGTCTGGTGGTACCATCCCAAAAAGATCCCGAAAGAAATCACTCTCACGTACCTTCTCTGGCTCTGTTCTACATTGGTGGAATGATCTACCTGCTGCTACAAGATCAGCAGATTCTGTAAATCATCTTTAAAAAACACCTGAAAACACATCTCTTCTGCCAACACCTGACTGACAAACACTGAAACACTATCTTTCTATCGATTCCTTTTCTTCAAAAAAAAATAAAAATAAAAAAGGTTCTCTCCTATCCTTAGTTCCCTTCTCGAGGGAACTCAACACTGCGTCGTGAAACGACACTTTGGGGAACGCCCTCAGCGTGACGGCCCTGAAGCATGAATGAAACTTAGACCAATCTTGATTGGTACTACGTCACAACGTAGTGAGTGCCGGCCTACCCGGAAGTATAAAGGGACGCCGCATCACGCACACGCCAGCTTTTCGCTCTTCAGCAAATGCCCTGGGTGTGAACGAGAGACTTGTTGAGAAACTTTTGAATGAAAAGTATGGCAGAACAGTTTAAGAAGTGTCTGTACACCTGCCCTCGTTACATTACGGGTAGGGACACGCACTCGTGGTGTCTGATCTGCTTGGGAGCGCAGCACGCTTGGTCAGCTCGAGGAGCTGGCTGCGTGCACTGAGAGGCAGGGTGCTGCGCTCCCGCCTGGCCGTGTTTGACCAGGCCGGCCAGGCTCGCGTTCCCCATGGTTCAGGTCCCGTGGCCGCCGAGGCGGCGCGGCGGCTGAGATCGTGGGGATCGCAGCTGGAGCTGTTTGATGCGATTGGCACAGCTGAGGCTGTTTTCCGTCCTTCATCAGACGGCTCGGATGCCATTCCTCCCCGTGCAGGAGCCCGCGAGGCGGCTTCTCCGGCACGGGGTGAGGGTCTGATGCTTGAGCACGTCCACATCTGAGGATGTGGACGTGCTCAGCGTTGAAAGAAGTGTGCGTGCCCCTGCCCTCGTTATATCACGGGTAGGGACACGCGCTCGTTGTGTGTGATCTGCCTGGGAGCGCGGCAATTAACAGTCCTCTGCGGAGGGCTGTGCTACCCGCCTGGCCGTGTTGAGGCAGGCCGGGCTCGCGTTCTCCGCGGATCAGGTCCAACGCGGCTTCGATCGCGGGGATCGCAGCTGGAGCTGTCTGATGTGATTGGGCCAGCTGAGGCTGTTTCCCATCCTTCATCAGACAGCGCGGATGCCCTTCCTCCCTGTGCAGGAGCCCGCGAGGCGGCTTCTCCGGTACGGGGAGAGGGTCTGATGCTTGAGCTGCCCGCATCTGAGGATGGGGACGTGCTCAGCACTGAGTCGGGTGACGTAGAAGCTCACTGGTCACCTCAGGTGATCGTATATGAGGAGCTTGTTGGGGTTGTGACTTGTGCGGTGGCCAGGTTCAATATTGGCTGGCCGCCAGAACGGCAGGAAGCGACGGTAACTAAAAATAGACTTTATGAGCGCTTCTTGCAGCACAGAGCACGACCCAAACAGCGGGTTTTCCATTTTTTTCCGGACTTGCACAACGAGTTGTGTAAGTCCTGGAATAAGCCACACTCTTCCCGCATTTCTCACCATGCAGGAGCCCGCGAAGCGGCTTCTCCTGCGCGAAGAGAGGGGGCGATGCTTGAGCGGTTTACGTCTGAGGATATGGACTTGCTCAGCATTTAAAGAAGTGTGTGTACCCCGGCCCTCGTTATATCAGCCGCCGAGGCGACATTCGTCACCTCACGTGCCCGCTTATGAGGAGCCCATTGCCGTTGTGACTCGTGCGAGTAAAAGGGGGCCAGGTTTAACATTATCTGGCCGTCAAAAGGGCAGGGAGCTACAGTAACTAAAAATAGCATTTCCTGCAGCGCAGAGCACGAACTGAGCATCAGAGCTTACACCACGGGTTGTGTGGCCTGTTCCATGACCTCGCATAGCGAGTTGTGTGGGTCATGGAGCAGGCCACATTTCTCGCCAATGAGATTGGGACTGCTGAGGCATTTTCTCAATCATCATGGGGGAGCTCTGTGGCCCTTCCTTCCCGGGCGGGAGCCCACTAGGTGGCTGCTCCTGCACAGAGAGAGGGTCCGAGGCTTGAGCTGTCTGCATCTGAGGATGTGGACGTCCTCAGCAATGCGGCGCCTTCATTAAAACCTCGGCGCTGCCCACGAAGTCGTGTAGAGTTACATCGACCATGGTGGGCGGGGCAGCAGGTCGGACTGGGGCAGGGCTGCATACTACGGCAGTGTATTGCAGGCACGCCAGGCCAGGCCTGTTAAAGGACTTGGAGGAGACACATCTGTGGATGTGGCTGAGAGAGTCCCCTCCGGGGAGAGGCGGCTGGCGCCGGCTTTCTCTGCGGAGCCCCTTGGACACCGATGTAGTAAGTCCGCCGTCTATGGCGCCGGGGCCTAGCGGTTTTCCAGCATACGAGAGCTGCCTCATAGCCCACCCCGAGGGGTTTTGGGCGGGCAGCAACGGTGTATGCGCATCGAGGATCGTGTGAGACTTCTCTCTGCCGTGCAGCGGTTTCAGGGGGGCGACAACGGTCTTCGAAGCAGACCCGAGATCGGCCTCGGGAGGCTGAGTCCCGTGGCGCTGGACCGCAGTGGTTCCGGAACGGGCTCGGGTTATGGAACAGGAAGTACACTCCCTGCGGGAAAAGGAGGCCATGGATCGGGTTCCTCCGCCAGAAATGGAGTCGGGTTTCTACAGCCGGTACTTTATAGTTCCAAAAAGGGACGGAGGTCTGCGTCCAATTTTAGATCTAAGGTATTTGAACCGGTCTCTGAGGAGGTTCAGGTTCGAGATGCTTATAATACCTATTACCGTGAATCAAATTCGGTCCGAGGACTGGTTGGTCATGATGGATCTGAAGGACGCATGCTTCCATAAATCCTTCTCACAGGAAGTTCCTGAGGTTCGCTTTTTGGGGGCGAAGCGTTCTAATATCGGGTGCTTCCATTCGGCCTAGGCAGAGCACGACCTGAGCGTAAGAGCTTACACCACGGGTTGTGTGGCCTGTTCCATGACCTGCGCAATGAGTTGTGTGGGTCATGGAGCAGGCCATATTTCTCGCCAATGAGATTGGGACTGCTGAGGCATTTTTATCAATCATCATGGGGAGCTCTGTGGCCCTGCCTTCCGCAAGTGGATGCGGTTCTGGCTCCACTGAGACTCCAGGGCATCCGGGTATTGAATTATATCGACGACTGGCTCATTTTTGCCCAGTCTCGAGAGAGGGCAGTTCGGCATCGACATGTCGGCCTTAGCCACATTCAGAGCTTGGGGTTGAGACTCAACGCGAATGGGACTCAACGACAATGCGGGCACATATGTCCCCCGCACGCATCGAGTCCATACAGGCGATGGTCTCCAGCATAAGACTAGGCCGCAATGTCACTGGGGTCTAATGGCAGCTGCGGCCAACGTAATACCTTCTGGCCGGCTGTACATGAGACCCCTGCAGTGGTGGCTGAAAACCAGGGGGTTTTCCCTGAGGGGGAATCCATTCCGGAGTATCAGGGTTACGCGCGGGTGCTGTCGTTCCCTGTCAATAGGGAGGAAACCCTGGTTTCTCTCCCAAGGACCAGTACTGGGAGCAACATGTCACCGGAAATCCGTTTTGACAGATGTCTCCCTCACTGGCTGGGGCGCGGTCATGGACGGCCGCTTTTGCCCAGGGTCTGTGGCAGGACCATCATCGCTCCAGACATATAAATTGCCTGGAGATGTTGGCTGTGTTCATGGCTCTGAGGAGCTTCCTGGCGGATCTCAGGGGTTATCACGTTCTGGTGCGCTCCGACAATATGTCGGTGGTAGCGTACCTGAACCGTCAGGGGGGTCTGAGGTCTCGCCCTCTGTGCAGATTGGCGCATCAGATCCTCCTGTGGTCCCAGGGGAAGTTATCGTCTATCAGAGCGATGTAAATCCCCGGGGACCAGAATCAGGGAGCAGACACCCTGTCGAGGCAGGGGCTGAGGCCCGGGGAATGAAGACTTCACAAGAGAGAAGCGCAGAAGGGTACAGACATGGCAGAGGCTGCGTCTGTATGCTTTTCCCCCGGTGGCGCTGCTCCTGGGAGCTCTGGAGAGGGTCCGGCAGGAAGGGATCAGTCTACTTCTAGTAGCCCCGTACTGGCCGGCCCGAGTATGGTTCTCAGACATTATAGCACTGCTGGCAGGTCTTCCATGGCAGATCCCTTTGAGGAGGGACCTGCTGTCCCAGGCAGGGGGCACAAAACTGCATCCCCAGCCCGGGCTGTGGAAACTCTGGGTCTGGCCTCTGAGGGGAATCAGTACCTACAGGCGGGCTTAGCGGCAGGGGTAGTAGAAACCGTACGCAGTTCCAGGGCTCTGTCCACGAGGAGGTTGTACGGCTTAAAGTGGAATGTCTTTTCCACTTGGTGCAGGGGGCGTGAGGTGGACCCAGTTAACTGCCCAGTGGCTTCGGTCCTGGAGTTCCTCCAAGAGCGCTTCACTGCGGGGCTTACCCCGTCCACTCTTACGGTGTACGTGGCTGTCATTGTGGCGTTCCACGCTCCTGTAAGTGAGGGGCCTCTGAGGAGGCACCCATTGGTCGTACGATTCCTCCGTGGCACACGGAGGATGACGCCTGCAACGCGCCCTGGGGTTCCAACTTGGGATCTGGTGGTGGGGCTTGAAGGATTGGCTGAGGCCTCCTTCGAACCACTCGAGTTGGCGACGGATTGAGTTCTGTCGTTCAAGGTGGCGCTGCTCATGGCTATCACCTCACTTAAAAGGGTGGGGGACCTCCAGGCACTGGCTATGACACCAACTTGCCTGGAGTTTGCCCCCGGTGGGGTTAAGGCCATTTTACGTCCGAGGCCAGGCTATGTGCCTAAGGTGCCATCTAAAGTGGCACGGCCTATGGTACTGCAGGCATTTCATCCTCCACATCATAAGTGTGTCGGCACTATATCTCCCTGCGATGCCTGGAGCTAGGGTGCTCTCGTCCTAAGTGTGCCTGAATATCCGGGTTCACACTGGGGCGGGCACGGGTCGTCGTGGCATAGTGGGTATTCGTTCCCCAAAGTGTCTTTTGACGACGCAGTGTTGAGTTCCCTCGAGAAGGGAACGTCTCGGGTTTTGTATATAACCCTTGTTCCCAGAGAGGGAACGAGACACTGCGTCGCTCCGCCACGCCTACCCTGCCTGAGGGCGATTTGCTTCATCGCGAAGGGCTGGCGTGTGCGTGATGCGGCGTCCCTTTATACTTACGGGTAGGCCGGCACTCACTACGTTGTGACGTAGTACCAATCGAGATTGGTCTAAGTTTCATTCATGCTTCAGGGCCGTCACGCTGAGGGCGTTCCCCAAAGTGTCCTTTCACGACGCAGTGTCTCGTTCCCTCTCAGGGAACAAGGGTTATATACATAACCCGAGACGTTTTGTAGACTGTGCTGAGTTTTAACTGACTAGTTTTTGGTGTACTTATGATTTTTGCTACCTTGTGTAAATTGCTTCCATTGTTTTCCTCATTTGTAAGTCGCTTTGCTAAAAGGCTATCTCTGCTTAGACTGCTGCTCTTGCGATCCGGCAACGGATAAGCGGAAGAAGATGAATGGACAGAGGTAACAAATTATTACAGAATAAAGTAAAGTAAATAAAAATGAAGAATATGTGTTGTATAACTGGCAGCTAACTTGTTGCCACTTTTTTTCTTGCGTTAACAAGATGTGTATATGTATTTATCCGTCCACACAAGTTAAGGTAAGCTAACGTTACCAAATTTACACTAAAATAACTTAAAAATTACCAGTTTACAGTAAAACTGTAGGACATGAAGGACATGTCACGATTGTCAAACTGTTAAGCATTATGGTCTGTTTTGCACGTCTCGTCACCATTGTTCACAATTTTATTATACATAGAGGAAAACTTTGACTGCACACCATTCAAGTCCACCAGACTTTCAGACACCACTACAAATTGTGAGAATTACTACAGTATATAGTGGACGATATAGTGAATAGAGTGCCGTTTCAGACACAGCTTGAGTTTTACACTACAGGATTGTCGGAAGGGCAGATTTGAGCTCAGATGGGTCCAATTACCTTGAAGTGTGAGCTAGGCTTTCTCCAGCAGTAGTGGGGATGTTTTGAAGAACATGTCCAAGATTTTGACCAGATATCTTATGTTGGGGAATCAATCCTGAGGACAGTTAAGTGGGCACTCTGTGGATTTTGACATGGAACAAAAATAGAAAGCAAGTGAACAACCATAGACATCTTTGCAATGATTTCAAGACACGCAGGCATGGTTTTAAAATGGTATCAAGGCCAAGCACAACATGTACCACAATTTCAACCAAGATTTTTACATTTTTATTCTTTAGTACAAAGCTATACAGACTAACATTATCTGACATCTTTCACTGACCTTATGGCGCTTCTCTTAGCTTCACCGTTTGCTTAGTTTTCCTAAAACCAGATTTAATTGGCTGTCATGCATCCTGTGATTACCTTAAAATACCAGCCATACATGCCACATATTCTTCTTTGTACATGTGATATGGTAATTGAAAATTTTAGCAATTTTTGTGATTTTTTTTTTAAATATAGTGATGTTTTCAAGCCTTAGTAAACGTTGAAACCAGTAATCATTGCATGCCTACTCTAAATGCAACACACACACAACACACTGCTGAATCTTGATCATTTTATCCTTCAGTGCAGGGTCTCCAGCATCTTAACATGACCAAACATTCACAACCCTTTTGTATACAGAGCTATAATAATTGGGTTTAACAAGGGTTGGATTTTTTTTTGCATTTAGAGCTCCCATGCCTCCTCGTTGTGACTGCCAACAGACGGGACAGGTGAGGGTGAGTCGTGACGGGAGCAGCTGTCCCATCTTATTAGCCGCTGCTGAGTGATTGTGTTCTGTAGTGAGAATTCACAGCCCAAGGGAAAAGCAGAAATGGGCTGAGAGAGAACTGTGTGCTTTCACCAAAATCTGTTTATCTATCTCCTCTGCTGCTAGAATAGATAAAAAGATTGAAGGAAAAAAGTATGGCTTTGATGCAAAAAAAAAAAAAAAGTTTGCAGCAAATGAAATGTAAAATATTTTAGAAGTACAAATTAAGTCCAGTCCATCTAAATAACAAATTTTAATCAGCCCGACAAGATAAAATAAAAAAAATAAAACATCTGTTTTGTAGGGTGTTTGGCAAGATCTTCATCCACACTGAGGCTTGTATATCTGAAAACGTTGGCTTCCCAGACACACACAAACGGCACCCTTTCAAAAATTCCTATCAGGCTGAATATTTGCAGCTCATTGTAGTTTTGTGTGATGACTTGAGCAAGCACATATCCATGGTAATGGCATGGCATTCATTCTATCTAGCTCTTTTCCACCTGATAACTATAATGGCTGCTGTAGCTGTAGGTTTTAGAACAATAAACAAGTTTACAACTTTGTCTACAGTTTATTCAGTGATTCATGTTCTTCAAGAACGCAGGTGACTGGAGCCTATCCCAACAATTTTGGGCCTTAGGCGGGGTGCACCCTGGACAATGGCCAGTTCATCACATTCATTCACTAGGGGCAATTTCAATTTCACCCACACATACTTGGACTTTTGGAGGAAGCCGGAGTACCTGCAGAGAACCCACAGTAACACAGGGAGGACTTGCAGACTGCTCACAGAAGACCACTTATTGTGAGGCAGGAGTGCTCACAACTCACCACAAAAGCCACTTTTGATCACATATTGCTTTAAGACAAGTCTAATAACGTTCCACCATAATGTCAGTCTGTGTCAGACTTAAGTCCATCGGAATGGCTCTAAACCAACAATAGTCTCATTAAAAGCTGTGTACATTTTCAGATTCACAAATCCTATGGTACCTCCCAGTTTCAGACATTTCGATGTATTAACCTCTTGGCAGTTAATGGCAATGCAACTAATGTGCAATTTTCATTTTGCATTATTGCAAAATGGAGTATTGCAGTATTAACATTATCATAATTAATATAATCAGATTTTGGTTTTATGGAAACAACAACTTTGAACCTAACTCTGGATACAATTAGTTGCCATTATCTGTAATACCTATTGTAATTAAATAACATAACTTTTTTATATAATTAAGCTTGTTTCTATGGTTAGCATTGCTGTAATAAAATAGACTTTTATTACATTATTTCTTGCCTTAATTTTGACAGTAATGTGACACTCTATATTGCCCATTATGAATAAACTTAGTTAAAGTAATCAATTCAGAAAAGTAGCTTCGTTGAATCTGTAGGCCAATATAGGTTTTATAAAATAATGCATCCCGTTTTATTTATTGAAATCCATGAAAAACAAACTCAGCTCACAACAACACACAAGAACGATACGGCTCCAAATATTGAATCACAATATACTCAATAAATAGTTGTGAGGAGAATATTGTGTTAATTTGATTATTCATGGTAAAAGAAAGACTCAATAACAGGGCAGTGCGAGTTCACATAAACAGCTTGTCCCCAAACAGACCCCGAGTGGAAGGAAGCCAACAGCTAGAGTACACGGAGCATGTAAAACAGCCAATGACACCATCCACTGGAAGCACGCAACCTCTCAAGCAATTATGTGTTCCCTAACTATTAGCTGCCTCAAAACAAGACTAGAATAATCTGACACACTGTTGCAGCTTGTGCAGTGTACACAATATGGAAATGGATTTGCGCCAAAAAACAAACAAAAGCAAATCTAATAATATGACATTCACTAAGGAACATACAAGATCACAATAATCCTGTTCAATGCCAATTCTATGGAATAAATGATTTGTTTTTAATGCATTTCAGGGTTGGCATGAGAAAAAATTAGAAAAAAATGATGTTTATGTAGTTCCTTTTATACACTTTGTCCATTTGAAAGAGAAAGAAAAAAAAGGGGATAAAAAGCAGCCCATTTTTTTTTCACCAGCCACCTCTGCCACTTGGCTAATGTTAAAAGCATATGAGCTCAATAAATTGAATAACAAGTGAACAATCAATCTAAGCAGCACAGAAACACATCCTTCTGACCGATACAGTGTAATTGACTAAAATGTACAGAATCTTCTAACACAATACACTGCCTTCAGGTTGGTCACTAGAGCTTTAAACACAATTTCAGAACACATCAAAGCCATTGCGCTGTCTGACGATTGATTATAAATGTCAAAACATGACAGAAAATGGAGTCACTGGTGCATTTAGCTTCAAGGAAGCTGATGGTAACGTTAAGAGGTGAATAATAATAGAGATGAGATATGATAAAGTGTCCTTTTATAGAGAAGAGCTCTGCAGTGGCTTGTCATGTTGAGATATGGCGATTATAATAGCTGCTAAAATTAGGAGCCTATAATATTTCACTCCCAAAAGCTGTAAATTATTGATATCATGATTAACAAGTTACTGTAGTTTCCAGAAGCTACCGAACCCCATTGGTCCCATTTTTTAGAACGTATTCCAAACAATACAATGTGAGCCACCAGTGAGTGAGTGTTGACTATATAATTTTAAGTTTAATGTCCAGGGGGTAGAAAGGCCTTGACCTTTTGTTAAGAGAAAAAGGGAGAGCTCTACCTGACGAGCATTAAACATTACTTTATAATGTTTCAACTTTGCACTGAGGAGCATAAGCTTAAGCATATAAAGCATTCTCATTTTAAACTTTTTTTTATGTCATGAGAGATAGTTTGCTGAATCATTACAGCATAAAAGGGCCATTGTCTTTTTCATGCTTGTCCCTGTGGATCTTTCACAAAGCACTTGGTCCTGCTAAACCATATACAAGCAGTAAAAGCCCGGCTATCACAAATGCTGACAAACTAATGCAATAACCCAACTATCTTTGTCTTCTTTCAGTTGAAAATTTTAATACTTTCTTGAGAACAAGTACAGATATTTAAACAATGTGTAACACTTTTACTATTACTATTTTACTGGGTGTAGTGTTGTTTTGTGTACCCCTATGATTACAGGCCTAAGTGGCAATTGTAAAGGTTAGTGAAGTACCTGCCAAATTTAAACAATTTTAGGGAGTCTGGTCTGAAAGCTCACTTGACCATATAAAGTCTGGTGCTGTAATTAAAGACACATTGACCTTGTGTTTTAAATGTTCAGCTGTTTCAGGAATACTGCATGAAAAAATGTAATTTATTTGACACTTTTTGTATTTATATTACACATTTTTTGCCTCTTCTGAATTTTTACCAGCCCCCTCAGCCATTTTATCCCAGGGCCAGGTCTAATTTACAACTACTACACTATAAATTCACTATAAAGAGTGACCTTCGGGAAATATCTGTAGTGTGGTTTATATCAGTTCTTGTTTCACATCTAGTGTTTCTGACTTTTGATGCATAACGACCATGCATGTTTACCTTACTGCTTTTATTCCTAGATTTATCATTTTAATTTACCAAACAGGATCGGCATTGGGTTTATAATTCAGCTTTTGTCACTGAAGTAAATTGGAGCCATTTTGCACATTGCCGTTCTGAACAATGCGCCGGCTGCATTCACTGCGCTGCTTTAGCATCAATACACTGTCTGAACTGTCTTTTCACAAATACCCTCTGCTAATTAATTTGCTTGTAGCAACCTAGATTATTTTCTGCTTCTTTAGACATTATAGAATCCAATGAATATGCACAATATGTATTAAATATTCAACAGGCACACAGAAAAAAGGTGTTGCATTATTGTATTTTTTCTAAAATACAAGCAATGTATTTGATGAATAATTAGTAAAAGTAAATGTTCATTGATTGGTTTAATAGATTAGTAGAACAGAGAAGAAACAAAAGTACACAAACTAAAGTGCGGTAGTTGTCTGTTAGCACGGTTCGCTTTGATAAGTGTGAATGCTGCCATACAAACTTACAGACACCACTTCCTACTGAACTCTGGTACATTTGTGACATTATTTACAATCATCATTTACATTTATGCTAAATTTACAGACATTTTACATTTAGCAGACACTTTTATTTAAAGCGACTTACATTAGTTACCAGTGTTACAGCTGGAGGCAAGGTGGGTTAAGAGTCTTGCCCAAGGACACAACGACAGTATTAACTGTGGGGGAGAGTGGGAATTGAACCGCCTACCTTCCGGTTGAAGGACGAACGCTGTACCACTGAGCCACTGCTCAAGTATATCAGCCACTGTAGGCCTTCTATAATTATACGGTATGTACATATATATTATTAACAATGTTAACAAATTTTTAAAAAAACAGTCACAAATTAACGAAAAGAAAGAAAAGATTCTGAATTTTTATAAAGATTCCAAGTAGGAACCAGTTCTCAAAGCCCAATACTAGTAATAATGTTTCTACCAAACATTCTAGAGCGCTCTTTAGTTCCTACTAAATTGTAACATGCCGTGCCCATTTGTCTAGTATTGCATCAAATAAAATAGTTCGATCCACAGTTTTCAATTAAAATTACTGCTAATTGGGTTAAGCGATCATTACTCATGTTAGAATGAAGGTACTGTATGTCTTTATCAGCTTTAGCTTGCTAAACAATCTCTCCGCAGAGGCAACTGTCATTTTTTTTTAATTTTTTTATTTAACCTTTATTTAACCAGGAAGGTCCCACTAAGATTACAAATCTCTTTTGCAGGGAAGTCCTGGCCCCATGTGTGTTTGGGGGGGGACTGTTGTACATGTTTTTGGTGGTAGGGGAAACCGGAGTACCTGGAGGAAACCTAAGCAGACACAAGGAGAACATGCAAACTCCACACAGAAAGGCCCTGCCCTGGATGGGAATTGAACCCAGGACCTTCTTGCTGCGAGGCAGGAGTGCTAACCACTCTGTGCCGCCAAGTCATGGGCATTGTCAGGAAAACTCTCAGTGCTACGGTTACATTTGGAAAAAACAAATCAAGGTTCTCCTGTAGGAGGAAATTTAATTTATCCAGAACCTTGTCATGACCCCTAAGTAGATGGCTCGCTGGGTAAATTTCCTGAATGATATCCCTTGAATCATCATTGGTACCTAGGGCATATCTTGTCACTGATTCCTCCAACTCAGCTTTTGTCATGTGTTCCATTTTAAAGATGAACTTAAACTTTTCGGACACAAGCTGAAGATTACAAAATCTCAGACAACTTATGAATTACTGTCAACAATTGCATTGAAAACATGCACCTAAAATGGGTCTCAAGTTCCTGTTCATAATGGCCAGTGCTGGAATTATCACCATAAAACCTCTTTTTTCTGAAACGTCTCTCTCTAAACTCAGGGAAGCATCCATCTCAAAGGCTATTCAGCGTGCATTGTCAAGGGATTTTTGAAAGCCCTCCACTCTATACTTAAGCAAGAATTCTTTAAGAGAGTTTATCATTCTAATGGCAGTGTCCGTTGAGATGTTCACTGCTTGCATTGCCTTGCTGATTATACCAAACCAAGAGGCACATGAGGAACTCCATGCTGACAATCTCGCCAGACAGTGACTTTGCCTCTGAAACAGTTGCTGTCTTTTTCCACTTGCTCAAGCTTTTCCAAAGCATCAAGGATCCCCCCTAACTGGAAACGTACAGCTTGGACTGAGTCTATTTTAGCTTCCCACCTGGTATCACTCAGAGGCTTCAGTGTAATGTCCACAAATTCTTTCAAAATATCCCACCTCTGTGTACAGTCTTTGGAGAGTGCCAAAAAAGGTTAGACACACTCTGTTTGATGATGCAGCATCACATTAGCTCAGTGGTAGAGCGGCCATCCTTCGACCGGCGGGTGGGCGGTTCGATCCCCGCTCGAAACATCCCAAAACATCATAACATTCCGCTTTCCCCCACATACTGTTGATGTCTCCTTGGGCAAGACTCTTAACCTTATCAGAACTAATCCTATTTTCAAGACCATTGCTCGAAAAATGCATACCCATGAAGAAATGAGATATTTCAGCAACCAGAAGGTGTATTTGAATAATCTTGGTGTCATTGTAAAGGGAACATTGTGAAGATTTGTTAAAATGTGTTTTTGTATGCATATGTGTTACTTATGAAGAGAAAATGAAGATGGCACACAGCAAAAATTCATATTTTTTAGTCCGCCTAAAGAAAAACAATATTTTATGATGAGTAAATTTTTGAAATGCTGATAAAAAGGCTACTTTACTTCATAAAATGTTAATAAAACATGTTGACATTATTTCTGCAAAGTTTGGAACTGATAATGTGAAGCAGAATAAAACTACAGAGGTTTTAGTACAGAAAGATTAGGCGGGAGTTCAAAAAGGACCATTTGGCACAATTTGGCACAATTTGGCACAGTGTGTTCCATTAGAATTTAGTCATGTAAAAACTGTATATTTCAATTTTATATCACTAATGGTGTTCAGTACCAGTAAATAAAACTGTTTTGGGCATTATAGAAAAAAAAAATATTTTATATAATAAATAGTTTATAGTTTATAATAAAAATTATAAATAAACAATTTTTTTTTATAATTTTTTTTTTTTTTTTTTTTTTTTATTACCAAAACGGTTTAGTTATAATAAATCTAAATAGAACATGTATGGAAATGTAAAAAAGCTAAATTTTCATGACACAAACCCAAACAACTATTTACATTATTTACAAAGTTGGTCAGGTTCTATTACTGTCCAGCATGCCACAACATGAAATAGTTCTTTTTTTGAGGTGAAGCAGAGAGGCATATTACATTTTATGCAATACAAATGTAATGTGCCCAGAGTGAAGACAATGTATTGTCTTCACTCTGGTACTTCCCCACAATGTATTGTCTTCATCATAACACCTCCACGTTACATACCTGTGTTTTCTCTCCGCTCTCAGCTATTTCCCTGGTGGGGGAGGAAGGACGACAGACGTGTTGTTGACAAAAGCAGGCCATGGTGTGAACGTAGGGGGTTGGGCCCTTTTGTGGTGAACACAGCTCAAAAACCCTCCTTACTGTAAACAGGTTTTATAGAAAAATAAATACATTTATACAATTACTACGCCGCCATGTTATTTTTATTATTACATACATTTTATAGCGTTTATCCGGGGACGTAAAGAGCTTTACATATCAATTATTCATTCACTACAGTTACGCTGGTGGTTGTAAACTGTAGCTTCAGTAGACCAGCCTGACTGCACCTATTGACCCTCTGATCATCACTAAATACATCCACTAAACATTTTTTTATTATTATTATTATTACTACACATATATAGCCAATATAAATGCCATACCTTTCTGATTCTGACGAAGAAAGAGTGTTTCTATGTCTTCGCACCTCCGAAGAGCGCACCAGTTTCTTCTGTCAGTCTGTGCCAAACAGCACCGTTGAAAATCCCGTTCAGGTACTTCCCCAACAGTGAATTGTTTCTACTGCTCTCCTTTAGGCTTTTAGTTCAAATACAAGCTCAAAAACAATCTAAAAGATATCCAAAACAGTTCAGATCTAGTGCGTAATCAGCATGTAGCGCATGCTAACTTTACGCAGCAGCAGCTGAGCACCGGCTTTGTGGGTTGCGCATTGAGGCTTCTCCGCCGTCCTTTGGTCAATTTGCATGTGTTACCCCTCTTTGGAATCCTGAAACCCCATAGGTTAGATCTGTCAGTCCCAAAATGAGATTGACAAGACAGTCAGCCAATCAGAAATGGGAAAAGCCAACCTACCCACGTGGGACTATGCGGTCATAGCGAGACAGAAAGGCATCCCCTTGGGTCCTAAAGCCCGTCCGCCAGTCACGAATGGATTTAAAATGTTCACGAGGCCTGGGACTAGCCGAATGCAGCGTGATTTCATGGGAAAAATATCTATTTTCAAGCAAGACTACCGAGGTAAGAGAAATTTTACAGCTGTGTTTCTGAAAAGCTATTTCTTGTGTTGCGGTTGTTTGGCTTCTATCTCCAAAAAGCTTTGGAGTTTTGTGCTTTTGAATATCTCTTTTGAATCGTTAGCATCTTAGCTTTCATTTGCGGGGGCTGGTGTGTGTTTAGCACAAAGCACGGCTGCTCTAGATACAGAAATATAACTACTGCGTTGCTGTTCGAAGTTTGTTTTGAAGTAATTCATTTAGTTTTCATTTGAGATGTGTTTAGAGCAAGTGGAAATGGTTTATATAGCGTTGTAGAGCTCGTAGAGCTGTTTAATTTGATATGCAGCTTGACTATATTCTCTGTGATTAGCGTTTTCTCATTCATCCGTATCTGTAATATGGTAATTAGGTTCCCCAAAAATGGGGAACCAGGGCTCACCAGGTTTTAACCCATCTTGCCTCCAGTGGTCAGCTGTAACACTGGTAAAGTGCTTTGAGTTCCTACTAGGTGGAAAAGCGCTTTATATAAAATAATAATAATAATAATAAATAAAATAACAGGAGGTTTGGACTGTGGCTACAGCAGGGGATAAATAGTGCCTCTGGACACTTCTGCTGCACCAATGCTTGCACACCCTTGTGTATACCCTTCATACTTGAGCCTTTGTCATAGCTCTTCCCCTACAGTTATCCAACACCATCCCCAAGTTATCCAGTACCCCAGTGAGGGTTTCTGCGAGGCCTTTACCAGTTGTGTCCTTCACGACTGTGAAGCCAACAAAAGACTCATTGATGGTAGCATTCTTGTTGTCGTCTGTATGAACATACCAGATTATCACGGAGGCCTGCTCCTGCTTTGAGATGTCAGGTGTGCAATCCAACTTCACTGCAAAGTACTTGGAGGCTTTGACCTGGGCACAAATTTGACCAAGTACACATTCTGAAATAGAATCTAAAAATACATTTTGTGTGCAACAGGAAAGATATTCTGTGGTTTCTTTAGAGGCTACCTTTCTAAGATGCTTTGCTAGTGTGACATCATATCGTGCTATGACCTCAAGAACACCCAGAGAATTTCCATTTTTAGGATCTCCTTAGAATTCTTCCCCCTCAGTGGCAAGTTCCTTTCTGCAAGAAAGAGTATGCCGTCAATTACTCTCATTAACACACTTCTCCAGTGTGCCTTTTCAGCATCTATGGCTCTTTGCAATGTTGTGTCAATAGTTATACCAAGGCGTAAGCGTGGTGCTAATTCTTTCCACAACATATAAGCATTTATGTTCACCACTGGTTTCACAGTGCTGCAGCATTTTTGAAAGACACTGCCAGTTATTGTACCCCACAACAAAGCATGTGTCAACAACTCTAGCTCAACCAAAAAGCTTACGTGCAAAACAATATACTTTATTTGTGCTTTTGGAGTACAATAACCATTCCCGCTTCACTTTTTCTCCATTGGACATTGAACAAAAACAGTATGCTTTGGAAAAACACCTTCTACTCTTGTCTGATCTTGGATATGGCTCACCAGGACATTTTTGTGGACCATTCTCAACCATACACTGTCTAAATGAGTCCCCAATCTGGTGTGGTGGTGGCCAGTCAGATGGATCTTCTGAGTAAAGCCTTGCCTCAGCCCTCTCATCTTCACCTCTCTTTTCCACATTCTCCTCAAATTCCTCCTCATTGGTGAGTAGCTTTCCATCTCTGTCTGCACTATTTTTACCCAAAAAGGACACAGTGAATAGGTTGGTCAACAGAACTTCAAACCATACTGGAGATTTAGTTTTGTGTGGTCTAACTAATAGAACTTGTACCTGATGTTATCACTAGTCTCATCTTTACTTGATGCTATCACCGATCTCATGTCTGTCCCTTGCCTGTGTTCTTCTCCACTAAGACATATTGTTAAACAAACATTATATAATAAATTTCCATATTACTTTTTCCCTATTAATAATATTAAGAAATTGATCTGTTGGTATCAGGTGGTTCCCACTACACTTCCATCTAATGTTAGACCTACCTGTTGCCTTCCCCTGTCTTTCCTGATCCACCATCCTCACACCTGAATGAAATGAACTCACTGTTAAATATAGCAGCGTAAATTAAATTCTTAAATCAGCCTAGTGATGGCATCCGATAAGACAACTATTATGCAATAAGGTTGTGCTGCTGTTGAAATTACATTCACATTCACTCTTTTAATGCCTACAGTATAGGGCCCCTAAATTGGGGGCATTTGCCCTGAAAACCAATTACAATGTTACACCTCTGTTTTGAGACAAACCCTGTCAACAGGCTGCAGCTTTACAGCCTGACACAGCCGGAGGTGAGCTCTAAGTATATTCTATATACAGGAACTTACCAATCACATTCGAATGCTGCTGGAGTGTTGTCTTGCGTCACATTTAGGTGACCCAAGTCCCTTGTTCAAAACAGTCAAGATGTCGCGAGTGACTGCCGAGAGTTTGTTTGCCTCTGCACTTCAATCAGTTTTAAATAATAAAGACAACATTACGTGTCTTTTACAGGTGCTCTGCTGCACGCCATATTGGATTGACGCGACACACTGCATGTGCGCTACCTCTGTTTGTTTACTTCTTCTTCTGCACCTCCAGGAACTGGCTGAAAAAGAACTGGCTGGTAGACTCCTTGCTGCTGATAAAACAAGGAGTCTGGTTTGCCAGGCTAGCAGCAATATGCCTCTTTACAGATCTTTGTATGAAATATTAATAGTTAAGGGCAATGGCCCTCTCTGAAGTCAGTAGATCTACATTTTAAAAATGAAAAACATCTGTAATTAGTGCGGCTGTTCTATCACAGTCTGAACCAGGTTTGCTCATCAATAGAACAATAGCAGGAGCAGAGACTACGCTGCAAAAACAAAAAAAAAACACCTGCACATGCTTTAATCTTGAGACCATTGTTCAAAACGTTGTTTATATTTACAAATGTTGAGCTCTATTTCTGACAAAAACTACTTTCGTCCACAAGAAAGAGACACAGAATAGTCTTCTATTCACACATTTAAAGAAAAAAGGAAACAAACCTGGCTGCCTAGTCAGTGCGGCTCAACAAGTCAGCTTTTGGCTACCGAAGCCCTGCTCTCCTCAGTGGCAGGGCAGTTGGTGTGTGGCTGCGTGTGTGTGAGCTGCTGCTGCTGCATTTACATGTGTGTCATTGACAGGGCCTAATGGGGGCTCATCCTCAGGGCCTCATATAGGTGGTAGTATAGCCTATTCTATGGGCCGCTTGGTCTATTTCAAATTCTGGACGTTAGGGCGTAGCTTACCAGTGTAGGACTGTGGAGTGAATGCATAATGGCCTGTGAGCACTTTGAGTCCCTTGGTCCTTTGGGAGAAAAGAGCAATATCACTCTAATCCATTATTTTTAAATATATCTTTTTGTGGTTTAGTGCAAACTAAATGATGCGGACTACAAGTGGGAACACACTCTAAGTGTGTATGAGAGGCCCAAACGCATAGAAAAATTAAGGCCACATGCTTAACCTAGCATTTTCGTGATCATAATCATCTATCGTCCAGTAAACACTGCAGTGTTTAGCTTCTAAGTGGACCACACACTTGGGACCAGGGGCCAAAGTGTTCCCAAAGTGTTTGGTACTCATTTTAGCAATGGAAATATAACTGTAGAGACCTAATGTGTACCATGTTGCTTTGGTGTAAATGTCTCTAAAGGCTACACCCACACATAATACAAAGTCAGGGCTCCTGTCTACTTTTCCAAAATGGAGGTGTGCTTATCTAAATCTTAGGTTTCTCAAAATTTTACAAAATACTGGACTATCCTTTTAATGTAATTCTGATGTTGATTACATCTCCCTTTAGGACTCCCCATTGCATGCAAAAGAATAAAGGTAAGCTGTATATTTTTTGTGCGAGTGTGAAGCTCAATGTGGCAGGCAGTCGTGTCAGGACGCCTGCTCTTGAGCGTGGCACACATTTGGATATTGATTGCAGCCTATCGTAGCTTTTTCAGGGAGATTAGCTAAATTACCCTCCCCATAATTGGGTCTTGCACTTAAGTAGAACTCCACTGTGAGGGGAAGATTTAAAATTCCATTAGTGTCAATGACAGCTCAGCAGTGGCGTTAAGACGGGTCTCGTCTGATCAGCGTCCAAAATGTTCAAGGTAATTGATGTAGAAAAAATGAGGCTGCCACAGCAGGGTGATTGATACCAGTGACTCCCTAATTACACAGCGGCACCCATCCGATAGGGCCCAGCTTGCACTCACATTGCTTTGTTGGAAAATGTCTATGTCTGTCCTTTTTGCTCGAATAAAAGAACAAATGACAGGGGGATCATAGTTTTCATTAAGCATATAAGTATGAAGCCTAATAACTTAATGGCTCCTGAGTCATCAAAGCTCCTTTTGGCGCCCCATTCCCAATGCCACCCACTCTCCTTTTTATTATGACATTTCATTTCAGATGTAAATTTTGAGAATGATCCGTTTGCCTTGCTTTTTGGTAATTACATCCATGTATCTTGTATATGTGATTCCCAGACAGACTTGCTGTATAGGAGGGTTTTGGTGGTAGTCGGAGGCTGTTGCCGCTACAATTAACGAAATCCATGAAGTGACTCATACAAAGTGCAACTGTGCAGAGATGTCCCTTTGATCTTCTAAGACTACTGAAATACTGAAAAGTAAATGATAGCGCAATAAAAACAATATTACAACAATAATGTCTTTAATGGCTGCACAGCCTTTTTGGTTTAGATTTCAGCTAGCATATTTCTACTTACTTTCTTTTCCCTCATTGTGTATGTAATCTACACTAGATGTTTCCTGGCATTTTAGAATAGTGTTCCACCAATTTTACAGAAATGTGTATAAAAGGGATTTACTGTATGTTTGAAAATGTAAAAGAAGTTCAAGTTTGAAGTTGTTAATTAATCTTATTAATTTTAAGCACATTTTTTCCTCTTCTTAAAAATAATAATAAGTAAATGCAACTCTGAAAGTGGGTTACTCTGTACACAAGAACACATTTTCCATTGTCGAGTCTTTTAGCAAGTTTTTTTCTTTATTCCTTTGAATGGCCACCAGAGATTTTCATCACCCTATCTTCACATCTGTTATCTTTCACAGAGGTAAGTTTATTTAAAATCCTAAATTCTAGAAACTCCTTTTTTTATTATTAATGCAAACCAATATTTTGACCTTGCCACTGCAATCCTTTTCTTAACAAGACACCTTAGAAGTTTCCTGAAAATTATTTTGTGTACTTAAAATTAGTTGCCAGCAGAAGTATATTATTCATTGCAATAATTATCCAACAGAAGGCACTTACCTGTTTGCATAACAAGATATGTGTAATTTCGTGACTAACTCATGATGGCTTTTTTATATGATTGCCTACTAGATTAAACACTATGCTAATGTTTAATTAGAAAGTCAGTAGTTATGAAATCATACACACATCAATGTAACTAGTAGACTGTGTTGGATTTCATTATATTGTCTAATGCAACAAAGGTCAGGACTTCTCTAAGAAACATTATGTAATAAGCACCAGCACTGTTCCCAGTCTCTGCCCATAAGTAAAGAGATTATACTGGGAAAGTGTCTATTCTAGCACTGGCTTTGCTGCATACACAGTAAAATGACATGAGAAACTGAAAAACATTGACAAAATAACCTCAGCCCATAAGGAATATTTCAAGAGACCACAAATATAATGTACTGGGACCAATAATGTTAAAGGACCAACACAGATACACACTATACAAAGGAGGTTGACTTCAGGTAAGGAACAAAACTAGCAGACGTGAACCTAAATTAACTATATATTGTGTAATTGTATAATTAGTATAAAGGAACCGGTTGAGTCACATTGGACAGCGAGTACATATTCTGTTTCGACTTAGTCACGATCTCGGCGGGCCTCCTCCACACCGGAGAACAAGGTCTCATCTGCTCCTTTATTTCACACTTCACTTACCATATTCTTCAGCGAGCGGGACCTCCGACTCATCAGAGTCCCGCGCCAGCTTCACAAATGTTATGCAAATGCTCTGCCGTTTCTGTGAAAGTGGACCAGCAGTGGAGGCATATTTGAGCAGCGCCCTCGTCTTCTCCTGTGCTCGTTCTCTTTTAAAGGGCAAACTATTACCAAGCCCCTAATGAGAAATCTACAGCTAAGTAGAAATACATTATGTGTGAGTGAAAAGAATGGGAGAGCAACAAAGTAACACAAAAAACAAACTTGAATCAGCTCTTGCTTTGAGAAAATTTTCAAAATCCTGTTGTGTAATAACTTTGTATCACAGCAGCTGAGCAGCAAAGGATTTTATAAATATTGAATAGAAAAACTAGGTCTCTCCGGTAGCCTCAGTTTCAACCCAGTGTCAGAAAGTTAGCTGTTAACACATCATCTTTTATTAATAAAACATTAACAATAGAAGAAAATTGTGTAATGAAATAGTCAGTGGTGCTTAAGTAGCAAGCTCAATAGATTATAGCAATGGGGGAGATTCTAAACTTTGCATTCTCCCATTCTTCATTCCACTGGTGCATCATGGTTTGGGTCGACTCAGTACAACACAGTTTGGTTCATTAACCCAAGAAAAGGCTCAAGTTTATTGTGCAGGCTTAAAGAAAAGTTCTATTAGACTATTTAGGGTTTATTCCCAGCTTTCTAAAAATTAAGTTCCTGGAGCTGCTCCAATTTCCTACAATTTAGGGACTCACTGTTTTAATGCCAGAAGTTCTGATTGTGTTTAATGCAACGCTGACACTGACACTCTAAAACTGTTAACAGCATCTGACTGTTAATCACAACAACAAGGAATACTTCATTTGTTTTTCCTTTTGCTTTTTGTTTTCACTGGAGTATGCGTTATCTATCTACAATCAGCACACTGCAGTGTTTAGCTCCATCTTTCTGGTAACGGACCACACACTTGGGACCAAGAGACAAAGCGTCCCTAGGTACGGTCCGCTTTTCTGGGGAAGCTTCAAACCCCTTTTGGAAATGGAAACTTAACAGTAATGACTCGTACTGTATCGTTCCAATGTTAATCTGACATTAACACTTTTTCCAGCTATTCTCCAAAGATTTACATGTTTCTTTATTCTCATTAATATCAACCTACATTTTTTAAAGTTTGCTTCAAATGTCCTACAATTTAGGACACATACAGAAAAGAATGTTTGGCACCGCTCTCCAAACAATACTGTACTGACTTGAGCCGTACCAGAAAGTGTGGCTTAATATTTTAGCAAAAGATTAAAATGCTTGTTATCTAATCGCTGACACCTTTTAGAACTTGTAAATAATTGCAAAACTATTAGAGAAAACTAAGCTGAAACCAAATGACATCTGTTTTTTTCCTTCTTTTTAATAAACTCTTTTTAGTCTTGGGCAAAGTTGCAGCAGCCCACCTTTCAGACTAGCATGGCATTTATTTTTTCAGCCAGCTACACTTTCTTAATTCCATCAGCAATCCACAAAGATGCTTGACACTGCACTAAACTTCTGTGACTTTTCCCACACAGTGAACTTTTTTTAGTTAATAGATGTTCTGAAATTTTGTAAGTGCAGTGGAAGAAAAGCCTTCAAAGTTTGTGCATTGGCTTAAAGTGTAATTTAAAAAAATGAGTGCGGCATAATAGTGAATATTCAGCAACCATTTGAAAAAAAAGAAAATTATATTCAACTACTCTAGCTGGGAAATGCTTCCATGCAGTTCCAAATATATATCTCCTTGTTTTCTGTAGCGGAAAGCTGAATTCACCAGTATCATCTCCTCAATCTTGTATTTGATCTAAGGCTAAACCCAGACATCTATCCCATCCCCCGCTGATGTCCTCAGTGATCACAGCTCGACTCCAAGGGTGCTGAATGGGCAATTTGTATTATTCTGATTCATTGAACATAATACAAATGGCTGTCGCTAAGGCAAGACAGACCTTGCCCATCCATAAATGTGTGCAATGCATCAAAATGGAAAAATGGAAACAGTGCATGGCTTAAACGTAAGTGGAAAGTTCAAGAATAATAGTTTTGTTACTATTGTGTGGGAACTTTTATAAGAGCTCTATTGTGGCGTTTTATATTTTTAGTTGTACTCTGAATTAATGTCATTTTTAATTGTTTTGTACCTTTTTTTCCCCTTTGTTTTCACAGTTTACACAACAGAGCTGGTGCTAAAACAAAAAAAAAAAATCTCCTTGGCCAGAATCAAAAGTTTATGTTTTTTGTGAACTGAGAACACCTTCCTTGTGTAAATGAACAGCCTCAATGCAACCATTGAGATTAAATCTGAGGAGTCATATAATGTAAATTCCAGGTGTTAATACAACGGCTAGCATCTGATTAAGACTAACTGCCCAGTAATCAGACAAAGCACGTCTACAGAGCGAGAGAAAAATAACTCATACGCAATCTCAATCCGTTTTCATACGCACTACCAGCCACCTCTGTCATCATTAATCTTTCATGTGTCCATCTCTTGAAATTCAACTATAAAGTTTGAACAAGATCATGTATTTTATTGACTTTTCAGTCTGTCCGATGTTGTCATGTTAATGCTGCATCAGTGATATTTTCTGCTAAGAGAATAAAGTGGAGGCTTCATTCTAAAGGTCAGCTATTAATTCATTTCCCCGGGGAAACAGCTGCCAAGGTCATTTAGCACCAGAGCCCTGACGATCTCACACCTCAGAAGCTAAAGAGAACCATGTCATCTCACATCAGGACATGATAGCTTTTATTTTTGTCAAAGGCATTTTGTTCCATAATGCATTTTTTAAAAACAACAAAACATGCTTTTACTCACTTCAAAACCATGTCAAGATTAGGTGTGTACTATTATCCAAGATGGTTACATTTATTTACTTTGAGGACAGCAGCATTAACTTCTATTAGGCCATGTCTAATAGGTCTAATAGGTATAGCTATAATGTATATTTTTTTTATTTCTGTTGAACAGTCAGGGTAGCCACTAGCAACAGTTGGACATGTTGCCACAGTGGGGCAAAAAACGTATTTAGTCACCAGGTATGGTGTTCTGTGAAAGAAACTCATTCTTTCTCCTCCAAACACGACAAGTTGAGTTTTTAACCAAAAACATCTATTTTGGTTTCATCTGACCATATGACATTCTCCCAATCTTCTTCTGGATCATCTAAATGCTCTCTAGCAAACTTCAGATGGGCCAGACATACTGGCTTAAGCAGGGGCACACATCTGACACTGCAGGATCTGAATCTCTGACGGCGTAGTGTGTTACTGATGGTAGCCTTTGTTACTTTGGTCCCAGCTCTCTGCAGGTCATTCACTAGGTCCCTCCGTGGGGTTCTGGTTGTGATCATTTTGCCCCCTCGGGGTGAGTGCTTGCGTGGAGCCCCAGATCGAGGTCTTCCATTTTCTAATAATTGCTCCCACAGTTGATTTCTTCACACCAAGCTGCTTACCTATTGCAGACTCTTCCCAGTCTGGTGCAGGTCTACAATTTTGTTTCTGGTGTCCTTTGACAGCTCTTTGGTCTTGGCCATAGTGGCGTCTGGACTACAATGTGATTTAAGTGGGATAACTTGCACAATTGGTGGCTGACTAAATACTTTGTTTTCCCACTGTATATACAGAAGGTCTATTCTCTGAAGTTGTTGGAGGATCTCAATGCAAATTTTGGTTTGTGGTTGAGTTTGTCCAGGGGCGCAACTACCCAGTGCTAGAGGGGTATGCAGCATCAATTGTAGCACCATGTCGCTTTAAGTTGTTGAAGGCAACGTACATTCACTTAACTTGTATTTGTACTATGTTTTAAATAATTTAGAAACCATTGTAAATGTTGTATTACAAAGAAAGATGCATTAGCATATTTTAGAAACTTCTGAGTCTTATTCAGCCTTTTAGCACCATAGCAGCACAGCCACTTCACAAGTTACTTCCACGTGCCCAACAAATGTGAGTGGTAGTCTTGTTACATTTTGCAAGATTCTGTGTATTACTCAGCAACAAGTGCGACAACTTCTGTGACCACCATATGTCTTTTTGTTCTTCAGTCATTTATCTAAAGCTGTGCAATAACAAGTAGTAAAACAATGATTGTTTTATACCAAGAATGTTCCATAAGCCTTCAGTTTTACTTGCATTTGTGCACAATATGTCTCTGTGTGCCCTCTGCCCGTGCCAAAGTAATCTGGTTCCAGCGACTATTAAAAAATGCCTGGATGGATGTCCTTGTAAAGACAAACTTTTGGCTTCAGAAAACAATTATTTTCCACCAAAGCTTGTTGACAGAATTTTAAATGTGTCTTATGAATGTTTACTTTTAAACTACTTCACTTTCAAAACTGGTATTGAGTTTTCGAGCTCTTCTTTAATGTTCTAAACTGAAGTTACTACATGTTTTTTAGTCTAAATAAATTAATAGTGGTAGCCTATATATATTATATAAATATTGATCCCAACAATCAAATTTAAGATTTGAAGGTGTGGTTACAAGCAAGGGTTGAAATATTTAAAACTTTTATGTGATTTAGGTTTGTGATCATAAGACATATGTTTATATTAGGGCTGAGCAAGTTATTATTGCATTACTGCATTAACTTATTAACACCAACAGTTGTTTTACTGCGCATAAACGCATATATCTATCCTTCAATTAAAATTTGCTGACTTTGATCAAAGTTGTTTGAAGCTTTATCTGTGTCCAGAGCCCACTGTCTGTTTTATAAACCAGTTTATGTGTAAAGGTAAATGACAGTTCTTTCTAAATGTTGCATTTTTGCTGTAGGCTTCTTGGTTTACAATTATCTAATAGATCATGAGTGTATTAAAAATATACTACTTGAATAGCTTCAGTCTTCAGAAAGCCCACCCTGGAGCCGTTGGATACTACCCTCTCTGCCCATTTTAGTAATATCCTAACGCAAGAGTCAGATGTATTTGCCATTTAATTGCCCAGTGGTGATGTCAATTTCAATTAATGGGGAGCAATGGGCTCGCCACCATAATTTATATTTACAATCACTGGCTCCGCTAAGTTGAGTTTTCTAAGCTGTGTTTACCATATTCTACATTGTTGAATTTAGTCTGTTGAATTTGAGGGTTCAAAAATATACTTAAACTTCATTGACTAAAATTTGAAGACAACATGTTTTTTCAGTGGTAGAGTTAGAAATTTAAAAGCATTTAAATTTTAAAGTCTAATGAAACATTAAATCTTCTATAAAAGGCAACCCTAAATTCATTGTTTTAGAAAGGTCTGTCTCTTGATTTAACTGTATTCAAATGAGATCCAAAAGCCATTTATCACCTCTTCTTTTAAACTCAAACAAGAACTTTCTTTAGGCCTTTATGTCTAAATCTAACCAGATGCATACAAAAGCAGCAGCATTTACCTTGAACGTGCAAGTTAAATACAAGACTCTTTACTTGTCTACCAAGTCGTATAGTATTGTTTACCATTAGCAGAGGGAGTAAAAACGGTAAGAAACTATACCTTTACATTTTTCTGTAAGTTTGGCAGCTTAACATATATGCTAATCTTATAACAGATTTGTGTTTAACCATATTTAATGAGGAAGCACAGGTCCTAAAATCTGTGTATATATGTGGGATTTCCATGTAATATTATTTGCAATTTGCACAAGATAGTCCTAAGCATACAGTGACTTGTATCATTCACTTCTCTACCCACTAATGAACAAGCGCACACACGTAATGAGCCAAAAAGAAATTTGTTTAGGCACGATTTGCCTGTTTTGGTGGCTTATACCTTTTCATCTATTGAAATTGTGGTCATGTTGTTCTCAAACATTAAAAAGGCTGATAGTGAGGCTTGAGTCTAAGGTCCACAACGGCAAACAAACAGCAGCTCTACATTTTGCAAAAATAAACTAAAATATTTTTTCTTCTTATTGCCCCGAGTATGACACTGTGACAGAACCCCTTCCCAGAACTGCTATTTTCTGTGTTTGACGTTATTGTTGAGGGTGACATGATTTGTTTTGTGCCATTAAGCCCTCATAAGTTTATATGTCAACACATTGTAATGTGCCAAGAATAAAATAGCATGAAGCCTGGGAGGACATATATGAGAATAATAGAAGGCCATGGGGAACAGTCACTCAGCTGTCTTTTAATTGCATTGACTGCAGCTTGATGAGAGAGAAAAAGCTGGTGCGCAGCCAGTCACTATCCAACAACATAAAGTGCATATATTAAGATATCTTAAATGGGGCCTTACATCTTTTCAAAGGTTAGAATAAACACAATCTTATCACTTGTTGTGTTCAAGTTGGTCCAAGTATTGAGCCATAAAGTCACAAGATGTCAATATTGATGGTTAAAACTAACGTTGGGGTTGGGTAATGGCGCCCAACATGGCATTGCTGAAGGTTGCAAAATAATAATAACAAAAAAAATCTGTGACTTTTCCTCACGAATTCATTTGCCAAAAAATGTATGCTCAGAAACGTACTCTGTATTCATGTTGTAATATGAAACACATTTGGGTAATTTGCATCAATGTGCAAATGCAAATTAAGTTGAGATTCAGTTTGGTTTCCTATCCCCTCCTTAGAGGATAAAATACAAATCTACATTTAATTAATCTTTACTCTTTTCTTTGCAGTATTTTAGTAGCTTAGTAAGGATTTATTCGTTCATATCCTGTTTATTTTAAGCAACATTAACAAGATATAAAATACAAATATTACAATAGACACTTAGCTAGCTTACATCTTTTTTTTTAATGGAAAGCCATACTATACCTTTAAGAAACCATGCATGTAAAGAGTGAACAGCATAGCACAAGTATCATGTAGAGCAACTCTTATGTTATGTATGTAATGCTGGAGAAATCACAAGTTGTCCCAAAATGCTTTGATTAGCTTTTGATAGCACTTAAGTCACCAGCAGTTCAAGTCAAACAGGAGTTGCTCTATGAGAGTGACACTCTTATGTTAAATTCATGCTGAATTTAATCTATTATTCAATATTTACATAATTGATCAGATTGTCTGTGGGACAAATTAATACAAAGTGACAGTTCTTAAGCTGAGAGGCTGCACTGGGCAGGACAGAGTGAAGAGTGAAGAGAATGATTTAATACACAGTTGTCCCTCTGCGCATGATGGTGAGAGCCCATTGGATGATTTTAATAAGCACATCCATTAGGTAAATCACCACCTGTACCCCATCAAGATTTCAATAGGAGTTGTTTGTCCATAATTAATTCAGCAAACAATTCAAATGAATAAAATAGCACTAACACAGTGAATAATATAACATTAAATAATAAAAATCCATTGTAATGTTTATTTATTTGGTTTTAAAAATTGTACCAACATATACAACAGAGAGAAAAAAGAGAAATTTCAGTCAATACAGATTTTTGCCAACAAAATAAATAAATCTAAATGGTTGTACTATTAAAATACACTCGCTACAGATCTACACAACCATTTATGAGCATGCAAAAACATAAGAATTTTAAAAAGTCAATATTCTAACCCAATGCAAACATCCTTGGCCAACTCTGCCCTTTCTGTGACGAGTCCTTATGTCCTCCCCATGTTACTGTGGCTGCATGTTGTTTACTATACTGGAGGAAAAAAGTTAAGAAGTTTTATTTTAATAACATCTATGATAACAACTTTAATGTAGGTTTAGTGCTAAGCTCAACAGTCTTTGATAAGGAAGCACAGGTCCTAAAATGATTCTAACGTAACGTCACAAGCACAAGCCTAAATACGTGTAGAAATAAAGCAGTTAAATAGCCACATGCTAATGTTCTTTACCTACACACTGACATCACACCCATGTTGCCAGAAAATGTGCAAAAAGCTCATGATGTTTACAAACTAGACGAGCCAGATGGTGGTGTTTAACCGGAAAGCTTCTGCAGAAAGCCTTCGCAAAGGGCAAGTAATTTCAGATGAATAGCTGGTAGGTGAATCTTGCAAGTACAGTAAGTGCCCATCACAAGGTAATTTTATATAATCAGAGCAACCATATGTTGTTATAATGGCATCACTTCATAATCAAAGCACTGCCAGTATTATCAAGACTTTCATTTCCCCACATTTCCTCCACTTTAGGTGTAAGTGACATTTGTGCCAAAATAGAATCAAATTAAAAAAATATCCAGTTCACAATTTTGTTTTCTTACATTAGAAGTCATTGACTGTTGAAGTTTGCCGCAAATCCGTAAGCACACAATCCGGTTATTTTTTTTCTATATGTAATGGTATGTCATCTTTTCACCCTGACTTTTCACAGGCTGTGTGATTTGAATGCCGGTTAAAACCTTTACCTCCATTCAGCGCAGCACACATGCAGTGACACGCTTTCAGACTTACAAGGCTCATCTGATCTTAGCTGTTGTTGAAAGAGAGACCTTTGATGGCTAATTAGTGCGGGCAGCTGTCAGAACAGTAATAGCCCCGATTTGAAAGTTTTGATACTGGGGTTATATTTATGCTTTCACAGCTTGCTTTGTGCTCTTGGGGATTATTGGGTTCCGAGGGCAGCACTGGAGATGAAGTGATGGAGTAGGGGAACATGAGATTTCCCTCACCAAGTGCTGGATATGACCACATTAATTATAAATCTCCAAAGCAGCAGTTTCATTCATTGGGTGTATTTTTAGCAAACGACAGACTTTTTTTTTTTTTATTCTAAATCACAACGACAGGTGTCAGGCACAGTACAAAAAAAAAAGGTAATCTGTCTAAAGTTGTCAGAAAGTGACAGTTTTAGCGAGCTATTTGAGAATTCCTGCCTGGGGCTAAAGGAACAGGTGCTGCTAATATATCCACAAAATGGTAAGAAGTCCTGTGATCAGAACTTATACATTTAACTCTAGAAATAAGGAGTAAACGGAAGAGAATTTTTTTTTTATTAACACAGTCTTGATTATCTATTAAATTATTAATTGTACATCTTTATGGAAACGTACATACATTCAGTCTTTCCCTTGCTATAGCTAGTCTTTTGCATTGCTTAATAAAAATAACCTGAAGTGCACTCAAAGGCCATTTGCTTAACAGCTGCATTACCTTAAATGTCTTCTGCCACGGTTCTATCTGCACCCCTCAACCCCAAAAATATGATATTGACCTCTCCTGCTTTTATTTTATTTGAAAATATTGTTGTTTCTCAATGTGGTCAAAAAAATTATTCTCTTTGTATTTTCTGCAAACAATGCAATGATTCAATGCTGACGAGCAGTGTTGACCAACCAGCAAATGCGAGCGCCCTTTAATAGAGAGATCCTTCTATGTAAGCACTGGATTAGCCTAAGCTTCTGTTATGCAAGACTAGATGGCATCAAGATGCTATTTTCTGTTTTATGCTCTGTTTAGATGTCTGTTGTCCCTCATGGCGGAAATCTCAAACAAACCATATCAGAGTTCAGCTGGAAGAGAGAACTGAAGCAATACTGTCAAACTACTTATAATTTGTGTCCACTGGTTGGTCAAATTAAAAAGTTTAAGAGTCAAAATAATATTAGTCAATATGACTCTTAAGTATCTGGCTGAACATCATCTTGAACAAGACTGATTTATTTGATAATACTGCATATAGGTTTTCAGGGATTCAGGTTATGTTCTTTAACACAGTCTTAACCTTTTTTAGTTGATGGTGTGTGAGGATTGAGTTAGGCACTAAAGTACATGAGGAAAATTAAATTACAATAAATGTGCCTATGTTTGGGAATACAATTACCTTGATCTAGTCTCAAAATAAGTAATTACATTGATGCATTTGCTTAGGAATCCAAGGGGCAATCTACATAAGCAATCATGTGCTACAAAGTTGGTTATTAATTACCCTAATAAGTGTTACATGCATGAGCTCCTGTGTTAATTCACTTACTTCTTCATGTGAGTCTGAAAGGGACCTAAGAAAGTGCAGATGTACGCAGTAATGACATTTGTGCTTCAGCATTACTTGCTGACTATGACCAGTCCCAGGAATGATTATGTGAAAAGATGAAAATCGCAGAAATGGCTAGAGGATGATTAAGGATGGTTATATACTTCCAATCATATATGCATTTTTATCAATGCTGTGTATTTCTCTGTGCTGTCTTAAAAGCAATGTTGACCTTAAAGCAACACTTTGTAACCCTTTAGCCACTAGGGGCGCAGCTCCCTCCACAGACTCTTTCTGCAACTGTCCTGTCTAGTCCTGCAGATGTCAAAGGACCTCAGCCACCTCAGAAAGTAGAGACGGCTCTTACCCTTCTTGTAGACAGTGCCCACGTTCTTGCCCCAGTCCAGTTTATTGTCCAGATACACACCTAATTATTGGTACTCTTCCACCACGTCCACACTAACCCCCTGGATGGAGATGGGGGTCACAGCAGCTTTAGTCCTCCTCAGGTCCACCACCACTTCCTTAGTCTTTATCACATTGAGCTGGAGGTGGTTCTTCCAGTTGTTTCCTCACCTGTTCAGCAGTAAACGTCAGTGTGGAGGTGTCGGTAGAGGGAGGGGTGCCGGTGATCAGTGTGGAGGTGTCAGGAGGGGTGCCGGTGATCAGTGTGAAAGGGGTTGATGATGCTGTTTGGGGGAAACCAGAGTACCTACCACAAAACCATGCTGGGTGATCCTTGGCTGAATCTTTGAATAATTGGCAGGTCAAATCTGCTAGTGCTCGAAGTGCCCCAGACCACGCCTCATTTTGGACCAGAACGCCCCCTCAATAACCTGTGCTCTCCTGTTGGAGATGAAAGATGGCAAATTAACCATGCGTCATTAACTATTCATAGTTTTTTCCTGACGTCACATTCTCTGAGTGACTGACAATATTGTGTTTTCAGAAGTGGCCTAACTACTACAGTAAAACAAGCTAAAATAACTTGACTAGCTGCTAGATTAAATGCCACACCATTTATAAAGACGAAATCCCCAGTAGCCACAACTTGCAGTTTGCGTTCAAATAAGTGTTTTACTGTTGGGTAAAGGCGATCTAAACAGTTTTAAACCAATGGAAAATGAACAGAGAACTCTTTTGCCCTTCTGGCACTACGAATATCACGTGATGGAAACCTATGAAAATGTCTTTCTATAGGTGCAAGATCGGGCTCCATTTGTCTATAGTGAGTCCAACAAGGCCTATGTAAGGACTATGATTGTAAAAACAATAAATAATATAGTAAAATATTTAAAGACAAAACAAATACCGTGATGTAGTAAGTCTTCCAAATCCGAATACACGGTTAACAGAGACTGTAGGTATTTCACACTTTGAGGCACCTCTGAGGGATTCTCCTGTTTGCACAAACTGCTGTTTCAGAAACAATGAGGCCATTAGTACTTGGCACAAAACATGATCCATCCAAAGCCCAATTTGTTTATTCCAGGGATTCAATTAACTCATCTAAAAGCTCATTTGAAAGGGAGAAGATGGAGTTGAGCCTCTCCTGTGTTTTCTAATGTCACCTTGGGTAGAATTTCCTCTTAATGCTCTGCATATTGATCAATGCACCAAGTGGATAAGTAAACTGGCAGGTGACATCCTCTTAAGGAGGATGTGATAATGGATCCACTACATGTCTGATGTGAGCAGCGGGACAGTAGCCTCTTCCTGTGATCTCCTCTGTGGTCACTGGAGGCTGTATCATATCAGCTGATTGTTTTCAGTGTGACTTTGATTGATATCGGACTCATACTGTGTCACAGGGAATCATTTATCACCACGTTACTTCTGTTTCTGTGTAATTTTGTGAATATGAGAAAAAAGTGTTTTCTATGCAGGATTTCCAAGCAAATGCTTCTGGCTTATACTACAAATAAATACATCAGTAACAAAAGATCAATTCATCTACACATTTTATTAAACTATTTTACCTATAGACTTTCACACACTTAAAACTAAAAAATTATAATTGTAATATAAAATTTGAATTTAGTGATATGGTATTTCCATAAAAGCAGACAATTTTGTAAGAGTAGTGCACTCAAAACTGTATCATAAAAAGTAGCAAAACAGCGATGGTTACTAGACGGTCAAAAAAGACCATGATGCTTTGCAAGTTGACGGAGAACAGTTCAAAAACATCTCTTGGTGTTACATTGAAATTAAGTCATTACAATGGAAAAATAGTAAACATTAGCTTACCTTGGCTTGTTACGATGGATATCATAGCCTACACCAGTCACTTTTATACAGTAGCAATAGTTGTTAAATATAAAGATTCTTATGACATCAATATAGCACTAAAGTCTACTACAAAAGTCTACTGTTTGCTCTACATACTGTATATGCCAGTGTCATGCGGCTAACAGTTACAAAAATTGTTGGGCAGTGTCTGAAACTGTTTACAAATTGAGGTACCTACAGTATATACAGTAGTGCAGCCCTATGTAACGATTAAAATGGACTAAGAAGTGGTTTTGGGCACAGACTGGGTTTATTCTGGCTTTTGAATGACTTCAACCTTGTCTCAATTAGTTTTGATATATTTTCATTTTTATTTAACCTTTATTTAACCAAGAAGATCCCATTGAGATTACAAATCTCTTTTTCAAGGTAGAACTGGCAAAGGCTAAGCACAGATGTCAGTCACAAAACAGTAAATACAACACACAGAACACCGAATATTATCAGGATTAAAACCATGGATCCAAAAACAGCAGCAAATTAATGATTCTTTATTTTAGGATGGATTCAAATTCACTAAGTGGTATCAGTTCCTTGAGTTTTAAGATTTGTTGTAAACTGTTCCAGCTCGACGGGGCAGAATACAGGAAGGCTATTTAGCCACTTTTACTTTTTTTTTTTAACTTTTATTTATTCATGTAAACCATTGCGAACCAATGCTTGATTGACTATGATTATCTTTGTTACATTCACACTTTCATGCATGTAAAGGATCTATAATACCTGGCACGAGCCATATCTTGTGACTGTTGCAATTCTGACAGATCAATACTGGTCTGGGGAATGTTTGCTCCAGAGTGACAGGACAAATAAGAGTTATCCCACACCTCTATCTGTCCTCTGTCAGTCTCCAGAGGTGGAAAGGTCTGCCGTCGCTCACATTCGATTTCCTTCAGTGGCTCCCAAAAGGGAGCGGCTATTCAGCAAAAGGTTTGTAAGACAGTTAATGGCTGCACAGATGTTGTCGTTCATCATAAAGAAATGTCTGAAACAAACCCAAACGGCACATTTCCTTTTTATTTGCCAGTCCTATTTCAACTTTCTGCAAAAGGAATTTTAAACGAGGACACATTCTATTTCACAACTATGTAAAAAACCAATGAGAATCTTTGAACAACCCAGATAGGCCATGTAATACATCAATGGTTCATTAATCAAGTTCTACGTGGTATGTGTATATAGTTATCTCTGGACATAAAACCTTTCTCACGGTAATGATTACTGGCCAGTAGCAGAAAGACTGAGCAGCTTCGTACAGAAAAAACACATGACTTTCACCATGTGAACAACGTTTCCTCACATGTGAACCTGTCACCACATTCGTTCAAATGTTGACATGTCACCACATATGAACATAATAAAGCACGTGGCACATGTGGAAACATGTCACTATATGTGCTCATAAGTTCCATTAACCTGGCAAAATTTGTGATTTTTTTTGAGTATTTTTCAGAGAATATGAATGATACACAATGAACACAACCACTCATAGTTAGTGGTTGGGTGAAGCCATTTATTGTCAAAAAAAACTTGAATAAAAACTAACTTGAATCCTTATTGGATTTAATGCATATTAGGTGATGTGTATATTTTGTAACGAGGGAGGGTGTGGCCTAAGGAGATCAACACCCTATATCAAGGTGTGCATAATTATTAGGCAGATTCTTCTCCAGTCAGGGAAAAAAAAAATTAACTGACTGAAAAGTCAAAAGTTGTAAAATCTGCAGAAGTCTTTAAATATCTAAGATATTGGTGCGTGAGTCATAGTCAACAGGGTTGCAAGAAACGTGTCGAGAAGAAAAGATGCAAATTAACCGCCAAGACTGCTTAGACACTGTAAAGACAATTAGAGCTCGCTACATGGATCAGTGCACTGCAGAGGCACTCCAAGATGAAATTCCAAACAGAGAGGTGTTTATCATGATAACAAAGGGCCACAACTTGGGCCTTGTAAAAAGCTATAATAAAGCAATTAGTCAAACAACCCAGATCTTGTGTTTAGTTTGAAAATATATTTGTGAGCATGCTTTTCTCTAAAAACAATTTAAGAAACTCTAACAAAAGCTTCAATGCCATATTTTGTTTTTCTTTTATCTCAACTATAACTTTAAAAAGACAATATTGTTAAAATCTGGTAGAGCACCTCAAAACTTCCAAAATATTAAGGTATTGTTCTATGTATTTTCTATGAATAGTAGATGTCTGTTGTTAAATTTTTTCTTCTGTCAAATAATTACAAACTTCATCTCTTGAATATACACAAAAAAGTAAGTTTTATCCACACCCAAATTTAGGGCGTGTATTTTTTATTTCAAGTCTGCAAAAAAACAACAACTTCAAAATGGTTCAGTGGCAACGCCTGGAAAAGTAAAAAAAAAAATAAAGCCGTTGATTACAAATTAATAAAAATTTAAAAAAAGGTTTAAAAAAACGTCACGGCAGTGTCACGTTGTTTCACACGCTTGTAAACTGCTTTCTATTCAGTCTGACAATGCCCACCTGCGTCGCGACGTAACGCTATCAATACGTTGGACTTCTATTTTTTGAGCAGCTCCATGTCAATCCAGCAAGCTACACCAGGAAAACACAGAAAGTAGTCACAAAGTTTCAAATTTCACATAAGGTGCAAGTGCAAAGTCAACAATTAACAAAGACAGACATAAAACCGCAATCTAAAACATAAAACACAATAAAAGACTAAAAAGTTAAGAGACATAAAACACTATGAATAAATATACAATAAAATGTATAAGATGTACTGTATAAGCACGACTAGGTCTTTCGTTGTCTAACTGCAGTCAAGCCCCCCAATGTGCCGTCATCTTGTTCAGTTGTTATTTACATGAAAGTTGAATTATTACTTTACTTCTACAGTATGAAGTCGTCAAAAGAGATCCACACACACAGAGTAGTAGCAGCGATGCTGACGCCCCTGGTGTGAATTGACAGTTTTAAAGCAGACGCGGGTAACACGCAGCGCTCGCGAGGCGCTTTTGGTGTGAATTTGGGGTAACACTACAGATGTCGGGTGTGTCAAATATATAAAGCCCTTCTCGTAATATGGTCTTTCAAAGCAGTTAATGGTCATGATTAGCATTTGTTTTAGGTTTTTTTTTCAACCTTAAAACATTTTGGTACAAACTGTTTTTATATTACTGTATATAAAAACACAAGTGCCATACTGCCCGACTGCTGATGCATTCTATTTTGTCAAGCAAGCGACATGTCAACCATTACATGAACAAGTGGCACATTCAGCCCCTTACTCTTCTATCTGGAGGCAATCGCAGAATGAGCCTGCTGACCAAGCCAATATATTATTACCAGGCCCATTTTGTGCCTTTTCATAAATATAAGAATGGCTGTTTTCAGGGGGAAAATGTAAAGAGTCGGGGTGGAGGAGGAGGAGGGTTACTCAGGTATTAGACTGCAGCGATATCTCTCCGCCACTATAAATGAACAACTGCGGTCAACAAAAACACGCTGTGATTCCTATCAACGAAAAATGCAAGCAATTTGTGTAGAGGCAGAGCTTTTTCTGTCAGCTCTATTTGCAGAATTTCCATACACCCCCTCCCTTTGCTCACAGGCTTGTCCCACAGCCCTCCCTCCCTTCAGCAGGCCAGCAGGATATGGGCATTCAATGCTTTCTAGATGACTTCCTGAAAGAAATGAATCTCTGGCTGAAAATGAGAACAATGAATAATGAAACAGTGGATTGCAATGGGCCTGACCTGCACAATTCATATGACGAGCTGCGGCGTCGCGTAGAGCCATGTATGAAATTGAAGGTTATGATCACAGCACTGGAAAGAGCTATGGGCTGCACCATTAGAGTGAGAGGAAACAAATAGGTTTCCTTGGTGCACATATAATCATTTGATTTAGGGGGTTGTGCAGACTAAAGCATTTCAGTCAAGACAAATCTGGCTTTTTGCAATTCTGAGATAGATTACGTGTATATTTCTCCTTAATTCTCAGCATCCTTCTAAGAGGAAATGTCTTTTCTAGTGCTGCCCAGGAGCAATGGGTTTACATTCAAGTAGTAGTTCTCATATGCATATGCCTGTAAGACGAGATGATTAAAGATTGTGTTCTGTGTGGAACAATAGTCAAAATGAAAACCCCTAATAAAAATACAGTATGCAATATTTTGTTTTATTTAAACTGAGGAAAATGTGTTGCCTAAAAGCACACTGTAGCTTCAGTTGTTGTCTCGGCTTTATTATAAAGGATTTTGATAGTGTGTGTATGGCATCAAGTCACAGGCTCACATATAAGTGGGTCTGCTCCAGTTGTGGATTGGGAGTGTACACAAGATAAATCCATAGCATGTGGCAGGAGTCAGGGCAAAGTCAATTCTAACCACACTGGGCCACACTGGCAAATGTATAATTGGTGCCCACAGGTTTCTTTAAAGTATACATAGAAAAGAATGGAAATAAAGAAAAAACATGTTCCACTGTCAGGGGCCACCAAAGTACTGAAAAAAAAACTGGTCCAACTGAGTAAATTATGAGTATTCATTGAAAAACCTTTCCTTTAAATTGTTTGACTTCCTGAATCTTCAAAAAACACACACTCTGCCACTAAATAATTTTCAAATATAATTTCAGCCTCTGAATATTTCACTGAACATAAATAGCCACTTATAATGGTTTCCTATTTAAGATAATAGGGTATATTTATGTAATTATACTTACAGACTGTGGGCAGCCTTAATGCCCTAGCGATGGGATCGGAGTAGGCATTCAGAGGTGGCCTTGGTCGCATGTATCCAGATGCATTGAAAGACTTCCTCATCAGTGAGACCAGAGCAGCACACCACTTTGTTCCCGCTCTTAATCACATGGAAGCAGAAGCAGCAGCAGTGTCGACACATACAGCCAGTGTTTCACATTAGAGAGTATCCTTAGAGAGAAAACAGTTAAGTTAGTTTGACAGTTATTGTACACTGGTAAATCACAACAGAATGTGCATCCTAATAGTACACCTTATTCACCTAAACCCAGACTCTGGAAGGATTCATGTGAATACTAGGTGTAAATACTGTAGTGAAGCCCAGTCGAGCTGGTCTCATGTGTCCAGAGAGAGAAAATGGATTGAAATGCAAAGTCTGAAGGGGAACTTGGTCAGACTGGAATGGAGTACTTCAACTGGGAGCATCACTTTAGATCGGCAAGTGTCTTAACAACACAAGCCCGCAGAGAAAAGAATTCACCATTGGACACTAACACAGTCATGTAGTGCTGTGGACAGGAGGCATTCTGGGTTATGAAAGCCTTCTCTTTGCCTCACATTATTCTCAGCAGGATGGATGGAACAATTTGGCAAAAAATGTTCTGCTGAAAAAGAGAAAAAACGTCCAAGCACAGCCCTGCAGCTAGCACTACAATCCTGACATGAAGAAGTCAGCTTGAGCACTTACAAATCTTTCTAATCCTTTTCAACATAGAGCAGTATTTGCCAGACCTCTGCTCCTCGGGGTCTGGGGAGGAGAGTTAGTACATGTGCTGTCTGTCAGGGTAAGCTGGCTTGTGCGAAGGACTTTTGAGAGTCACTAGTAGGAGAGAACAGCAAGACGGCCGATTGGTTTGAAACTACAAACTTTGCCCTCAAGCTATCATTTACCCTGTGGGTGTTGGCTGGTGTGACTCAGGCGTGTCACCAAACAGACAGACATGGAGTAATTACCCAAGTGTCATTGGAATGAACGAGCTGAGTGTTCATTTGCCTGTGTAAGATCGGACAGAAGCAAGTGGCTGGAGCGTAGAGCTGACACCGAGCGCTGAATGCTGTGTCGTGGGTCACCGAGCGGCGTTTACGAATCATTGATTTTGTTGTACATCAGCGAAAGACAAGCTAAGACTGCATCTCATCATGGACGTTCCTACTCAAGCGCTAACAAACAGAGGGGGGCCACCCTGAAGAAGTGTCACCGCCGCCTAATTATGTTTTTGTAATAAGACCGACCAGTAGCAAGACCCCCCACAGGACTATCGACCTGTGCTAATTCTAACACAGTCACCAATTTCTTTCATCAAGAGTGCCATTTTTATCTTGGAAACGTTGATATGGTAATCAGATGATTGATTGAAGAGAACTGCTGTTCTGACAGAATACTGACATGGACACAGCTGGCTGCCTGTCAGCAGAGACGGCTGAATGATATATGAGGATCCACGCTCAAAACAAAGCACAAAACACCCACACTGGCAAGGTGATAGCAGCGCTCTCTCCAGTATCTATGCTCACTCATTACCCAAACACGCCAAGCATATCCAAAGACCCTTTCTGCCTTAAGACTGTTGATCACATTCACACTTTAACGTGCTGTGTGTACTGAAAACCATGCTGTAACTCGAGAACATTAGATTTTATGCATTTTTAGACACTGCATAAGACACTGGTGATCTTTATTCCACTTTGAAACAAACTGAGAAATGCCTCAATGTCAAATCATCAAGTCTTTAATGAATGCAGTAACTATAGAGCACAGAGTGGTCATATTGAAATGCAAGAGTACACCCACACACACGCTCATAGCTCGTTTTAAGTACCAACAATCATCGGAGGCACACAATACAATAGGGCTACACTTCATTAAAGCTCAGCCCTGCAGAGGAATGTATAGTTAGATGTTACTAAAGGTTAGCAGTTTATATCCTACATACGGTTGCTTAGTAAAATATTAGCTTCAAAACATGTAGTGTTGCTTTTACATGGGTTACATATTTGGCTCAATCATGTTCTTGCAAATGAATGCTAATTGACAAACATGGTGAATAGTGAACAGAAAAGTAGAAGAGGGATATATATATTTTATGCAAGGTATATGCCTTTAATATGACTACCTTTAAAGCATAAAGTCAAATACAACCTTTGTCTTTATTTAAATGTGTGAGTGTAGAATCATGTGTATGTAAAAATCATGAACTATTTACTTAAGTGTTCAGATTGATGCTCAGGAAAAGTGCTATTGACCGACTGAAGTGTCTATCATGTTTATTGATTGCTCACAGACATATGTCCGTGTTCTCCGTTAACGAGCACCATGTGCCTCAGGTAATGAAGGATGAGAATGCATGGAATAGAAAAATAAATGTTCTCCAAAATAATGCTCTCCAAAGCTAAACTGATGTGCTTCTGAGGCAATCATTAGTTATGTGGGGTAGATGACACAACCCATTCCGTTCAGCATTTCTCATGCAACAAGACTTGAGCCGTATGCCCCTGGATAACACTGCGGCGCAAAAGGAAAATGTGAATGCGGCAATACGCTTAAAGAAAGAACGATCAATAGCCAATCTCTGGAACAGATAGGGTCAGTGCAGTATGGGGGGGTTATCATACACTGCACCTCGATGTGTATAATAGAGTAGTCTTGAATATAACATTCAGCAGAACGTCGCCATGTTAGTACACACAGCCAAACAAAGAGTGCACTGCTCTCTTGCCAACACTCACTATTGATAGTCACATGACATTTGCGGTGGCAGTGAAAAAGACATGTCTTAATCAACACACTTATCACTATACAGTGCACTATATAGTGTTGTGGTGTCCAAATTGACCATTGTCCAAAGTGACTGAAATGTAGTGCACTCAAAGTTTCCCACAATGCATTAGTAAAGGAGGTGAGCCTTGGTGGTCACTAGACAGTTAAAATAGACCATAATGCTTTGCAAGTTGTTAGAGGAGAGGACCTAGACTGTGACATGTCATTAAACTGTACACAACCGGTTTGAATGAAACGAGTCAGGAGCACAAGTTTGACTGTCTGTGGAAACGTAATCAGTCATAAATTGTTATTAATATACCGTTACGATGTAAAATCACTGATGGTAGCTTAACTTAAATCATATAGACGGACATATGAGAGCTTCCCTCTTGAGGCATAAAAGAGTTGCAAAAATCCAGTCAGTTTCGGTCATTAATTGAACAAGAGTTGTTTAATATAATACCTGGCGTATTTACATTAATACTTATGTCACTAATTTATTATAGAAGTCCATTATCAGAGGAATTCAGCAGTTTTTGAATTACATGTACGCTAGAGTCTAGTGACTAACGGAGACAGAAAAAGAGTTGCGTAGTGTCCAAAACAATTCACTTATATAGTGCTGCACTAGAGTAATTGAAGGGTTAGGGGCTAGAAAGTGGATTCGGACATAGCCACAGTTTCTCCACAGGAGAAGCAGCAACAGCAAGTTCATTTTCCTTCGGTTTGATTCTGTGAATGCTTAGTAGTGATGAGTCGTTCATGAACGATTCGTTCTTTTTGAACGAGTCTTTAATATGACTCGGGAACAACTAGTCATCTCAGAGAGCGAGTCGTTCATTTTTGTGTAAACCCGCGCATGCGCATTGCGCCACATCTCATACAGGAAACAGAAAGGAGTCATTCATCTCCCGAGTCGTTCGTTTGTTCGTTCGTTCGTTCACCAAGTCCCAGCCCCATAGAGAAAGAGTATGCAATTACCGGAAACAGAAAGGAACTGTTCATCTCCCGAGTCTCTGAGTCGTTCATTCAAGTCCCCGTAGGCTGAACGCAGAAACAGAAGGACTCGTTCATTTCATGAGTCAGTCTTTGAGTCTGAGTTTCGTTCTTTTGTCACGTGACCACTTCTGTTCAGTCTCTCGCAACATCATTACACTCATATTATTGACTGTATTGTATTATGTTTAGGAATTATTATAAAATTATCAAAATATATCTGCAATAAACATTATCTGAAAATTAAAAAAGTTCCATTTGTTTCTGTCAGTCTATTTTTAGTGTTAAATATTAGTGCCACTTGTTTTTTTTTTATTATTATTTAAACTATTATAAACTATAAAATTATTACCTAAGATTAGAATCCACTGTAAAGTCTTAATCTTTGCTTTATCAGTGATTTCCCAGGATAAGAAAAATATAAAGATACAATTTGAGGCCAGAAACGCATCTGTAAAAGTAAAAAAATAAAAGAATTGTGTTTGTTTACACAGTTATGTAAAATATATGTATGTATTAACTTATTTCTGTATCCAATGAGTGACAAAAGAACAAGACTCAGACTCAAAGACTGACTCATGAAATGAACGAGTCCTTCTGTTTCTGCATTCAGCCTACGGGGACTTGAATGAACGACTCAGAGACTCGGGAGATGAACGAGTCCTTTCTGTTTCCGGTAACTGCATACTCTCTATGGGGCTGGGACTTGGTGAATGAACGACTCGGGAGATGAATGACTCCTTTCTGTTTCCGGACGGACGGATGTATTAGCTACAGCTACATGAGGCTGTCACGGCACAGACCAGACATGTTGATGGAATTAATGCTAAGCTAAATATGAAGTGACAAAGGAAAAAACTATTTGGATTAAGAGGTGAGTTGAACTCTCTGCCTGAAGTAAGCTGCAATGAATTTATAATTTATTTTTCAAAGTTTGGCCATGGCTGCATTAGCTTATAGTTATTATAGTTTTTATTCCAAGTTCCAAGTACTAAATGTGTTAAAACTTTTAACATGTAACATTTTAATTAGAATCTGCTGAAATGAACGAAATGACTTGAAAAAAGATTTGTTCATTTTGCTGAACGAGACTTGAAGAACTGAGTCAGTAAAATGATCTGAACTTCCCATCACAAATGCTTAGATAACCTTTACCCAACAGTAAAACATTTATTTGAACACAAACTGAAAGTTTTAGCTACTTGAGATTATACAGCCCCGCCACCATATTTCTGTATTTCTAAACGGTCCGACACCTAAGCTTGCTAGTCATTTATTGTTAGCTTGTTTTACTGTAGTAGTTAGGTCACTTCAAAAAGCTCAGAACGATTACCGTATTTTTCGGACCATAAGACGCACTTTTTCTTCACCAAATAGTGGGAGGAAAAGTGCCTGCGTCTTATGGTCAGAATACCATATATTACGGTATTCGGACCATTTCTTATACCCTCACCCGCTGCCGCTCTTCAACTCGACTCATGGTCCGAGTTGCAGAGCGGCAGCGGGTCCCCCGGGACCTTCCGTGTCCCTGGAAACTGCATCATCCCTCCCCCGCCACGTGTCCAGGCTTCTCAGTAGTCCACTGAGATACTGACAGAGTGGCAGCGGGCCCCCGCCCCCCCCCGAAGCCGATGTGTGCAGGAAGGCGCGATGCTGCTGTACTGTGTCACCGCCGTATGCTATTGGAGGATAGCATGTAGTAGGCGGTGTTACAGTACACAGCAGTGCGCATGCCCTTCACTCCAGTCATATAATTCAAATATTATTCTGTTATACTTTATTAAATATTTGATTACACTATTTGGTTCAGAATATTTTTTTTCCTATTTTTCTTTTCTAAAAACCAGGTGCGTCTTATGGTCCGAAAAATACGGTAAGTAAAGATACGATCAACGGCTATAAAACCTAATAATAAATCTCGACATTGCACAAACTTAATCAGTAAAATGTTTCTGACACTCGGAGTGAGGCTCAGTTACTGTTTTCAAGACACTCCTCATATCAGGATAACTAGTGAAAACTGTTAGTGTACTGTAACTGTTACTTTACTTTAGCTTCATTATGACTTTTATACAACTAAATCACAGTTTTATTGTCATAATATCCAATGTTTCTGTTGGTGGCTCTAACCAACTTGTGTCTTTGCTTCCGCTAGTGACAGAGGTAGGGTTAATGACATAAATCCAGTCTTTCCTACTCCTGCCTTTTGGGTTATTGTCTCTTTGAACAAACACAGTCCAGAGGTGTTTCCTTTGTCATTTGTCCTGTCTGCTAAATGATTAATATCCACTCTCTACACGGAGCACAGTAGTTTTTGCCCTGCAGGGAGTCAGGCGAAAACTATGAATACAATGCAAATGGTCTTTTAGAACTGTACTTACTATCTGTGTTTTGTCTATTCTTCAGAATTCAGTCAACTATCTGTAATGTTTACATGTTTATTTTCCTCATCATTACATGGTTACTTACATTCTTCGGCAACAACAGTATGCAAGTCACCTGGTATTAGCTGACAGTTGTGAAAGATAGAACTAAAATTTTGAGAAGTTAAAGAGACATTATGTAACTTAATCAATAGCAAATAACATTTTTAATTGCCCATAAAGCAAAAAAAACAAAACAAAACAAAAAAAAAAAAACGACCGGCCTCAAGCACAGTCCAGACACTGACACAGACTCCTCGCAAAAATAAAAAATGTTAGTTCAAGCAAGTCCCAAAGAGAGTGACCGGCATTGAGCTAAGACAAGAGTCAACTTCGGCCGAGCATTTGAGCCATGGAGAGAGCTGCAGTCTTCTTTAAATATAAAAACAAACCCTGAGCTGGCTTTCTTTTTATTGTAAAGGTAAGAATACCATTTACATTACATTTACATTTAGTCATTTAGCAGACGCTCTTATCCAAAGCGACTTACATGCAGCTTCCATTCAACAATGTTACATTTACATTTTTAGTTGACACTTTCATTTAAAGATACTTACATTAAGGTTCCATTCACCAGTGTTACAGCTGGAACACCACTGGAGGCAAGGTGGGTTAAGTGTCTTGCCCAAGGACACAACGACACTAACTTTGCGTCTGATCTTTATCAAGTACCAGGACTGTGTCGTTGATCAAGTCCACTGCAGCTGCTTGGTCCGAGGTCAGGTCGGGGGGGCCTCAGCTGATCCACCCTCTGAGGTGGTGTCCAGGCTGATGGTCTCAGTGGGATTTTGACTTGAGGTCCGACTCATGGTCCTGGTCTGTTTTCTGCTGGACTTGGTTTTGGGTCTGGACTGGAGTCTGGCTGGACTCGAAGACCGTCTCCTGTGGTGCTTGGACGAAGTTTTCATTTCAGAACCAGAGCTGGATGAGGACTTTCCAGATCAGCGACAGATTCTTTTCTGAATAAATCTTAAAAACTAAATAAGAACGACTCAGTTTGTTGTGAATCAGAGGTGTTCCGCTCAATCCTGTATCCGGGCTAAACTGTCCCTCCCACTTCCGGTTTCCTCTGCTCTGTTTCCAGATGATCTTTTTAATTAAACCATAAATATGTGAACATAATAAAGCAGAAAGCACAGAAGAAAGTGACAGGTGAGTATTTTTTTCTGCCACAAACTTTATACAATCAGAGCCAGAGTCACAGAAAACACTGGACACAGTTCAGAGCACAACACTGCAGTAGCTAGGCTAATGTCCGCGGCTAAAAACAGGACTAAGCTGGGGTATATCTTCCCGAAAACCCGTCCAAATGGGCTTCTGAGGCACAGTGATTTCTGACAGCCACAAAAAAAAAAAGACCCAAAAACTGAGGAGGGCCCACCTGGTGGTATTGTGGTGTTTTGTTTTCAATTACTAAATAGCATTAGCATGCTTGTAAAACGGGGATGCTAACCACCTAACAGGAATGTCTCAAAATAGTTTCTTGAAAGGATTAAATACTTTCAGTCCGTAAGTGAATTATGATCCGAACTTCCTAGGCTTATGTGCAGACATGGGGACTTGTGACTTGGTGACTTGGACTCGAGTCGACTTGGACTCGAGTCGACTCGAGTCGCTATTTTAATGACTTGTGACTTGACTTTAAATCTTTAAAAATTAAATACTTGAGACTTGACTTGGACTTGGAAGTTAAAGACTCGGGACTTGACTTGGACTTGGAAGTTAAAGACTCGGGACTTGACTTGAGACATGATGACTTGAATGACTTTAGTGTTAATCACATCATGTTTTAAGTTTGAATTTAAATAAAATATAAATTATTTAAAAAAATAAAGTTGACCCAGCTGGAGCGCAGGCTGAGAATAGCGTTGTCATGACTGGATCACAACACTATCATCAGTCATACTTTCTCTTACCTTACGCACACCACACCCACTTAGATCAGAATCACATCAACATGTCAGCCGGAGGGGGACCAAGGGTCATCGCTTTCGGCTTCAACAATTATTCCCAAGATGGCAAAAGGCAAACAGTGCGTTGCAAGACATGCAACATTAAAATCACACACAGCTAGACGACAACCTCCAATTTTGTCCGTCATTTGAAGAGCCATTCTGCCCAGTAAGTGCTTGTCAATTTGTTAATGTTATCTGGTTAGTTGGTAGTTAGCTAATGTAATAAAGTAGCCACTAGCCATTTACCCTCATACCGTGTTGGGGACAAATGTGGGCAAAATAATTTTGATTTATTAAAAAAATACTTCCCTTGATCTGAGTGGTACGAGACTTAACTACTTTTACTAAGTTTGTCACCTGAACACACACACAGAAAAATGACTCAATTCTACAATGTTAAAGGGTTAGTTCACACAAAAATAAAAATCTGTCATTATTTACTTACCCTCATGTCGTTCAACACTTTATAAATCTCCGTTTATCTTCAGACACAGATGAAAATAGTTTTTTTGAAATCCGATGGCATAGACAGGCCTTCATTGACATGTGTTATTTTCTCTCTCAAAACCCATAAAAGGCTCTAAAGATGTCATTACAAAGACCATCTCACTGCAGTGGTTCTACAATCATTTTATGAAGCAACGAGAATAGTTTTTGTGCGCAAAATAAATAAATAAATAAATAACGACTTATACATAGGACTTGTCTTGGACTTGACCTACTACAGGACTTGACTTGCCCAGGAAAAAAATACTTGGGACTTACTTAAGACTTGCACATGTGTGACTTGGTCCCATCTCTGCTTATGTGTCTGATACATTTCCTGTCTTGGCTTTTCAAATTAGTTTTTTTTATATCTGTTAGGATCCCCGCTAAACTAAAGGGACCTTAACATAAATTCAAACAATACAAAGGGTAAGGCAACATAAATCAATTATTTATTACTTAAACAAAAGGATTTGGGGCAAACCAAAAAAAAACATACAAAACTAAAGCTCCAACTTTCTATTCAAAATAAGGAAAACAAAAAGACGGTGATGGGTCGGCCAAAATAAACAAAAGAGGGAAACAAGCCGAGCCAGCCCACCATTGGACCATTGTACACGACTTGTTGTTAAATTCTAACACCTAAAGGAAAATAACAAACCGTGAAAACAGGAACTACTGTGCCCATCACCTAAAAGAACTAACTAACAAAATAAAAGCAGCACAAACCAGGAAGCAGAGCCCAGACGGAAACACGGACCGAAGCAGAGAGAGAGAGCCAGCACCAAACATTCTCCTTATAAAGGGTAGCAGCCAATCAAGAGCTGAGATCAGACACACCCACTCCTCCTGCAGGTAGATGAAAACACAGACATTTCATGGCAAATGTAACAACATCAAATTTATATAGCGCTTTTCAGGGGATGTAAAGACGCTTTACATATTTATTATTATTTCACTCCACAGTCACACACTGGTGGTGGTAAGCAGTGTTGTGCCTGAACGCGTTCATTGAACGATAGTTCATGAACTCGTTCATATTTTGGGCGAACGTGAACTGAACGTGCTGAATTACTGCCTGATGAACGTTACTGTGAACTCGTTCATTCTGGTGTCTGTGAACGGCACGCTCTCTTTCAGGTTAACTTCGTTCAATAGGGTGCCAGATTTCTATAGAGCCTTCCAGGCGAAAATCCGGCTAAAACACACCGCAAACCAGCCGCAAACGGGTCTTAATATGTAGCGGAAAAACACCAAACCTGGCAACGCCAGCCACCAGTGTCGCATGCGTGACGTCATCAAAAAAATAAATAAATAAATAAAGCATGGAGGCGACAGCAGCATGTAGTAAGGCGTATGATCATTTAAATTCATTCATGTAACTTGTTTGTTGAACCTGCCTGGTCTATTTTTCCAGGATTCCAATATTCTGTTTTAGCATGTGGACAATGGAAAATTATTAAAATTTAAAAACGTTTTCACCTTAATGATTACCGTCCTGTTTTTCTTTGAATAATTCCTCATTAAAAAGACCATTCAAGCAGCACGTTTTTCCTCATGTTCTTGAGAATGTACTGTAGGGTTGAAAGCTGCAGCTGCTACTAGTGTGGAGTGAATGGACAGCAACAAAGCATTAAAGCAACAATGTCCCCTCAATGCTAATGTAAACCCTGGTTGGATAAGGATTGAATATTGGATATGAAAATGAAATCTAACGCATAGCTTCATTGTTAAAACTGATAAAATAATTGCTGTCTGTGATTCTACTGTATATGGGCTGTGGCAATAATTTTGAAAAATAATAGCTCGCAGCAACATATGGAAAAAAAGAAGTATGAACTAGTTCATTTTTGGAACTGTGAACTTAGTTCAAAATTTTGAAGTTTGAACTATGAACTGAACTAGTTCATTTTAAAATTTGTGAACTGAACTTTGAACTAGTTCTTGTAGAAAGTGAACTTTCCCAACACTGGTGGTAAGCTACATCTGTAGCCACAGCTGCCCTGGGGCAGCCATTTTGCGCCTACGGACTCTCTGACCATCACCAAATACAATCACCAAACATTCTTACACATTAAACACAAGAGCCACAGACACTAGAGGCAAGGAGGGTTAGGTGTCTTGCTTAAGGACACGTTGACTCGTTTGCTCAATTAACCTTGACCAAACAAGGTCACTCTCGGAAAAGAGATTTTTAATCTAAATGAGGATATTATCTGGTTAACGAAAGGATATAATAAACCTTCACCAGAGATAACGCGAGCCATGACAACCTTATACAGCAAATTTAGCCAGGATGTAATATAGGATGTAATTGTTATCACAGCCCATCCAATAATAACTCAGTGACACGTCTGGCATTTGTTGCCTTGTTATATTCACTTCATGCTAATTTACTGGTCTGTTTATGGTAACAAAAATCACATTTCTTTGTCTCTCAGTTGTGATCCAAAGTACAACATAAAATAGTGTCTTCTCTTTTGGTGAGAGTATAAAACATTATTTAACTCACAGAAGTATGTTTTGTTAGTATATGCCAGAGCTGAATGTGTGAATTATGAATATTTAAACAACCTTATCATCACAATAAAACAACATAATAATACTAATAATATATGTTTAATATATGTTTTGTTATTATTACAGCACTAACGTGTCTACACAGTAAAGGTGGCCAAAGCTAAACAGCTAAACCCCTCGGCTGCAGAGCAGAATTTTGGGAAATTTCTAAAGTCTCCAGAGAGACTCCCAAGAGGACAGATGACCCTCAAGGCCTTTGGGCACTGGAGATGTGCTCCCACCTACAGCTGAACTGGCACAGACACAACTCCACAGAAGACAAGTATATGTCAGTCACTCTCACAGGAACCATTATTTTTAGGCCTCAGTGGAGAAGTCTAGCTTTGTTATTTATCAGCTTTAAACCATAATATCTAGGCACACTTACCTACACTGCTGTAGACATGTGTGTTACCGCTCAAACACTATCTGTTTGTCTGTGTAATATATGCTATAGTAAAGTAATGAAATTAATATTATTGTCAAAATGACACCAACACTAATTCTTTCTCTTGCTTTCTGTCTCTCTCTCTTTCTAGGACATGACTCGGCCACATAAACCAAGGGCAGCAACAAAAAGAGACAGTGGTTCAATGCAACATTTCTTTATTATAAATATGTGCAGGAAAGATATAAGTATGTATGTCTGTACAAAAACATTGTATATTGGAATTAAAAAAACACCATGTGCTGGTCATGAGACACCCTTTTGGATCCTGTTGGCAATACTCTGCAGTTCAGGCAGGTGCACCACGAGCCCTGTTTGGTACGGCTGGTCCAGGACTCCATCACATCCAGAAACACCCATAGCAGACGAGTTCCATCCATCTGGAGAACTACATCCTTCTCCTGGGACAGCAGCTATAACTGTGCCTGAAAATGGAGGAACAAGCATTGTTTAGATTACAGTGGTTTATTTGGGTGTGTGATCATTTCTGTAGACCTACCTGCCTCTGTTGTCCTGGTCAGTCTGTCCTCCCACTGACAGCTCCAGCTCCTGCTCTCCTCCTTCTTCAGTCACTGTCAGAGCTCTCCTCCACCGGAGCTTGAAACTCTTCTGAGCTGGATTCCAGAGAGAAAAAAAAGACATATCCGTAGTTTTATTAGTTTATTGTGCTAAATTTTGTGTTGGTGGGATTCTAAATGACCGAGTTAAATTAACAATGATAAGATGAAATGATACAGCAAAGTTACATTTATAGTATGTTGTCCACTCTCAACCAAACTAATTTAGTACAGTTAAGGTTCATAGAACTAAGAAAAACTCCTTCACTCAATCATATTCTTTTCTCTACAATAAATAAGAGGTCAGTGAGTTTGTTTTACTGTGGAGCTTGTCACTGATGTGTTTCAAAAGGTTTAGGAATAGTCCAGCTGTATAAACATTAAATACATAAAATGAAGTGCTCCAACATTTGTGCAAACCCTCGCCAAAATAACAGTAAATGTAACACGTATACTATCCTGTCTGATATAAGTATAATTCACTATCTTTAGGCGTTATCCTGCTGAGACAGCGAGCCTCTGTGAAAGCTACCTGAGTTATTTATGCAGCTGCTCAGCTAACGTACACTTTACATTATGTATTCAATAATAGATCACAGCGCTAACTGCTGTATGTTTAACAACGCTTTATTAAACATGCCATTATCAAACATTAGTCCCCCTCTTCTCTCCCATGTCTCAGGAGTTTTCTTTACTGCTGTGTCAACACTCAACTATAGTTTAGCCTACTCTCAAAGTTTTTTCAAACAATAAACTTACAGTACAAGTGTAACTTTTCTTACCTTCTCTGTAAACATAATGCCAGTAAATGTTGACGTCCTGTGAACAGCTGTCTGATGCTTTCGGGACTCAGTTGTACACGTTGAGCACGCCGGCGAGAGCGAGCAGGACACTGACTGCAGTTCCCCTAATGGCCACTGGTGTCAGTAACTGTTAGGTCTTTCTGAAAGGTATGGAAAATGCCCCTTTAATGATCATATTGTAAGGGATCTTTTTCTTCTTCAGTTTTATTTGAATGAATGTTTTTGTCCCTGTTGCTTATGTACAATTGGTGGCAATTATTTATTGTGTGAAGGGACAGTAATGTAACTGTAGTAAATGTAAAGTGGGTATTTACATAAATACAGTTGCCCCAGTAGTGGAACAAGCCAATATTTATTCACTCAAAAGTTCCTATTTTGAGTGAACAAAACAAACAAACTGATTTCAAAGTTTGATATAAAATAGATATGTTATACAAAACTCCCTGAAACTTCTCGGGCTCCATTAAGCACACACAACAGAGACCTTTTGATTTTTTTTTTTTGCCTCACTTCTTACCTCCAAATATACAGCAGCAATTATACCCTGTTGCTTCCCGTAAGCACATTCTTCCAGAATAAACAAACCAAAAAGCACTAGTTCTAGTAAAACTAAATATTTACTCAGCAGGGACTATTTTGTAAAATAGTTGTGAGAAGTGACAAAATACTGCAAGGATAAAAGTTTCCATAACACGAATTATTGGAGAAGTTGTAGCAAATGTTAATGTTTATGATTGCTGTGTGTAGAGAGGATCTGATGCTCACTCACTGTTTCACAGAATAACAGGTTAATACTGTCTGTGATACAGTATTTAGTCCGAGGCTGTATTCGCTGAAGGAGAGGGTAAGAACAGCTCAGGCATGGAATCTCTCAACTGGACAGAGACCTCTCACAGAGTCAAGTTGTATTCAGGATTCTGCTTTCACAATAGATGGAACTAAACAGTGTACACTAAGCTTTTCCTACAACCTTTATATACTATTACTGTCTAATTAAATGAATTATTTACTGGGGCAGAAACACTAGAAAACAAGACCTCCTTAAAGACCATTTAATCCTACAAGACATGGCGCTATATTTGAATTACATTAACCATAGTGCATTTTCATTTTCAGATGATGTTGCAAAATGAAAATGACCATGAATGTATTTATATTAATGGATTAGACGAATGCACAAACAACATCCGCATTTGTCTAAACAGTATACGGCACTTCTGGTCTAATAATAGCTGTATGAAATAACAGAAAGAATTTGTGAGAGTAGCATGTAGTAAGCCCTAGTATCTGTTTTTTTTAACATACAGTTTCTTTTTATCGTTTATCATAAATCTAAATTTAAATGCCATTCTTAAAGTCAGTTTCTTAAAAGTCTTTAAAAATTTTTATTGAGCGGGCAATTTAACTTCCCAGTAAGTTTTCACAATTGCCTGAAAGAAAAAAACGTGGCTCTGCACTGTTATATTCGAGGTGATCATTTTGTTATCCAGAGGTCCACAGGGGTGTGTAGCGTCTTGGATACCTTAGCTGTTCTATTAAACTCAGAATTACCTTGAGTCGTGCATTCTGAGTCCTTTTTCCAGTGTGCCTATTTGATAGTGTTGCTGCTGTGTTGTTTGCCTGGGACAGCTACTTTCCACAGCACCGAAACCAAGCAAAAGGTGAGAAAGAAAAAGGCACGTTGCGACAGTCACATTTAACGCTAATTAGCAATGAATCTTAGTGCTGGTATCAACGCTCCTCGTCTGGATAATTTTGCACTTACATGTTGTCATAATTGGAAATGTAAGACAACCTTTCAACATGTTTTGAATTTTGAGTTCTTTCCAGTGGTCAACGTCCAAAATAGAGATTTTGGTAACACTGTAGAGTAGGGAGCACATTTTACTATAAATTTATGCATGAGTTCATGCATAAATTCATGCAGAAGTCTATAAAGTCATGCATGAGTACGTGCACAGGGTTAAGGTTAGGGTTAGGATGAAAATATGACGAAAACATGATCATTCCTTGTGATTCATTAGAGTTTAATGCATGAGTCCTGCATAAATTAATGCATGAATTTATGATAAAATGTGCTCCCTACTCTACAGTGTTACCAAAATCTCTATTTTGGACGTTGACCGTTGACGTTGAATCTTAACTAAATAAGAACCATTTCGGATAGTCAGTGGTGATTTATTTCACCAGTCTGTTCCCTAGTTTGCAGGCTGTGACTGGAAGTGCTTTATTTTGTTTAAGACAATTGCGTAAAATGGTTGTGCATAATGTCTATTGTAGAAATTATGACAGTACATTCTACCGAGGCCCACACTCGCATATCATGGTTTAGAATCAACTGGTTGAGGAAACTGTTTTCCTCCAGCAAACAAGTCAGACAAGCCAAATGTACAGGAACATTTGACATGTTTAACAGTTTTTTCTTATTATGCTTCCAGACTATCGAAGATTTTTATAACACTATATCTACTTGTGGTTGTTCTTTAATATAGTCTGTGGCAGTTAAATCTACCGAACACTCCATTGTTGAATTTATTATTTGGTCAAACAAACCCAAAATAAACATTTTCAGAAGTATCTCTGTTTTCACTAAAAACATTACCTTCACCGGTTACACAACAACATAGTATGGGGCAAATTAGAAATAAAAACATAGTCAAGGCTGTATTCATTACAAGGAATAAAAACAAAATCAAAATGCAACAGTATCTCACTGTTTTAAGTAGAAAGTGTTGCTGAGTATTTTGTGCATAGTCTAAGGTGCCCTCCGATGATCTTTATTAAAGGAGGAAATTGTAGTTATTCACAGTCAGAAGATATCTGAACACAATCAGGTTTTGACAGTTACTTGGTTTTAGATTGACGTCATAAGTAAAAGCTCAGATCAGGTGCAGCACTATAGAAATAAGCTGCTTAAAGAAATGGTCTATACACCCCCCAAAATAACTCTGTTAATTAAACGTGGTAAAAGATCAATAAAGCTCCTGGTCCCTCTCTCCTAATTCCCCACTATTAATTAAAGATACTCACTTTGAAGAGATTTTTCGACTCTGTGTCTAGTTAATTAGAAACTTAAAAGCAGTGAATGGCTTTTGACTGGATGAACAAAACAATGGCAAAATGAAGTTACCGGATCCTAATAAGAATGTCTGAACCTGTCTTTAAAAATTTAACATTTTTATATTTCTCAAACATACAAAATTAAAGTTTTGCAAAAGTGTGCAAGTATATTTTATAGCATGCACACTTTCGACACTGTTTTGTCAGAGTACTTTAGAATTTTTTTCCTAACATATAAGAGGTAGGTTGTACACAAAATCCTGGACTTTCTCCGGGAAACCATAGTTTTTTTTCTGAACAAAAGAGACGTTACAGTCACGTTGTCGTAAAATTAAATGAAAAGTATGCAAATTATTTTATGCATGTGAAAAAAGAACAATTTAATCACCTAATATGATATTGTATTAAATCTAGGCTTTATTATCAAGGGTTTTAATAGATGAGAATGTTCCGTCCTCTACAAGCGCTTTGGCCAATCACATGCTCAGTTCCAGAAAAGGGAGCACATCCATAGTGCATGTATGACTGTAAACAAATTGATTGATTGATGACTGATTAAAAGAAGCATGAGGTCGTTTTAAATAACTTTTCTGCATTTCATCCCATTATAAACCAAAGCAGTAATTGAAAGCAGGGTGTACAATAAACTCAAAAAATGGCAAAACTAAAGTACTGAGCTAACAAACATTGCATAGCTAATGTACAGCACGTCTGCTAGTTTCTGTCTGCCACTGATGTATCTTATATAATTGTCTGATTAAAGAAAGCACTTACTTCCCCTTTAAGTGAACTGAGGAAGAAATTGTGTTGTGCAACTCAAAGTGTCAGTTGAGTCCTGCGAGCTAAATAGCATTAGCAGCGGGTTGCATTATCCCAGCCAATCTGGTGTCGCTGTCAGAATTTAAATGACACGTCGGGGCTCGGGACACGGCAACATTGGCCTCAGATTATACCACAGTGGCCTGGAGCCAAGGAATACGAGGCAAAAAAGCATTCATTGCATCATAACCTTGACCGCAGCGGCTGCCCTGCTTTTGAGCTTTGGACATTGATGCACTCGAGGGCCACTTTGTGCCAGTATTAGCTCTGCATGTCGTCCTGCCATCCATGCAGCAAGCCTACTGGCAAGAAAAATTAAATGAAATGAAACGTCAAATCAGAGAGAGGACAGAGAATGGTCTTTACCACAGGGCTTAGATTTCTGAGTGAAATGGAAAAGTGGATTTACGGCTGCTACACTGTATTGGGAGGATATGCTGCAAATTGAGTCAGTGAAACATGGAATGAAATTAATTCTCACTCAGCCTAGAAGTAAGATCTTCCCTCGAACAGAACACTATGTTTAATACATTGCACAGGTACTTTACTGTGACTCCTATACGTCCAATGTTATAAAGACCCACCACCTGAGTGCAGTGGCTCAGGCAGTAGAGCGGTTGTACTATAACCGGAAGGTTGACGGTTCAATTCCCCAGTTCATACTGTTGTGTCCTTGGGCAAGACACTTAACCCACCTTGTCCCCAGTGCAACCGTTCTGGTGTGTGACTGTAGAGGTGGGTTTGGTGGTGGTTGGAGAAGGTGTGCCTTGTGTGTGGCAGCCCCCCCCTCTCTGTCTGCCCCAGGTGTGAATGGAAGCATCATTTAAAGTGCTTTGGGTGCCTGAGAAGGATACAAAAAGTGCTATATAAATGCACACTACTTACCATAAAGAATAGCTAATGTTTTTGTGATCAAAGATGACAAGTAAAGATGAAGCCTTTTTTACATTTGCACTCAGATTTTCTACAGTTCTGTTCTGAAGTGCGTTGTGCATTGTAATTACAAGAAGAAATGTTGTACTGTTAGTTCATATTCCAGCTGTTTGCCAATAGACAGTAGCTTGCTGCAGTTGACTGAGGTGATGTTCGAAGAGGAACAGAAATGCCCCTGCCCCATCACAGTAATGTGTACAAAAAGCATTTAACTTTATTTTCATTCAAATTACATTTACATTACATTTATTCATTTAGCTGACGCTTTATCCAAAGCGACTTACATTAAGGTTCCATTCACCAGTGTTACAGCTAGAACACCACTGGAGGCAAGGTGGGTTAAGTCTCTTGCCCAAGGACACAACCACAGTATGAACTGTGGGGAGAGCGGGAATCGAACCACCTACCTTCCGTTTGAAGGACGACCGCTCTAACACTGAGCTTGCTTTGGACCGCAGAGAGGAAGACAGCTGCTTAGGGACCAAGGTTGGTACTGTTCTGGTCACAGTTATACTTTTGGAATTGCATTATTGCTAAATAAAAAAAATAATAGAACGTGAGCATGGCATGTGCAACCACAGATATACTGAGCAAAAAGCAGTATTTAGTGTTTTTTAGCTGATGTGAACAGTTTACAGAAAGACTCCAGTGGATTTCATTCCAGCTTCATTGAAAACTTGGGGGTAAAAAAAAAACATTCATCAAAGGTTAGTAAAGAGTAGCTGATAAATTGTTAATGTAGTGTGGACACATCACACTTAATTTCATTTTGGTGGAGTTTAAAACTAGGTCAGGCTCGAGTTTTGGAAACATTTAGCATCTGAGATAGTGTATATCAAGACAAAACCACAGTATTTCTTTAGCATTAACAAAGTTCATTTTTGGGGAGAGCAATTTAGCAAACCATGTTAGCACACAACTCTTATAAATCAAGTGAAATATACTAAACTTAGTAAATGTAATCATTGTATGATGCAAAAGTGCTAAAATCTCATAGGAGACACTGAGCACAAGATGTTAGACTTGGTTCAAACTTTAGCATCTCGCCTTAGAAAGTAATCATTAACTTAATTACCATAAATTAATGCAACATCTAATCTGACTTCTGCCTTCATTTATACACTTCCCAATTTCTCACAAGGAAGAAAACATTTTGAAAACCCCCTGGCAAAGTAACGTATCTGTTTTTTTATTACTAAGAATCCCATAAGCTCCCATTAAGACTATGATAAATGTTTGTAATAATGTGTAACCAGCTAAATAGTTTCTCACCAGCATTTCTAATTTTGTTTTGTTTAAAAAAAAGCTTGTAGAATTGCCAGGTTGCATTCATGTTCAATATGACTTTTTCTAAAAAAAAAAATGTCACAGGCATCTAGAGTCTAGTTAGCGTCACTAATGACAACGGGTCAAATGACAAATATCCATACCAGGTTTATAATGTAGTCACACAATTCACTCTGAGGCACATTCTTGTTAACTCACAGAAGGTGCTCCTTGGTGCTGCTCACCCTCTTTGCTCATGCAGTGATTTTTATTAACACTCCATGGATCAAGCGGAAATGGCCGCCCTCTGAGAGTCCAGATGCTGCAGGGAGGACCTTTGCTGACCTCGCGGCAGACCTGGGATCAGCATTGTGTGTGCCCACAATCATCATCCTAGGGCCCTTTTAGATGAGGTGTGCATAATGGGGAGGTTTCTCTCACTGAAGGATGAATCAATGTGCCATGAAGAAGAGAATTTCCAGGCCATTTCCCCCCCTGATTACCCCACCACATACAGCTCCTTAATAGCTTGTTGTGTGTCATAAATCTCTTTTTACCACCACAGCATCACAGATGTATTACAGCGTATGCCTTACATATTAACACTAAGGTGTCATTGAGCTTTGTGTTGCTCGTATGTTGAGTTAGTGCTGTAAGGTTTTAGGCTACACGTTCCATTTGTCCAATTGTCAGGACTGTCAGTGGAAGCACACTGGGGCGTGATGTGCAGCCGCCTGCTTATCTTTAAACAGCTCTCTGGTTTGTAATAAAGCTGTCCCCGAACAGGACAGTCTGAGGGATGTAGACTCCTCCGTCGCTCAGGTGGGACTGCAGTGGACATTCAGCAGGACCGGTCATATACATGCACAGTCCACACCAGGTACCAGATTAAAATGTGACCATTGTACATGCACCCATGGGCAATATTCACTTTTATGAAACTGTGTATTTCCCCCAAAGGAAATTCAGCCAGTTCAAATTGCTGTATATACTGTATTAACCATTTTTAGTGGTTGAAGTGGTTGACCAGAATTGCCTACAATCGGTGTCTGATGTAGGTCACAAGGTGAGTAGAGATTCCAAGTGTGTATGTTTCAACAAACAGCATCAGTGTCAAGTAAACTAACTCTTTAAGGATTTTCAGGAAACAAAATCTGGAAAAGTTTGGTAAAACAATGGCACATTTGCTTGTTTTATTGAAGGTAATCCTTGTTGGTACATCTGAGATCGGTACTGCCCACCAATATAAAACCACAATGTGCAATTCTGACATAACTAGAAAAATGTTACCCAACTGCAAAAAGAACTTTTACTTAATAATCTGCTAACACGTCATTGTAAGGAAAAAGACAGGATAATGCAATGTGTTTTTTCCCTTTCTTTCCCAAAAATTCATTGTTCCATTTTTAATAAATCATGTCATCAATAGGAAAAAAGTTTTAAGCCTTAGTTACAATCTTTCCCGAGGTCTCAACCTATGGGATTTTACGGCTGGAATTTATACTTTAATGTGTATGCTTGTGTAACAAACTCAATGCATTTACCAAAGTGATTTGTGAACACAGCTAATGAGCTAATACAATAATCCCAGTGTCATAATAAAAGCCTGATCTAATTAGTGGTGTACCAGCTGATGACTCAATTCCTTTTAGTTTTGGCAGTGTGTCGTGCTGCGCTATTATAGGCCTGATTAAATAAGTAAAATTATAAAAGCAATGTGCGCCTCAACAATTGAGCCTCTTCTGTAGGAACATGAAAGTTGGTTGCATAATTAATACTGAGTCCTCAGTACCTTTTGGCCCATCATGCAGGTCCAGATGGCAAGGTCAACTACCTCTAAAGATATAGTAGATAAGTATAAGATAAGTATTTATCAGAGTAGAAATGTATTTCATAAAAAAATGTTAAGGCCTATTTTTTTAATCAAGGATTTTATTGGATAAGAATGTTCACCCCGTGACCTCATACATAGTTGACTGCTCTTATTTAGACGAGACGAGAAACTCCCACTGGCTGTTGGTCCACACAGCTTGTCAACACTTAAACAATTGCATCAGAAAAGACAATCGTGCCAGTGACGGTTTGAACCAACAGCATTTTGTGAAAATTGCTTTGCCTTCTGCCAGACCAGATGGATTTCAGCTCAAGGTAAATAAACTTTTGTACTTGATCTAGAACAAAACTTATACTCACAACTTTAGCAAGAACTTTTTTTGACTAGAATCTTTTAAGAAATGCACTACATGACTGAAAAAAAAAGTTCTCTAACAAGTGGAACTGCACCAGAATCCTGTTGTGTGCATTAAAAATAGACATATAGGAACAGCTAATGTGGGCCTGTTAACATCGTGTGACGCTCAGAACTCTGCTGACATGATGTTTACTATTCAGGAATCAGATGAAACAGATAGTGCTTGAGCTAAAAATGTAAACAGCTTGATCCAACGGTGGCGTGTCTCACTGTGGCAGTGTACGTGCAAATGGATAGTTATGCTATTCGCCGCTTGTAAACACCACTCACTGTTGTCCAATTACTGATGTAAGGCCGCTCTGCTGTTGCCTTTAAGTCTCTGCATTTCCAAAAAGTCTAAACTGGCATGCTCGCATATGCCGTTACATTAATAGGCCAAAGGTTTTCTCTTCTTGCTGTCAGAACCATATATGCAGATGTGACAGCAAATGTAGATAGTGGTCATGAGGAGCAGTGGGAGAGCTCTCCGCATTAGTCATCCCTGCAGAATGAACCACGCTGACAGAAGCACTAATTAACGGTGAAAAAAAAAAGATCCTGGAGTGATTTCCATCCCGCTCCCCTCCACCTAATCAGTTTATAATAGTGTCTTACTCCTCCCGGATCATAATGTCTGCTCTCAGGCGCCGTCTCACTCCGGCACTAAGTCCTTAGCTGGAACCAACTCATTAGGACTAGAGGAGCTTTGTGCAAACCCCAACGAAAAACATGTTCAAGAAAAGGGTAACTTAAGTCAGCACACACAGGGAGCTGGTCAAATACAGGCTTACTGCCAAAATGCTGCTCTTCTCTGGAATTGACCACTGTATTTGATTCCTTTTGCTTTCTGTCGGTATGTTAACAGCATATTAGGTCATTCCAGGCCAGTATCCCTGAGGATTATATCCATATTGGATGAACCCACAGCCCTCAGCCAACGCTAACCAAGTGCTCTGTGAGTGCACTGCCACAGAGTCAGGCTATAATGGATGATGGGTGAACGGAATTTATGTTGACCATCACTTTACATTCAATACCGACATAGTGTAACAGCCTACCACAAACATGACAGTGATACTATTTACAGATAAAAGGCAATGTGTAAGTAACCATTAAAGAATGTGTTTGCTTATGAATTTCTTTTTGTAAATGGTTCTAATTATAAAAATAGAGTCACGCTTGCCCAGATCTTTTTGATTTTGACTCTTCTTTTTTTTTTACCATATAGACCAGTGCTTTCCTTCTTTTCTCCCATATTTACAAAGGCGAAAAAACAGACCAACTTTCTGATCATGTTTTAGCATTTTCTGTGGGGATGGTTATTTTAGCCTACCATTATGGTGTCATTCAATTATTTTTTGATGGTTTTGTTCTTTTTGATTGTTTATTACATATTCTAGTTCTTTTTTTACTGTTATCCTTTCCTTTTGATTGTTACCCATTTCCAAAAAGAGCTGTTTTAATTAACTCAACATGAACTTCTTGGTGTTTGAAAATACAATAACTTTTTGGCAACCCAAATAAAAATATTCCACAACCCTCTTTTGGGCCCCAGTCCACTCTTTGGGAACCACAGACCTAGGTCATTGTTTACTGTTCATGATCAAAAGGTTAAGCACAATGTCATTAAATGGCTCGTGATAGTTTTACATAAAATCATGTTTAAGTTACTGTTTTAAGTTGGCATTAAATGTTGTGGCGGCTGGGCCATAGAGAAATACATTATTTAACCAACATTTAACCAGTAAGCGTTATAAAAAGATCTTCCCTTTCAACTAATATTTAGCCTACATTCCCCGAACATTGTACATGGCAAGTTACAGATCCCCTTAAGTCTTAAGCAAACATGACAGTTATCTAGTTTATTTTTTGAGTCATCTTCACAAGATGGGTGGCATGGTGGCATTGTCGCCTCACAGCAAGAAAGTCCAGGGTTCGGAGAGGAGTTGAACGACCTGTGTGGAGTTTTCATGTTCTCCCCATTGAGTGGTTTCCCGCCAGGTACTCCAGTTTCCCCCACCAACATAAAAATCATGCCCGACTCTCCCTGGTTGTGGCTGCCGACAAGGAATTTCTCCACAGGGATGATAAAAAAAAAGATGCCATTATACACTAGGCTCTTTGTGGGGAGCTTGTATTATTCTTTAGGTATGGTACGGTATTGCTCTACCATGCGTCTTGTAACCTTAGCAACGTACTAGTTAAAACCATAAACTGATAGTAATAAATAATAAATCAGCTAACATGACGAAGTTTTCACTGCCAGTAACATCCCAGAAAGAATGCAGTACATTTATGATATTGTTGACAAAGCTACTCCAAAATTCTAAATGCATCACCATTTAGCCTGTAATAAAGTTAAATGCTTGAAGTTACGCTATGTGGAACTTCTATCACCAGCCGCCACTGTCGAAGGATGAGTTCTTTAATGCATCAGTACAAAATCACACATTGTCTTTTCCGTTTAATTGCACCACAAAAATTGCCAGAAACTACCTGAAGCTAGCTCACCAAACTCTACAGCTCACAGTCTAATGCAGCCTGTAATAAAGTCCATTTTCAAAACACACAGCAATTTATCGAAGCTAATGGGTTGTAAATATGCAGATTTGTAATTTTAGTGCAAAGCTTCAAGGAATATTAACAAAAACAAAACAGATGTGCACTTTCTGGCATAATAATAAAATGTAACCATGGGCAGTATTAAAATGCTTTGGAAAACCTACGAGAGACATTTTAGATTCAGAAAAGCTGCCAAAGTCTGAGTAAGATCAAAAATACAAAATTGTTGTGGCATTCGGGTTAGGGTTAGAGTATATAAATGTAAATCAAAATCTTGGAGCATCACAGTACATTTTAATGTAACAATCAACTCTGTCTTGGTTATTAATTCAACACAGTCAGTCAGTGCCTTGCAACCAATGTTCTCCGGGTGGAGGAGGAAACTACATCTAATAGAGTAGTGCTCCGTGATGGATGGCATACACTCCTGACATAATCCTAGCTGCTTCTGCCTCCATTGTGATATTGTTTTACACCGAAAAGGCCGCCTGTTACTCACTGCGTAATGAGCTTTGTGCAAGGACTCATGCGGCGTGTTGTCACTTTTGTGTCAAAGTGACGACGTGCTGCAAAACGGGACCGGTCTAAAACTGAAATGAAAAACCCGCTGCTGAAATTCTATTAACTCTCTTATGAGAAAATGTGCTTTACAGCTGATGAATGAAACACCGAGTTGATAACATCCCACAGCCACATGTCTGTCCAAAGCTTGTTAGTTGGATTTTCTGGTCTTCACCAAAAACACAACTGGATATTTTGCTTACAGGTCAGGAGAGATTTTGCATATAATGCCAGATAAATGGAATTTATGTAAATTTTGAAGAAACCAAAACAGAGTGAAATGACTTTTGGGGAATAGTTTGTGCTTGTGCCAGATATTGCTGTAGCGACCTACATAAACATCACATTAAGCAAACGTTTATTGGCACCATAACTGCAATATATGTAATTAAATCAAGCAGAGATTAAGTGTTTATGTGATTTGCTCGGATCATTCTGTGCACAAAAGGAAGTGCAGTCGTTTGGGGTGATGTTGAGTTCATGCGTACCTTTGCAACGGAAATCAAATCACAACACAGCATCACGTTTATCTCCCAGCCTCATGTAAAAAAAAAGGTGCACGAGCAGTAACGTGTTTATCACAATAGCAGTTCAATTGAGTGTTTGTCATAGACGGCTGCACTGAAACTGTTTATATGAATAAACAGAAATAAATCATGACCCTGTCCCCGGCTTGAAAACAATATAATCACACAATAAATAAAAGCCCTGCACAATTCCACAAGAGCCCATGGGTGTAAGGTACAACAATAGATTACTTTTAGTCTGACAAAAAGTTTGATTTGATTCATTTTATGTGTCACTATTGATTTTGTGTGTTTGTTGGTTTGGAGTCGATGCGTTGTTCATAAAGACAGATGCACTACGCTGACCGTCCCAGAGGCTAAACGACAGCTATATCTCTCTGAAAGGAGAACAGATGAAGATATATGTCATCGATGACCTGCAATAATACAGCCCATATGTTATCTGTAAACAGTAATCAATACAGCCACAAGCAGGAGGCAGCGCCACATGACAGCGGCTTGTTAAAGGGTTGGGCTTTGAATAGTGTGCAGTATAACAAGAGGGTAAGAAATGCTCTTCTGCAGCTAATTAATCTTGCATAAGCAAATACACAGCAAAATTTTACACTAAAAGAAAGCATGTCTTAACGGTTTCTTAACTGCTTATAACATTATTAATCCCAACCAAGGGCAATTAATTTGAGCAGCAAAGTACAACACCGAACAGACATGACAAACAAATACACACAATAACAAAGAAGAGACAAAAGTGTGCCTTAGAGATTAGATTAAAAATAGATACATTGATGTATAGAATAAATATGTCAACCAAGTCAGGTTCAAGAAGAAACAGCACTGCACACTGAACAAGCAAGATGACTGCAGACATTTAAGAGAACGCCACAGACCTGTGTTATTTTTCACATCTCTACCACTTCAACACAAGACAATATCAGACAAGTTTAGCCTACTTTGAAGTTGCTTTTCATTCCCTCGTGTGTTGTTCTAATGCTTCCAAGTCTAAAAGATCTGACCGTATGTATCACAGGTCCATTATTCCAGTAATGTCCCTCTTTAATGTTGCACAAACAGTATCATCTCGCAAGTGTCACAACCCACAACCACAGGGAGGAAGGGGTTGTGACACAAGAAATATTGTCAGATTTCATAAAACTCCCAACCTAAACATATTAGGATGCCAAAGCGTGATAATTCGTAATGATATGACTACAAAGCAAAATCACAATTAAGCAATTAACCAATATCCTTGATTACTGTTAATGTCCTACAGGGGGATCATAAATGTTGAGTGCCACCGAGGAATTTCCACACAGGCATAACAAAATAAACTGGCAATGTTTTGCAGCAATTGTGTTGTCATACTTTCCAATGAAGAAGCACATATCTCATTCTAAGAATAAGGAGTAAACTTATTAGGCTCCACAGGCCAAAATTATGAAATAACATTTAATATGAGATTTAGTATCAGCATCCCTTTACTCTCACAACACACTTTCTCTGTTGGACTTAAAGTTAGAAAAGTGTGGTTTTAAAAAACTAAAAAGAACTGAACAAGTTTACCTTTTTATTGCACAAAATATTATCTTAATGCTTTTGTGAATAAAAACTCAATGTACCAGTTTTATGTTCAGAATAAGTTTAAATAATCCAGGAATTTGGATGCAGCAGTCCAGTCCCAAAACATAGTGAGAGAATTTGTACATTCAATTATAGAAGAAGATTGTGTTCTGGAAATGTCAGACCAGAGACAGTTACCATTAAATTCCATCCAAAACTATATTCGCAGTGAGCAGTCCAGTCAGTCCAAACATCGTTATCATTTATGTTCTTTTTGAGCCGGGGACAGGCTGAGCAGCTGAGGGCCAGGTCAAGGGTGAGCTCTGCGCGTCGAGCGGCCACCGGACGACCTACGACCCCGGGCTGTGGGTGGTTTTCTGATGGTAGCGTCAGGCCGGCGGCTGCACAGCTGTAGCGGCAGAGGGAAGGCGTCCTCGGGCCCCAATTAGACGCAGAAGCGTACGGCGGGCCCCCCTCCAGGGAGCGCGCTGACACTGATGTGGCTGAGCAGCAGCTGAGGGGGAGGGTAGCCAGAGGTGCTACCTTTGAGGCGATGCCAATAAGTACGCTCCAAATGCACAGCGATCTTGTCAAACTTTCTCTCATTTTTGCAGCGCCATGGCAACTGGTCCGAGCTGGTGGCATGGTTGGCGGGAAGAAAAAGGGAGGGTCACATTAGTTCTCCCTGTCTGGTTTTAACAGGCTCACTCCATTTTGCTTCCATCCACATGAATATTTCTAGTGCACCCACGCAAGAACTGTACAAAATGACTAACTGCTTCTACAACGGAAAAGTTCTATTAAGGCTCAAAAGAGCAATAAACACAATATAAAAATGAAAATAAAAGTGAAAATCTAAATAAATTGTGCCTTTTTACTTGGGGTAAAGCTTGTGTTTATACTGGTGGAATGGATTTTGAAAACACAGAGTAAGAGCTGTAGCTAGGCCTTATCTTAATTATTAAAAGGCCCCAAAAAACTGTTTAGTCTGAAATCAAGAAAGGCTTTCCTTGTATTTCATCAGAAACTGTCCATTTTCGTTTATTGGGCTTTTTATCTGTTGAAACAGAAACCAAACATGTATCATCCAGGCCCAAACTTTTCAATGATTCTCACTGGCATTTTTTGTTAGCCCATTGAGGCCTGTTAAAGTAAAGAAAGATTGTCCTTGATATAGAAAAACAGAGGGCACATAAGGCAGAAAGGGCCGAATGGTGCAATAATGATAATGTATAATGATTAGCAACTATTACGATTGTCAACTAACAGCAAGAAGATCCTGGGTTGAATCCCACTCTGAGCAGGGCCTTTTTGTGTCTTCTCTTAGTTTTTTTTTTTCCTTTTTTGATTGGGACAGTGCATGTTAATGAACATACATGAGACACAACCACATGAATGTAAACATGCCAGATTGTAGCCGTAGGCTAATTTCACACCTTATCATACACCAGGGCAACAATCATACACATTCATGCACCAGTGCTGTGTCACTGGAGGCAATGAGAGTTAAGTGTCTTGCCCAAGGACACAACAACAGTATGAACTGTGGGGAGAGCGGGAATCGAACCGCCTACCTTCCGGTTGAAGGACGACCGCTCTACCACTGAGCTACAGCTTTTCCACCAGGTGCTCCGTTTTCCTGCCCTTTCAAAAACCTGTGCAATATGTTTCCTGTAGGAGAGGGGCATAGGGACACTGTGTGTGTGTGATTGTGAGTGTCTGCTTCCCCGGTGTAGAGTGGTGGGGAGTCACGTGGGCATAGGTGCATGTGACAGAGAGGAAGAGTTGGGAAGCCGTAATTTTTGTTGACTGCTACTGCTCTGTTTAATGTTTGGGTTTTCATTTCAGTATTCAATTTATCAATTTCTATATCATTTGTGCACCAACCAGTATTTGCTGTGATAGCTCAGTGGCTATAAGGATTATTTAGGAAGCTAAATATGGGGCTATATGTCTTCCTTGAAAAAGAGACAATCTCAACAATCTGGTTAGATATAGGCCAAATATTTAACTTTCTGTTGCTAACACTGTTGATGTATTGTCCTATTGATCCGTCCTTTTCCTTCTGGTTAGGTGAGAAGTTATTTTCTAATCAATACAACATCGTTATTCGGCAATATCTATGTCTGTGCAATTTATATTCACCAGAGCAGCTTGCAGTGAAAAAGCCTCTGAGCACTTCAACTCCTCCTGTGAAACCAAAAACTGAGCCTACATGTGCACGTCAAAAGAAGGCTACAGAATTTTTTTTGTCCTTTTGTTCTATAGTTTACAGACATAGGGCCGTTTTTTAAACTAAAGTATTGAAAACTTAGTAATTATCCACAGCAGCTGCTTTGTTTTGATGATTCTGGGAAAAACAGCATTTCAGGCAATTTTCTTAAATGACAGATGAGGGTTTGAGACACTAAGCAATGGCACCACTACACTACACCATTAACCCCATTATTTATAACAAGCATCGCTCTAAGACAGTTTGTTGCCGAGCGCTGGAAACAAAAATCTGTGTTCTTACAAAATCATACACATGTCATTTGAAGGTTTTGTTTAGTTCTGCGCAACTCCCCTGAACAATGTTGAAGTTGCCTTACACAATCTTACAACGGGACACTTTTTTTAAACAAAGCTCCATTTTCTTTTGCTGTTGAAGCTATACACTTAAATAATTCTGTGTTAAAATGTTGTGAGCAGATGACTTGGCTGACAGAACCTTTCCAACTTATGTTAATAAGCGTGTCTGGCGTTGAACGGTGGCCAACAGGCTGGCACTGAGCGGGAGTGAGAATCTGCACTGTCAATTACCCGACAGCTTGTAGACTCGCCACTCATCCACCAAATATAGCCGGCCCAAAGGACACTGGAACATGGCTGTGGAAGGCACTTCAAGTCCAAAGAAGGAGCTATGTGTTAGCAGGGAAGAAATGTTGATTATAATGTTACTAATGTGTCCACTGGAGAATATTGTTCAATATGGGATGAGTGAGTAATTATTTTTCTTTTCAACCCAAACAGTACTTTTAGATTTTTCACAGCAGGGAGAAGAGGAGAGGTAAGCTTTGTTTTCCGTCATTGCAGAGCATGAGTTATCACAATAAAATCTAATTCTAAACATAACCTACTGAGCAAATAAAAACCCTACATCTGTCATGGTCCACCCTTGTGTCTGTTTGTGTAGGCTTGTACTGAACCTTCTGTGTCTTATTGTGTAGTGTCTTACCCCTGTCTGTGTTTTCTGATTAACTTCCTGTCTTGTGTCTTTTCCACCTGTGTGATTACCTGCTCCGCCCCTAATGTGTTTCACCTGTCCCTCGTTGGTGTTCCTTTATAATTTTTCGCCTGTTCAGGGTCAGATTGTCCTTATCCCTGTCGTGAGTTTGTTGTTCTGGGTTCCTTATGTGTCCTTGTGTCACCTAGTGTTTGAGCTCCCTTGCTATGTTATTTATGTATATGTTTATTTGGGCCAGTTTTACTTTACCCCTCGTGTGAGGGTTCTGGTCATTTTCCCTTTCGATTATTGTACCCAGCCAGATTAGCTTTACCCCACGTGTGAGGTCTCTGGTCTTTTTAACTTCTAGTGTATTCCTTGTGTTAAGTGTATATAACTTCTAGTGTTAAGTGTATATAACTTCTAGTGTTCAGTGTATATAACTTCTAGTGTTCAGTGTATAACTTCTAGTGTTCAGTGTATATAACTTCTATGTTCAGTGTGTATAACTTGTAGTGTTCAGTGTGTATAACTTCTAGTGTTCAGTGTATATAACTTCTAGTGTTCAGTGTATATAACTTCTAGTGTTCAGTGTATTTAACTTCTAGTGTTCAGTGTGTATACCTTCTAGTGTTCAGTGTGTATAACTTCTAGTGTTCAGTGTGTATAACTTCTAGTGTTCAGTGTGTATAACTTCTAGTGTTCAGTGTATATAACTTCTAGTGTTCAGTGTGTATAACTTCTAGTGTTCAGTGTGTATAACTTCTAGTGTTCAGTGTATAACTTCTAGTGTTCAGTGTGTATAACTTCTAGTGTTCAGTGTGTATAACTTCTAGTGTTCAGTGTGTATAACTTCTAGTGTTCAGTGTGTATAACTTCTAGTGTTCAGTGTATATAACTTCTAGTGTTCAGTGTATATAACTTCTAGTGTTCAGTGTATATAACTTCTAGTGTTCAGTGTATATAACTTCTAGTGTTCAGTGTGTATAACTTCTAGTGTTCAGTGTATATAACTTCTAGTGTTCAGTGTATATAACTTCTAGTGTTCAGTGTATATAACTTCTAGTGTTCAGTGTGTATAACTTCTAGTGTTCAGTGTATATAACTTCTAGTGTTCAGTGTATATAACTTCTAGTGTTCAGTGTATATAACTTCTAGTGTATTGCTAGTGTTTTCTGTATTCTACTACTAATGTATTCCTAGTGTTTAGTGTATTCCATGTATTCAGTGTATTGTACTGTTGCCGGTAAATAAACCTTGTGAGACCATATGCCTTTGTGAGGTTCTGCATTGAGTCCTCCTGCCTGTTCCGGACACCGGGTTGTGACATCATATGGCTATAGTAGAGTTAATGCAGTAGATATACAGTATATTCTACTAATAACAATGTGGTCAAGGTGATCTAACAAACCTTTTAGGCCTAACCAACTTTACTACCTTTACTTCTTTTGTTACCTTGTGTTGTTAAAATTGCTTCCATTGTTTTCCTCACTTGTAAGTCGCTTTGGATAAAAGCGTCTGCTAAATGACTAAATGTAAATGTACTACTGTATTGTAAGACTGCCTGTTTTCTCAATGGTAAGTCCCACTGGTTGGATTTCCGTGAATGGGTTAAATATCTCCCTAAAATGTTACATTTGCTTAAGGAAACTCTTCTTTTTATTATTAAAAAGGAGGAAATGGCAAACTAACACTATTAGGCATTTCCAGTTTTAGAGAGTGATATCTAAAAAAATTGGGCACATCTTCATGTCTACATGCAAACACACAAGCAACAGGAAAGAACTAAATTAATTAGGTAATGTTTTAAGTAACACATGCAACAATTCCCCATGTCCCTTCAAATTCTGTCGACTTTTTATGGAAACATGACCTCTTACTGAATAAAGAATGGGAAAACTGCTCTACTTCTACTTCTTCCATTAAAGATAGCGATCTGAGGTTGACCCAATGACAAATGTGTAATATTTTCTGCATGTTTATCCCAGGTCCATGTCTGCTGTTGGTTCCCTGCTCTAAATAGCCAGTGCATTTCTCTACAGTGTTTCACAAACTTTTTTTCAAGGAACCCATATTTCAAAAGACGTAATGATTCTTGACCCAATTCCACTTTCTGTTCAAGCCTGATTTTATTAGTTTTCGTGTTTTAGGTATTTCTCTTAATTTTCATTTCTAATGCCATAAAATTGGTTTTAAAGCTGTTTTTTATGTCCTTTTTTAAGTGTCCTTTCAATTATTTATTAGGGCAGTGAACAGCACAGGTGTGTGTGAACTAGTAGTCATATGACCTTAATTATGTGACAAAAAAGGAAAAATATATTAAATGGAAATGAAAATTAAACTACTGTGAACCCATCAAGAAAATAAAATGGACACATCCGAGAAGCAAAAAATAAATAACAATTATTCATTCATTCATTTTGTACCGCTTAGTCCTGTTAGGGGTCGCGGGTGACTGGAGCCTATCACAGCAACTTTGGGCCTGAGGCAGGGTACACCCTGGACAATGGCCAGTTAGTCGCAGAGCTGACATTTAGAGACAGACAACCATTCGCTCTCACATTCATTCACTAGGGACACTTTAGATTTGCCAATTAACCTATACATGCATGTCTTTGGACGGTGGGAGGAAGCCGGAGTACCCAGAGAGAACTCACAGTAACACATGGAGGACATGCAGATTTCTCACAGAAAGACCAGAGTCAGCCGAGAATGTTTGAGTTGGCCGGGTTTTGAACTCACGACTTTCTTGCTGTGAGGCAGGAGTGCTAACTACTCGTGCACCCCTAAATAACCACCACCACAACCTCTCCATTCAACTAGGCCCATCAACCATTACACCGTCCAGCACTGCCAGAAATCTGGGAGTGGTAATTGATGATCAGCTAAACTTCACAAGTCATGTCACCAGCACCACCAGGTCCTGTAGATTCATCCTCTACAACATTAGAAAATTAGACCTTTCCTATCAGAGCACTCTATGCAAATTCTAGTCCAGGCTCTTGTCTTGTCCAAACTGGATTATTGCAATGCTCTACTGGCTGGACTCCCTGCCTGCACAACCAAACCTCTGCAGCTGATCCAGAATGCAGTGGCAAGAGTGGTCTTTAATGAACCAAAGAAAGCGCACGTAACTCCTCTCTTCATTAGGTTAAAGCTATGCTCTTGGCCTACAAGACCACCACTGGTTCTGCACCCTCATATCTTCACTCACTAATACAGACCTACGTTCCTACCAGATCCCTGCGCCTGCAAATGAACAACGCCTGGTGGTACCGTCCCAAAAGGTAAAAATCACTCTCACGTACCTTCTCTGGCTCTGTTCCACATTGGTGGAATGATCTACCTGCTGCTACAAGATCAGCAGATTCTGTAGCCATCTTTAAAAAACACCTGAAAACACATCTCTTCCGTCAACACCTGACTGACAAACACTGAGTTCTACTTCCTTTCTATTGATTCCTTTCTTTAAAAAAAAAAATAAAATAAAATTTCATCCTTAGCATTGTATACTGCGCTGGGTTTAAACTGACTAGTTTTTTGTGCACTTATGCTTTTTGTACCTTGTATTGTTAAAATTGCTTCCATTGTTTTCCTCACTTGTAAGTCGCTTTGGATAAAAGCATCTGCTAAATGACAAAAATGTAAATGTAAATAACAATTAACCCAAACTAAATAGAAAATGGAGTTTGTAAACATTATGTGGAACAAAAACAGAAAGTGGAATTGGATCAGGAATCATTTGGTCTTTTGAAATATGGGTCCCTTGGAAAAAAAGTCTCTGAAACAATGATGTAGAGAAATGCAATGGCTATTTAGAGCAGGGCACCACCAGCAGACATGGACCTGACCATCATCACATATCAAGGCCCTGGGGTAGGGGAAAGTCACAGCACATTCAAATGACATACATTCGCAAGTGGACGATTACATAAATATAGTGTAAATGTAACTGCTGGTTCTATGTAAAAAACACAATTTAATCAATATAGAGCTTTTTATCAAGCGGCACTAAGTGGATGTGAACAAAACAGAGGGATAGAAGAGTTTGTATAAGAACAATTATTAATGTAGCCCATTACATTGTTCAGGTAAATAAAAGTGTATGCAAGAACTGTCCTTCAAAGAGTAATAAAGGTGGCAATGGATTCCTTAGCTTTGAAAAAAAAAAAACTCCCTCCCAATACACCTTTTCAGACCTTTATGGACCTTTTCCCTGTACCCCAAATGACTCTGAACTTAAATAACTTAAACTACAGTAAAGACTTTACAAAATATGGAACTGAATCTGTAAATTGTTGCGGCATTCAAGAATAATAATGGATTGGATTTAATGAGCGCTTGACAGAGTCCATTATTCATTCACTCCACAGTCATACACTGGAGGTGGAGACATGGCAGCTATTTTGTGCCTATAGACTCTCCAATCTCCTCACATAAACTTAGACCAGTGCCACAGACACTGGAGGCAAGGTGGGTTAAGTGTCCAACCAACCTTCCTTACTCTTTAGTAGGTAGGTGGGAGACACGGATCACTTTGAAGGATGTTCCAGTTTCTTTGAATGACACATTTGATCCCATAAGAACGATTACTATGTTGAGAAAAAGATTCTTGAATGTTGTTGAGGGGAAAAGCAAATCAGAGTGTCTCGGACATCCTCTTCTTTATTTGCACTTGCTGTTGTGGCCTTTTGTCACCTTGCTTCTTCGACTTGACGTGATCCAGTTGAGCACTCCCAGTATCTTCTTTAAATATCCCTGTGTTTGGGAACCACAACCCTACATTGTGAAAAAAGAAATTGCAAAGTGTTTCGAAATCCTGCGCTGTTCAAAATGGTTCTACAGTAGTGGTCTCTGACATAACCTTTTCAAACCTTTAACAAAGAAGAGGGATTTAACATGATTGCCGAGAAGTCTCATTCCATACATTACAGTCACATGACCAGACAAAGCCCTCCTCAGATTGGTCGTATCAAAGTCCACCAGACCGGTCGAGGCTATTCAAACTGGATGGAAACCTCTCCAGGCAGACTCTCTAGGGTTCAACTCTGGCCAGTCATCCGGATGTTTTGTTCTTTCTCAATTTAGTGCTTTTTGTTAGATTTAATTACATTGGAGAGAAAATGACTACTGCGACTGAAGTTAAAAGAATTGTGTTTAAAGAAAGCCACAATTTATGTTGGGGGTATATCACACAAGCAAGTAAAATCCCCAAAAGATCTTCGCTCCCAATAAGTGCATTTGACAGTGACTTTCAAACACACAGTAAAAAGCCTGGAAGGGATGCTATGCCTACTCTACCAGCCTGGCCATAGCTGTCTGTCATCTACTCCCCTCTGTCCTGACTGTGCAGGATTGACAAAGTTTTGGACTTGCCTTTAAATGATGTATGCGAATTTACTATTTTATTTGCGAATTTAACATTTATTTTTATTTATATTAAGTGTGTGTATATAAAATATCAATATAAAAAATGGAAATGCTAACTGTAAGAACAATCCCTAAAGAATATAAGAATTATGGAAATGCAGTTTAAGAAAAGGGTGTCATTTAGACATTCATTTGTAAATGTTTATGTTGATACATGTTAATTTTAATTTTTTTATAGCTTATTTTATAATGCATGTTTTTAAACAATTGTTTTGTGTTTAACTCCAGGTATAAATGTTTCTTTTTTTTTCAATGTTTATTTATTTTTTATATACTAAATATATTTAAAAATCCAGTGTTGGAATCCGCTGGAAGGACAGCACAAGACGGTATGAGCCGTACCTGCTGGCCCAGGTCTCCCCAGCACCACCTGACCACACTGCAGCAGAAAAGTGTCTATAAACGCTGAAAGAGGTGGTGCACATGTACAGTATGTGTAAGTGGGGGGTAAAGTAAATTTACTTATTTATTAAAACATTGATCTTTTTCCTGGAACTAACCTGTTTGAAAGCTTCTCACCAAAAAGCTGAAGATAAGTATAACATTACAATACTAGAGCCTGTAACACAGGGGTTTAGTGCTACTGCCTCAAAGCACTCACCAACCTGTCACACCTGTGACAACATGAGAAACCATGTTTATTACTACTTTGTTAGGGTGTTAATATTTTATTTGGTGTGGGTTGTGTCTTTTGTGCATATTATTAAAATAATTAACTGGACTTGACACTGGTCTTTTTTCATAGCTATACTGTAGGTATCTCTCTCTATAACACATTCTCTCCCAGGGACAGTGAACCGCAGGTGAAACTGTTGAGACAAGAGTTTTCTTTACACAGTTGTAGAGGGAGACTTAAAATCTCTGTTTTGTGTCTAATTATTAACACTAAATTATACCAAAATCAAACTAAATGCATAGGTTTGCAATTTCTGAAACTTTGTTAGCATTTGCTGAGCATTAGCCTAAATTAGACAATGCTAACGTTTTATCACTAGCCCCATTCTCTCTTGTGCTGCAAGACTTCGCTCTTTAACTTTGGGAGTTGTTGAGACCGCAGTTTGAGCCAGTGGCACGAATGGATAAGGTTCTAACGTTAGCCCTGTGTGCACAGAAAAGTCCTCCACTTCGAAGGACTGCTCCCAAGCAAAGCTACTCGTGTTTCTCCAGTCTCCATCTTTGCGAGTCTGACAGCTGCTGTCAATCAATCCGTCACTGCGGGTCTCAGGAGCTCGCCCCCACTGAGCTCCGCCCTCGGTTTGTCCCCTCTGTCTCTGCTTGGGTTCTGCCCACTTTTCCAGCATTTTTCAAAAATTATCAGTGGGTGGAGTTATTTCCACGTGAATCAATGGGAGGCTATTTATTAGCCTAAATAAATCTGATAAGCTAATTAATGTGATAATTGACTATTGAATCATCACAATCATAGTTAGGAAAATAAAATCTCAACGCAAATGATATAATTTATTAACCTATTTTATGTTTCTGCGTTTGTAAAATATTATATTATTCCTTAAATGTATAGAGATGGGGAATATGCAGAGTTACGTGGTATCCATTCTCCAGGCACTGAGTGTGATAGATCCTGACAAAACCAACATTGTCAAGTTAATTGACTTTTTCAAATGCAACAGTTATCAGTGCATGGTGTTTGAAATGCTGGACTGCAGCCTGTTTGACCTGATGAAACAGCGGCAGTCCACATTTGAGCTGAATGAAATTCGGCCCATCACACAGCAGCTTCTGGTGGCGTTTGAGGCCCTTAAGAGCATAGGCATCCCACATACCGACCTTAGGCCAAACAACTTCATGCTTACTAATCATAAGGACCAGCCTTTAAAAGTCAAACTGATTGACTTTGGACTGGCGGGACACCGCTCTAAACTTAAGCTTGGCATGATGTTTCAGTCCACTGCTTTCCGGGCTCCAGAGGTCACGCTGGGCCTCCCACTGTTCGAGGCTTTGGACATGTGGTCTTTGGGCTGCTGCTTAGGAATGTGGTACTTAGGCTGCAACATCTTCTCTGCAAGTTCCTGCTATAAGAACCTTAGGACCATTGTACACCTTCTGGGACAACCAAATGATGAACTGTTGAACAAAGGCATGTTCACCAAAGAGTACTTTGTTCAGACAAATGGTTCTCCACAGTGGAGATTAACCCCCCCCCAAGAATACACGGCCACAACTGGAGAGCAGCCCTATGTTGTGACGAGTCCTCTTGATAAAATGTCAGATTTAGATGACGCCATAAAAAACAATGGGATCCACCATCAAGTTTCTGGAGTACAGCGACAGAATGGCTTTTCTGAGCCTTCTCAAAAACCTGCTCCATCTTGATCCAGAAAAAAGGATGACACCAAGCGAAGCGCTCCGGCATCCCTTCATCCCAATGGAGTATCTGGTCGAGAACAAAACAGATTATGCACAGTGGGCACGTGACATAATGACCCTCACTCTTAGGGACTTAACACCTGAATGTGCTCCTCAAGATGGAAGCAGAGAAGAAGATTTGGAACCAGAGAAGAGCAAAAATGAGGCTAGCTCCAACAATAGAGACCAGACCGTCCCATACTGGCTCAAAACCAGGGTCAGAAATAGAGTCCAATCTCGATATTGTCTCTTGTCTCAATGAGACAGGCAACCAGATTGAAGCTGACTCCCCTGAAGACCCCTGCATCGATCAGCGTAAGGGACCAGGAAGAGGAATCCGCCATCCAACACAAAGCTGTTCCTGGTCTCATTGAGACTGACACCCAGACTGGAGTTAGGATACTCATAAATCAACGTAGGAACAAGCAAGAACGAGCCACCGTCCAACACAAAAATGTTTCTTGTCCTATTGAGAGTGACAACCAGACTGAAGTCAATTAACCTAGGGACAAGCAACAGGAACATGTTCCTTGTCTCACTGGGATGATTGAAGCTGACTCTCATGAAGACATTAATCAAAGTAGGAAAGAGGAAGAGAGATCCACCCATCAATCCCATCAGCCCACAGCTGACACCTGTGGTGCTTCAAATTCGGCTGGCTCAAGTGAGAACTGCATCCAAAGTACAGTTAACCCGAGTCAAAGTTACAAAAGTTACATCATAAGTGCAGCCACGATAGTGAAGACGTTGCTGTACGCTGCATATTTGGGCTCTTTTGTTCTTGTTGCAACTATTGTATTTGCTTTGTGTCTTATCAATACATTGATCACGAAGCCCCATTCACCTAATCCTGACCCGCACCCTGCTCCCAGGACCACTCCAGCCATAACACGACGCCCCTCAAGATCCTCCTCTAAGGTGGCGCTAAAGCCCGTCCACAGGATGATCCACACACTGGTCCTGTGTGATCACCTCCAGCTTCAACAAACATATGGACCATCAACCTCTCTTACACTCTGATGAGGTTTACTCAATATAATCAATAATGTCTGTGAATGTTCTCTTGGAGAAAAAGTTAAAGCAAAGGATCTGAACTTAGTTTTCAAGGTAATGACGTTACACCCCTTGTAAAAGGGACTTTGTCAATTTTGTGATCGATTGATAAATCGGAATTGAAAAAGTCTCCTGGAATTTAGAGACAAAATGTCTTCACCTTGAAAAGTATAAGTACAGATGTCTTTTCTTTAACCTTTTTCTATAAGCAATAGTAAAAATCCAAAAACATAAATTTTAGTAAATTGTTTACAAAATAATTTAAATACTCTATACCAGGGGTGCTCAACCTTTTTCAGCACGCGAGCTACTTATAAAATGACCAAGTCAAAACGATCTACCCACTACAAAAATGCGAAACATATATTTATTTACAAATATATTAAGGATTCTTTATATGTACAATGTATGTTGATGTACCTTGCAAACCATAATACTGCACAACATGTACAGTGATTTAAGTGGACCAAAAGAAGTGTACTCTGCTTCTTTATATTTCAATGTTTTATTTATTTTTTATATACCAAATATATTTAAAAATCCAGTAAATCCGCTGGAAGGACAGCACAAGACGGTATGAGCTGTACCTGCTGGCCCAGGTCTCCCCAGCTCCACCTGACCACACTGCAGCAGAAAAGTGTCTAAAAACGCTGAAAGAGGTGGTGCACATGTACGGTATGTGTAATTGGAGGGTAAATTAAATCGACTTATTTATAAAAACATTGATCTTTTTCCTGGAACCAACCTGTTTAAAAGCGTCTCAAAACTGAAGATAAGTGTAACACTACAATACAAGTGCTAGAGCCTGTAACATAGGGGTTTAGTGCTACTGCCTCAAAGCACTCACCAACCTGTCACACCTGTGCATTACCTACAACATGAGAAACAATGTTTATTACTACTTTGTTGGGATGTTAATATTTTATTTGGTGAGAGTTGTGTCTTAGCTATACCGTAGGTAAATCTCTCTATAACACATTCTCTTGCAGGAACAATGAGCCGCAGGTGAAACTGTTGAGGCTATAGATTGTAAAAATTGTAAAAACAAGGTTTTTTTTACACAGTTGTAGAGGGAGACTTGAAATCTCTGTTTTGTGTCTAATTATTAACTCTAAATCATACCGAAATAAAACTAAATGCATAGGTTTGCAATTTCTGAAACTTCGTTAGCATTTGCTCAGCATTAGCCTAAATTGGACAATGCTAACGTTTTATTAATGCTAACAACTTTGGGAGTTGTTAAGACCGCGGTTTGAGCCAGTGGCACGAATTGATAAGGTTCTAACGTTAGCCCTGTGTGCACAGAAAAGTCCCCCACTACGAAGGACCGCTTCATAGCAAAGCTACTTGTGTCCCTAGGTTTATTAAGCAAAACTACTACTGTGCAAGCTACTATGTCTTAGGCTTCCACTAGGATGGCTCTTTTAGCTTTTAGCTATTTACCATGTAAAACTTATCAATGTCTTCATTTAATGAATCTTTGAAAATACATCGAATGCATATGTAAAGGTTTAGGCCTTTATTTCTGACAGTGGTGTAAATGATATTGTCTCAGTGGATAGAAACTATTTTCTAGTTCAACTGAAAATTTAGTTTTAAAAACTATAGCAGTTTTCTAAGCAGTTGGAAACAAGCTTGTGGCTGCTTTAACAATCTGCTTTTAGAAGAATAAGTTTCTACCAGAGGAAGGACTTAGCATGATAGCTATAACATAAGTTACTTCATTAGCTAGTTACTATGGCTACCCCACCACATTGGTACAATTTGACAGCTAATTACCCTGATTTAAAAAAACAGCTTAATATTGAGCCAATAGCTGATGTTCTCTCCTGAGGCTCTGGCATTAAACACGTGTCATGTGTTGGGGACATGTTGTGTCATGTGTCAATAGTCAAAACTATTGTGTTTATGCACAACTTGGCTAATGCTTATTCTTCCATTGTAAATATATGGCGTGGCACCGAGATGCGCTTGCTACTTACATTGTTGACAAACACAGGTCAGACTTTCAGATAAAATTCTAGCACTAGCCACTATTAGAAAAAATTATGTTAAGATTAGATAAAATATTTTTCTTAAAAGTGTTTAGAACAACTGTGCTTCATTTTGTGTCCTAACCAGTGTTGCCAACTTAGCGACTTTGTCGCTATATTTAGCGAGTTTTCAGACCCCTCTAGCGACAAATTTTCAAAAAAGCGACTAGCGACAAATCTAGCGACTTTTATTGGAGTTATTGGAGACTTTCTGAAGTGAAAGCACACATTGTTCTTAGTCTAATCAATGAGCAGCGGGTGCTGCCGCGGGCCCCACCCCCATCCCAAAGCACTCATAGTCGGCCCAGTCCTCGCGCAGCAGCCCCTCCCAGCTGCAGTCAGAGCAGGAGTTGTTCACCCCTCCACGTCCAGACTGCAAATGAATCGCGCATGTGCGGCAACTTGGCAAGCCGCCACTGGTGGATCCCGCCCAGGCTTACATTCAGCACTCGAAAATGTAAAATGTTCTTTGTCGAAACAATGTATGGTTAAAAATGTTAATGTTTTTCAGTCACTTGTTGTAGTCTCCTAAGTGGACCATAAGGTTAAAAACTAAACTTAAGAAAAAAGAAAAAAAAGAAAATAATATTGTAAAAAAATAAAAATAAAAAAGAAATTACGGTTAAAAATGTTAATACTTTACTGTGACATGTTGTAGGCTCCTAAGTGGACCATAAGTATAAAAAAAAAAATAAATAAAATAAAATAATAAATAAATAAAAAAAATATTTAAAAGAAACTCCGCCGGAGTGTCTCTTTTAGGTCACTTTATCCCAAGCCCGGATAAAGGAGGAGGGTTGAAATTGTGAAGTAATAAACAAAAACAAGAGTCGACAGAAAGTTTCATTTTAAATTTAAAGAATTTAGTTTGACCGTTTTGATTTCCATTGTTCTCGTGTGCTTATCACTTAATTGAAATGAGAAATGAGCTTTATTGGGACAGTCGGCTATATCATAAAAATAAAATACAGTAAAAGAGACCATGTGAGCACAAATTTGTCAAGAAAGCACGTTAGGCAGGGAGAACGCAAGAAAGTATGCAATTTAGTATGATGACGCGATGACGTAATGACGTCACGAATATGCTAATTTACGTATGATGTCATCTAGCGACATTTAGCGGCTTTTTGGCCAGGCTTTAGCTACTTTCCTTTGAAAAGAGTTGGCAACACTGGTCCTAACAGGTGTTGTGCCAGAATAAGTGTCCCTGCCAGGTGTGCCACTGTCTGCTGGGGCAGCTAGTTTTGCCAAACAAGCTGAATTTTTTTGGGTAAAGTGTTGTCTGTAAAGGTTCGCAGTCATCCAGGACATCTTGAAAATAAGGTTAAAGTAACAGCATCTGGATTCAGTTTTAAGCTCAGCTCTCTTACCAGTTGATCTCAGAATTGATAAAGTCTCTTGGAATCAGAGACGAAACGTCACCTTGAAAACTGAATCCAGATGCTGTTACTTTAACCTTTTTTTCTTGGTAAAGTATTATTAAAATATGTGGCAGGTGGAGGATAGCATGTTGTTTTACTCTTCTGTAGAAGACCAAAAGTCTTTTTTTTATTTCGGAGTTTGTAACTTCTCCCCGTGCCCGCGTAGGTTTCTTCTGGGTACTCTGGTTTTTCGCTTTCACTGAAGCTGTGTGGGCAAGTCTTCATTGTAAATGAGAATTAGTTCTCAAATAACCTACCTGGTTAAATAATGAATAAATTAAAAATATATATATATATTCTATAGATTTTTACATCTGAACTGTTGACTATCTTCCGGTTTATTTCAAATAAATGAAACAACAAATATGGCATGATATCTTTTTCAGTGTTCAAACATGACGCATGAATAGTAGACCAGACGGTTCACAACAACTCTAATAAAAAATGCAAATAAATGAGCTACAACACAAATTTAAAATTTTTTATTAGTTTTTTGGCTTTAAGACAAATTGGTTAATAATTGTGCAGTTTCCACAAAGACAAAAGTTGTTCACTGTGTGTTGTTAATGTTTTTTTTCCTTTGTCATAATAACTCAAAGGTTAAACCAAGGTTTCTTTAGCGTTAGCCAGGGGCAGTGTTGGTCATCTTACTTCAAAAAAGAAATTAGTTACAGTTACAAATTACTTTAACCAAAAAGTAATTGAGTTAGTAACTCAGTTACCACATTGTAAAAGTAACTCAGTTACTCAGCAAAGTAACTGAAGTTATTTTTTATGTTCTATAAGGGTATTAAGTTCTATAACAGCTTAAATCTCAAAGATGTTTAAATTAACTGATTGAAATATATAAACACTATATATAGTATTTTAGAACATTTGGTATTTATTTCAACTCAATAGATTTCAGTCTGCCATATGATATACATAGAAATAAAAACATAAAAAATAAATATTGAAAATAAAATTCAATGGCAAAATTAAGTCACACAAATAAACTTGTGTAAAAAGAAACAAAGGGAGAGCTGGCCATTAAGTAGTGCAAATCTCTGTACCTGTAAATTATTGCACAATAAACAAAACACAATCCAACTCTCTCTGTAGATTATCATGTTGTTCATTCTCAAAGAAAATGAAAAATACATTATTCTATTATAAAATACTCCTCATCTAACAACTAAACCAGTGGTTGTTGCTGACACGTAAAATCGAGCGTTGCCTGTTTTAACAGTGGCTCTGTCTCCTTCACTGGAACTCACGCAGCTGCCTTTGGGGTTAGCTGCAGCAACAAGTGTTGTGTTAGCATGTGTTGATGTGAGGTGCTTCATAAGATTTGAGTTACTTGAGGCAGACATGGATAAAGTCTTTTTTCCTGGACATAGCATGTTACAGAAACAGTCTTGCCTTTAATTTCAATTAACGAAAAGTAGTGCCGGTACTTCCAGTTCGAGAACGCCACCTTTGAATTTCCCCGGCTCCTCGGCATTGTCGCTGACGCTGTCTTGTGTTTAGTGGAAGTCAAGAGCGCGCAGTCAGACTGCATCAGCCAATCATTGCTTTTGCAGCGGTGTCATCATTCCCACCCCTGCTCTCTCCAGCAGCAGCTGATGCGTAGTCAAAGCATGACACCTCGCGCTTTATTCAACCAAATTGTAGTAACGCGACACTTTACATTCTCAGTGACGATAACGGCATTACAACGATGGGAAAGTAATTAATTAGATTACTTCGTTACTGAAAAATTAACGCCGTTATATTCTAAAGCCGTTACTTCCAACACTGGCCAGGGGGAATTTAAATTTGCATCTGTAAATATATATAAATATTTTTTTAATGATTACAATGAATAAAGTAAGATGACTAAAGTAGAGCATTGCAACTTTTATACCGTCCAGTTTGGAAACCATGTAGAAGTTTTCTTACCTTCTACAGGGTCTCCAAACATGACAAAGAAACATCCTATGCAAAGGATCTTGACATCAGCTAAGAACAGAAGCTACTAGGAATTAATCCAAACAAACACAATTTTGTGTGATCAGTGTTGATTAAAAGTGTACACTTAAGAGTTACAAACACAAGGCACTGGGAATGTGTCCAGCTAATAAAGGGCTTTATTCCAAAGTACAGCGTAGAGTTGTCCTTTAACAAAGACGGTAAAAGCCCACAGTCCCTTGAGTGTCATTAGGGGAAGTCATTTGAAGAAGCCCAGTTTGTTCCTTGTGAAGAATTGCGGGGATAAAATGCTAATTTCAACAGCTCTTGTACAAACATGACCCTTGTGGAACTCCAGGGGAGGATTTCTTATCTAAGGTACCCCAGAGATGTGATATTTTTTCCCAAGTGATTTATTAAAACGGGGCTGGGCTGTAGAGCGGTGCAGAGCTGAGATTCGGGGTAAGGTCTACTATGCCCGCGGGTTGTGTGTGCACCAGCAATGTGACAAATTAACATCAAAAAGTGCTTTCTGTTTCTAGAAACGAAGGGGAAAACTTCCACCGAGCTGATTTATGTCATCAAAGCACTACTCCACATGGCGGCCGCCCTCGCCATTCAGACAGCTCTCAGCCACAGTAAATGGGGCCATTTAATTAAACCTAAAATGAAATTACCTCATTCTATTTGGCCTAAATGTGACCCAACCGTAACACAAGGTGATCTCTGAGGATGAGCAGGAGATGTTCTGTCTGCAGGGGTTTATGACTGGAAGGGTGTTTAAGAAACATAAAGCATGATCCGAGATTTCATTTTCTTTAATCGACACATAATGACAGTATCATCTTTAGCAGTTCAGACCTTTTTCTATTGGATTAAAAGGTGAACAAACTTGGATGTTATAGCCAAATGTATTATGAAAAAGGTTTTTTTTTAGTCAGCTGAACAATTAGACCAGACAATACAAATATAATACAACACAAGTAAATTGCATTTGTTTTCCAGTCTCGTGTAGGATTATTACTTACATTGTATTTTATCTCTTGTAAATCGCATTGTAAGTGTAACATCAGGCCGTCAGGAGAACCTTGAGTGAACCTGATGACTGTTTTGTTTCACTGTTCAGTAAAATGGTAAAGAAAACATGTTAAACACTATAGACACCACTGTGGATTTGAAGTCTTTGGTGGTTACTGTTGGGTCACACTCAGGGTATGCTCCAAGGACCCTCTAATGTCTGTCTGCATTAAGCACTTAAAGGCACTATTGCGTTTAAGAAATAGTTTGCTTAGATTTAAAAATAGAGGTTTTATTTTACCTATTGCTGTTAAGAAAAAAAAAAGGTTGAAGTAAAAGCATCTGGACTCAGTTTTCAAGGTGAAGACGTTTTGTCTCTAATTCCAATAGACTTTCTCAATATATATATATATATATATATAGTTAATGTGCATAAAGGCGCCAAGAAAAGATGGAAAAATCTCCAAAAGGCATCAAATGACAGATTAGACATCCTTATAATAAGTTAAAAAAAACTTAGATTTTATTTCCATCATTTACTCTTTCAAAATAACAGAAAACAAAAAAATGGTGTCTGCAAAGGTTTGGGCACCCTGCAGAGTTAATACCTTGTACTGTCCCCTTTAGACCAGGTGTATAAACTTTAGACCAGTATAAACTGAAAAACTCTTTGACCCTCACCCAGGGTCATGAAATCAATCTGCCCCTTTTTTTTGCCTGCACTCTACATATTCAATTAAGTAACAGTTGACATTTAGTACAAGTAAGGTTGTTAAAACTTGATTATGTTGGTACGATCTTTAGGGAAAAAAAATGCCCACACCAGTTCACAGACAATACATTCCTTTAGGCTTATGTAGATGTGACCTTTAGCTCGCACAAGGGCACTTAGCACCTTCAAACCTCAGGGCAGGTGAACTGAAAGTGGTGGCCACAGTTCAGTGTAGAACTGCAAGAACGCGCATAGGGGACGCAGGTTTTGACATGCAAAACCTGCGTCCCCTATGCGCGTTTGAGTTAACCTGGCCATGCTCCTAAACGCATAAATGTTACTTAAAAGACAGAAAATAATTTAATATGGACTGAAGCTTATTTCATGATGAGTTTTAGTTTACTACATTTTAACCGCTTCTGGGACCAGCCGAAAGGAGCTGGGAGCGCGCAGAGAGTAAACGGAGCTGAGCTGGAGCTGCGCGATCACACAGACACAGAGCACACAGAGCAACAGGCTCAGGTGCGGACACAGACAAAGAGTCAGATGACATGATAATAGAGCGCAATATATTCTGCTGTTTGTTTTGTTTTAAAGTTGTTCATAAAGTAACCTGTTATCAGCGAGCTAAAGGAAAGCTAACTTCATGTAGCAACAGTTTGTCGGAGTTTCACAAACTCCTCCCTCTGAGTGTTACCATAGAGACTCTGATGCTTTGATCTTTGATAATGAGCTGTTGTATTACTAGTGTAGTTTTATTAATTCAATTTAAACACACAGGCTATATGCCAACCCAAACTCTGGGATGTTAAACAAACGTAGAGCTATGAAGGTATCATCACAAACACAAAATGATATAAATATAATCCCTCGTCCTTCTGTTGATATTGTAGGTCCACAGTTAAGCTTAATAAGCAAAGAAAATAGAGTTTAAAATGCATTTAGTCTCTGCAGTAAGATACTATAGACTATGTGTTAGATGAGTTATTATTACTTTTACATCTTCATGCTCCCATCCCCCCTATTACAGGTCATGTGACCTTTGGCCATCACGCCAAGGCACTTGACCCAGAGGAAACACTGCAAATTATTTTTTAACATTGCAATAATATTTTTTTTTTATTATGGTGCAATATATCAATAACAAAATGTAGTTATTGTGACAGCCCCAGTTGGTAACAGAAGAGCTTATTTCTTGTAGCATTCTTGTTAATTTATAAGAAACCAATGCCCCACTGTGTACATTATATTTGGTCTGAATTTATTTTGTGTTACTAAGTTTCCTTTTTTTTTGCTCTTTCTGTAGGACATTTCTTGTTTTAAGGAACATGTTTTGTTTTTTTGACATATCTTTACACACATGTCATGTGCTTAATAAAGAATAATTACCCTTTTTTACAATACAAATATTGTTTATTGTGTTAAATAATACTTCAATTAATCTATCAAAAACAAAATTGATAGATTGATCAATAGAAAAATAATTGTTAGTTGCAGCTCTAGTTCAGTGTGGTTGAATTCAAGAAGAGAAATTTAAAAACTATGCATATAAATATTAGTTTAATTGAGAAAGCAGTATTTTGGATTTCTCTTAATTGGTGTATTGCTGCATGTACAGCTTACTCTGACAAAAGTCTTGAGCTGGACAGAAATGTGTTTTTCTGACTTATTTGTGTTTGTGTACTTTCATCTCAGAATGTCAGACTGTTATTGTAGATTGCCTAGTTTATTTTAATTTAATGCAAGAAACAAATCTGATTTAATGTTGGCTTCTTTTCTCTTTTAAACAAAAGTTGAATGCTTAAAAACAAACACTACATGAATGCAGCATCAGACTGTGGACTCTAAGCTCTGCATGTAAACGTACTAAGTATAAGCCTCTGTTATAAAGCATTTTCATGAGATGGAATAACAAGATGAATAAAGACTCATTAGCAGATTAGAAATGATGACAGTACATATTCATGGCCACAGATCAACTAAGATTCCTGAAGAGGTTCTGGATAAAAGAGTTGGGGAGTAGCGTTTGCTCAGTGCTGGGGAAGAGCTGAATGATTTGGTATGGATGCCGTTGGGCATCTCGGCAAAGACTGCTGACCCTGTGACCTAGATGTGGATGAGTGCTGGAAAATGGATGGCTGCAAGGATAATGCAGTGACTTCCAACCTGAGGCCAGATGTACAATGGATATGTAGACACAAAATCCAGGACTAGGCATTTTTGTGTGATATATAGTAGCATAGCTGCCAGCTTAGATTGATGAGTCTTAAAATAGATTAAGTAGAATGTTTGAAAGAACATTTTATTATATTCTGCTTTTGCATTGATAATTGCATTTAGCTGCTGTTGTTCTCTTTGTCACTAAATGAATAAAAACACATGCCGCTCTGCACTCTATTGTCATGTCTAATAATTTGTGGAGCACTCACCATTTTATGTGCAATTAATGAATGATTAATTAATGGTGTGTTCACATGCATTTACAGCTAATGACCGGATACAATTTCACAATGACTGGGTTTTATGAAACACGGTCCTACGCAGTTCTCTGTGAATCTGATTAAAACAGAGGAGTTACACATTTCTCACCTCTGCTAGCATGGTTATGATTATGGACCCACATAAAGTTTTATGCCTGTGGTCCCTGGACACTGCTTCTCACTAGGAGAAATATTGAAAGGTCCTACTAAATTAAATCTTTCCAGAATCCCATCAGACCAAAGTTGTTCACTCATAATGTTTTTACTAGACCAATGCAGTGCAAGGCGTAAACGGCAACATACAACTGTTAGAATAAGTGGTACCTGAATGATGAAGTATTGTTTGCAATATTTGGGGTAAGAAGTTCATGAATATTCAGATCAGCTCTTTTTTAGCAAACGGTAGCCCACCTGTGGAAGTAATAAAGACACAATATGCAGTTTTGGATTAAAAAAGAAATGAATCCCCACATAATGATTTTCTCTTTAGGCAATTACACCTCACAGAAGAAAGTAAAAGGAAGCAAAACTGTATAAAAAATGGATTGAGTCACTAAATCTGAATTAACAATGACCTGAAGTGTGTTCCATAAGCTAGACTTGGATTCATACGTCTGCCTCATTTTGTTATGATCTGTGGCCAATAAAACAGGCTCATTATGAATCTAAGTCAATCTCCAGGGCAACTTCAGCCGGATCCAAAGAAGGCTAAAACAGACTGAACATAATATTTCTTTCTTCTAGTTGGAGAAAATAGTTTAAACCCCAAATATTATATTGTAAAAGCAATCATTTGTGGAAAAAAAAAAAAAGGCTGGAGGTGAATGGAATCTGAGACGACAAAAGAAAATAAGGTAGTGGAGCTTTAAAGACAGTATTAGCCCAAACTTCTGATGAATCTGGCAGAGTGTGGACAGATCACTAAGAGTATATGTCAACTGAAAATATCTGAAATAAATAATGTTTATATACATTAGGGACTTTTATACATTGCTATTGACACTATTTAAATATTTATAATACTGATTTAGTAATGATGTTTTACAAACAGGATCTATTGTTCTCTGCATTATCACACAGAACTTGTTTATAATTTAATACACCTATACGCATAAAAGTGCTGACATAAAATTACTGGATAACATTAGGCTTCTATACAGTCCATGTGTGGTAGGTAGTAATGCACAATGGTAGACAATGTATTTCTATTAACTGCACTATGCACTGAGCTGAGCAGGAGGGAAATGTCTTGAAGGTCAATGTTCCACAAGTGGCCATAATGAACAGTGTACTTAATGTACTCCTCAGAGCATGCTCTGCCCTGTGAGTGTCTACATATTGAGTCTGCAATATTACTTGACTGTGTTGTTTCATTTCAAGCCCCCTGCAGTAAAAGTAAGCATACACTTGAAGCATAAACAATCACTCTCTCAGTGCTATTGGTTTGCACAGGATATTTACTAGTGCTGTGGAAAAATGGAAGCGAGCAGTATACTGTAGAGGTGGTCAGCTGTGTTATGAGGATGGCCATATGCTGTATAGTATATACAATGTTCTGGTGTGGAATATGAGACATTTTTCAGTTTAAATCACACACAACTGTACTGCAGTTTAATACATTCTGCCTCCCTGTTTTATCCTCCAAGACAATCTTTAAGTGACTATTTAGTTAAGTAACTTTTGAAATAAGCTGAAATCACATTATATTTTGTAGTGCCTACAAATATTCTTGCATCATCATTTTGTCTACTTTGTTGATTCCTGGGAAATGTAGTGAACCATGGTCCAGAGCAATGTGCAACATGTTGGCTCAACCTTTCTGTGAGAAGTCTGCATGTCCTTCCCTGTGTTCTCTCTGGGTACTCCTGCTTCCTCCCACCGCCCAAAGACATGCATGTGTATGTGGACCTAACTCTAATTTTCCTGGATCTAGGAATATTGGAGAAAACAATTGCTCTAGCTGAGATTCAAGCCCCAGTTCCTTACTCCAAGCTGCACACTCTACTGAGTAATCTAAACCACCATTGATACAACTGTGATTCTGTTACTTTAGGCTTCAATCAAATTCAAATCTCTGAGCTAAATACATTCAGCCCAGGTAGCTTATAATTCAAGGCGCGGGCCTTCACACCTGTCAATCACCAAATAAGTAAGTATTAGTGCTGCAATACGGCTATTTTTCTTATTTTTATGGAAATTTATATAAATTGGTGCCATCAACACAATAATCTATGTTCTATAATCTTTCACAACATATAAAAACATAAAAAAATACACATTTTATTTTAATACATCTAGTAAATGTTTACATAAAAAGTCTAAATGACAGGAAAGGCTCAGCCTATCTAGCCCATTGATAACAGCCGCCCTTGACTGCGACTAAAAGAAAACCAAATTGACAACAAAGTTGCTATCTTTGAATACCAAGTCAATAAGAGCACCAGAATGTTTGCCCTGTTAGGTGACCTTGGTATACTAACCTGAAAGAAAGATTTGTTTCGATAAACATTCAGTTGTTAGAGGACTGTTTTTTGGCCCTGTTAGGAACAAACAGAATTCTTTGTTTTTGTTTGTTTATATCTATATATGTATTGACAAGGGCAACAACAGATGGACTTTAATCTCAAATTTCACACTGCTGAGAAACAACATCAAAGTGGAGCAGCCTCTGGGAGTTAAAAAAAAAAAAATCCCCAAAAATAAAGAACAGCAGCATTTACATGAGCCGAGCTGTGTATCCCAGGCAGCGACGGGGAGGAACATCCAATATTTAAAAGGTTGGAGACGGAGAGAGCCTTTGCTACACAAACTTATTTGATCTGCAACTATTATTTCAAGGGCAAATCAAGGTAAATAATATCCCTGCCGTGTCGGGTTTTGAAGTTAGAAAAATATGCCTACTGCCACCAGTCCTCACACGCCTTTACTGAGATTTAATGGGGCTATATTTAGTGCCGACTTCATTACAGCATGTCAGTTCTCAACAGTCATGACAGTGGAATTGCCTTTATAATTTATTTCCCTGTGTAACTACAGCTTACTTATGCCTTTGAAGTGTGCTATTACACACAGGCTGACAGAAATCAGGAAGAAACAATATTTTTAGTCTTTTTAATGAACAAGAACAAACCCATATTAACAGAATTTGTCTGTGACTGCATCTTTTGTACATAGTTTAGTTTAGAACATTTACACAATATTTACAGAACACATACAGGATAATACCAACAGTTACGTCTGTGGGCTACTATACTCTTTTTGCATAACTGTGTTTTGAGAGAGCTGTTTTTATTATAGTCCATCATACAAAATGTTACTTGGAATATTACTTTTGTATCTTATACTGTTAGTTGGTTTCATCTGGTATACTGCATTTTTGTATTTTAACGTAATGTAATGTAAAAAGTGATTCAATGAAACCTGTGAGTTTGGTCACATAAGTCTTTGCTCAGATAAAAAAATCTTACTCAGGAACTTGTATTTGGTTCATTCATAGCAATGTAAACCACTGAGCCACTGCGCCACCAGAGTGGTTGTCTCTCAACTGGAAGGTTGGTGGTTCGATTCCCGCTCTCCCCACAGTTCATACTGTCATGTCCTTGGGCAAGACACTTAACCCACCTTGCCTCCAGTGGTGTTCCAGCTGTAACACTGGTGAATGGAACCTTAATGTAAGTCACTTTGGCTAAATGACTAAATGTAAATGTAAACAGTTCCACAATAAATTAATGGAGGTCACTTTCCGTGACTTTTCTTGCACTCTCTTCTCACTGTGTATATGATTGATAATGCAATTTTACGCCTATAATTTTTTTTTACCAGGATTTATGAAAAGTACATTTGCCACAGTGAGCCTGGTCTGGTCACTAGCCTGCCAAAATTATCCAGCTAGCCTGTTTAGCTGTTGACATGTAGCAAGTGAAGTCACTGAAAATATCTGGCAGTGTTTCAAGAAAGTGTAATATCATTTAAGGTTGTGCTGCAAAGAAAATGATTAAAGGATAAAAAAGAGAGAGATGCCTAGTGTACAGCTGCAGGGCACTTTCAACTTCTAAAATTGTCGGCTATTGTATTGTTTATTATTGTATTCTATTTTCATATGTTGTACTTTTTTCACGTTAAAATCATTTATACTCTATGTGCCATCATCACTCGAGCCCTCAAACATCACCTTAGAGCACTTTGGCCAAGCACAAACTTCAACTTAACGACAGTGGAGGTTTTTTTTGCCGTATAAACCAATGAGTAACAATGACCAATAATAATAATAATAATAATAATAATAATAACTGTCACTTCCCATTTTTTATCAGTCATGCTAGTCTGTTAGCCAAACATTAACATCAACTAAAACCAAAGAAATCCTGCGTAACTTTTAACCAGCAGAGGACACAGAAACCTCTCTGTGCAAACGGCCGCCATGTTTTTTACATTTAAGACAGAAAGTTGGAGGTTTTTGTACAGCTGAGGGTACTGTGTCAGTGAGATAGGCATGATTCTACCAATCTGCCAGTCTCGGAACCATCCAAAATATTTTGAGCTATCATGGCTAAAAGTTACGCGGTGCTACTTTAACAGAACAAATTTTATTCATAAAAAAAGCCATAGCCTCTTTTAGCCAACACTGTGGTTGCTGTTAGCTGTAAAGCAAACTGCAGTTTTTACTTATCTTTTAAAAACCCTTTACATTTATTTTGCTATTTATCTGTTCCCTCAATATGTAATTAAAGTCACCTTGTACAACGTTTAGCTAGCAGAGGGGACAGACTCCTTTCTGTGCAACCCATACATAGCGTTGACATCTTTTTTACAAGTCGAGACGTTTAAGATGGCAATTTTGTATGAAAGAACATGTCTTCTGAAACAGTGTCAATTGAGTGTATTTTGTACAAATACAATTCTGCTAGAGTGCAGTTATTGGCCTATTTTCTTTATTATATGCGTTGTGTGGTCTCTCGCGATATGCTTTTGCCCCAGGGACAGGAAAGGAGGTTTCTGTCCAACTGAAGGGTACTGTGACAGACATGATTCTACAAATCTCATGTCTAAGAACCATTAAAATGATTTTAAGAATATATATTTATGGCCTAAAAATGACGCAGGTTAACTTTAAATAAAAAAATAAATAAAAATAAAGACTAAACCCAAAGCTCCTCCAAGAAAGGCATTTTAGTATAAGAAAGGTTGTGTGACTATTTGCTAAAATATGTGAATATATTAGCACAATTAGCAGACTCAAGTGTTACTGCTCCTGTAATAAAAAACAATTAATAGAAAAATAAAAACACATTGACATTTCCATGATGTGATTCATGCACATAAAGGCAGTACCTCGATATAAAATGCCCTCCGTTGGGGATCATTACTGCTTTTCCAAGTCCTGTAATGATCGATCCCTCTCAATCTAACCGAGCACTTAGCAGGCGACACAAGCCGAGCAGTGCTCACATTAGACTTAGGCTGGAGACAGAGGGACACTCAGCATTGATCAGGGCTTTTAATCTCATAAGATTAAGAGCCCTCCAGTTAATTACAGAACAAATGGCGGTATGTGGCAGCTTTACATCCTCGACATGATTAACTGCAACACAAGTGTCTGAGCGCACTTCACTAAATCAAAAGTCTGCTGCTTGTCTTTTATTGTTCAAATCTGATGTAAAGTAATTAGAGAGGTACAGATTTGAACAGAGGGGGAAGTCACTGCTTATAACCTGATTAGTGAGATAGAAGGTGTTTAGCTTAGGTCATATAAAAGCATCCATTTGATGTGCAATGGAAATATCTTAACTTGTGGGCCCAGAAACGTTGCTCATCATGCTAAGTATAGCCAGTCACAATCTTTGTTATTTTTTACATGTTTTACTTCGTACCACTGTTTTAAAACTCCAGTTATAACAAATAATTTGAATTCCTCTACTTGCATGTAATCACACTGATTTACTTGTCACTCTACCTTCTGCCGGCACATTTCACCTTACTCAGACACTGCATAAAAAATCCACATACAGATTCCACTCACTGACAGGTGCCATGGTAACAAGATAATCATTGTAATTCACTTCATCTGTTAGTGTCAATGCTAAGATTGATATAAAAACATGTTTGATGTGTAATTGCCCAAAGAAACTGAAATTATTTTAGCACTGTGATAGAATGAAGAATGAATTTTGTATTGATGATATATTAAGAATTGATATGCTCTTTTCTGTAAATATTATCTCGGTCTTCTTTGTGTTCTATTTAAGTTAAGCAAGTGAAGAAGCAAAAAGGACAACATTCGGTTGTTTGAGATAACAGACCGGCGTCGAGTGTGACGTGTAACACAAAACCACACAAGCCTAAAGTTACAAGATTCAATCGTGATTAAATTGTCTGGCTCATAAAAGTATTAGACTTTTTTTCATTTATATGCCATACAATATTACTAAGCTCCTGTCTTGTGTAGTCCCTGAACGGACACGTCTCGCCCTGACAGATTACTCACTTCTTCTTTTGTATGCATTCTTAATCAAATAAGCTCCTCTTACTTTATTAACTGGGACAAGCTCACTTCAGATAAGCCTGTCGTTTTAAGCCACTTGTTCAGAACGAATGAACCTCTGGCGTCGGTGATGAGACTTGACTCTGGGAGCTCCAGATGCCAGCTTTAGGTTAGCCGCGTTATTGTTTGAGGCTTGGCCCGAGGCTCTGGAGAGAATCAGTTGGTCTAATGGAAAACTATTGTCTGAGGCAGAGGACATACAACTGTGTGCAATACGGATCGGCCTATTCGGACTTATGCACAAGACACAATGAAGCTCTGTGTATAACAGAGAGCTATTTTGGAATTGTAATATCCACTGATGTCTATTCTGATTAGGCAATACATTTGGAGTAGGCTTTAGTGTTGTGTGTGTGTTTTCCAGTGTCATGGTTAGTTGTTAGTTTTGTAAAAAGAAAAAGAAAAAAGTCTGCTTTTCATGTGCTGCTCCATTTTTTACTCCAGTAATGGGACACAAGATCTTAAACTGTCAGAACTATGCAACAATAAGGCACTTGGTGATTTATTTATACATTAGAGTGGATATAAAATAGGTTAATGAACACAACAATATGAGAAGTGTCTTTCGGAGAAATCTGCCATCATTGCTTTTGTTTGTTACATTATTCATTAAACTGGGGAGGCAACAGTTTGCCTGTTGAAGGAGGTAGACATTTCCCCAACAGCCATCCGTAAAGAGCCGAGGCAAGTTCACAGACAGGTCAGAGCACTCCTGTATGGATGCAAATGTCCAAAAGGATATAGAACTTCATTTGCCTCAAGTAGAGAATGTCCATGTGTCATATAGGCGTACACTCAGCTGGTCACTGCACTTGTTTCCATTGTAGAATAGTTCCAAACTGTAAAGTCCAGTTTTCTGTAATGTCCATGGTGTTCAGTTTTCTGTAATGTCCATGGTGTTCAGTTTTCTGTAATGTCCATGGTGTTCAGTTTTCTGTAATGTCCATGGTGTTCAGTTTTCTGTAATGTCCATGGTGTTCAGTTTTCTGTAATGTCCATGGTGTTCAGGTTGCATGTTGAGAATTTCCATAGGAAGATTTGGTAGGGTTTGTCCATTCTGTGAACAAATAAACAAAAAGAAAAACAATATGAACAAATACAAAATTTTATTGCATACAGCATAGGATTTAAATGAAGCACGGTTTAACATTCATTTCTTTCCATTTCTACGGTTGCCCTAAAGGGACAAACCGAGCACTGTGACAGAATAAGTGCATTCTTATTTTTAATTTAAACTTACTATCTTTCTCAGGGGCTTTGGATATTTAAAATCCAAATGGATTTTGTTTCAAGGTTTTCAACATAAACCCAACAACAGCATGTCCATTCATGTGGGAATGGGTTTGCAATCAACAAGGGAAAATAATTTTTTAGTCTATCTATAAAGCTTTTTAGTGATCCAGGTAATCTTGAAGAAAAGGGTAAAGCAAAGGCATCTGGACTTAGTTTTCAAGGTGAAGAACTGATCCATCCTAAAGACAACATCCCCACAAACAGAGTAATGTAGTCGATGCAGTTCAGTGAAGAGTGCAGTGACAGTTATGTTGGAGAAACACAACAGCTTCACAAGAGGATGTATCAACACAGAAGAGCCAATCCTGGAGGGCCTGAGTCTGCAGTCCACCTCCACCTTAAAGAGAAAGGGCCTTTCTTTGAGAACAGCAATGTCTGAATTTTGGCCAGAGAGGCCAGATGGTTTGAGAGAGGGGTGAAACCTAAACCCAAACAGTTTCACTCTAGAACAACAAGTACAACACCTGAATGGAACAGTGACACTAACAACTCTCCTGAGCCTTTAACGACTCTCACATCAGGAGTCACACTGTCCTTTCAGAGCCAACGACTATAAGACCAGAACAGCCTGGTCCATACGGAGTTAGTTTCAGGTCAAACCCCTCCCTCTAGAGATAAAGCTCAGCTCTCTTACCAGCTACCAGCTCTTACTCAGAATTGATAAAGTCTCTTAGAATTAAAACTTTCATACCTTGAAAACTGAGTCCAGATGCTTTTGCTTTAACTTTTTTGTCAAGATGACCTGGATGACTGAGAACCTTAACAGACATTTGAAATATCATTTATTTTATGCACATTCAAACTGTTCTGATGTTAAGATATATTTAGTTGCCAAGACAACTTATGTAGCATGACTTGACTTTAAATAAAGTTAGCTGCCACAACAATGCTTGCTTTACAAGATAATGCAATGTAGACGTGCTTGTAATAACATCAAAAAAATTTTAATTATATGTAATTATAAAACGTAAATGTATTTGTTTTGATATAAGGTAAGGTTAAGATGCATTTTTAAATGAATGGGACCTTGGTGACTGTCTCTGACATTAAAATTCCAAATCATGTACTTTTCTCTTTCCTAAAAGTTTTATCTGGGCAGTATGGATGGTTTCCAGTCTTTTTCCTTTCAGGTTGGCACTTTATTCAGAAGTATGGAGTAGCATGCTAAAGTTAATAGACTATCTACAAGTACCCATACACTTAAAAAAAAAAAAAAAAAAAAAAACCTGACTTCTCATTTGAAAATGTGATTCAAGGTTACAGTTTTTGTCTCCTTTGTCAGCATAATCAGTAAGGCTTTGCATTTCTTCTCCTAATGAAAGCTCTGGGCTTCATTTTCAAAGTGCAGTACCAGGGATTGTGTTGTGGTTCAAATGACACAGCTCTGAGACACTAATTGCGTATAGGTACAAAGAGATCCAGGGAGCCCAGCAGGATGTGCCTCCCCTGAGAGGATTGAGAGAAGGGTATAACAGCCAGCTCAGGGTCGAGCGCCAAACCAGAGGAGATTCTGCAGAATTTTACAAGCTCCGGAAAAATATTTTCAAACGCTCAACCCCTGTCAAGTATCCTCAAAGTCACATTAATATTTGAAGTGTCATGGTAACACTGCGGCCTCTGTGGAATATTACATTTTTGAACTTCCTAAGGGTTCTCAGACCGACAGCCAAACAGAGTGGACCACCATTAGAGGACCTTTCCAAGGTCTAGACTCCATCTGTCACTAGCTGTGGTGATGCATGATTACAAAATCTAAAGCCGAAAAGTGCAAACCCATATCAAATGCAGAGTTAGACAAACAGGATGTAATGATGAAGACGTGTCTTTAGAAACCTTTTATCTTCAAAGAGTTCCTAAATAGTCTGTAGTCCATTCTTAGTTGGGGTTAAGTGTGTCATAGTATGAGTATGCTTTGGGAAATATAGCATGACAAGCTTTGAATATGCAAAAAGGAACGACTATAACAAGCTATAGTGCTTTCTCTTTTGACCTCATAGACCATTTATAGAGCACTACTGGATATAAATGCCTTTAAAACTTAGATGTTAGATAGCTCTATAAACTGACACATAAATCTGTCTTTAAACAAGTAATGAGATAATTGTTGAAAATCAAACATTTAATTGTATTTATCAATATAATGCTGCATTATCAGTTACGAGAGCTGTAATAATTGGCTAATAAGAGAATATACAAGTTATTTGATCCTGTTTCTCCCAGTGTATAAACAAAGTATTATTTCTAAGGATGAAAAAGTATATACTGTATATAAAGACAATTTCAACATTGCAACATCCTATAAGACTTTAAAAGTATTAAGTTCATTTTTAGATATTTACATGTCCAAAAAATCCTGGCCAGCCAGACCCATTTACCTTTGTCACAAAGGGAAGTGGATCTGGAACCCCTCCCATTAAATTTGGGAATAAAGATCAAGCTGTACAAGACCACTCATGACTGTTTTTTCTAAAATTGTGGCTGTGTTTCTCCAATTGGATATTTGTTTCAAAAACTGCGTTTGTCCAGGGGCAATTTATTCTGTGATTGAATATATGAAAGTGTTCTCTGAATTCTGATATCACATATATCACATACATATCATATATCTGTTAGTATGTATACTTACAGTATACTTGTTATTATGTGTATTTCTATGTTGTTTTCAACTGTCCTGGACACATCTATTGCATGGCCTGTCCGTCCTGGGAGTGGATCTTCTTTGGTACTCCCTAAGATTTATCTTTTTTTTTTTTACTTTTTCCCTTACCGTACAGGAGATGGTGCAGTCTGTTAAGCCCTTTGAGGCGGCAGTTGTTGTGATATTGGGCTATACAAAAATAAATATCTTCACTTGTCTTGTATGTCTATCCAAATGCATTCATAGATAGTTTAATCCTTCTGCCTCTCCTCTTTTTTATAATTATAAAATAAAATAGAAAAATTAGGAAGGCTAGCCAGGCTAGGTTAACATGCTTTATGTGCCCAGAATGTGGGTGGCACGTCTTGCCCTGGGCCCAGAGAATCTAGAAATGCCTCTGCCATTATGCATTATAGATATAACACACAAATTTGGGGCGCAGTGGCTCAGGTGGAGAGGTTGCCTTATCCGACAGAAAGGTTGTCAGTTCAAAGACAGATGTGGCTACAGAGATAGTTTACCACCACTAGTGTGTGACTGTGGAGTGAATAAAAAATGGCCTGTCAGCGCTTTGGTCCCTTGGTAGAAAAGTGCAATAAAATCTAATCCATCATTGAGTTTAAGTATAGTAAAACTATTTTCATACTAAAAAGCAAAAGTTATCAATAAAAGCAAAGAAATCTTGCCATACCTCCTGTATGAATGTGATAATCAGACACATGGGCTGGAGCAGTCCGCACTTTGACCTGGAGGGGAATAAAAACAACACTATCACCTCAACAGTTTATAACATGCTCCCCTTATAACATATAAATAGTGACACACACATTATATTTTAGGAATCAATTATTGGAAGTCTTAGGGTAAAGTTATTTCATGATGAATGTTAGCTGTTAACTATTACTGCTATTTATCTTGTTTTTATACAGTTTTGTTATTACAGCTATTTAATTATTCCTAGCTTGCTTTGAGGCACAATTATGGACTTAACAGACATATTGAACATATTACATTGATGTTTAGAGAAGGTTTATGATGTACTACGTTAGGGGAGAGGTTAAACTGGGTTAGGTTGTTTACCTTGTGGGAAGGCCGTCTTTTTAAACCGCTACTGCCATCCTCTCTCTGCGGAGGTCAGCTGGGGGTCATTTAGACTCTCTTTAATGAACGGGGCAAACGACTGGGAGAGGGTTCACAAAGACAGAACAAGAAGAAAGAGCAACTCATCCCGGCCACTTCTCCCCCTCCCAAAAGAACCTGTACGGATCTGAACAAGACTTTTTAGAGGTAGGTCAAGGAGGCTTTCTCTGTCACTCCAAATTTAATGTGTGTTTACTGATGAGGCTTGGCGAGAGCGGCGTCCGCTTCACATCGAATTATAAGAGCAAACAGAGGTGATAGAGTTCCAAGAGCGTTGTTATCGCTAAATCCTCTAAAGCTCAGTCGGAGAGATTTGCTGCAAAATGCATTGCAAATACAAATGCATCCTTATCAGAGGTCAGCAACAAGGTCACTGGCTGACGCTGCAATACGCGAGTTAGAGTTTTGGGATTTTGCGCTAAACATGATTTATTTAGTTTAAAAGCTTTGTCTGTTTGCTACAGCTTCCAAACTTTTCATTTGGGTTGGTTAGTTTAAATTATAAATGTGTTTATGACTGATAATTATTCTCTTCAACACAAGTGTTTTCTTTCAAAATGTTTATTTAGCATCAACAAAAAGGAAAATATTAAAGGGCTTACATAAGCTTAAGAATCTCGAGATGGAAATGATAGCAATTACCACCAACGGGATTTAGAATGTCTAATTCCATTATTATTATTATTATTAGGCCTACAGAATGAGAAAGAATTGAAAAAGTACATCAGTTACTAATTTAGATTAAGGAAAAAAAAGTCACTGAAGTGAAGAAGCTCCGGGAGAGTTTTGCAGCTCTAATTTTTGTACACAAAGTAAGAGCAACTATTTATAGACATATTAAAGTGGATTTTGAGGGCATAATCATGAACACAACTATTGAGAGAATGGACAACATTCACAATAGCACACCATGCTTTTATAAGCCCTTTAACACTAAAGATCTATTCATTTACAAAAAGAAGAAGGAAACAGCAATACAATAAGTATACAGTATGACTTATGTTTTTTTTTTTAAGTTTGTCAATGTAGAATTTACAAGAGACACAACTTCACCAATTGCCCCCCGGAACAAATATCTACAGAACTGCACTTTCCTAGAACTAAGCTACTACATTTGAAAGTGACCAACCACGCAGTTTTAATGAGTCCCGGGAGGAAGATATGTGTAGAGACATTGTGTTGACAGCTTTTACTAATTTATTCATTCTTCAATACAATCATTTTCTTCTGCTCATTTCTGTTGGGGGCCGTGGGTGACTGGAGCCTATCACAGCAGCTTTGGGCCTGAAGCGGGGCCTTGGACAACTGACAGTTAATCGCAGGGCTAACACTTAGAGGCAGACACTGACAGACAATCATTCACTCTCTCTCACATTCATTCACTAGGGATACTTTAGAGTTACCAATTGACCTATACCGTGAGTTCTCTCCGGGTACTCCAGCTTCCTCCCACCGCCCAAAGACATGCATGCATAAGTCAGTTTGGACTAATTATTTAAGTAAAAAGTGTCACACAATGTCATTCTTCACAAAAACAAAGCTGAGAGAGGAACTTGATAATACTAAGTTCTAAGGCCAAGTCCAGACTTATACACATATTTTTGTAAACTATTTTTTTGTTTGTGTTTTATGTTTTGATCAGATGTTTTTTAAGACCTGGGTGAAGGACCAACCTTCTGGCGTGACTGGTCAGATGGTCTTTTACACAAAACTATCAGAAAGAGCTTCCAAAAAAAAACCTTTGCAAAGGGGAGGCTTTGTCCTTGCAAGAATCCAGAATCAAAAATAATGCCCCCTGCCCTGCCCTCAAAAATTCCATGCGGGCCATAGGATATTCCTCATAGACTGCGATGTAAATAGAAACTCCTAGTGGCGGCTATAGCTGTATTGTTGCTTTATTGCGTTTATATAATAAATAAATATTAAATATTTTATTCAGAAAAACCTCTAAATGGCATAAAACAAAAACAATAAATGCAGGCAAATTGAGTGGTTTATATTTGTGGTAATGAGCCACCTAAATTTGCACATGCTCAATGTTTTCTTTATGTAACGAGTATATCTATGGTAAGAGGAGGATAAAAAATCATGGCGGCTGTAAATCCAGGTTTTAGCATCATTTGTTTACAGCTTATATAATTCCGCCTCATCCTCGTCTAAATGAATGTCACTTGAATAAATAAGATACTATTGTCCTCTTCATAATCATCTGTCACATATTGAATGATCTGTTAAGTAAATGGAGATAGTTTGCAGTGTCTTTTAATGAATAAAAAAAAAAAAAAAAAAGAAACACATGTATAAATTTAAACTCGGCCTTAGTCTCAACATTGCCTATATCTCCTGGAGGAAATGATAAATTACCTAAAATAATTTTATACATTTACCCAGAGGGGCAATGGATTTATAATCAGGGGAGGCCATTTTTGAAAACCACGTTTTGATTCTTCCTTGTCTCACCATTTCCTGTATTTTTGGTATTATTATTATTTTTTTTGTGTGGTTTAGTTTTCACTTGTAAAAAGGTGGGAGCGTCCATAAAAAATCCTTTACTTGGGTTGAAACAGCCATGAGGACTCGGTGCAGGTGGTATAAACAGTTCAATATCTGGAGTATGGCTGATCTCTGAACGCTCCCTTGGTGCTGCGTGCTGGCGGTGCCTTGCCGCGACTGTTTGCCCACTCTTCTTGACCTGATTAAGGAAACAAAACAAACAGATGGGATGTGATTGCAGACGGCATATACTCATCTTAAATCATTCATTCACAAATATCTCTAGAGGTCTTATGTGCTTTATGAAATTCTTGTAAATATGCTTCTTTGTGAGTGCAGTGTCTGCTATTGCCATGTTCATCTTGTAACAAAAAGTGCTTTTAAAACAGAACACATGCAGCACTCGCATCAAGGATCTTGACTTTCACCTGAGAAGATGCATCTCAGATAATTGAATGGGCGGATTAAATAGCTACTTAAAAAGAAGTATTTAGCGGCTCCCAGCAAAAAAGGTCACAATTTGCATCAGCCTAAATCAGGGCCTGTCCCCCCCCCTGGTACTGTCAATGTGAAATTGCCAGTATCGATGGCACCCTTTGTGTGATGTCGAGCCAGCGCTGAGCCTTCCCCGGAGCAAGCCTCTTGTTCTTCCAGGGTACAGGTCTTTGCTGGCAGCATGCAGCCAATGGGCCTTAATTAAAGTTGTCACCCCTCACTGGCAGTCACTTTGAAGAAACACACCAAGGTAACCTTGTGTTTGGAGAACGCTGCACATCAGGCCTGTTTATCGGTTTCTTTGAACTGTCACCTTTCAGCGTGACCCTCTCCACTTTAAAGTCTATGTGCAGGTTTGGAGCCATCTAATCAGACAAGGGGAGCCAGGTTCTTCCATAAAGTTTATATTAGCTTTGAACACACTCCAAAAGCTTCAAATCAATTAAGCGTGAAGAGAGAGTGCAGATTGTCTGTAAAGCTCTTGAATTCTTTTTTATTAGAAATGCACCAAAAAACAGCACTTAATTAAAGAATATTGTCTCCAATTGTTAACCCTGCAATTAACATACAATTTTTTCCCCCCAACAGATTAAAACAGGAAGAAAACGTATGAATAAATTGTTACAGGTATCTTTTAAAACATGTCTCGACAAAATACATGTCATAATGAATGGATATGTCTAAGTAGTCCATATTTATTTAGGATATCTATTTTTGCTGGGAGTGTTTGAACATGACAAATTAATGGTGATTGTTTGCTTCTTCTAATCAAACTATCAAGTCAACCATTTTAGCACTACTGCAGTGTTCTGTATGTTATCAGCTCACCTGCCATCCCACTGCATTGTACTGGACAGCTCAAGCAGACATGACCTTGGCCTACTTTGTTGGGTGCCTTGGCTAAACTCATTATTTTGTATTGTTACACATTTCTTTAGTGGACCAACTTTGACTGAACCGAAATCTTTTATATTTTGTGTTATGAGTTACACAGGTGATTTACTTCTTTTGTTTGCGTGTTTAAATATACTAGTTCTTACCTGTGGAAAAGCCTTTTTATATCACAATGTTAACTTTATTTCAGATAGTGTACCTGTTTTAATACTTTCCAGCTGCTTTATTGAAGAACCAAACAATATTTAAAATCCAATTAATGATAGCAAAATTACAATCAGGAGGTTCAGACAATTTTGATTAATTGACAATTAACTGCCCAGTTGATTGTTAATAGTAAAGGAATGTAAATTTATGTAAAAGAAAATGTGCACCAAGTGATAGCATTGAGAAAGTAGGTTAGAATGGATGCTTATTTAGCCCATAAAGGAAGATATATTTTTCACAGTTTTGCTGCCTTTGTAGGGCAGAGTACTATGTTGAAGGCAGGTGTGAAGAATGGTGTAAAGTAAGTAATGTCTGTCTGGGAATACAGGGAGGATTTTGTAAATTGATGAGAATAAACAAAAGGTATCATTTTAAAAGGATTCTTACTTTATATTATATGTTGTGTGGAGTTTTCCATTTGATTTTAAATGAATGGTTCTGTCCTAATATGCTCAATAAATAACAGAAAATGACCGGGTAATTGAAGCTAAATTGATGCACCCATTAACCAAATACAATATTGTGCTAATAATTGGTGGGATAAATGTAAGGGTGCACTCACCATAAGACTCATAAGAGTCCCCGCTGTGGCCGTATTCATAGTAGTCTTCTGAGCTGTAAACACATAGGAATATTAGATGAATATCACAATGTCAATAAAAAGAAAATTACACTCAAATTGCTGCAAATAAATGGAATGTATTTTCAATATTGTTGTTGAACATCAAAGCTATATTTTCCCTGCGCCTTTACTTATAATTGATGTAGTTTGAGTGTAAAATAAGAAAGACAGCTAAACATAAAAGTTCAAAACAGACAAGAAGCGGCTTTCAATCAATCAAAAGTTGAGCTAACATTGGCGCTTCTACAAGGCAATTTTCTCCAGCACATTCTGCCGGAGCCCTCAGTTCCATATCACTGCATATGGAGATCTATGAGAGGTGGCAACTTTAATGAAAAATAAAAAGATGGGGAGACGAGTTGCATGGCGCTTCGCTCCTCTCTCCCTCCCTCATATATTTATTTATTTGGTGGAGAGGTGCTGACAGAACAATCCCGCGTCAGTATCAGTCAGTAACAGCGCTATCATTCAAGAGAAGCAATTCATCATAAGGCTGCCACTGAGCCGACACCAGCCATCACAGCTGTGTCCTCTCCGCCTGCCTGTCAGTCAGCTGTCAGCGCCGCCACCACCTCCCCTCACCGCTGCCCACGATAAGAGGCAAACAGCCAGCCCTGAGCGTAGGTACACAACAGGCCGAGCGCTAAGGGCAAACAGTGACAATGAGGGCAGACCAAATACCAAAATACTTTTACCAAAATAATGTACCACTCTTTTTTACACTACTGTTAGGAAAATAGTTTTGCTCAATTTTGATTAAAAAAACATATACTCCAACCTCTGCAGTTCCTGTTGTTCGCCAATACCCTCTGATATAATTAAGTGGTTACTAACCTTACAAGCTGCAGGTCAAACTGCACAAACATGGGAAACTTGGGTGAAAATGTACAAACTGTTGCGTTTAGCCTGTGATGTTTCTATTGCTATGGATTAGATCAGGGACATTGTCGGGTTGGAGCAACTATATAATTTCTGATGACAACTGCTAGTACCTGGCATGGTGCTAATTACAGTATGTGAAATGTTGCAAAATGCATATGTGTGGATAGGCTATCATATAATTAGTTTGTTTTTATAATGGATGCTTTCTGGTACACAATTGTGCTTTTTCGGTGGCTCACAAAAACACACAAGCATGGTCTGAAGCTTGAGGTTCATTGCTCACATTGGGATCAGCTGTTTGCCATCAGCACCACTTTGACAGAACAGACAAGACAGCTGTGTGTACTGTAGTCCGTTGCCATGGTACAGTGGTTGGGTTGCCTTCATATATTATATTATATCAATATTTTTTATGTTGTTCAGAAATTTTCCTTGTGGGGACCAAAAACCTGCACTATCTGCCTTTCGCTTCATTTACCACTGCATTTGCAAATGAGCATCATACCAATCTAGACCATTGCTCACTGTGAACCCCACTTATTAGAAATCAGCAATGCAATTAGACCGTAGAAGATCTTGTTTGCAAGAATGGAAGCTAAATGTTTAACTTTAGATGTTAATGGTGAATGAGTTTTGTCATATGTACTGGTACAATTGTTTTTTTGGGGAGTAATTTACTAATACTTTTTTACTTCAATTTGAAAATAAAGGGCATATTGATCTGGACCATGGCTCACTATGAATGCCAGGTAAACCATCAGAGATTTAAAATAAAGAATGAGGGAAGCCAGAATTAGGTAGAAATGTAAGATCTAGTTTGTAAATGGAATTGAAGACTTGGTGATGGTCACTAACTATGTCTTTTGTTGAGCTATGGATCCATAGCTCAACAAAAGTCATAGTTAGTGTAGCTAACTTGGGTAAAATGAACCTTAGATGGACATGGTGACTGGACTCGACTGACTTTTTTTTATCACTAACCTTAAGCCAGCAGTTAGCTAAACAATATTGTAGCTTAATTATATTCCATGTATTTTAAATACAATGCAGTTTACACAATACCAATACATTTTATTGACCAACTGAGGGTCATTTCCCAAATATCACATGTAGTTATTCTTAAAAACAGTGGTGTTAACTCCATGATTCGATTAGTGAATGGTGCAGACATAACAGGAAGAAGGTTGAGTGAACAAGTAAATGGGACCAATTGAAGACAGAGGTGGAAATCCTTCTATAAAGCACTATGGCGGCTCAATGAGGCATGTGACAGCTCCCTAAACAGCCTTGCGCCTTAAGTCAGGCTTAGCATAAATTTTACCCAGTCAATAATTCAACTCCAAACAATGCCAAGGCGACAAGAGCAAACAGGATTTTTGCCTATTGCTAAAGGTGTCCCTGCAAGTATACTGCTGTACATCTGCCAGTGAGGTCTGCCATCAGTTCTATGTGGCGCATATAGCCGTCATGAAATATACGATGGATGTCATGTCAGTGGAACATCCTTGACATTACTCATTGGCTGACACAGACCGAGCAAGACAGCCAAACGTGACGAGTGAAAACATGCTCATCATGGTGTGGACCTGAGCTGGGACCTGACAGCATGCTAAATAATTACATTTCTCTCAGGCCTAAAATAGACACTGTATCCTGCAGTGGACGCCATAAAATAAATGTTTTTTATGATTGTTGGAAAATCAATTTGTTGCAATTCACAGGTGCTTGCAGATATATTGTGAGGGATGGTGTGTGTTGGATAATCTCCCGCTCTCCCTGTCATATTCTGCAATAAAAAACACCCAAACGAGACAGAGCGGAATGCCACACAGCTAACATCGCTAACACTATTTCAGATGCTTGTTTACATGCTGTAAGCTGTCTGCATTTTTCTTTTAATTTATTCCCACTGTCACAAAAACAATTGGGGCTGAGGAAACCAGTAAAGAAATGCTTGGTTTCACTTAACCCTTGAAGTCTATGTTCTTAGAGGCACAGAGGAGCAGTAATGGCAAGCGGTTGCTGAGAGCTGCCAGAGCAGTCTCTGCACAAAGGAGAAGAGTGCAACAAAAGCTGTTAGGTGCTTCTAATTTTGGAGGTGACATTTTATCAATATTGCTACACAACTTCGCTCCACTTGTCTTCTCATTTACAGAGCCCTGTGGGTGCTGAAGGTCAGAGATGATGGTAACACATGACTTTGGGCAGACTTAGGGCAGCAGCCGCAGAGCTACATCTCAGCAGAGTGTAGATGACGCACCTGGAATTTCAGGCTTTTCGTTCCAAATGACTGATTCAGTTTATTTAAAATGTATTTTTATTCAACTCCATTGTCTACAGTGAATTAATGTATCCATGTACATTCAATGTGACATAAACTGGATACCATTTATAAACACCAAATCAGGTCAGTTTTCATTTCTGGGACTTTTCTCTTGAGAAATCTGGACAGCATTTTCAAATTCAAATTTTATTATTAGTCAGGGTTCACATGTTGCTATCACTTGGCATTATTCTGACAACTCTGCCTGCTTTTTTAAAACTGGTTGGATTTTAAACTAAATGGGGGCCAGAAATAAAATAAAAATATAGTCTTCAATGTAAACCTATTGAATGATCATTATCTAAACCATCACAACTTATCCAAAAAACACCAACTTTCTCAATTTTCTAAACATGGTTTATGGGCATTAGTGAACAATATTCAAATTAAATTTTAAAAAGGGAAATCACCATTGGACCTATCTTAACAGGTGTACAGTTTTATCACACAGCACAATGCCAGTTTTAAAGGGAGCGTGCAATTGGCATGTTGACTTACAATAAGCCCTCTTCAAAGGTGTTTTGGAGAATTTGGCAGTACATCCAATACAGTGAAACTGCACATTATATAGTGGCCTTTTATTGTGGCCAGCTTAAGGCACACCTGTGCAATAATTATGTTCTCTGATCAGCGTCTTGATATGTCAGACCTGTGAGGTGGATAGATTAGCTCGGCAAAGGAGAACTGCTCACTCATTTGGACAGATTTGTGAACATAATTTGGGAGAAATAGGCCTTTTGTGTACAAAGAAAAAGTCTTAGATGTTTGAGTTCAGCTAATAAAAAATGGGGGCAACAACAAAAGTGTTGCGTTTAAATTTTTGTTCATTGTATAATCTTAGAGTGTATGTATGTTCAAAATGTAAAAAATAACCAACTCACTGATTTCCTTCTCCTATCCAAATATTCTAACTAAATACAAGACTGCAATGTCAGCTTTGATTTGGAACACTAACCTGAGTATTTTTTATACCCATCCATCACCTCGACCTAATCTTAGGTCAATGAAGTAAAAGATCAAACTATCAAACAGTGTTTAAACTAGCAATAGGCCCAAAGACACTGTGGCTTCAAATTGAAAGAACATGCCAGGAAACCTGCTTCTCACATCTTTCTTCATTCATCATCATTAATCCTGGTCAAAGTGCACAGCAGCGGCAGTGGTTGGATCTCGCTCAGCCCATCATATGTGTGAAGGAAAGGTGCTGTAACTTTTTTAAATGGGTCAGCTTTTGATTTGACATTCATTAGCACAAGGCGTCCGCTGCTTTGTGTCTCCCCAAACTTCAGCGGCTATGCAGAGATAAGAAAACATCTGTTTTAGAAGCTTTGTAGTGGAAGAGTTGCAACGCAACACCTATTAGAAATCAGTGTCTTTAATCAGGAACCTGGCAGGGTTCCACGTTTCTTCAAAAAATAAATTAAAAGAAAAAGCCTGCAAACCTGAAAAGGTGTTTTTTTTTTTTTTAGTTGTGACAAAGTCTCGTAGATTAAAGTTTAGGTTGTGTGTCTTTTTGTTTTAGACTAAAACAGAAATAAAGATTGCGTTTTCTTCAATCTGCTTTCCCTGTGCAACATACCTATTTAACCAATGTCAAGTGATCCTGCCATTTATTCTTTACTGCAAAATGTTAAGGGGGCTTTTGACCAACATATTTCTAATTTAGCTTTTCTTCCCAGTAACTTTCAGCAAACAAAAGTGTGTGACCCCAAACATTTTCTGGAGACATTATGGCAAGGGTAGGATAGGAATATCTTTGACAGACACAAGCACAAATGTTTGCAAATAACAAGCTAAGGTTTCAGATGCAAGTATTGCATTTTTTGTGACAATAAGATGGTTCTGTGCATGTTTAAATGAGATCCATGTGCTTGTTAACAACAGTGCAGTGACTCTCAAAGACCTTCAGAGGGCATGTCTTTGCAAACAGTCAAAGTGTTAGTTTAAGTTTTTTTAAATATTAATTTAGTGCTAATTTATGTCTTTTGTTTTACTTCTCTTACTTCAAAGTCTAATTTTGATTGATTGATACTACAACACTAGCAACTGGATGATCACTGCTAATGCCCTGGTCTGCTCAGGTAAAACACGGGCTCTCCAGTGCATCTGTCATCTGGGCGAGCGCTTGGTTCTAAGCATTGATGTCGCCGTTGTTGGCCACATGAAACAGATGGCCGTGTTAAATCTGAATGATGTAGTGCACATCCCTAGTGGACTTTGTTTTCTTACGCTGCCATTACTCTTCCAGTCCTCTGTGATAAATCTGAGTGATTCCGGAGGACCTTACGAGAGGCTGCAGAGGTAATCCAGCACTGATGTCTTACCAAGATTCCTACATTTTTACCTATATTGGTTGCACTTTATATTCCAGCTCAGTAATTTCATGATAATAGTGGGGTATTAAAAAAATTATATTGTAATTAAGTATAGCTGTAAGGAAATTTTCATGCAATTGCCAACATGTATAGTTTTTTTTTCTATAACCACATAACCACCAGGAACTTATGCAGCACTGGGCACTAGTTAATAATTAACCATAATTACCATAGTATTACTATTATCATATAATTACCACGCTATTACTATTCTATTACTAAGCTGGACTATATAGTGCTACCCCTATATTTTTTTTAGGGGATGCAGTAATTTTCGATATTACATTGAATCATTTGGTACATCATTTGGTGATTTTGTGTTCTTGTGAGTGTGAAAACAAAACAAATATTGAACTCATTGTTCAATATACTACTAACCATAGCCACTGTCCCCTTAATGCAGCACTCTCAGGAATAAATACAAATTTGAATTTAAATGCCCCAAACTAATTTTAATCCTTAAAAGAAACTCTTGTTGTAACTGTTGTAACACTCTTGTGTAATTGTGTTTTTTTCATTGCTGGCACCAAGTTCTTAAGCAAAATGCTGATGCAATGCACCCCAGGTTGAATGCCTCAGTGGTGATTTTCACAGATAACAATAAAATAAAATTGGCCAAAAAAGTTACCCTTTTTATGGTTGAGAATGAAACGAAGCTCCCATAATTTCAAATGGAAACCCTCTGATACGCTGATGATTGCTCAATGTAGTGGCTGATTGCCAAGCTATCTCTAAGGCCGACCCCCTGCTGAAGAGTCACAAAGAGGGACAAAATGTCCTGCGGCAAAGATTTGACTTCACAAATGAATCTTTCTGGTTTTAAGGAGACCATTTCAGTCTTTTTTATATTTATTTTAAATGACATAAAATCTCCCTTGAAGGAAAAAGAGGCCATGATTAGACTTTGCTTGCAACTGCAATTTCAGGGAAAGCCATAAATCTTGCATTGTATCTATATGGGCATTTCCAAATTCATTTTAGCTCCATGATTATTTTATAGCAGTCAACATTGTCATTGCGTAATGCCCATATATATATAACGATGGACAGTGTTCATATCTTGTCATGTCCCACCCTCGTGTTCTGTTAGTCAGTCTGATTATTTATTGTATCTTACTTTCTCGGTCTTATTGGGAAGTGCCATAACCTTGTCTGTCTTTCAGATTGATTTCCTGCCCTTTTGTCTTTCCCTCCATTGTGATTACATGCTGTGCCTTGTTATGTACCCTTTCTTTTATATGTACTCTTTATATTTTGTGTGTTTTCGCCTGTTTTGTATTTATTGTATATTATTAAGTTGTATTGAACTTCTAGTGTATTCCTTGTGTTTAGCGTATTGGACTTTAGTGTGTTTCGGACCTTAGCCTTGTTTCGAACCCGTCTTTTGGATTGTGATTTTGTACTTTTGCCTGGAAATAAACCCTTGTGAAACATCTGCCTTTTGTGGGGTCTGCATCATTAGTCCTTTTGCCTGTTCCTCACAGTTGGTCCTGACAATTTACACTCATTTACACATTACGTTGGTCCTCACCATTCGCACCATGTAAACCTTATACCCTTTGATTGGTTAAAATTGCACTTGTCTGACTATTTTTTATCTTTAATGCACCACTGGTACTATTCAGATGTTCAGTCTGTGCTTTACTTCCTGATGTGGGGAGGTCAGAGGGAGTAAACTATGGTGAAACTTTATTTTATGGTGATGACTCTAAAATAACTCCAAATACATTTTCAGAGCTTGATCTCTTCAAACACACTCACATTCACATTTCACAGTAAGGCTGGCCACACAAATAGATCATTCTGTCTGGATTTTAGTGCCAGGTCTGAAGGGGACCTAGAACTTGTGATGGAACTCATGTAAACAATGACACATGTGACTGATTTTCTTGCCTAGATATAGACTTAAGAAACAATTTCAAGGCTAATATTAGTGAAGTGCAAGCAAGAGCTAGTCCTTTTTGCTTTGTTGACTTAAACCCATTTCTTGGCAGGCCCAGTTTCAATAGCATGTGGCTCTTTTGTAGGACCCTTATAACTGGTGAAACATAAAAATACTTCTTTATGTTGGATTATCAGATTATATTTTTTCTGTCAGTATGTTTGTCTGTTCAAAAATGTATAACTGTTTCCTATTTAATTTCAAAGTTTCATATCATTTTGAAGTGTCATCAACACTGATGTTAAAAGCGAATTAACTGATTTGTGGAATATGAATATGTCTGGAGCAGAAAATATATAGCATACAAGAAACTCAATTATCAGGTCAACTGCTTCTCCCAGCTTTAAAGCCTATTCAAAATTTGTCATAATGCTTCCTACCTGGCCATTTTTCCAGAATTTAATATAAAGCTTTCTTCTGTTCCTGTTGCACTTACCCTAGGTTTAATGTCTCATCCACCACCCCAACCTACTGATCAAGAAAAAGAAGAAAACCTCCAAAAAATTAGACTGCACGTATTGTCGTCCAACATATTTTTGTGCTAGAAATAAGAAATGCATTCAATGTCAACGGTTTTGAACAGTAAAAGAATGACAAATGAAGTTGGATTCGGATCTGAACCTGCAGTTGGTCTTTAGGGATGTCTCTGCCCTTTATAACACTGTCATGCACTGTTCCTGCTGCTCTGGGCCTCTGGGATCCAGTGTACACAGTGAATACCAGTACAAGCGAAGCTGTGAGGTGTCAGCAGTGCTACACTCTCCGAGGCATCAAGTATGAAACACAGCTTTGATGGTGCCCAAGCTGCTAGGTCCAACCTCACGCTGACCTCTCTGGGAGTGTGTGCTGCAGCTGTCGCCCTCCTCATTTCCCTACAGACGCATCGTGTCTTTGTGCTTATAAAATTAAAGACACTCCGCCTCCAGCCTCCTTGACCTTATCGCTTGATTAGGACCAACACTGCGCTTCATGATAAGTCCCCTGAGATGCTGCACACCTTACAACTTGGAAGCAGATGATAGGAGCTTGGTGTCCTCACATTGTACAAACACGGTACTCTGCCATGGCTGTCATGTCGCGGTAGCGCTAACTGATGTTCCCCCAGGCATCAGCTCTCTTCTCGATACGTTTGAAAATGTTTTGGTGACATCTAAAAACAGCTTAAGTCTCATGTCTTAAGGCTAAAGGTGCTTTTTTTGCTTTTCATTTTTAATTACATCTAAATGACTAATTTTTAGCTGTTCCATATGACAGTGTATACAGTGTAGTTACAGAGGTTGTCAGGTCCCATTTGTCAGCGCTCACAGTGTGTGCACGATCGTGACAGTAATGTGCAGTTTAACATTTGGACCAGTTCAACAGTCAGTAAGATTAAAGACTGAATGATGAGCACTGTCCAAAACTAAGCTTATAGATTTCAATTACAAACAATATTCAGAGAAGATTCAAAATGGCAACCTTAAATTTTAATTAGATAATGCAAACCAATGTGTTGTAGTGGAGAGTAAAGAAAGGGGATCTGGTAGAAAACCTACCCAATATAAAAGATGTCTTTAGAAAACAAAAGTGACTATTAAAGCAAGTTTTTGTTGTCCGCCGAGCATAATTAATGTTCACTGGATTGAGGTTTGAGTTTCATTTGATGCTGCATATGGTGGTGTCTTTTGCTATTTGTTTAAACTGAACTTCCAATGACTTTGTAAATTAGATATAGCAGCAGTAAGTTTAAGCCCATCTATTAACTATATGAGAGTAAAATTACTGTTCACTTTAGCTTATGTTTTCACTTTAATTGATGGTTGGACTGCCATGTGTGCTTGTTAGTGGTGCATTTCTCTCTCTGTCTCGCTCTCTTTTTAGCTTTAGTTTCCACTGCATTTGAAAATAAACAGCATGCTGGTCAGGACAATGGCTCACTGTGGACTCCAGGCATTCCGCAATCCGCAACAAATCTAATGTTGCCAGAGTTAAAAAGTCCAATATAGGAAAGCTGGGAATGTGCTGACCAGTATCAACAAGTAAACAAGAGAGTAGCTAATGTAGCAATCACAACCCTGGATGCTAACATCTTTGTATACCTGAACGGCAGAACAGTAAAAGGCAAGAGAGGTATAATCAGTGTACATCCTAATGGTAACTGATTCTTAGTAAGACTAGCAACTTGACAGCATTGGCTGGCATTAAGAGTTAAATCCTGAAATAAAGTTTGCTAAATAGACACTGTTTATGAAATCCTCATGACATATTAAGAAAGTGTTGCAATTTTCAGATTTCCAGTATTCTGCAAACTGAGATGACAAGAATGAATGTGGTCTAATCTCATTGGGTAGATGACTTTAGGTTTTGCCAACAATTGTTGCTTTACTTTGTGCACATTTATTTTCACATTATCTATCAACAAATTATCTAAAGTAAATCATTTAAAATTCCAATATATTGTTCTCTAAGGTCTGCTGTGGGATTTGAGAGTTCCTCTAACAGCAGTTTTAACAGCAGTTAAACGTGAGAAGAAATTCCCTTGGAAGATATTAAATTTACCAAATGTTCAGCATTAAGAAGCTATAAACGTGATTGATAAATGATTCAAATGATATGGTATTTTATAAAGTCACAGCTGTTTTCACATAATCTCTTGATAATTGATTGCAAGGACGTGTTGCCTTCTTTAACAGGAAAGTCACTAATACCTCATTAGCCATTTGTTCACTGTTCACTTCCCATGCTGCAGTTAAGACAAATGAGTGAATCCCTTCATGCAGCATTACAATGCTTTTGGGAGCAGCACCTTTAGGAACCATCTTTGTCCTTCTCTCCCATGTTCACAAATGGCATGCCTGTTTCTAACATAAGCCACTGGGGTAATGCCATGACAGAGAGACTGTAAATTGTTCGGCTTGTTATCCTCCGGCAAGTGAAATCCTGCCGTGCAGTCAGGGCTCACACTGGTGACTGGGAGCTCCTTAGGCTGCCACAGACATTGTTAGGAGACTTCTGGTCTGCACACATACACTCCTCCAAGGCCCTGCTGCAGCTGGGCCCTGCTCAGGTCAGAAAATAATGCACCTATGTCCATCACACTGGCACATACAGAGATGACACAAGCAAGGGCAGGCTGCTAGGCTTAACAATCATCTGATATACATACACACAACAATGGAATAAGGAATGGTGAATATATGAATGTATTTGATTTGGTATTTATTTGTTGTTCCAAAATAATGCTATTTACTTGATATTGTTACCTATTATTATCATTATTACCATATTGTGACTATTTTGCATAAAGCAGATGGTGTGGTATGTATGATATAGTTACTGCACAGAGAAAATATTATAGAATAGGTAAACAGTTAAATCTACCCTAATTTCTTTTGCCTACGCATGAGGTGTTTTTTTCTTTTAAATAAATTGTATAAAAATTAAACTTTCGATATCAGCAAAATGAAATGCAATGGCAAAAACATAAGGGGTCAAGGTTGTATCTCCCAGAAATTAAACTCAAACCGAGTGAGACCAGATTAATTCTTAGAAAAAAAATTAGGATAGCTGGCCAGGCTAGGTCATTGCATTACTGCAAATGGCCGCTAGAGGAAATATCAAGACAACAATATCAGGTTTAAAAATATGACAGCATGGTTGCAGCATGGCTGCAATTTTGTGGACACAATAGTTACACTACATTTTTTTTCTGTTGCAGTTAAACATCTGGAATTTATGTGAATAAAAATCTGCTGGACTAAAATACACTCCGGCAAGACCTTAGTGATGTACTGTATTTCATAGTAACTTACTAGGGATAGGACATATTGTTACTGTGAAATGTGTGACTGTGAAATGTAAAGCATGCTCAAATGTTGATGCTAGATTTAAGCAATATCTAGTTAAACAAAAGCATTTTTACAGACATTTTATTAATTTGACTACCTTGTTACCTGATGATGCAACCTTTGCTACTTGTGTCACCACATAGTGTACCTGACCTGGAGCTTCAAATATGTAAGGACATCAACATCTGCAAATCACTTGAGACTAAACATCAAACAAACGATCCACATGTCAAATAACGATTGCAGCCTTGCATCAATTCAGTCGCCGCTTTTCTCCACGCTGCCAACGCTGTGTACATGCAGCGTGTCAGCCCGCAGTCACAGTCACTTTTCAAGCAAATCCAGGACACGAGACACAGCAGAGAGAAGCAGTAAGTGAATCAGCCGTCTCTGGAGGCGCACTCTCTTGGAAGTCTGGGCCCTATTAGCTGCTTCGTCTCCCGCCAGATAACAGACATGAAAATCTCTTTGAGCGGCCCACCCTCCAGCCTTTCTATGATGGACTCTTTTTGGACTCATTTTTCTTGTGCCTCTCCTGTTTCTACCTTTACCCAAGCACCCTTATCATTATTCACATTGAAAACAAATAGCTGCAGATCCTAGACTCAAATCTGCTATCCTTTCTGCAAACAAGAAACAAAGCTTGGTGTGTTTCACAGACTGAGGTGTGGGGGTGTGATCTGGCCTAGAAAAAAACTAGAAAGAGATAGCGGCAAAGATGGATGACGCCTGGCTGACATACATCCTGACACCTTCACAAAAGAAAACATCGACCACCCGCCTCACAAAAGCCAGGAGACAGAATAATGTTTTTCCTTTTCCCAGCTGCTGCCAATACAATTCAATTTTAAAAGTAGTGGCAATCTTTCTTTCTTTGAAGTGGCACAGACAGGCATACATTAACGCAGCTCATTGTGCGCTGATAAAATACAGTCGGACAAACCGGAGCGAAAGCCTTTGACCTTGTGTGGCTTGGAGAGTGTGTGAGCTCCTGGGATCTAAGGAAATCAATATTCTGCATTTAGCTGCACAGGAGCCTCTGGTCAATGGAGCAACACAGCACCGCAGTGTTTTGCATCGACACAGAAAACACACTGACCTAATCGCACCTTTAGCTTCACACTGAGAAAGGTCAAACCAACACGGTAACTGGATGGGCTTCTAAGTTTGTGAAGAAGATTAGATCTAGAAAGTTGTGTGTGGTCTATTTACAATAGACTTAGCTTTTTCTGCTTCCTCAATTAAATGTATTTTCTTAAGACACAAGTCTGCACCATATGGCGAGGATGTATAGTTATTGCAATATTGACAATTGCCAGATGTACTTTTATCAAAATAATCAGAGTATTGCATGAGACAAACATATACTTTTCTGCCCAATCGGAGCATTAAATTGCATATTTATAGAACCAATTGTTAGTGGTACCAGAGAACTTACTTTAAAGCCTTGTATGTTTTTAAATATTTGGATTGGCCGTCATTTTTACAATACCAAGGAGAATGTTTGTGGAGATTCTCATTCTACATGTTCATATTACAATCGAAGGTTTAGAAAAAGGCATATAGATTTAGGGTTTTGATTGACAGGATTAGCAAAGAATTGCAACTTTGACAAAGTAAGAACGTCTTCTGCCTTAAAACCCATTATCCAGATGCTTTCTGCGTTGGTAGTTTTCCTTATAACATGCATCCATACTTTGATTTACAATTTCACATGTCAGTTATTTTCCATTACTTTCTGATGCCTTGTTTCTGAAAGTTTCATTATGACATAATTCAAACCTGACATTAAAATGCTTTTTTTTTTTTTTTTTTACCTGTAAGTAAATGTTTTAGGGTGCCACCTGACTTGTTTGGTCCGGTTAAAACAGAGCAGAGTTCGTTTCCCACATTGGTCTGGACAAAGTGTGCAGGTGTGAATACACACATGAGAACTCGGGTCCGGAACATCAGATTTTACTGGTGTGAATACACCCTTAGTACATGCTTTAAGTATTGTTTTAAACACAAGATTTAATAATGTGGCACAATGTTTAACTAAAAGTGTTTTTTTGTAACTGGCCCTTAGTGTATATATATTTGTAAGCACTACGTTTAAGTCATTCAACAGACAAAGCAACAAGTAGAAAGTGTGAGATATGAGATACAAACCCATGCAGAAACAGAACATACATTAATGCCAGATCTGAATGGCCTCATTACCAAAACAGCACCGACAATTGGGTTAGCGTGCATCCTCTTTAAAAAGTTAAGTGCCATCTAATCTAATTTCTTTCCGCTGTAACATTGAAGGTCCATTAGTTTGCACCTGGAGAAGACTCCAACACCAACAGAATTATCACACTTGAAAAGGTCCAATCTTCCAATTTAAACTGAATGTCATTCTCTCACTAAATACTTTTAATAATTTGAATTTAAAACAGTCTAAACCCAGTGAACACGTTACTTGTTTTTAACAGAAGGTATTGATTAAATTACTGATTACAGCTTGGTTCCAGTTGTCATGTCTTTACTTAAGTTAGTTAAGAGAATGGGTTTTTCTTGGAAGTGTAGTCTCTGATTAATCTTTTAGGACATTTCAAAGGTCAATTAAAACATTTCACACTTGACGAGGAATTACTTCATTAAGAGGAAGTGTTCTTTAGAGTCTCAAACAGTGCAGAAAATGAGCGTTAATGACTGCTAATGGCTCATGCAACATAACCCAGCTGTTCCTGTATCAAATGACTTGACAACCCTCATGTGAACTCATGCCCTCCTTAAGTCAAAATGGCCGCCCCAACAAACAAGATAAGTGCTAATAACCATTCATAAAACAACAATTATAATCCAAATGCCCAAGCTATATAGATTATAGAATTCCAAGTGTATATATAGAGCATAACAAGCATCGTCAATTCTTTACCTGCTTTGTGTTTACTATTAATCACTAAAGTCATGGTTTCTAGCAACGTCCGAATTATATATCACAGCCAAACAATGTGAATTAACTAAACAACAAAAACAACAAAGCAACAGAAAGACAGCAGTGGCTCAAACATTTGTGATAGATGAGGGTGCCACAGTGAAAAACTATTCATTTTTTGATGTTCAGTAAAAATAAAACATAGATAAAACAAACTATTAGCCTAAAAAAATCTGTAAACTAGAAGGCAGATTGCTAATGTTATGGTTAGCATATTGGCTTGTTACCCAAATTCAACCAGTGGCCCCTGGTAGTACCTCAGATAAAAAATCCCATGTAGCCAAGAAAGAAATTTTCTGAGGAAATACCAGGTATTTGGCAGGACACCTATAACTTGTATTGTTGTAACTGTTTAGTGAAAATCTTCTAATTGGCAAAAATAATTTTTTATTTCTTTATAACAGCACTGTCTGTCTCCCCTTTGACATCATTGGTTAAAAGTGATTATGTGGAATGTGACGGCAGGTAAACATGACATTGCCAGCATAATCCCAAAAGCCATTTCTTCTTTGCCATATTGCCATATGCACCAATTAGCAACTTCCAATAAAAATAAACAGCGGCCATGTTAGATGAGCTGTTCACCCAGATTAATGAAAACATTGTTTAGCATGAAGACAAAGACTTCTAGATATAATGTGTATTATCAATACATCTTAATATACTGTATCTGAGAATAAAAATATGATACTTAAAAGGAGATATTTTCTTTCAGCACTATTTATCAAGGCAGATAAAGATTATTAGCTAAAAATGTCAAACACAGAGTTCATCCACAATCTATTGAGATTATGTTTGAATGAAAAATATGTAAGCTTCAAATAAAAATGATCTTATAATAAATAATTGAAAATGTCTCTTGTGCAACGTATAAACATTTAAGTATGTCAAACTTACCTTTGTCCTTGATCAGTATAGTTGTTGTCATATGATTCATATCCTTGTTCATCGTATGATGTTCCATAGCCGTCGTCATACTCCTGAAACAAGGTAATTGCCGGGTTATTAAGAGCTGAGAGATGAAAAATAGGCCATGTTTTCATTCAAATTAACGTTTTTTCATCTTGATTTTTTGTTTCTTTTATTCAAAGCCTCTCATTATTTAAGGCCTAGTCCACACGGACACGGGTATTTTTATAACCGTGACTTTTTTTACACGGTTCGGCCGTTCGTCCACACGGAAACGAGGTCACTGAAACCGAACATTTTTGAAAACCCCTGCCAGGGTGAGGAATTTCAGAAACGCCGGTTGCAGCGTTGTCGTGTGGAGAGTAAAACCGGCGTTTTTGTCTTGCGACGTCAGAGTGTGCGCCGTTATCCGCTGGTCTGATTGGCCAACATGATTTTTTTAACGCAGGAGGAAAAACTCTGGTTAGTAAAAATACCCGTGTCTGTGTGGACTAGGCCTAAATTTTATCTTGTACTTGGCAACACACATTACCACAAAAGATAAAGTTACATTTTTAAAGAAAAAGTTAATGCAACGGCATCTCGTCAAGGTTTTCAAGGTGAAGACGTTTTGTCCCTTATTCCAAGAGACTTTTTCAATTTGGAGTTGAACTGATACAAGAGCTGAGCTTATTTCTCTAGAGGGAGGAGTTTGACCTAAAACTAACTCTGATTGGACCAGGCTGTTCTGATCTCACAATTGTTACCATTGAAGGACAGAGTGACTCCTGATGGGAAAGTAGTAAAGGGTCAGAAGAGTCGTTAGTGTCACTTTTATATTCAGGTGTTGTTCTAGAGTAAAACCTTTCTGGTTGAGGTTTTAGAACACCGTCGTAAATACTAAGCAACAAGAGAAGGCTTTCCATTTTAACAAAAATGGATTCCTTCACACCTCTCTGGCCTCTCTGGTCAAAATGTGGACATTGCTGTCCTCAAAGAAAGGCCTTGGACTGCAGACTCAGGTCCTCCAGGATTAAGCTGATACATCCTCTTGTGAAACTGTCAAAACGTCTTCAACTTGAAAACTAAGTCCAGATGCTGTTGCATTAACCTTTTCTTCAAGATGACCTGGATGACTAAAAACCTTCAAAGACATGTTACATGTTTAAGCAGTTTTCCAATGTAATTTTAAAATTCAGATATTTATATAGATTTCAATCATCTGTGACAGCTCTGATGTTGTATAATTTGTGCTAAACTATGATCTAAACACACATCTAATACTAATTTAATGTTAAATTATTTGCCAAAGACCTGGATCTGAAAGTTAAATCCTGTGAATCCTTTAAGTTACAGAGCACTTGTTCTTAGACAGTCTTGAGTGTTGCTGTGGTGCAGCAGCCCTGCCCTTGTCTTCATGTCAGCTGAGTGACAGTGGGACGTAAAGACTCTTGCTGTGGCTACATTTCATCACCACCTCAAAGAGCCTGCCTGAAACATCTGTTAGTGCAGCAGCGATTTAGCTCATATGCCCCCTCCGCACCGCGCCCCGGCCCCCACCGTCAGGAACATCAAAGGCAGCCAGTGCTGTGCCCGTCCTAATTTAGGATAAATGGGACTTATGCTCCACAAAAGGCGTCGACCCCTGGCGACACGGCTCTCATCCCCCACGCACTACTTGGCTAATTCCATCTGCCCCTGATTTGTATGGTGGAAATGAATGTCTGTACAATTTAGCAGCACTAGAAAACACTCATCACTTCCATATTATTATTAAAGGCCTAACTCCTGATTAGAAACATGCATTTGCCAAATGACAACATTGGACAGAGTCTTTTATCTTTAACAAGCCAAGAGTTTGAGAAGGAAATGTATATGAATCCCAACAAAGAAATCCGTTACACTAGTTCTTGGTAAAATTGTGTTGTTTTTTTTATCTGCTAGAGTTGCACAAACCAGTCCAGAATTAGAGGGTTTTCTACACTGTAGGCAAAGTGGATGGTGTATTGGTGGATTATTTTTTGTGTGCCAGCCTCTCTTTGATCATCTCATTGGGTGAGACACTTGTTTGAGATTCCTTTGTTATACTGTATGTGTGTAAGTGGGAGGTCTGTTGGTTTTTAGCAAATGCTTTTTCAGTTTTCTTTCTAGTTTTCTAGATTGAGTTTGAGGGCAAATTTTTCCCTACTGGCGTTTGAAATTCAGCAGAGCAGTTTGGGAAAGTCAGCAATTCCTAGCACAAGGGCTAGGTGTAGTCAACAAATGTACAGTATATTTGACAAAGTGAACTTGCCGGAACCCTGTTAAAAACAACAGTAACTGCAGTAGCTTTTCATCCGACTTCTCAAAGGAGAAGTAATTACTTTTGGAAGTATTTTTTTTATTTGAAATTAACTATCATAACCTTTTTATTACTGAACCTCATTCATGAAAAAAATCTGTTAATTTGAAATATTTTCTGTGCAATATAATCCATCAAGCTCTTATCTTTGTGAAAACGATTAGTTCTGAATGACTTTATTTAATGTTTACACTAATTCAGGTACCATCACATTAAAACACTGCTACTAATTACTTAGACTGGATGAATTTGCTGATACTGTACCTAATTGCGTTGGTTTGTCTGTTCTCTTAAAACATTAAAAACAAACTTAATCTGACATGATATTGCTGCACTTCAGATTAATCTGTTACCTTTGTCTGACTAAAAACTGTCTGAATGGAATACGTTAAACTATATTTTTAACACCTTGTTAACACATCTTAATAAAGTTGTTTGAGCTGCGGTTGCATGTACAGTTGTGCTCATAAGTTTACATACCCTGGCAGAATTTTATTTTATTTCTGGAGAATATGAAAAGATAACACAAAAAACTTTCTTCCACTCATACACTGGCATGAAATAGTATGTGAACCTTTTGGAATTTCATGGTTTTCTGAATAAATTTGTCTTAAAATGTGATCCAATCGTTATCTTAGTCAAGGGTATGTGTAATAATAATGTGTCTAAAAATAATTACACAAAGCAATCTTTCATGTCTTTATTGAACTCTCTCATTCAACATTGAAAATGGCATTGGGCGAACCCTTGAGTTAATGACCTCAAAAAAACTAGATTGGAGTAAGGTTTTAGCACACCTGGAGTCTTGTTAAGATAATACATGTTTGGAGGTGTGGACTACAGCTACTTTGACTGATAAAAAACCCTCAAACTTGGAGTTTGCGCTGCACAAGAAAAACACGCAGCTTATGTGAGCTTTCAGAGGAGCTATGATCAAGAATTGTTGCTTTACATAAAACTGGAAAGGGTTACAAAGTTATTTAGAAATTCACCAGTCTACAGTTAGGCAAATAATCTACAAATGGAGTAGCTTTGGGATGGTTGCTACTCTACTACCAAGAAGTGGGCGGCCAGTCAAACACCAAGAGCACAACGAAGACTCATCAATGAGGTAAAGAAACAACCTGAAATAACAGCCAAAGATTTAAAGACATCATTAAGGAACTTGCTTACATCTGTTCATGAGTCTACGATATGGAAAACACTGAACAAGCAGGGTATCCACGGCAGGACACCACGAAGGAAGCCACTGCTTACTAAAAAGAACATTGCTGCACGCCTGAAGTTTGCAAAAGAGCACATTGACACTCAACAGTGGTATTGGTAAAATGTTTTGTGGACTGATGAAACTAAGAAACTAAGGAAAAAACACACAGCACTACATCTGGCGTAGAAAGGGCACGTCATAAGATCATGAAAAAAATCATCCCAACTGTAAAGTATGGTGGAGATAACATCATAAGCCAGCTAACAATCATTGATATCAAGTATATCAGACAATTTTTCAGGATAATGTGAGGATGTCTGGACGTCAGCTGAAACTGTGTAAAAGGTGCGTGTTGTAAAAGGACAACATACTCATACACCTGGACTGTCCAAAGAATATGACAGAGCTAAAGCTATTCTGCAGGAAGAATGGGCTAAAAATCCTCCTCAACAATGTGCAGGTCTGATCCACAGCTACAGGAAGTGCCTGGTTGAGGTTATTGCTGCCAAGGGTAATGTCTTTAAGATATTAATTCTAAAGGTTTCCTTACTTTTTCCACTGCCATTTTGAATGTTGAAAAAGTCAAAAGTTAGTTGTCTAAGCCATTTACTTTTAACTGACTTGCAACCTACTCTCAGGCAATATTGACAGTTGACAGTATTTGCCAGAATGCGTAAAATAACGTTTTCTGCAACATATTTTGTTACTAAAAATGGTGGCCAAGAGCACAAAAAAAATAAATAAAATAATTTAATACAGCTTGTATGAGAAAATTCTGGCACACTTTAAATTTGTGTTTTAAGATTTATTGAAATTTGATGTTCAATATAGTTATGTTAGTATTTTAGGTTAGATTTAGAAGTGTGGCCTAGTTCATGTACAGTATTTCTTAAATTTATTATAAAAACATACAAAGATATTTGGATCGTAAACAAACAACTAATTTCATCGTACTATCTTTCAACCAAAGAAATAAACATTTCCCATCATTTTAAATAGCTAGCTTGATATTAAGCATTGATTGTATCTATTTGCAGTTAATGGAATGAACAGTTAGTATGTTAGCCACCAACCTTTTTCTGCAGTTTAAGTAGACCATCTCAATTGCATTTTATTGTTTGTGTGTAGTCAGTCTTTATGTTTGTCAATGTAAAATTGTCACTAGGACTGCAGGCAAAATTTGTTGTTATCATATAATTATTTATTACAATAAAAGTATCACAAAGAATAACTTGTATCGCAAAAAACATAAGCCTCAAAATCATTGTCCAAACAACATTAAATAAAACTGTGGTGCATCTAAATAAAAAAGTCCTGGTTTAGACCTGGCTCATTCCTACATTTATTACCCCCATGTGATTAGACTGATATACTAAACTGATTTTTAAAACACCAAACATAAAGCCACTGTGATTGGCTGAGCACGGAGCTGAGATGCAGCCTCATAAAAAAGCTGGTGGTAACACACAGAGGAGGAGGAGGAGGGGCTAATTAAAAATAACGAGCTGTGTGGGCACCAGTCATATTACATTAGCGATATCATGAACTTTTATCACTGCTTATTATTACCTGTTATTTCAGATGCATACACTATGTCTTCAAAACAAGAATGTGCTTTGTTTTTAAATTGGTATAATAAGTTTCATATCCTACTGCTTGAGAAAAATTATAGTCAAACTTTTGTGATTATATTCGTGTTCAAATGGCGGCAGTTGATGCAGTCCATAATAAATGTTTGTAAATAGAAAATAATTTTTCTCACTATCTCCACCACTGGCCTCAGTATTCTACTGCCCATTCTATCAATGTATTAGCATTCACTGTTGCGCCTCAACCACACTTATACCCCTATGGAGTAAGTACAAGAGGCATTTTGTGGTTATAATGCACATTGTAAGTCACTAAAAACCTTAGTGTGTAGGTCAGAGTTTAGTTTGTCCTATGTGGGCTTCTGTAAAAACATGCTGGTTGTGGAACAGGGCCTAGTACAAGAGCGATGGAAATTAAATATAGTTATGTTATGTGTACAGTTTGTTTAGTATTGTTAATTTAACTTTTATTTATCTACCTTGTTATTTACTTATTTTGTTTTTGTAACATTATTGCTGTATTAAGTAAATACTTCTAGATGTTTTGTTCTGATGTTTTGATCTGTAGATTTTAGTTATTTGGTAAGCCCACCACATTGTTGGAACCAAAAGCAGAGAAGGTAGTAGTGCGTTTATTTTGGGTGCTTCCCTATTGTGAGTATAAAAAATGACCTGTACTGACCATTCTTTTACCTTCCAGTGGAAACAAGTCTTTAAATTACTAGTTCCTAAAAAGGGGCTTCCAAAATAGACTTACCTAGTTACTATAGTGCATTGCCAATACCCTACCTATATGTATACATTTTGTCCATTCTCAAGTTTGCATTTTTAACTTGTGAATTTTGATGCATCTTTAAGAATTTCACATAAAAAAGTTAGTACCAGTTCAACTGTTTTGGTATTTCAGTAGGTACATTGAAGTATATTGGGAACCCTATAGAGAACCCCTTGGTAAAGAGAAACATTTAAAAAAGTGCTATATTAACGTACTAAACCCAAGTGAACCAAACTACTCGGTGGAAAACTGGTCTAATGTAACAAACATAGGACTGATTTATCTTAAGCCCAAGTTGTGTGCCATTAATCCTTAAGGGAGTCCTTGTGCTGTTGTACGTGATGTTATCTAGATGCTGTTCCCTCGCGTTGGGCCACTCTGCCTGGCATTAAGGGACACATTAAACTTTAACAATGCCATGTTATTGCCATTTATTAGAGCAGCTACTCCATAATTGAGTTACAGGCGAGCAGAGAGGAGAAACATGCTCGGTTTATAAATTACCCTGGCACTTTGTGAAATCAGTCCTTTCTTATGGCAAAGCCGCTTTAAAACGCAGCGATGATAGTGCGAGTCAAGCCATTGTAATATCTGATGTGTTTTGTATTGATACAGCATTTACTCCAAATATGTCGTAGAGCACAATAGGAGAGCGATCTTTCCAGCGCTAAACAGGATCAGCATGACAGTGTTGAAGGAGGAGGAGGAGGGGGGAACCAGAGTGAGCGGGCTCCTAAGTGAGTCTTTCATTTGTATGCCAGTGGATTGCTGAGAGGCGTGTTGTTAAAAGATAAGGACTGGCCTCGGAGGTTACTGAAGACTAACGGAGGGCCTGGCACTGCGTGTTACAACAGCAATATCACAGCCGTGCCTCTGTGCTCCACAATAGCACTGCAGCAGATAGGCCGGCATGACACTCTCTTTCACAGGCCCACACTTTTGGGGATGTTTTTTAGGGACTTCTACAGGGCTCTGAAAATAATGAATGAAAATGTCGATATATGGAATGGAATCTAAATATGTTGGAGTTACTATGGAAATAAAGAAAACTAACCAGATGCATATACTGAATACTGAAAATGTGAATATAATAAAACAAAAGCCTGAATACATTGTACATTATACATTTATATCTACTTCTTCTAAAAAGTAGTAGTACAAGTAAATAATGAAAGGGTTTAAGCAAAGGCATCTAGACTTAGTTTTCAAGGTGAAGACGCTCAGCTCCCGTATTAGTTGATCTCAGAATTGACCAAGTCTCTTGGTCGAGAGATGAAACGTCTTCACCTTGAAAACTAAGTCTAGATGCTTTGGTTTTGTTTTCCTTCTATGTTCCATGGCTTTACCATAAATTAAAAACTGATCATTTACTGTATCACCAAGAGTTGCAGAACATATAACACATAAATTCACACAAGTTCTTCCAGACAACCCCTTCATTATAAACCTTCCAGTGAAAGTCACTCAATTGGCTTGTGCTCAAATCCCCAAAATTAAGCAAATCAGAACAAGAAGGAGAGGCTTGTTGTTCCCAGACGACTACATTACGATACCATCTGTTCATGTCTCGCCTCCGTGCAGCTGTGTCTCACACTGCTCTTAACTTCTAAATGATAAAAGCAAAGTAACACCCTGTGATGTTGCACTAAGAAAACAAATAACCCAAGCTTTGTAACCCTCCGTCATCACTCTTGGTCTAAACCGTCTCAAAGAAGCTGTGTGTCATTTACGCTGCTTTTGTTGCCAGCATATTTCAGGCCGCTGAACAGGTCGGAATTTGCTGAAGCTTTTTTTCCCCAAAGGGATAGAAATAGTTCTATCAGATTGAAGATGCCAAAACGTTAGCTCATGCATCAAGTTGAAGTATTGCTAGGCTGCGTTACAATTGACAAATGTCTGTGCTTTCTCCGCTGTTGTTTTGGCCATCGTTCGTCTTGAGCTATGCAATATTTTGACCAAAGCTTATTTTAGAAAGCTGATCTGTCTGCTGGTATCTGGCAATGTATAAACAGAAAGTAGCAGTGTATGACATTGAAGGTCACCTATTAGACTTTATTCTCTGTACACTAATATTGTAAATAAATTCCAAAAGACACGGTATGTAGATACAAAATACAATGACATGTTTACCATGTTCGCAAATGCTGTTTTTGTGTCTGTCCCTTTAAGCCCCTCCCAAAGCCCTCTGTGCTCTGATTAGTCAGTGGGGGCAATCTATTATTTCTAATGGCTAGCTGCTAAAATTGAGAAGCCCTTATCTGTGAATGTTTTGTATGCTGAAATAGTTTCAGAAGACGGCATCTGGAAATACTTTTTAAAAGGTAAAATATGTTTTGTCTTCATCCAATCCCAAATGCAAGTGAGGTTTAAACCTGATGTCTATTTTTGGGTTATTAAACTACTTAAGTATAAAGTGACAGTTTTACCGTTACTAAAGTAAACATCATGGGGTTTCTCTGATTGGATAAAATTGTGGTTACTCACAGGTGGTTCATCCAATCATCGCAAGGTAAGAGACCATCTACGAGACCATGAGTAAGAAAAACTATAATCATTCAAATCTTTTAGAGCTAAAGTGCAAGACAGTGAAAGTGTTTTTCTCTCGTTTGATAAAAGATGGCTGTTTAGATAGGTTTGCCACAACCCACAGATAATGATTTTATGTCTAGTCAGCCACATTAAAATCCATACATGAGCCGCGTCTAAGCTAACGCTAGCAAAAGATTAACAAATCTTAAGGGAATGGAGTACAGGAATAGGAGGGATCAGAATGTAGAATAAAAGAGACAAACAAAATTAAGGAGTCAAAAACAATTAAGATATTTAAAAAATGTATAAAAGTAAGAATGTTGGAGATGTTTGGAGGGGATGGTTAGGTTGGTGTGGATGTACAGTAGGTTGAGGTGTGCGTGTGATATGCACATTTTCTTTTCTTCTTTGTTTCAAGTTCCTTTTTTGTTGTTTTTTGTTATTGAATTTATGAATTTATAAATTATTCATAGTACAGGTTCTTTGTTTTACTGTAGAGACACAAGATTTTTTGTTAGATATTTGATTTAATAATTATAAATTGTAAAGGGGGTGGAATTAAATAAATTCACATTTCAACCCACTCCCTTTCAGACATTATTATTTATATTATTTCATATAAATGTCTATTATTTAAATGTCTTTAAATGTCTTGTTATAAATGTTTGAAATTAACATAATTAAAAAAATAATAATTAAATTACATAAAAAAGATAGTTCTGTGGGTTGAGGCTCCGGGACTTTGTAGACCTTCTATATAAACAAAAACATATTTAACTTACTGAGGCAAAGAAAAATGAAAAAAGCCTATCTAGGTCTAGATCTCAAAATATAAGCAGCAGCTACACCAGACTTAACAGTGCCAGGGGAACTAGATAAAGGTTCAGATGTTCATAGGTTAACTAAAACAAACCAATACCATAAGATGTGGAAGTAGGTAATTCCCTATGGATCACTGTTTGAGCTCTAGCTTCTGAATGGTTATAAGAAAAATATGTATGCATTAGATGTTGCTTTGAACTGCCTGTCCTTTTTGGTCATCGCCTGATATGATTCCACATTTCAACACCACAATCATAAAAAGATACATTGAACTAACGATGAAGGTTATATTTGTTATATTTGCTATTTGCTAAAGTCTAAATTAAAAGATTTGAGCAATACTAAACTCAAGGGTGACTATGTCAAAATATAAACCATGGATGGATTTGTACTGTTCAGACTGACTTCAAAAACCATTCAACGCTCATGGTCTGGCTGAAAATTGGCATAAAGATGCGCACATTTACAAGAAATAAGCAAAAGGTGTCATAGTGCTTTACAGCCTTCTCAGTTTTCATTTACAATGTCAGAAAGGTGAGTGGATAACTAGAACAAGAAGGGCTATTTTCTATATGCCAGGAACACACACTTTGTAAATGCTGTCTATATGTCTATATCATTCCAATATTCAATCATTATTTTGTATATATATATATATATATATATATATATATATATATATATATAATATAGATTTTGTATTTTGCTCTATCATGAGTTGTCAAGTTTAAGCAGTTAAATGTGTTTTTTTAATAGTTTATTAATGCACTTTAACTGAATAAGGAAGCATTCCTGACAAAAAGGTAAATATTGCTTGAATGTTTGGTTTCCAAAATGTGTTTTAAATTTTTTTCTGCATCAACAGGATTATCATATTATTAAGATCAACAGCTCATTAAGAAAATTAAAACTCCTAAAATTGTAGCCAGCAGCTGTTGCGGCACATAGATACGGTTTGTCACCCTGTTTCCTGTTTGGTCAAGTGGCATTCAAGGCCTATAAAATATTATTATTTAAACTTGTCCCTTTCCCAGACTGATTCCATATGGCGGTATTTGTTTCCCATGATAAGGTTTTCATGGTTCGCAAAAGCCACAGCAGCCGGATAAGATTTTATTACAGTATCTAAAGCATTTTCCTAATCATTACACTCAATTTAACTTAAAACTGCTACAAGGACAGCCCTAGAGAGGACATGATTCAATTAACAATGCGTGGCTAAGACACAGAGCAAAAAGGCCTGGGGGAGATAATGGCAATAGTTGGATCTAATTCTTTCGAAAACACTACAGCAGTCAGCGACTACCACAAACTGCATTTATCATAAACAACTGTGGCCCACATGAATGTGCATTTGCTGGCCTATTTACCCACATGAGATTTAGCAAAAACTCAAGCAATCTACTCCTCAAAGTACAGCCTACGTTCATTAGCCATGCTTTTTTGTAATTAAAAATTACAAGAAGATGACATAGTATCTAAAATACAAAATTGCATCATGCCTTATTCTTTTCCAAATGGATTAGCAGCAGGTAAGACAGAGCTAATGGATTTGTTGCAATGAGATTTGGCTGGATCATAGTAAACATTCACCAGCAACCAAGATGGATGGTGCTGCCAAGACTGAAAAGAGATGTGATTCTGTTTGGTAACAATTGGATTGGCTGTAATTTGATACATCCTGTACAACAGCTTTAGCAGAGTGCAATAGAAAATCTTCTGGTGAAAGATACTAGACTGAATCTCTATAAGTCTATAAGTCAAGCTCTATTTGGACCTTTGTATTTATACTACACAGCAGGGGTGCTCAATACGTCGATCGCGATCGACCGGTAGATCGCGAGTAGTTTTGGTAGATCGTATGACATAAAAAAATAAAAAAAGCCAATCATCTATTAAATCTCTTGATTGACATACAGGGCAGCCAGTCAGATGAAATCTGAATTTTTCTGACGCTTAGGTCACTGCGCATGCGCAAACAATGGCGCTAAGTGCAGCAAAACTAACACTTAAGCGACTTACCTCCAACTTTTAAACCTCGTTTTTTTTTCTCTTAAACTTAAGAAAGGGTATAAAAATGAGTGAGGGAACTGGACCAAGTAAGAAGACAAAAACTTCTCGCTTTCATACCTTTCATGCCTTTGCCTTTAACTGTATTAACTGTATATGACATTTCACCACAGAACATGACTTTACTTGTATACCAAAATACAGCTGAATATAACAGATCAGTTATTTCCTAAATAACTTTCCTGTGTGCATACACACATGGAATGCCAGGTTATGTTCCACAATAAAAGATGTGAAATACATCTCAGCTCTATCTGAATGGAAGAACTGAGATATATTGGAGCAGCCTTCTCTGCGCTTAGCCTCCCTAACATGTTGTGGTCCCTAAAAGATATAAAAGCATAAAATATTATTTCTATAAGCTATTGGCCTATGCAATTATTCGTTACTTATGTTTAAATATGTAGATTACTTTTACTATATATATAAGCTGCTTATACTATTTATGTAAACTGCTTTTATTTATTTTCTATTGCAACTTTATACAGGTCTAAGCAGTTTGGTGTTTTCATGTAGCCTTGGCAACTAGCCTGAATAATATGCACATGAAATGAAACTTATCAACTCACCTCAACATGCCTTTTGCAATCATTTAGATAGACATAACTGATTAATTTAGTTTGGGAGAAGAGATAAAAGCCCGCCCACACTGACAATTGATTGGTTGATTTGCAGAAACAGGCCAATCAGGATGCTCTCTGTCTTACAAGCGCTTCGCACACACGCACACTAGCACACACACGCAAGGTCTCCCTCTCTGCCGTGTGCGCGCTACACGATTTTAAACACTCTCGCATGCGCGCTCTTGCTCGCTCTAGATTCCGGGAGATCTTATCTAATTTGCGGGCATCAGGGAGCCATTATCAATATGCGGGAGACTCCCGCAACTTCCGGGAGACTTGGGATGTCTGCTTTGAAAAACTTCCAGACGGGAGAGCTCATGTTGCCACTGACAAGCTCCGCTCTGCTGTTGTGTACCTGTGCCGCGCGCCGTGCATGCACGTGTGAAAAAGTCACGCGAGCAGCTTTTTTGATCGGCGCTTTTGGGGTTCGCCGATCAAGCTATTTTTAGTCAATATCGGCCGATCATGATCGGTGGCCGATCAATCGGAGCATCACTAGTAAATAAATATATGTTTTGCATTTTTGTAGTGGTGAGTTGGATGCGATGGCGGGGGAGAAAGCTGGACAGACTCGGCAGGCCCAAACGTACTGTGAGGGTCTGTTGGGAACGTTTGGCAGAGCCCCCTGTCAGAAAGACCTTTAACTCCCACCTCCGGCAGAGCTTCGACCAGATCACGAGGGAGGTTGGAGACATTGAGTCCGAGTGGACCATGTTCTCCACCTCCATTGTCGATGCGGCCACTCAAAGCTGTGGCCGTAAAATCTGCGGTGCCTGTCGTGGCGGCAACCCCCGAACCCGGTGGTGGACACCTGAAGTAAGGGATGCCGTCAAGCTGAAGAAGGAGACCTACCGAGCCTGGTTGGCCCGTGGGACTCCTGAGGCAGCTGATAGGTACCAGCAGGCCAAGCGGACTGCAGCCCGGGTGGTCGTGGAGGCTAAAACTAGGGTCTGGGAGGAGTTCGGTGAGGCCATGGAGAAAGACTATCGGTCGGCCTCGAAGAAATTCTGGCAAACCGTCTGGCGCCTCAGGAGGGGGAAGCAGTGCCATGCCAACACTGTTTACAGTGGAGGTGGGAACCTGCTGACTTCAACTGGGGATATTGTTGGACGGTGGAAGGAATACTTCGAGGATCTCCTCAACCCCACCGACACGTCTTCCGCTGAGGTCCAGGCCGAAGTCACTGAGGTAGTTGGGAAGCTCCTCGATGGCAAGGCACCGGGGGTGGATGAGATACGCCCTGAGTACCTCAAGTCTCTGGATGTTGTAGGGCTGTCTTGGTTGACACGCCTCTACAACATCGCGTGGCGGTCGGGGACAGTACCTCTGGACTGGCAGACCGGGGTGGTGGTCCCTCTTTTCAAGAATGGGGACCGGAGGGTGTGTTCCAACTACAGAGGGATCACACTCCTCAGCCTCCCCGGGAAAGTCTATGCCAGGGTACTGGAGAGGAGAATGCAGCCGATAGTTGAACCTCGGATTCAGGAGGAACAATGCGGTTTTCGTCTCGGTCGTGGAACACTGGACCAGCTCTATACCCTCTCCAGGGTGCTGGAGGGTTTATGGGAGTTTGCCCAACCAGTCCACATGTGTTTTGTGGATCTGGAGAAGGCATTCGACTGTGTCCCTCGTGGCGCCCTGTGGGGGTGCTCTGGGATTATGGGGTCCAGGGCCCTTTGCTAAGGGCTGTCTGGTCCCTGTACGACCGGAGCAGGAGCTTGGTTCGCATTGCCGGCAGTAAGTCAGACCTGTTCCCAGTGCATGTTGGACTCCGGCAGGGCTGCCCTTTGTCACCGGTCCTGTTCATTATCTTTATGGACAGGATTTCTAGGCGCAGCCAGGGACCGGAGGGAGTCTGGTTTGGGGACCACAGGATCTCGTCTCTGCTTTTTGCAGATGATGTTGTCCTGTTGGCTCCATCAAGCCAGGACCTTCAGTGTGCACTGGGACGGTTTGCAGCCGAGTGTGAAGCGGCTGGGATGAGGATCAGCACCTCCAAGTCTGAGACCATGGTTCTCAGTCGGAAAAGGGTGGCGTGTCCCCTTCAGGTTGGTGGAGAGATCCTGTCTCAAGTGGAGGAGTTCAAGTATCTTGGGGTCTTGTTCACGAGTGAGGGAAGGAGAGAACGTGAGATTGACAGACGGATCGGTGCAGCTTCTGCAGTGATGCTGTCGATGTACCGGTCTGTCGTGGTGAAGAAGGAGCTGAGCTGTAAGGCAAAGCTCTCGATTTACCGGTCAATCTACGTTCCTACTCTCACCTATGGTCATGAGCTTTGGGTCATGACCAAAAGAACAAGATCTCGGATACAAGCGGCCGAAATGAGCTTTCTCCGCATGGTGGCGGGGCGCTTCCTTAGAGATAAGGTGAGGAGCTCAAAGTAGAGCCGCTGCTCCTCCACATCGAGAGGAGCCAGCTGAGGTGTTTCGGGCATGAGACCCCGGGGAAGACCTAGGACACGCTGGAGGGACTATGTCTCTCGGCTGGCCTGGGAACGCCTCGATATCCCCCCGGAAGAGCTGGAGGAAGTGTCTGGGGAGAGGGAAGTCTGGGCGTCTCTGCTTAGACTGCTGCCCCCGCGACCCGGCCCCGGATAAGCGGTAGAAGATGGATGGATGGATGGATGGATGGATGGATTTTTGTAGTGGATCATTTTGACTTGATCATTTTATAAGTAGCTTGCGTGCTGAAAAAGGTTGAGCACCCCTGCTATACTGCAAATACATTTACTTTGTAATGTTTTAATCTAAAGAGATAAGAAAGTAATATGGACTGGTTGGGCAAACTCCCATAAACCCTCCTGCACCATGGAGAGCGTATAGAGCAGGTCCAGTGTTCCACCTGTTATAATATGGATGAAAAAACGAAATTTTCACACTAACACACAATGGTCATCAAGAAAAGTCATCAAAGGAAACTATAAATACCAGGGGAAAAAAGTAAAAAAAAGAAACAAATCCTGATCAGAAAATGTTGCCAATAAATTAAACTGGGTTGATGCTGCACAGTAAAAAACATGAATTTCCTTTAGAGTGAATCCCTAGCTGTAATAAACAAAGACAACAAATGTGAGAAAAGTAAAAGATCTCTTTGTCATGCCGTCAATGAACACAAGACAACCATTTGTCAGCGTGCAATGGAGAGCACTTGCCCTGGGATTGTGATGTATTCATATGATACACAGCATCTCATTCAGCCTCTAATTTGTGTTGATGTGCTAAGATTTATCATGTAGCAGATGTTGGGAGTCCCTTTTCCCCCTCTCCACCCAGAAACACAGGTGCAGGTGTTGGGGGATACGCTTTACAACTGCAACAATGATGGGAAACAGCTGGTCCAGGAGTCATTTTCTCCGACCTCCACGCATTACAATCCCAACTTCTGAATAAATCTGTCACATGTGGTTAGGTACGGGCTGCCAGGGCAATTTCCAAATGTGGGCCACCTCCTCCCTCCTTCTTTTGGCTAAATATGCCCCATTGATGCCAGAGTCCCCGGGAAGGCAGAACTGACAGGAGAAGGGGACTCGACTGGCACAAATGGTGCAGTGGCCAGACCCGGCATTAATCCAAACAGAGTGATGCAATGCAAGGTGTGAATGAGCTAAATTACTAGATCTAGATTGCATTTGACTTAAGTCACATGTGCCTGGATGGACCTGTGAAGGTGTGATGGGCTTGCATTGTTTCAGCCAAAGCAACTTTTGCTGTATTCTTTTTTACTTTTGTGTTTATTAATAGGAGTGGGTCAGTAACGCAAATGTGTCCACAAAAGAAAATTGTGCTGCAGACTTTAGGCTTAAACACACAAAAAAGCAGAGTTAGAAAAGTATTTTTATAACCAAAAGCTAATTTGCATTTGAACTATTTAATGCATGTTTTAAGACAGAGAGAAGACAGATTGAAATGCATGCTAAATAAGGGCCTGGATCCTGTATTTAAAAGGGCTACAGTTATTAGTTACATTCTCAATATTGAGGAAAAATTAAACATTATATTTTCACCTGCATACAAAATTAGAATTAATTGTTTTGTGTTTGCAATAAAGCTTATTCTAAATGGTCAAATATACTGACATAGAAACCTGACCAGTACATGGAATGCCAATATATCTTTTACAACTTTCAAGCAGTTTTTTGCTGTGTGAATATTGAAGGTTAATCAATTTTGCCCGTTAAAAAAAAACAGGATACAATGCAACTTGTACACTACAAGGAACCAATGGACAGTGGAGATAAAAATGATTTGTAATGGAAAACTCATTGTTATCAACCATTACCAAAATATGTATATGTGTGATGCCATACTTCCTTAAGAAACCTGTAATGTAAGCTTATGTTCTAATTTAATCTAAATAGTATAACACACAGAAAACACATAGCTCTTTAACCTCCAATGATTTGCAGCAAATGTTATAACTACTTCTGCTTTAAAATCAACTGACTTTAGTAGCTGAACTTCAGTGGACATTATAACATCCCGCTCTCCCCCACATACTGTCGTTGTGCCCTTGGACAAGACACTTTGCCTCCAGTGGTGTTCCAGCAATAACACTGGTAAATAGCTTAATGTATGTAAAGCGCTTTGAGTGCCTACTACAGTAAGTGGAAAAGCGCTAAAAAAAAAAAAAACAAGGACCAAGCCACTCCCATGGAACCTCTAAAATGGTCCACGAGTAAGGGCGCCGCCATACGGCGATTTTACAGCAATATACCGCCGTCCACCAGAGGGCAGGCCCTAAAAGCAGAAATATAAGGAGAAATCCATTGGCGACTTTACAAGTGTAATACTCATGTTTACAGCCTGGTACAAAAGATGGCTCCGGTCTCTAGAGATAAGTTTTTACTACGTGACAACTCTAGGTTGATTTTGATTAAAATGTCCGTTTATGCTATCTAAAAACTATTGTTTTACTATGGAGTAAAAGCCGACAAGCCCGGATGTAACCACCATTTTATTGCCCTGTCGTAGTGACAATATCGGTGAATAGGGGACCAATGGGCGGATAACATCCATTTTTTACAATCTATGCCAAGGACACAACGACAGTATGAACTGCCTACTCGGGAATCGAACAGCCTACCTTCCGGTTGAAGGACGACCACTGAGCCACTGCGCCCCACATTACACAACCACCATTATAATACACCTGTATCATTCACACTTTGTGTTGTCACCCTATTCCACTAAATGTACATTTTCCATAGTGACAGTCTGACCCTTTAATAGGCGAGCTGTCTCACACCATTTTGTCAAGACTACCATTGCATGCTCAGTTCATTCTTTTATTCACAAAGGTTGCTGTATTTAATTTGATTGGTTTTTGAAGTTTGTTTTTACTTCAGAGCCTATTTATAGATATGCAATACAAATACAGCATTTATATTTGTTTATTTCATATTACAGTTAAAATCCAGTCTGTCCCCAGCCTATGAATCCCAAGCTACAGCTGAGGGTGCACATGATGTCTTTGGATTTGGATGTACTCACATATTCTCCATATGTGTCCTGCACTATAGGAGGAGCTGGCCGGTATCCAGGGGCTGGGGGGGCACCTCTGGCTCTCTGCACCCCCCTGGCTCTGGAGGATGCAGCGCGGCTGGGGAGGGCTCCTCTGGGAGCTGCTCCTCGGGGTACCGCTGCATGCAGGGGCGGGACACCTCCTCGACTCCTGACGCAACACAAACAGAAGAAAATATTTTTAGATGAAAGCAAATCCAGGGTTGTTTTTGGCTTATCCTTCCCTGTGGAGACAAATGGATGAGACTGTATAAAGAAGGAGAAATGTTTTTTATTCCTGGGTTCAGGTGGATCAGGTAGCATATATAACATGTTCATATGAGCTTAAAGCAATACAAGATACAGTTACACTGATACAATTAGACAGCCAATACAGAATGTCCACTGCATTTCAGGTCTTCAGGATGAGATGGTGTAATTGTTAATATCTGAGCCTGTTCTCATTCCCAAGGAGCCATTAGAAAAAGATAGTATACATAGTTGCAGCAACCTGTGGCATAGTTATTGACTTTTCTATTATTTGTCTTTTATTAAGCATTTCAAGATGGCATGGTAATAGCATTTAAAGCACAACATACGATTAGACTGGGGTTTAATCATATGTAATCATTGTTAAGGTTATCTTAGGGCAAATTCACACCTGCATGGTTTGGTCCAGACTTTCGGACTTTCATGTTTGGACTTGCTGCTGCCATTTAAATGAGCCTTTCTATATATTCTCTATCAATCATAATGAATGCTGAGCTATGTGTAATCACTGGCAAAATAAATGAACAACAAAATGACCGATCACCACTATGTGATCAATAAATAATCTACAACATGTTGCCATGACCATAAAGATGTTTCAATCAGTGATTCACAAAGCACTGGATGCTTTTTTGCCTTTGTAACAAAAATACTGAATTAATTGTAAAAAAAATAATAAATAATACTAAACCTTGAAACTAAAAATTGAGAAATTTCCCCATTGTGGGACGAATAAAGGATTATCTTATCTTATAGTGCTTTAGCAGCTATACTACATTTTACAACACACTTGAACGCTACATTATGCTGATAATGCATGGCTCACTGAACCAGGTACTTTACAAAATAGAGGAGGACACAGTTTGGATTTTATTCCTGGTCCGTTATGGTGCTTTGGGAACATCTTCTGTCTCTCTGCTTCAGGAAGGGATCTTTGGTGTGTTTTTGAACCACTAGGAATGTGCCAAAGCCCAGGTCTGCGCTGATGTGCTTGTGTCCAGCTGTGTGGTTATTTTCGGCGATTAAACTGTACGGTCAATGCATGCCTCAAACAGTGCATCTCAAATATGACAGTTTATTGTAACAGACTCCAGGATGAATAAGTGAATTTAATTGAGGCACAGTTCAGTTTTAACTAAACATTTAGGGTACATAGCATAGGTCCCAGGCAGCTGCAAGTAAATTTGACAATTTGTTTTCTCATTCATGCATGGGCTAAATTGTTACATAATCACTGCAGCCATACATTCCATTGTGTTAAATAGGCTTTAGCTAGGCTATTTGGTTGGTTAATAAACATTTGACAAAAATAAATTAAAGTGTAGCAGAACCTCTGTGCTGCACATTTAATTAACCCCCCAAACTGATGTCTCAAAGAGCTGCAGGTTGCCAATGCCTGGACTAGACTTTAATTCAGTTTCTCAGTAACACTTTCTCTAGTAGTTGTTGTTTTCCTAGCCATATTGTGTATGGATTTTAATGTTTGATGAATTTTGTCTCAGGGAGACATTTAAACATCAGTCCGGGGACAGCAGATGAAAAATAGCCATTAGGCTAACTCTGTTACATTTACAGAAATGGTGATGAATGTACATTGTTCCTACCAAATAAACCAATAAAATAAAATACAAATAAAAATACCAAATCTTCAGGTGTGTAGCGGGCCATAAATTATTGAATTCAATTATAAATCCAGAATCCATTAATTATCATGTTGCATTTCTGCGTCTTAATGTTCACTTACACTGTGTGCAGAATTATTAGGCAAGTTGTAGTTTTGATGATTAAATTTGTTATTGTACAACTACAGTGCTCTCGGTCAATCCAAAATTTTAACAAACCCTCAAACCTGAACATTTAAGTAGTAAAAGTGAAGTTTTGAAGTTCTTAAGAGAATATCTACATGTACACCATTACATACACCACCAGGCAACTACTGTATTAGTGTGCAGAATTATTATGCAACTAAATAAAAAACTAAAATTTTCCCATCTCGGTTGTTTATTTTCACCTGTTAAAGTGAGAATAATAAACAAACTCAAAATTTACAAATAAACATTTCTGAAAAAAAAAAAAAATAAAATAAAAAAACTCAGTGACCAATATAGCCACCTTTCTATTTGATAACAGTCACAAGCCTTCCATTCACGGAGTCAGTCAGTTTCTTGATCTGGTCAGAATCAATTTTTGTGCAGCCGCAACCACAGCCTCCCAGACACTGTTCAGAGAGGTGTACTGCTTACCTTCACTGTAAATGTCCCGCTTAAGAAGGGCCCAAAGGGGGTCATGTCATTAGAGACGCAGTGGAGAACTTTGATGCATGTGATGGAGAGTTGTCTTGCATAAAAATCAATGTCTTCTTGAAAGATGCAGACTTTTTCCTGTACCACTGCTTGAAAAAAGTGTCTTCTAAAAATTGGCAGTAGGTCTGAGAGTTGATTTTGAGTCCATTTTCAACCCGAAAAGCTCCAACTAGCTCATCTTTAATAATACCTGCCCATACCAGTACCCCACCTCCACCTTGCTGGCGTGGAGTCGAAGTGGAGCTCTGTGTCCGTTACTGATCCAACCACGGGCCCATCCATCTGGTCCGTCAAGAGTCACTCTCATCTCCATCAGTCCACAAAACCTTTGAAAAATCTGTCTTCAGATCTTTCTTGGCCCATTCTTGACGTTTCAACTTATGTGTCTTGTTCAGAGGTGGTCGGGTTTCAGCCTTTCTTACCTTGGCCATGTCTCTGAGAACTGAACACCTCGTACTTCTTGACACTCCAGGTAGGTTGCAGTTGTGGAATATTGCAGCACTGGAGGATAATGGGTTCCTGGTAGCTTTACGTTTGATTCTTCGCAAATCTTTGGCGGTTAATTTGCATCTTTTCTTCTGCATCTCTGTGAAAGACTTTTTACAATTTGACTTTTCAGAGTCAGTTAAAACTCTTTATTGGCCCATTTTTCCTGAGGAGAACAATCTGCCTAATAATTATGCACACCTTGAAATAGGGTGTTGATCTCCATAGGCCACACCCTCCCTTGTTACAAAAATACACATCACCTGATATGCATTAAATCCAATAAGGATTCAAATTTATACAAGCTTGGAGTTGGAAATTATGGATAAAATGATGATATGGTCAAAATAATCACTTGCCTAATAATTGTGCACACAGTGTAATGTTGGCACACCACCAATGCACCAGTGTCCAGGCTCTGTCTTAGTGTGTTGTTGAAAAAACACTGTGTGGTGATCTGTTGCAAGCCATTCTGCTCAAAGAAACCCAGGCGCTTTTATCAGTTCAGAATGACATGGACTAATATAGAAATATACATTGCTATATTACACGCTTAAGATGCTGAAATTTTCAAGTCACCCTGCCTCCTGTTTTTCCACTCCACTGGCCAGAATGATTCAATGTACAAGCCCAGTGCTGAATCTGATCCACTGAGCAACTTTGTGTAGGTGGTGGGAGAGGAAGAGCGAGGGTGGAGGGCAACTTCCCTGCAGTCTACAAGAAGTGAGTCATGTCCATTTCTCAAAACACAGCATGTCTTGTGGCTCAATTGCTTTCCTATCTATACAGGAAATATAGTTGCTATTGGTGCTTGTGTAAAATTTATGCATCTTTTTTTTTTTTTTTAAAGTAAGGAATAAACTACTTTTATATGGCACTATAACATTTGGAGCAGTGTGTAATACTGATGTATGAGTTTAACATTCAGTGTTGTCAACACGGAAGGATGTCAAGTCTGTGGAAATCAAAAGAGCTATGACCTTCATGTTTGGTAAAATGTTGCAGGCATGGTTTGTACACATGCCTTTAATAGAAGGTTTGGAATCTAGAGAAAACACCAGCAAGGTCGCATTCTGGGTCATTTTGTTTTTATGCTTTCCATTTCAGCTGGTTTTTAGAGTGTCAAAATGGCATATCGCAGTGGTGGTTGATAGAAGCCAGTGGTACCTTTTTAGAGCAAATGTCCCATTTTAACTGCTTTTTGCATCTTCTAGGAGTTGAAAATTGTATTACAGTATGGTGTCCTCTAGTGAGGCTATTTATTCATTCATTTCTGTGGTGCTGGGTGCACCCTGCTTACACCTACAGACATTATTGTACGCTGACGACCATTGCAGCTCACATTCATTCACTACTTTACCTTGGATGGCAGCTGGACTGTTGTGAGATTTCTGAGTTCAAAGGTTCATAAGAAATCAATCTTGTCCGTTTAAGCTATGTGAATAGCTTTGAAACAGACATTGGAGGACAATAGGTGACTCTGGTTGAAGCAGTGGAGCAACAGAGACACAACAGGATGCATGCTATACTGAAAAACATGAACCATCCCCTGCAGTTGGCTTTGTAACAACAGAGAGCAGCCAGTGGATGTAGCGGTCAGTGGGAAAGGAGGTAAAAGGTGGAGCTGAACAATATGGTAATAAGATGATGTGAAATGTGGAATCTAAAAGAAAAAAAACAAACATAACAAAACAGCAACATTTTCTCAAACCTAGCTTGTTTTGTTCTTATTTTAAACAACTAAAAGCAAAAAAGAAAGGCACATAATTTGCACTTTTTAAAATAAATTAAATTCTGCTTTTAGACTCTTTATACAGCCTTTGCTTCCTGGATTCAAGCCACTCATCGTCTACTTTGCATTCCAAACCACCAAAATTGTGGAAAAGAGTTGCAGCACTCATTATAGTTCTGTTTGAAGTTTAGAAAGATAAGAAACATCCAGAAACTATATCCCCAGTCTTTGACGTCACTAAACAGCAGAGTTTATTCAAGCCTTTAAATTAGACTTTTTCAACCCTCCTAAATGTTAAAGGTTTGCCTCTGTGGCAGCTACCTCAGGCCCCTTTAATGGAAATCAGACAGCTCAAGTCCAGTTAATGAAAAAGTTGGCTCTGTTATTCTTAAGTTTCAGTTGACCTCATTTGGGCCCAGTATTTAAATTGGATGTTAACTCTTTATTTTTGTCTCTGATACTCACTTTAATTTTATTTTGATCCTTCTTACTTCTGCCTTTATGCTTGTTCCTTCATTGTTTCAAGTTCACTTAAAAGTGCAGTGTCTAGTTTTTTGGTACAATCTAGAGGCGACGTTCCATATTGCAGTGCCACATCTCACACCCTTTTCTAGAGGCACTGAATGTATGGTAGCCTAGCAGGGACATGCTGTTTTCTGTAAACAAACCAATAATAAATCATTCTGATGATGAGTTCACACTAACAAAAATAGATTAGTTCATAAATGCCCTGCAGGATTGCACATTTGATACAGAAACATGAATCAATGTGCTTCTCCTTTAGTAATACAGTAAGTAAGGCTACCTAAAGCTTTATATATACCAGCAAAGAATATTAATTAGATTAGGCAATTACTGTATACACTGTACTGTATGTTTGAAACATAAGCCTTTATGTGTAAAGTATTTAAAACTTTAACTGATGTGTTCCATTTTGTTCAACTGTGCAGAGCAAAATATTTAGCATCAGCGTGTTATCTTTGCAAATTTAGTTTAGCGTAAGTTTTACATTAGGGCTGTGCATTATGGACAAAATAATGATGCCATTTTCTTAATGAATATTGCAATAGCAATTTTAGTTGCAATTTTGGCAATTGTTTTTGCTTTTTCAAAATTTTCCAGTAAAATAAAAACTCACAGCCCTAAATGACTGGTGAATAGGGATGTAACAATTAACTCCACTCATGATTCGATTTGATTGACGATTCTGATCAAGATTTGATTTTGTCACAATTTTGTTTTGAGATGAGTTGAGGCAAATTATAAGTGAAAGTACCCTTTTATTATTTTACAAATCAGGCCTCCAGACTAACGCCATCGTCCCAGTACCGTCCCAAAAGTCAGTTCCATCAGTTGCTAAGTAAATATAAAATGTTCCCATATGTATTTTACATACTTATGTATATGTTTACATACAATTGAAATTGCTTATAAGGCTAGGTACTTTAAATAAGTGGATATTAAAGTTAATAAAAATAATACAATAGTTCAATAAGTTCAATAATTAGTTCTTATTAACTTTAGCTGAGACCTAAACCCACTTTAGATCAAACCCAATAATAAACACTGGTCTCATGTGTTTCCCTAAAACAGTAGAACTTTATCAAAACAACTCTCATTTGTTTAACCGTTACCTTTTATGCACTTTCACCTGTTATTTAATAAAAATAGCAAGAATGTATTAACAGTAATAATTAATGTGAGGACCAGAAGTGCTTCACAAAGGACCGGATTTGGTCTGTGGACCATAAGTTGGAGACCTCTGGTCCTCTCAGTGGCTGCAGCAGAGACACAGAAGGCAGCACATTATTACATCTCTCTGACAAGGGCCTCAAACAGATGAACACTTAGTTTAAGACGGGTTTGACTGTGTTATGAAATAATAACTTATGGCTCAGAGATGATTCAGACCCTGGACGACAGCCTCCGTTTACAGTTTAACACAGATTACTGCTCACATTCTCTTTGTTCTCCACCTGTGACGGGACATTTACCTGACTTTTTATCCATTTTGGAGCGAGTAAAGCTCAGCCTCAGACACAAACATGTTTTCGTTGTGCGCCCGTTAAGGCCGCGCGGAGCTGATACCACACCTCTGATTGAATGAGAATGAGAATTCCTCAATATCAACATCCACACTCTCGTCGCCTTGCTAGATACTGATTGCAACAACTTGTCAGTTCATGTTTAAAAAATTGCATGTGCTCAAATTGCGATTATTTTACATTGGATATCCTTCTTGACACAATTTACCCAGGCTTGGGGGTCTCAAGCCAGAGGTGTTTACCACTATACTAATGGGGGAAGTAAGTAATAAAGAAGTAATATTTACACTTTCACATGTGCAGTTGCCTTTGAACTATACTTTTAAACACAGCCAATGATACTCAAACTTGAAGCAATACAAACAACCTTTCTGAGTGACCTTTTTCATCTCATCTCCAAAAACTGAATGAAAGAACTGTGCTTTTGTTCCTAAAAACTAAGATCAAAAGGTGTGCCTCTTCTAAGTCTGATACACAAAGTCCTCTAATGGCCAGTGGAGTATTATATTTGTAAGGTCTCAGGGGAGGCCAAATTAGCGTGGGTTCACAGGAACAGTACAGAGCCACGCGTTTACACATTTACATATAAAGGCTTTTTTTATGGAAATCTGGCACAACTTTGCTGATGTTTAAGGGCAACACTGTTTTCTATCAACTCTGTTCCAGGGTAAAGGTGTCTGACGTTCAAGCCCATTAATACTGGTACACTCTCAACTTAGATTGCCTTTGCAAACACTCCAATGTTTGTATAAACCAAATGTGTAGTAGTAGAATGACACCTCGGGCACTTGTAAAACCTTGGCTTCCAAAGCACTTTAGTCAGAAGGGACTTTCTAACCGATAAACACAGATAGTAAAATGTAGTAGAATTTTACATTTCTCTTCTTTCCATCTGTTAGTACTGAATGAGTGATTTGGTGCACATCCAATACCAAAATACCCCAGAAATGAACTATTAATCCACATATTGAGATGCTTAACTAGGAATATTCTTGAGGAAATTCGAGAACTTTTGTGTTATTGAGTATTTTTTTTTTTCAAGTTCAGGAAAGAACACTTTGCACATCTGTTTTTTGCGGCAGGTGCGTAGGAGAGGAAGAGTAGCTAAATACAAATCTTTGGCACTCCCACACACTGACACTAAATTTTTAGCTTCCAGGTTCTAAAACACATACCTGATTTCTACATAAAACTTGCAATAGAAAGCCATACGCTGGAAGTGAGTAGGAGTTCCTCAATTGACTGTTGCTCCGGATGTTTCTACTGAGTGCTAGTGTATGGGTTGGTACAGGTAATTCTTACAGAGGCTAGGTGAAACAAGTAGAGCGGCACCAGTTTGAGGACTCACTATTTTATTGTCTGTTAAAATATTAAGACAGGCTTCAATTGTTTTTTTTGTTTTTTTACAATTGAAACTCCTCGAAAAGCTAGCCATATGACCCAAACCTGTACTGTAATTCACCATGCTCCTTTACAGCAGCAACAATGTCTAATACAACAAAGAGTTAACCGTCAAGTGTCCTTTTTATAGATTTGAGTAGACAAATTTTAATTTTATTATTATTATTATTCCTGAATATTTGAAACACAACCTGCTTGCATATTGTATTCATAGAAGTTAAAGACTCATCACCTAAAATTGTCTTTTGTCCTGATGCCAACCCAATGCCTAACAACAGCACAGTACCCTTTCGTGGTTTTACGCCATTAAAAAAGGTAAAACAGGACCAATTTGTCAGCACAAAATAAATGAATGAATAAATGACATCAAACTAAAGTTTAGAGCTTGCATTCTAACTGTAAGTTTTGTTTTCAGCACTGGAATAGACACTTTCTCAGAATTATCGGTATTACTTTTTCAATGTTGACAATCAGACCCTTTTCTATCTGGGCATGTGATTAGCCAAAGCTTTATGGTATACAGGAAAATAAAATTGTATACATAAAGACATGAAGACCATACAACATTTTCTATCTGTGAGTGAGTGAGAGAACATTAACTAGCTTCTTTATGAGCATTTTGACTACACTAAAAAAGTGACTGGAGTCTTAGAACTAGTTATGTTGAGGACTGTTTCTTTTGATGAAATTGCTTGTGGAAGAGTCAATAGAAGTGAAAGAAGCTACCAAAAAGCAAGCACATGACTCAACTCCTTCTTTGACTGACTGGCCATAACCTTTAGAAAAATAATTGTATAGAATCCCAATAGTGAAGGATAAATAAAAGAGAAGCATAGCGTCACTAGTTTGTTCTCCTTGATAAAAGATATTTTTACTTCACTCTATTGAGAGAAAGCAAAACACATATTTTCCCAGTTTGAGAAAATAACCCAACAACTTGAGTAAATAACCACCCATGCACAGTGCAACTTTAAATAATGACTTTTTGTTTTTGAAGTTAGTGCCAATAGTGTTTTGCTTCATCCTTTTTTTCTTTTGCAGAGGCATGCAGCGTAAGAAATACCCGGGTTACTTTTCTGCCTTTAGAAGAGGATACTTTCTGCTTGTTAACTGTTAAGAAGGAGAAATAACTGCCACCGAGATTCATAGACATCTTCACTTTGTATTGTTTTAAGCTTTATTTTCTTTTCTTTAGGTGAAATAATGTCATATTATTGTTTCAGTCTGCCAACAACTCACTACACTGAATTATGTATGTTTGCTAAAAGAAAGTTGGGCTGAAAATAAAACACACAAGTGCTGCATATCACAAAAAAGCAATAGGACATAAAATGGACTGTAAATTAGAGTTTATAGCGTTGATAGAGTTTTTGCTGAAGTCTGTTATTTTTTAAGCACAGAGAGCATAAACTATAGAGCTTGAACTCTTTAAAATTAGGCTTAATAATAGACTTTGGGTTTACTGTAATTATAGGTTTTGGCTACTGTCATGACAATTGGTCAATTTCAGTAGCTGCTAATATTTATTTGTTTAATTAAAACAAAAATTTCTAAACAGGTACAGCAATAAAGAGTTGATTGTGTTAGGTAATAAGTAATGAGTACATGAAGGACAACAATACTTGACTTTAAGTACTAACATTAGAGCAGCACGGTATGCAAGAGTCTGTATTGTGTATTTTAAAACCGACACCAGACTAATTTATGGTCTTGAGGACCAGACAAAGGCGCTGGTACATGTGCTGTAACTCTAAATGACACCATTAACTCAGAGAATGCAACAGGATCCCCTGCACATCCATTTACAGAAAAAAGCTGCCTTCCCATTAGCTTCTTAACTGTAAATAATACGCAGTCCCTTGTTGAGGCAAAGTGCACAGATACACACAACACACAGAACACATATGATGGCGGCTTACCTGGGGGGCCCTGGAACAGGTGTCCCCCTTCCACGGACGACTGACTTGCCCCTCACCGATGGCACCTTGGCATCCTCTGAGCCGCCATTCAGGTATGTGAGCTCCTGCAGCTGGGCCTGTCTGATCTCATCATTGTAGTCCTGCACACACAAAAACACACACAGGCGGCAATAGACTCGCTTTCAATTACACTGTATTAAATTACGTCCTTTATCTCCAGGGCTACAGCCCCGGGAATATCTAATTAATGTACTTTACAGTAGTGCCGTGACCGCTGCTCCTCAGGCAGCAAAACATTCAGATCTCCAGTTGATAAATCCTCAAAACCCTATTTGGCTTTATCTTTGCACGCAGTAGCTTTTTTGGCTGAATTAAAATACATAATTAACAGTGAAATACAGGGTTCCGAGTCATTTCTGCTGATTATTTAATACTGTTAAATAACATAAAAAACATAAATTCACAAATAAATGAACTGTCTTTTTTTAATGAACAAGGCAAGAGAACATCAAAAGGACTTAAAATGTCACTAGAAAAGAATAAAACTTAATGTTACAAACCACACACACACACACACACACACACACACACACACACACACACACACAGATACACACAAACACACACAAAATGAACTGGCAAAAGACACTACAAAATTAGAAAAAACACACACACAATCCCAATATCTACTTCTTGTTTTGGTCACGAGAGAGAAAAAGAAGTGTCTCAATACTCATTTGGATCAAGGGGTAGGGCTATACACCCCTCCAAATGGAGATTTTCGGGTATCAAACTTGAACCAAATGAACAATTTCCCATAATGCAGAGCGTTCACTGGCATTGCGGCCAAATGGTAGGGCTATGGAGAAGGGATGGAGTAGCAGAAAGTTACGTGGGATTGGACCTAAATAAAGTGCGCTAACTCAATAAGCTGGGCTCATTTTAAAAACTCTTGTTCAGTTTGTCCATGAATCCAGATCATCATGAATCAAGTTCAATCACCATGCCAATTTAAAGAAGGTTTAGTCTGGTCCAAAGCAGATTTAAGGTTAGGCTTAGCCCAACAGTGGGCAAATCAAAGCTCTTGTATCACTATTTAAATAGATTTTTATTTTACAACTGTTCCTCTAATATTTTACATATTAATGAACTTAATGCTAACCACAAAGACCAGACCAACTGAGAAAATAATAATGACAGTTCTAAATATATCATCTGTCTGTTACTTGTTTTGTGCATTGCTTTTCCCCAGTGTTACTGTGTCTGGAGAAGTTAAATGATTGGTTGTCTGGCAGCGCAAGCCCAGACAACTCATAAAACTGTTTTAGTCCGGACTTAGCCTAGCTACTATTTGGGCTGTAGCCATTCTTTTCATGGGATACCCCCAAATTATAGAACAGGTACAAAACAAGATTAAAAAATAAGGTATTGAGAACCTATGGTAACCCTAAAGCAGTCCGTAGTTTATTTTGTTTAGACCAAACGGACAACAATTCCTCTAGTGTACTTAGCTCCTGGTTAGCTTAGTGTTTACAGTGGAGCTTGCAGTCATGTGATTAGACATGGAGGACTAAGGTTTGCGTACTGTTTTTATTTTCCCATTCATACTTATCCAAATGAACCACTCTAACAACACAACTGCACCAGAGTTTGTTTTGACTGCACTAAACATGACGAGAGTGAACAAACCATTGTAAAACCATTAAAATAAAAATATTACACAGTCAGAGAAGGGGGAAGGGTTTAATCATGAGATGTGAATGATCATAGCTGTGAGCATGGGGAGGCTCATACATAATAAATGGAGGAAGAGTGCTGGTTGGTGCTGGAAAGGTTTGGCCCATGCAGAGCAGTTTCCTCCTGCGCCGGCCCTATCCCAATTTCACCTAGCACCCGCAAAAAATTACACTGCCATTGAGTGCTCTTATTTTGGATTAATTTTGTCAAAGGGGTTCTATGTGTGCAAAAACATAGCAATTGAGTTACACATAAACTAGTTTAATATTTAAATCCTACATCAAATAATTACTTTTGACCTCTGCTTTACTCCAAGCATTTATCAAGATACTTTTGTGTGAAAAGGATGTGAAGAGTAGAACATACTGGAATGAGGAATTTCTTGATCTCCTCTAGAGCGTGACCCATTCTGGCATAGGCCTCAGCTGGCGGGGCAAACACCTCGATAAGGACGTGCAGGTCTTGGTTTAAGTGCTGGTATTTGGCCTCTCCGCTTTGCCGTAGCTCCTCTTCCTGTTGGAGACAAATAGATCAGAATGTTTTTATTAAGGAGGAGATTTCAATAATACTAGTTAAAATGTAGTATTCCCATTCAAAAATTTCACCATGAAAGGGTCTGGAATCCCTTTCTGGCTTAGGCCTTTCCACTAGATAGAAATTCTGTTGAACCATTTCTAACCATAAATCGGCAGGGCGTAATGTGAAGAGTCACAAAAGACCTCTTTCATTCTGCCCCTGGAAACCACCTCAAATCTAAAAGACCAGCTATAAAAGTGTCTCCAAAATTACATACCTTATATTACGAATGCTACGGTTTTAGAATAATTTGACATACATTCTGCAGCAAAGACGCGTCAGTAGCTAGCACTGAAAACACAGTATAGCGAACAGTGTGTCCCAGAGCCCCTTGATGTTCTGTGAGATATTGCAGGAATGGCAGTTCTTGTGTTTGTCTTTTCTATTTTGAGATTCTGAATCTGAAACCTCCAGACATATGTAATGGATGAGCAATTAAACTAGAATGACTTCTGCTTCTTTTTAGACATAAAATAAAAAAATGGTTCCACCAAAACAGCGTCAAAATGGAAAAAGAGAAAAAAGCAGATACTGCTTCTGCATATAGGTAAAGTAAAAAAGGGACAAAGAACCAATACATGTAGTATTCTGCCTCCATTCTGCTGCAGTTGGCATAATTTATAAATAGCCCATAGCAGACTATACATTTACGTGACACAATGCCACTTCCTGCTGAGATGCCTTGGTAATGGCAGTCACAGTGCATGGCAAAGTGCATGTATTTTGAAGCTTTTTGGAGCCACTAAGTGCAGATCATTGTTCAATGAAATTGTCACAAATTTTCATGTTCCATTTCACCACGGCTTGGCTAAAATCTGCATTTGTGATAAATCTCCAAATGCCTGAAAACGAAAGTACAGCAGACAAAAAAGACATTCTTTTGGAGTACTCCAGGAACCACTAATGACTATGTATAAGGTTTATTGTTGGAACTGAAGTTATGTTCCAACTTCCACTTTCATTTTCTGGAATTTTGTGAATGTCAAAACGCTGATATTAAATGTCTAGCAGTAGGCAGTCTACATTCTATTGGAGAATAACAGTGTCTGTAATTTCCCCTACTGAAGAGTCTCTGAATAGAACCTGGTGTCATATGCTCACTAAGGAATAAACACAAGTGAGGTGTCCTAGTCAGAAACATTAATCATTTTTTTGTATTTCAGCGAAGATTTACTGCAGGGAGTTTTATATAATGAGGTTTGATGCTTGGGTGCTGCGGAGTTTCCGAATAAACAAACAGAAAATATTTATATGTCTGTAGTCTCTATTTTGGGTGAATCCAGAGAAAGCTGTCACATGTGACTGATTACTTTTGTCCTCTCACAGCTGCCTAGCGGCCATACAAACGTACGGATGAACAGCACTTCATCATAATATCTGCTAGTTGCATTTCATGTCATGACTTTTTCGACTGTAGCTTCATCAAAATATACACAGTTTTTATAGAAGCGCATAAAATAGACTTATCCATGAGAGATATTGAATTATTATGCCGTAGGTTAAAATGAATAATCTTTTAAAAACAACAGACAAAAGGGATTTAATTTATTTGAATTCCACTCAATTTAAATAAAGAGTGCCTGCCACTGTGTTTGGTTACTTAGTACATTAAAGCGTGCAATTAATTTGCCATTTGGTATGTGATATTTAATAATAAATAATGAAAAATAAATTATACCTAGAAGGAGCATTTAACTCTTGATATCATTGTCAATATGAATACATTTCTAGTCACAGCTGCTCTGGATGAAGTAGTCTTAGATCATATTAATGAATTTATAAAGGTTCTACTTGATTCACAGTCAAACTCTCGCAGTTAAGGCATTCAATTATTCATTAATAGTTAGGTGTTGAACACCTCCCAAGTTGGAGGATATTTTTAAAAAATCATGAATATCAAATATTCCAACAGCTGTGTGAAAGTTGGAAGTTGCTAATATATTTCAGTGACAGCCATTACTGCAGCTCAGAGTGTTTTGTCAGAGATATTGGACATTATATCAATTAATGATTGAATTGGAGACAGTGTGGAAGTCAAGACTTGTAGGGCCAGATTTACTAAGGCTTGCACCAAAACCCAAATGGTGCTTTCCAAAGTAACTTAAGGAGTGCAGCATAATTGGTCTCGTTCCCTATGCACATTTTAAGAGTTCCAATTTCATAGTGGACATAGAGTGTATTTAAATAAGATGATCAACCAGATTTAACCAATTTGTAGCCAGATTTACTAAAGTTTGCAAAATGAGCAAATAGTTCCAAAATCTGACACTGAGAAAAAGCAGTTTGCACCTGGCTTCAGTCAGGATCACAACTCATTAATAAATCTGCTGCTAAATATGCTATTCCCTCCAAATTAGTGTGTCACACAAAAGTGTGCATCTTATTAAATCTGTGCCTTAGATTTAATGAGGGACAGATTTTGAGAGTATTTTAAGAGGTCACATTTCATAGTAGACCAGGTGTATTTAAACCAGATGAACTAAGGTATAGCCAGATTAATTAAGGTTTGCAAATTGCAAAAGGAGACTTTAGTGCCTTAATACATTTTCTTTTTGCTTCAGCCAAGATTACAACTCTTTAGTAAATTTGCTGCTAAACCCTGCAGCAGAGCAAGGACCTGGCAATGTGCAAGACTGGGTCAAGACGAAGATCAGTCCATGGTTGCATTTGAAGATTTCTATCTATAAACTATAATGATGATAGAAATATCAGTTATGATCATTATCGGTGTAATAGTCAATCTAGATGTCCCAGGCTAAGATAAAACAGAGTAAAATACATTTGATTCCAGTACTAGACCTTTAAAAAGTGGCCCAAAGACTGATCACCAGGCCAAGACCATTTTCAAGTTTTACAACTCTAGTGGACAGGTTAGTTTGTCTATTCTGTTCCCTCTGGGATCTTGGAGAAAATTACTGTGCGGTGTATAGGAGCGATATTTATGTTCTCTGCTTAGATTCATAAGCAGAAATCATCCCTAAGGGGAAATTCAAAATCATTAAAAGCTCTTTGTCATAATAACCATCTGCTACAGTCTGAGGAGTCACACAGTCATATGGCACACTGCTGCACATGCTTCAAACATTGTGGCCAACTCGCATCCCATTGTAGGGCCAAACTATTATATTCATTTTTAAGGCTCTTTTTTAAAATGTCATCCCGAGAAGGAGCCATAACTGCATTTTATCCCAGACTTAGGCCCTTTTGAAACCTTCTCCAGCTTGTTGTCCAGATGTGTCATTCATAAGTAAACCTAATTTCTGCACCACTGATCATTTGAAGTATAGACTGCTCAAAGTCAATCACCATCTTAACCATCTTCTTGGAGTTTTTTTATGACTGCGTTGATAGAAAAGCTTTATCAAGCTTTTTGCAGAACTATTGTTGAATTGAATTTGAGTAGAATATATCTCCAGCAGAGAAGAAGCAGCAGGTGCAGCAATGTTTGGGGTAAACAAACATTTAAACCACCTACAACTTACTACTTGAATACTAATTTGTACAAACATATAAATGTGTATTTTAAATGAGATTGAAAGTAGAATGCAGTAGAGCACTTTTCTATTGTCTGTTTGGATATCTTGAAATGGTTGTAGACTGTCCATGAGGCATGCAGGGTTGAGTTTATTCAAAGTTAAGCAACGAGAACCGTTTGGGCTTTAAACAGGTCGTACCAGGTGAATGGCCATGCAGCCTGGAAGCATGTGTGTTTGGTTAAGTGTTGAAAATAAAGTGGCAGTAAGTCATTCCTCTTGCAGCAGCCCGGGCTCATTTAGACTACAGCGCAGTAAACATTGCGGGGCGGCAGAGGCCACGGCAGCGCGACAGAAGCAGGCCACGATTGTTATTGATGGTTGGAATTAGGACAGCGCTGTATCTCCCGCCATATCGAGCAAAGAAAACAACAGGTTGGGTGTCCCAGATTCTCTTTTTTCAACAACAACAACCAAAAAATAGTCTTCTCGGGGGCCCTCCAATGGCATCGACTTCCTCTTTTCCATCTCCCGCTCCAACACTGTCTCTGATGTCACCTAATTATAAATAACCTTCTTTTAGGAGTGCCTGTGGTATGTTAATGATATGTTAATTTCCCCCATAAATCTGTGTTTTACGAGCAGAGGGCCGCACATAGCACCTCCACCAACCGAGCGGCTGGTGTTGAGCGGAGACAACTGCTGCAGATCTAGCTTTCTGCTTCTCTTTCATGTTTGCCCCAATATATTTACACAGAAAGAGATGAAAAACAATCATTATTTTGTCTTTACTATTTGAAAACACGATCCAGTTGCACACACAGACTGTTTTTATTGATAGACGCAACATACTGATTATTTTTAACTCGAATCTCAAAGGCACAGATTCAGTACATAAGCCCTGACTATCTTTTTATCTAATTAACAAAAACTAGAGAGGGGTAATACCTTGCCAAATTCTTTATTATTAAAGTTGTCCATAAGGTTGAGGAAGGTTGATGTTGCATTATGTTTTTTATACTTTCTTAGAATGACATTGGCACCGCTGTTGGTGGTTATCTCATTCACCATGAAACCAATCTGCATGTGTCTGGATCATTTTGTATAACGTTTTAACGGGAGGGGGCTTTCTTTAATGCTGATAAGAGGCGTTGGTGATCCAGTGGAGTCTATAGCAGCTCAGGAGCCCACGGCGGCAGATTACAGCTGTCTGTTCCTCCTATCGATTGGCAGCATCTTTCCCTGGTTTTCCTTTTTTTTTCTGTAAATCAGCTTAGGCAAAGCCGTTCACCCTGGATACAGAGGGCCACAAAGCAGCGGCCTGGAGAACTCCTGGTGACACGGCTTAGAGCAAAAGAATATCCAAGCACTCACATATCTGTATTATACTGAGGCAAATGGCCAGAAACTCTAAACACCACACAATATGCAGTGAAATAATATACCATGCCCTATCAGTCTTTGATTAAAAAAATGTCTAAACATGTGAGTTTTTTTACTTAATTTGCAGGACAAAAACCTTTCTTGAGAAGGTATGTTTGAGTCTAGTAACAAAACGACTATCTGTTTTTATAACAAAAGTATAGGCATCAAAGATCCCATACAGCCGGATAAGTTATATCTGTCTCAGAAAACACAGCAGAAAGAGACAAGCAACTTGTGTTCAGGAATCTTACATCTGTAACTCTGGTGGCAGCAGGTACTTCCTATTCTTTTAAGAAGCAAGAATACACAAACCTTTAGCATGTAGCCTTTAGCTGGTATAGCCCACTGTTCTCTACCCACTCACTGACAGCACAAGTGCTGAAAATCAAATCAATCTCTTTCTTTTTTTCCTTGTTTTGACATTGCTGTGCCCCAACTGGTGAGAAGTTGTTACTCTATTTTGGCAATAATTCATTTGACATAGTGTAGCGGGAAAGCAAATCAAACCAACTGATTTTGTGAGGATGTTGCAACTTTAATCCAAATTTAAATTTAAATTGCAAAAATGTGTGTCAAGAAACGTGTAAGAATGAAAATTTAAATAGACTTTGGGGATTTTATCGGGAGTTGTTTGTGCACAACTGATAAAACACCTGATCTTTTTTGTGGCTTGTGTCTTATCATTTTTTAATGCCACAGGGTTCTGGATGATGTAATGGCTTTAGATTAGGCAGCAATGATCACAACGGCAGTAGTTCCCTTCTCTTTAGAGTTACAGGACATTTATAGTGCATAGTATTGCCCTGAAACCTGAAACAGCTAATAAGCAGATTCCGACATTTTCTATTTCAGAGTAAATAAAGAAACATTACCATTAGTCATTTCTATGGCAATATTTAAAATCAAAATGCATTCATGGATTAAATTCCACACTCTGTTAGATCACTAATGCGTTCAGTCTGCTAGATCCATTTTCTCCACTCCAGTATTCACAGTATTTCACTTGGTATTTTATAATCTGACCTGTATATTCATGTTTAATGCTGGGAGCAGTTTCCTTTTTATTATCTTCTGCAGCTTTCTATTTGCAGGCTACAGTCTAAGCCTTATACTATATTACTTCCTGAATAGGATCAACTCTACAGTCCACATTAACTCTACTCTCTTCTTATATAGCAACAGATAACATGATGTTGCCTTGTTGAGATGGTCAAAAAAAAAAAAAAATGTTACCTCAGCTGCCAAACATTTCCCTGAACTCCTTGGCATCCATATTTTAGCAGACTGTTAATGAGATGTATAATAATGAACTAATTCTGCAAGGAAAACATGAACAAACACAAGGCAAGTCCTGTAGACAGTAAGGTGTTATCTTCAATTCCCACTTGCAGAAAGGTGTTTTGTCTAGAAGTAAAATTAAAAAGTCCCAGAGTGTAAAATGGATGAGTTAATCACAGCGTTAACAAGAAGGGGCTGAGCTACAGCAGGACTTTACATCATCAGGCTCTGACAGGACAGACCCAAGCCAAGAATGTCCCATTATGCAGCCGTTTTACTACACTGACTACAAGATTTTGAAATGGACCTTGTTCACAGCCGGACATCACAAAAAAGCTCAGAAAAATAGTGTCCTAATATAATGCAGTGTTTCCCAGAGACTTGCAGCTCTATGGCGGGGTGTTGACGACGTCGTCAGGTGTGAGTGTTAATGGGATTTATGCAAATGACCCGTGAATAATTTTTATATTAAACACACATATAGCGGTGCAACACAATTACTTTAGAAATAGATGTTGTCCGCTCAAAAATGGGTTTATTTTGAGCTGTATTGGATAAAACTTGTGGGCAGCAAGAACTTTTTGCAATGTTTTGCTAATCCTTTAGCCTCTCTCCTCTGTTTCCATTTCTATCCACCACTCGTTTGCCTTTATTTAAATAAATGAGAAATTTTGAGTGGACTTTACAGTAAGATGACCAGTAAATTGATTTAAACTTCGGTTTAAACCCCACAAGACAAACTACAGCAGCCTCAGAGGGTCAAACTGAAACTTCAAATTCCCAATAGATTTAAAGCCACAAGATGTTTTAAACAAATTGTTTGGGTCTAAATATGCAGTGCACATATGCAAATGTGTGGGGCTGAAATTTTATTTACATTTTTCATAACACTGTTTATTATTTTAACTAATTTCCAGGGCATTTCCATAAAAACTACTGTCTAATGTTCCAGGTTTTTAAAAAATTGTGCTTCCTCCTAAACAACAAAAAAACACAGAACATTTTTGTCATGTCTAGCCCTTAAAGACAGACACACACTTGCCCGAATCAAATCATTGGATGGTCATTATACTGAGGAATAAAAAACAGAGAAGGTGTGCTCCATAACAGAAAAACTAAAAGATCTGAAGCCATAGTTAGACTGGATTCTGGTTCGGTTCGAAACTAGAAACCATGGTGCTGACACTTGAACAGGCCTATGCTGAGAACAGTTTAGGTGGAACCAAAAGGTGCTGACCAAGTATGTGAACATCAGCTGATGCCTATAGATTATTTGAACCTTTATACTTTTAACACAAGTCTTATTTTTTCCAACAAGCAGTTTTTAAAAAGGACAGCGGCAACATTAATGTAGGGCAATGGTGTATAAAAGTCACAGACAACGGGCCAAACGTTAACGCTAGCTCCGTGTACAGACAAAACAGTTAAGTCAGTACATAACTGAAACATTTATAATGTCATTTATATCTAAGCTTTGTAAAAATGACTTGTTTGATGAGGCCAAAGAAAACAACCTGATTCCACGCTTATCAAAGAGGAGACAACTGTTGTTTAGTTTTTTAAGTTTCAACAAGTTTGTTTTGGTGTGAACCGGCACAGAGCCAGGTTGGTGTGAAAGAGTGGCTCTATATTCACCTAATAAGCACTAAAACACATTATATTGCTACTGTTATATTGTGTAGCAGTTGTTCTACTTTGTGTAGCAGTTGTTCTACTTTTTTTTATGGTGTGTAACCAGCAGCCAATAGATTTGCGGGACCTGGATGGGGATTACCATTATCTCCCTTCTACATCAAATTATGCTGGGTGCCCTCTGGTGGTGGCTGTCGACAGGGAATTCCACCACAGGGATGATAAAGTGATAATAATACATTTTAAAAGAATGTAAACTTGCAGCCAAAATGCAAGAGAATCTTTTGTTCTTTACTAAAAAGCATTGTTGTGTAAATGATCTAAATCCCCCTCTGAAAAACTCTAATCTCACAAGCCAACTCAGAACATTGATTTATTGTAGCAGGGTCCAGATACTGAAAATATACTGGCAGTTTGGGCGTTCGTTTCTCCTGAAAAACACAGGAAGCCTTGCTGTGTGGCGCGTCCTGGACTGTAAAGTGTCAGTCATAAATCTCACAGTACACTTGCGCAGACAGGTGAGCGCTGTTGAGGTCAGCACTTCAGCGTGACACATCTATTCTGCGGGTACTCAACATGAGTCAACCATCAAACCACTATTGATCACGGTTATCAAAAAAGAAGAGTGTGATAGCGAGAATCACCGCTGTCCAACAAATCACAGCTGACAAACGCAGCACGAGGGCAGACACAGACCGGTCGATTTAACCAGTCCGGTCTGCAATCAATTGTGCCGCTAAAGAGGCGCAGTTAAAGCCTTTTATATCCAGCATGATCACAGATATTCAGCTACATTAACAAGGATTGTTTTTAGCTCGCTCTTTATAAGATTTATGTTAAAATCAGCAAAAGTGTGTATTGCATAGATGTTATAAGAAAACAAAATCAGGAATGCAGACAGCACTTTCATGAGTACGTTCTGCATTTGATCTGGTTGTACATTTCTGCTTTGAAGAGCCGAGTTTTAAAGAGGTTGGCAATGCCCCCAAAGATCGTTATATTTTCATTTCTTGGGAAATTTGTTTTGGAGATGGCAGGCCGTGTCACTCGCCGACTGCCAATCAAACGACTTTCTAGGGCAAAAAGCACAAACGAACTAAAAAAAAAATAGAAAATGTGTGTTGAATTTTTACCAACATAGAGTTTCAAAGGGAAGAATGAAGAGAATAGTGGAATAAAAACCAAACATAAGTCTGGAGGGTTACCTTTTCTTTGTCTCTCATGGATCCTTTCCCGAGAATCGACATCTTTGTGAGGGTGTCCTCCTGTAGTCTTTTTAACGAGTTCCCGCGTGGCCCGAGGAGTTTGCCCACAAAGTTAAACTGCAACAGAGGAAAGCGGAGCCAGATCAATCAGAATGTGTGTGCTGGAGATAAAAAGCATAAGGCAATGTCTCATGTCAGTCACAAACGGCTCAGCTGGGCCTCTGTCTGCTGATAGGAACAGTATGAGGCCTTCTCTGATTTTGTTTATCTGACTCTAACTCTGTCTTAGGCTTTAATGCTCACTAGGGATGTATTAGAAAATCTGCATACAGTTTGAAATGTTAACACTGAAAATAATTTTCTTTTTACATCTTCTTAAAATTTCATTTTCAATTGTGATCCTGACTCAGCAAGTACCGGACACAAATCTGTGAGTGTCAGTCATCCTGGTCATCGTGAACGCAAAGGCATCTGGACTCGTTTTTAAGGTGAAGAATTTTTATTTCTTCTCTAAGTGACTTTGTCAATTCTGAGTTAAATATGAAACAGAACAGCGTGGTCCAATCAGAGTTAGTTTCAGGTCAAACCCCTCCCTCTAGAGATAAAGCTCAGCTCTCTTATCAGTTTAACTCAGAATTGACAAAGTCTCTTGGAATTAGAAACAAAATGTCTTCACCTTGAAAACTAAATCCAGATGCCTTTTCTGCCAAACACAAAAGAATTATCATAATATATATATTTTTTTGGGGTAAAACATTTTAGGACTATAAGCTTTTTTTGAAGTCACTCAACCTTAATGCTTTTTTATTCTCTTCTCCAGTTCCTACACTGTCGAATGGGAATTCCCACATATACATAGGCAATAAAGACAAACAACACATGAACAGAAAATAAAAAACAAATAAACAAATACAGCCCAGCACAAGGGACACAGTTCAAGGGACCAAAATAAACAAATTCATCCCAACCATAGACACTCTTCCCAATATTGACAGAAGAAGTGGGGCCCATCCTCCAGGCCCCTTTATATAACCTAGGAGAGGTGTAAAATTAGCTTTAAACATCTGGTTAAAGACTGCCAAGACAGACAAGACCTGACATGGACCAGCAGAAAGGATATTAAGGAGTCAAGGAAATTAAGATGCAGTCCCCATTGTAGTATATAACAAGACGTCATCATTGCACAGAGAATTTCCACCATGACTCCCGCCGGCAAACATGATCAAACAAGTTATGATTACTCATTATGTAACATCTTGGACACCTGATATATGATAAATATCAGGTGTAGATCAACAAAAAATAATTTTGGTGAATGAATGAGCCCAACAGACTGTAATAAATAGTTGCAAACAAACTGAACACACACTGAAAAATATTCAACTCTCTTGCATTAAAAAGTGAATTATCATTAGATGAATCATTAATGCATCTCCAAGTATTTTGGGTCATGTCCCACAGCCTGCAGCATCTGTGCTTTGCTGAAATCTGAAGTTCACTCACTGATATTAGTTCAAAGCACACAGCGTTTCAGAATGTTTGAACATTAATAATCATGATGGTCTTGTTGGAGCGAGTGCTGAACCCAAGCACCTTTAGCGTAAAACCGTCCATCAAAGGCTTCCTGGCTCAGATGACTTTGCAAGGTTGTGTTTTTTGCCATAAAGCATACATGTTAAACACTAGAGATGTGTGTGGATATCCCTCATTGTCACAGGCACCCTTATTTTTTACAACCACAGTCAATGTATTTATGTGATCTTATCAGAAACATTATTGGGTAAAATAGACCAACAAATTTTATAATATTTACATTACAGGTGTTTTTGCTAATGCAGCTTTAAGCTATTGCATGGCTGTGAATAACTGCATAAAATATAGAATAGCGCTACATTTTATTATAGTGTGTTATACAACGTTACAGAAAAAGAAAAACAATAAAAACTGTTAATGCTAACATTGATCACACTTGTTGCTACTAGGGCTGCACAATATAAAAAAAACATGCAATATGTGATAGCCATTTTGAATATTGTGATATGAGTTGCAACGTTTGAATGCTCTTTGACATTGTGAAAATGTTTAATTAATTTAATTAAATTTAGATTTGAAAAATATAAAGACATACAAAGTTCTGGACTAACTTCCAGGACTAAATCAAGACTAAACAAGTCTAAGTTAGGACTGAATGTAGTAATGATTCAGATTTGATGATTCACATAGAAGACCATAAAATTATTGTGATATAAGTCAGTCTTTGCGATACAAAATACTGCAATGATAATACTGTGTCTTGGATATCAAAAGTGCTTTACATCACCCATTCACACACAAGCACTTACACATTCATGCTGTGGTGGTAGACTACCTCTGTAGCCACAACCACCTCCTTAATATTCACCTCTATATAATTGTTCTTTTTCATGTACCTGGATTATTTCAATCACTGACTTAAGCAAGACAACCTTTCTGTCATGTAACCAATAGAAAGTGCATAATTGGCCAGCTTCTTCATCTCTTTCTGTACATTCATGTCTGGTACAAGCCTATAATACATCCATGTATACACATTGCAAAAGCACAGTGGAATGATTATGTGCTTTATGTGCAATATGTGTTTACGAAAGACATAATATTTGTAAGATTGTGCAGCACTAAAAAATTGATTAGCGTGCAATTTAAAATATATATATTTTTTAATATAATATAAAGATTTGGCATAGGAGCATAACCGGAAGCTCAGTGCTCTGTAGCACCAGCTGGAGAGGGTCAGTAAGATAAAACACCCGAACACTGCTTACCTCCCTCTTTCTGTGTATTCTTTTAACCGTGCGTTACACAGCTGTCTCCCTCAAATATCTAGGTCATCAATTAGCTGTCTGGAGGCAAAAAAAAATCAACCAGTTTTGTTCTACACGTTACATGAACTCTCCTTTTGTTCTGAATGTGAGTGCTTATTAGAAAGGGCGCCTGCCAATTCCTGAGTGAGGGATTTGGGCCGGGAGCTTTAGTGATTCGCTCTAATGCAGTAACTGACTGTTGGGTTTTTATCCTGGTCGGGCCAACTCTAGCAGCTTTTTATACTCCGTGTTGCTGCTATAATTACAGGCACTGCTTATATTGGATCACGCAGAGCTCTATTCAACCCTAGCCTCTAAGTAAATACCAAGCCCCACTGTGCTGAATCTAACCATGTTCCTGCAAATGGGACTAAGTGGCCTCCTGCGAAGTAACGACCTTGCATTGATTTATATAAAAGACATGTTCACCTTTGCATAAGACTGCACACAGCATATTTGCACACTTCTTGCAACACAAAGAATCAATAGTTCATGGAAAATGTAGGTAATTGGTGCTGTGTATAGAATAGTATACAGTAAAAACATTGTTTCCTGGGGTTGCTATTTTTGCTGCTTAGCTATGGTTGAAATTTCTGACAAACAAAAACTCATCCATTGTTGCAAACATACAGTAAAAAAAAAGGATGTAATAATGCATGTGTGTTTACAAATGTTCTGCCAAAGCATCAAGCCATAAAAGGGTTCAAGTTAGGGGGCAGTCACTGTTACATGAGTCACCAAAAACAGAGCCTTATGAAAATCTTCATTTATTGCCATTACACATTTCCACAATACCAGAAATGTCTCCGGCACATAAAACATGTCCCTTTAAAAAAATAAATAAATAAAAATAGAAAAGTGTATTAGTGCGGTATTGTGACGCTTACAGTTATTTTTAACATACTTTCTCTGTATTTTCCATTTAAAAATTCTAAACTTTTCTAGAATCAAATAGCCAGGCTTTTCAGAAGATTTTTGTTGTCCGGTTAAAAGGATTAAGCTGGAAGCACTTCTGTGAAAACTGTTCCAGACAAAAAAATTTAAGTCAAGATTTTACATTCACAATGTAACAAAACCACATTTAAATTTTGACTTTGTACCATTAAAAGGTGCATTTAAATGTTTTACTATAAAGTAAATAAAAGTGGAACATATCAGTCTAAACTATGTTTTGTGTTTAATGGCATCAGAAACACTGTTTGCATTTATTTTTCAATGTAACTCAATAAAACTTTTCTCCTGTTTTCTACTGCTGCACTTTACCAACATTATTGCCAAAAAGGTTGAAAAAAAGCCTACCCTTTCCACCATTTAATAATTAAGTCATTCTTTTTAGTAGTTTCTTAACATAACATTTCAACATACCAATCATCAAAGAGGGGTAAACGATATCTGATGATACTGGGGCTGCACAATAAATTGCAAATGTATCATTATCACAATATTATCAATTGCAATATTAGTATTAGTAGGCGTAGTTTAAGCGGGATGCTTTGTGACCTTTGTAATAGCCTTCTTCTGGCGACTCGACCATGCAGCCTATTTCTCTTCACGTGCCTCTTTCTTGTGCATCTTGAAACAACCACACCACTTTTTTCAGAGAGTCCTGTATTTCAGCTGAAGATATTTATGGGTGCTTCTTCCCAAAAAAATTTCCGGCAGTTGTGGCTGAAATCTATGTTTGTCTACCTGACCTTGGTTTGGTTTCAACAGAAACCCTAATTTTTACTTCGTTTGAGTTTGAACACTGCTGATTGGCATTCTCAATTCCTTCTTTTTATATCCCTTTCCTGTTTTATACAGTTTAATTACCTTTTCTTGCAGATTTTTTGACAATTCTTTTGCTTTTCCGATGACTCAAAAACAGAAACGTCAGTGCAGCATTGGATGAAAGATGCAAAGGTCTGTCAGGAGCCCAAAAACTCACTGACCTTTTATACACAAACACTGATTACAGGCAAACAGGTCACAGGTGAGGATGGTTACCTTTAGTAGCCCTTCAAACCCATTTGTGTCAACTTGTGTTCATGTTATCAGGCCAAAATCACCAGGGTATGTAAACTTTTTATCAGGGTCATTTGGGTAGTTTCTGTTGTCATTATGATTTAAAAAGAGTAAACACGGTTGTTTGAGAATAAATGGCTTCACCCAGTCACTAACTATGAGTGAAAGAAAAGTTTTTGTGTTATCATTCATATTCTCTGAAAAATGGCCCAAAAAAATCATTAAATTCTGTAAACTTATGAGCGCAACTCTAACTCATACAGACGGACATTTGAAAGCCTTCCTCTCGATGCATAAAAGAGCTGCAATAATCCAGTCAGTTTTGGTCATTAATAGAACAAGAGTTGTTGAATAAAACATAAGCTTATATCACTTAAGTGTTTTTTTTACAGAAGTCTATTATCAGCGGATTTTATTTATTTTTTTACATGTATGCCAGAGTCACGTGACTAACGGCGACAGAAAAAGAGCTGTATAGTTCTGAAACCGTTTACTAATAGAGTGCACAATATGTAGTTCTCTATATAGTGCTGCACTATATAGTGAGGGATTTGGGACAAGGGAGTGCATTCAGACACAGCCTGTGACTAAATTATAAATACATTCTGAATTTCATATATAAAAAAAGGAAAGGTTAAAGCAAAGCCATTTGGATTAAGTTTTCAAGGTGAAGACGTTTTGTCTCTTAATTCCAAGAGACTTTTCAATTCTGCGATCAACTGATAAGAGAGCTGAGCTTTATCTCTAGAGGGAGGGGTTTGACCTGAAACTAACTCTGATTGGACCAATCAGAGTTGGAGGTGGACTGCAGACTCAACTCCACCAGGGTTGACCACTTAACGACTCTCACATCAGGAGTCACTCTGTCCTTCAATGGTAATGACTATGAGACCAGAACAGCCTGGTCCAATCAGAGTTAGTTTCAGGTCAAAACTCCTCTCTCTTACCAGGTGATCTCAGAATTGAAAAAGTCCCTTGGAATTATGACACAAAACGTCTTCTTCTTGAAAAGTCCAGATGCTTTAACCTTTTCTTCAAGATGACCTGGATGACTGAGAACCTTCAAAGACATATTAAAAAAAATTAAAATAGTTTGGAAATAATTACACATTTAAAGCTTTTTATACTATTTAATCCTAAACAAGAAAGGCCATATAGTTTAGATTTGATAGGTTGATTTGTTTTTTTTAATGATTAACCATATTTTACATGCATACTTATTCCATACATACTTATTTGACATAGTTTACATTTTTTACACTTTTTATGGGACTGTAATTTTTCCACTAGATATACTGTATATTTTGAAACTTACACAAAATATCCATTCATTCATTCATTCATTTATGAATGAATGAATGAATGAATGAATTAAGAAAGTTTCAAAAGAATTGCCATAAACTCGTAAATTGCCATAAACATTTTTATACAGTGTTATAAATGTGTTTCATTTTGCACTACACCAACCTTTTTAAAAATAAAACCTGGATGTTCATTGATTGTCTTCTAACCTAAAAAAAAAGTCCTCCTGTTTAAGTATTTACAGAGTGTTATTGTGGCAACCAAACAGAGTGGAAAAAGGGTAGTGTAAATGTGCTGAGTTCAACCAATGTCCCGCACATCCATCATTTCCACCTGAACAGAGCCTTGATCAGCCAGCTAAAGTGTGTCTTGCTTGAACAATGATTTGTGGTAGCAGACGGCTGACATCACCCGCTGTTACTACGCTTATTGTGCACCCGTTCCGTCTAAAGGTCTGTGTGTAACAAACAAACAAACTGGTGCATGATGAGAATGTTTACACAAAAAAAGCATTCTGTTACAATAAATGTGCCAACAAGTATTCATAAGGTTGAGAACAAAAAGGAACTATTATTGCCATTTAATAAAAATATTGAAAAGCTGTGAAATTGGAATTGGAGCAGATGTTGTTAGCAGCTCTAATAAATTCATATTCAGTGTTGTTTGTAAGTAGAGTTAAGACTCGGCACTTGTTAGACACATACTTGCTAAATCAGACTCGACTTGGTAACAGCAACTTCTTGTGTTTTATTTAAGACCAGACTAACAAAATGACTAAGACTAACCAGAGTGTATTCAGACCAAGACAAGATCAAGACCATGGCATACCAAGACCAAGTCAAATCCAAGACCAGTTTGGGACACAGTGGAAGATAATCTCGGAAACAGTTATAACACCAAACACTTCCAAGTATAGTTTTGGACCAAATCTAAATGTTTTGATGGGTTAGGATTTGTTATAGAAGGTAAAGGGATATATTTTAAAATTGTAATAAGATAAAACAAAATAAAAAGAAGGACAATAGTCACAAAAGTTATATGGGCAAATAAACCAGTTTCTGGGCCAGTCTAATTTTTAGAGACTCACTAGACTGAGATTAAGTATAAAATAGTTTGAGACAAGTAGTGGTCTTAAAACTAGTTTAAATAAATACATCACTAGCTGTTACTGCACTTGTATAGTATTTTAGGCTTAGGACAAAATTTAAATCATATTCTCATCACACAATCTGAGCACAAGTTTATTTCAGCAAAACTGTGGACATGGAAAAAGTAAGCTTCTGACTATGATAGCATGAATCAATATGAATGTAATCTTTAACCGTAGACTGTAGGGTTGGGGAATTTTGTTATTTTACCAACTCAACTAATGACTCATCCGCGCTTTACAAAAGTTTGCATGTAAGAGAGTAAGTGAGCGGCGAGATTATGAATGGAGTGAGGAGCAGATTTTTTAAAAGTCAATGTCGCTCTATCACGAGTACAATTCATGCCAACGGCCGGCACATTATAACTACATTTTAGCCAGAACTAGAGCTTAGATCGGCTCAAAAAAAAGCCCGACCCTACCCGAGCCCGTGCACCCGAGAGACCGGCTCTGCCCGACACATTAACTTTAATTATGAGCACGAGTCCTATTTAAACCCGACCATTTTTTAATACTTGGGCGTTCTGAGGAGAACGAGCCTGTAATGACTAATGAGCGGAGCCGGTGTGACTGAGCTCAATAATCCGCAGACGCGCACTCATGAACCCACCTGTAAAATGATGTTCGTTCAAATCCAGCTCAGACATGACATAAATCTGTAGCTTACTATAGCTACTTGTTGTAGCCATTAAACAATGTTTTTTTTCTTTCATATTTATGTTTAAATATAATATTATTATTTTTAAATTTCATCTGATTATGATAACTATAAGTGCAAAGATGCAAGTGGGTCAGAAATGATTTTGGTGGTTATATTTAGTTTAATATTAAGTTTTGTTTTGTAAAAAGCTTTTCTTTCGTTTTGTACAAATTGTCTCTTAATTTAAAAAAAGGTTTCTTCGGCCAATTGCATGTATTTAATAAATAAGAAGCAAATAAGTAGACTATGAGGCCGCGGAAGCGATCGCTTTCATTGCTCATGAACTGGAACATGTCTCAAATAAACTGAAACTCAGCAAGTTTGCCTTACAGACATGAGAAATATGTAGCCTAATATGTGTAGAGACAAAAAGATTTAAATAAGCATAGTGCAGTGTTCAGAACTCACACGGTAAACAACCAGCTTGATACAGATGGATCACTAGAGCAGTTAGCCGCAAATTTCCTCAGAGCGAAGATGGAGCGGTGTTTCTGATATCAGTGAGCGAGGAGTGGAGCAGGGGGATGGTAAACCTGGAGCTGGAGCGGAGTGATTCTTGAATGCATAGAGCGTGGAGGGGAAATTGCCGCCGCTCCACTCCGCTCACATACTCGACTCGCAAGACTCGCAGCGGGATGGTGTTTCTCCATTGTGATGTTGGTCAGCCATCACGATGGACGATGATATCGTCCATCGGCACAACCCTAGTAGACTGCAAAAACTGTTGGCTTTGTTAAGTGTGAGATATGTCTGTGAAGGTTCTCAGTCATCCAGGACATCTTGAAAAAAAGGTTAATGTAACAGCATCTGAATTCAGTTTTCAAGGTGAAGACGTTTCGTCTCTAATTCCAAGAGACTTTATCAATTCTGAGATCAACTGGTAAAAGAGCTGAGCTTATATCTAGAGGGGGGAGTTTCCCCCGAAATCATCAGGTTTGGTTTCGGGGGAAACTCCTCCCTCTAGAGATACACACGTGGACAAAATTGTTGGTACCCTTCAGTCAATGAAAGAAAAACTCACAATGGTCACAAAAAAAACTTTATTCTGACAAAAGTAATAATAAATAAAAATTCTATGAATGTTAACCAATGAAAGTCAGACATTGCTTTTCAACCATGCTTCAATGGAATTATTTAAAAAAATAAACTCATGGAACAGGCCTGGACAAAATTGTTGGTACCCCTAACTTAATATTTTGTTGCACAACCTTTTGAGGCTATCACTGCAATCAGACAATTCCTGAAACTGTCAATGAGACTTCTGCACCTCTCAGCAGGTATTTTGGCCCACTCCTCATGAGCAAACTGCTCCAGTTGTTTCGGTTTGAAGGGTGTCTTTTCACATTTCTCTCTAGAATCCCTTGATAGTCTTCAGATTTCATTGTACCCTGCACAGATTCAAGACACCCTGTGCCAGATGCAGCAAAGCAGCCCCAGAACATAACAGAGCCTCCTCCATGTTTGACAGTAGGGACAGTGTTCTTTTCTTGATATGCTTAATTTTTCCGTCTGTGAACATAGAGTTGATGGGCCTTGGCAAAAAGTTCCATTTTTGTCTCAGCTGTCTCATCGGGCGGCAGTGGCTCAGTGGTAGAGCAGTCGGCTCTCAACCGGAAGGTAGTGGGTTCGATTCCCGCTCTCTCCACAATTCATACTGTCGTTGTGTCCTTGGGCAAGACACTTAACCCACCTTGCCTCGTATGAATGTGTAAGAATGTTGAGTAAATGTATGTGGTGATGGTCGGAGAGGCCGTAGGCGCAAAATGGCTGCCACGTCTCTGTCGGTCTGCCCCAGGGCATCTGTGGCTACAGTTGTAGCTTACCATCACCAGTGTGACTGTGTATGAATGAATAATGGATGGACTGTAGGCGCTTTGAGTTCCTTGGTCCCTTGGGAGAAAAGCGCAATCCAAAATCCAATCCAATCCATTATTATTATCATCTGTCCATAGGACATTCTCCCAGAAGCTTTGTGGCTTGTCAACATGTAGTTTGGCATATTCCAGTCTAGCTTTTTTATGATTTGTTTTCAACCATGGTGTCCTCCTTGGTCGTCTCCCATGTAGTCCACTTTGGCTCAAACAACGACAGATGGTGCGATCTGACACTGATGTTCCTTGAGCATGGAGTTCACCTTGGATCTCTTTAGAAGTCTTTCTGGGCTCTTTTGTTACCATTCGGATTATCCGTCTCTTTGATTTGTCATCAATTTTCCTCCTGCGGCCACGTCCAGGGAGGTTGGCTACAGGCCCATGGATCTTAAATTTCTGCATAATATGTGCAACACAGTCACAGGAACTTCTAGCTGCTTGGAGATGGTCTTATAGCCTTTAGCTTTATCATGCTTGTCTATAATTTTCTTTCTATTCTCCTGCAACAACTCTTTCCTTTGCTTCCTCTGGTCCATGTTGAGTGTGGTACACACCATGTCACCAGACAACACAGTGACTACCTGAAGCCCTAGAAATAGGCCCACTGACTGATTACAAGATTGTACACACCTGTGATGCTAATTAGTGCACACACCTTGAATTAACATGTCCATTTGGTCACATTATTTACAGTCTTTTCTAGGGGTACCATCAATTTTGTCCAGGCCTGTTCCATGAGTTTATTTTTTAAAATAATTCCGTTGAAGCATGGTTGAAAAGCAATGTCTGACTTTCATTGGTTAACATTCATAGAATTTTTATTTATTATTACTTTTGTCAGAATAAAGTTTTTTCTGTCACCATTGTGAGTTTTTCTTTCATTGACCGAAGGGTACCAACATTTTCTCAGCTCTCAGATGCTGTTACTTTAACATTTTTTCAAGTGTGAGATCTCAATCTAGAAACATCTTGGGTTAAATATACTACAGCAAAATAGAACTGAGAGAGTTTGAAGTCATGAGTAAACTAAACCAAGCCACAATATTGATCAGTTCCACTGCTAATTAGCTATAATGCTATCTAGAATATTGTTTCTGGTTTATTCACAGTTTTCCTAGCTTTAATTTAGGCGGCTCTGTTTCCTGCAGGACCTTACTATTTAAAATCACAAGTTATGCTTTTGTTTACTGAATATAGACAGTGAATCCAATAATTTTATTTTACAAAGTGAGAGCTGTGAACTGGTCCTGTCACAATAACTACTTTTTGTTGTGCAATCTATTGCACCAGAATTGATTGCGATAAACAATACTATTGCGCTGTTAAAAACAATTTCCAGTGTTTCCTCTGGGGTGAAGTGTCTTTGCCTGGTGGCCAAAGGTCACATGACCTGTAATAGGGGGGTTGGGAGAGCAGGGAGAGAGATAAAAGTAATAATAATTCATCTACCACATAGTCTTCAATTTTGTTGCAGAGACTAAATGCAGTCAAACTATTTTTTTATTTGCTCTGCTTATTAAGCTAAAATGGTGGACCTATCAACAGAAGGATCAATGTCTTATATTAAGATTTGTTTGATACCTTCACAGCTCTACTTTTATTTAACAAACCAAGGTATAGCCTATGTGTTTCATTTGAAATAATAAACCTACGGTAGTAGTACAACAGCTTATTATCAAAGCTCACCTAATAGGCTAGAAGTCAAATTGGTGAATAAAGGCACTTGTCGGGGTCTCCATGGTAACCCTCAGAGGGAGGAGTTTGTGAAACTTTCCTTTAGCTTGCAGCTACAACAGGCTACTTTCTGAACAACTTTAGAACAAAACAAACAGCAGAATATATTGCGCTCTATCTTCATGCAGATCTGTGTGCTCTGTGTCTGTGAGCGCGCAGCTCTAGGTCAGCTCCTGTCAGCTCGTCTCAAAGCAGAGAGAGCAGCAACGTCTGACGCTTTGTACTCAATAAATAAATACCAGAAGCATTCTAAACGTACTAAACTAAAACTCACAAAGCAAGCCTGTCAGTCCATATTAGATTATTCCCCATCTCTTTAGTAAATGTGTGTAGCCTACTGAGCATCTCTGCATATTGGGGCATGGCTGGGTGAACTCAAACGTGGACTTCATTGCCGTGGCGGCCCCCACGCACAAATTAATGCAGCGTAAACACTGTGCTGCTGTGATACATTGCAGCGGCAAATACTATTGCGCTCATTTCCACATATTGCGCGATCAATAAATAGACTATTGCGACAGGACTACTGTGAACACCAACTCTATCTAAACCGTATAACTATAGCTGGTAATCGCTAGTACATTTATCATTGTTTTTGTCTTGACAGATTATAACAAGAACAAGGCATTCTTTATTTTGAAAGAACATTATTGTTTTTGTGATTTTCTTTCAACTCTTATTTCCGCCTGAGTCAGGCCAATTAAAAAATAAGTTGTTATTTGGAGGCTCTGTACCCATTTTGACAGTAGAAACTGACCAGTACTACCCTCAATCTGTATAGTACTACCTCAAACAAGACTAAAGCTGACTGCAATGCCTTGTTACAGCTGCATGTTCATGATAGTCCCATAAATGAGCTCAAATTGATTTAATATGAAGGTATAATATTGGGTAGGGCTTGACAGAACTGCAGGCTCTTGCTGTAGTCCCTAACTGTACCACTGTTTGTTGGGAGTACTTTAAAGTTCCTCCTTACTGTTTAAAAAGAGATCAGGCAGATTTGCAGTCTATTTGTTGGACTAATGCTAGTAAATGTCAGACAGAAGACTTAATCTGGACTTTTAAAAACAGCACCACAAACGCATATGCACAATCCTTTGAATATATGGCTGGCACTGGCTCCATACTGTAATCCCCAGCGTTTATCACATATCAGGATCCATCTGACTCCTGCTGTGATTGATGCTTTGGGCTTTGGCTAATGCCTTACTTATCACCGGGGATTAGGTGATTCACAAAACCTGTCTGAGTGAAAGGATTGGGCAACGATGTCGGTAATCACAGCAGTAAAAGATTATGTGTAAAGGTTGTTTCCTGGTGCTTTGCTGTAGTTACACGTATGGACAGTAGAGAGAATTGAGTGGGAGTTCATGTATGTTCATGTAAAAGTAAAGGATGTCATGTCATTTTTTAATAATGATAACTCTTCTTGTCCAGAAGAGTTAGTCCATCAGCCCAAAAAAGGCATTTTGAGATCTTGCAATTTGGACAAAAGCAATTTTCGTGAAAATAGAATAAACAGGAGAAAGACTACATGCAAGATAATGTGAGGAATCTGGCTCTCCAGGACGGTTTGGCCTAGAGTTAGATGTAAAAAAGCTGCACCTATTTTTTATCTGTATGTTCTGCCATCTTTTCACCTGAGGCATCCTCTGGGCAATAGGACAATTTATAGGTACTACAGGTACCCACCAAATAAACAGGACTCCTGCTTGTTTTTAGAGCAAACCTTTGGCATTATTGGTGCACAAATTAAAGGAAGAATTGCAAATAAGGGCATATCTTAGTGGCTGACTGACTTGCCCAACTTCAGAGACCTACAGTGTAAGATTACATGTTGATGTTGACAGTTAATGAATGGCCCAACTCAACTTCTATTGTTTATTAAAGCACAAAAATAGGATTAAAAGGGGGTAGTGTTTGAATAGAATTGACCTATTACTGACTATTACCCCATATTGTCAGCAAAAAATGTGGATGAGTGGAAAGACTACACTACAAGTGTATGATTGATTACACTTAAGTTAAATAGGCTGCTTGAGAAGGGATGGCAGTGCAAGACAGCAAGAGGTAACAGGCAGGGTGGGGGACCTTTTCATCATTTGCTGAATGTATTACTGCAAGCCTGGCGAAAGGTGTGCTCACAGAGTGATTGTGCTGAGGACAGCAGGACAGGGACGGCAGCGGCAGGATAAATGGCTGCTCCCAGTACACACCAATGCCACAGCCTGTACTGGAAACAAACCAGGGGGACTACTTACGCCTCACTAATGGCCCGCTGAGCTCCCTGCCAAAACACGCTCTGAGACAGGCCCTACACATTGAGTGAATGTACTGATGAGCTCGCACTGTTCAAAAGGTGGACTATTTTTAGAGACTGAGTAGGTGTGACATTTTATGTCAATGCTTATATCATTATTTCAAATCTCTATTTCAGGACTTAAGACTGTATATTATATCTAGATGTGGAATATATGGCATTTTGCTAAAAGTCACACTCATAGCTGAGCTAAGTGCTTGCAGTAAGCCACACCTCTATATTTTCTAGAAATTTCTAGAAATTGAATTTTGAACAATGCCAAAAATAGCCTTATATTGCAAAAGATTAAACAAGGGCTATAGAGACTCTGCAGACACTAAAGAATAACAATCTGCAGCTAAAGGACTCATATTATCTCCATAAAGCCTGGGTTTAACAAAGTGGTAGGGAAATAATAAACACACAAAAAAGTAGTGTGTACATAACTCACCATCTGTTTTTTATTTATTTATGCAAATTACCCATGTGCTTTGATTTAACAGAGATTTTCTTTGCATCCTGTAGCAAGACTTTACAAAGCTATGAAGACAGGGAGGGTTTAAACTAGGCATTCATCCCAAACTGCTTTATTTTTTTCACTATGAAGGAAATGCACATTGCATTTTAAGGTTATTTTGTATGGCACTGAAAAGAAAACCGTGGGGTGCAGGGTGGCAGAGGTGCACCTGCCTCACAGCAAGAAGGTCGTGAGTTCAAACCTCAGCACGCGACCCCTTGACGGGACCAAGTGGTAAAAAATGAATGAATGAATGAACAAAACTAAATAAGTAAAAAAAAAGTAAATATCTTAATTAAAAGTAATTGCCTTTAAGAAAAAGAGAGAAAAAAATAGCATATGGCATATTGTAAAAGCCTGCTAAAAACATGGTAGGAGGTGGGATTTAATCTGCCTTTATAAGTCTATGGTTCCTTTCTTATCACATGATTTGAACATAATATATTGGGTCTGCAAACATAAAGAATGAAAAAGAGACTTTGATTTCTCTACAGTGCGATTACAGGACACATTTATACCATCACTTGTGCCAATATCGGAGCAAGTCCAAGCATTCATCAGCGTTGGGTAGAAGCGCTTTATCACAGAGAATCAGCAGCCTGGAACCTGCTGCTGCGTGTCCTTGCCCGCTTCATTTTGATAAAAAGCTATGTTTGCCGAGGATGGATTCAAGCTCTCAACACAAGCCCCTAAATGGCTATTTGGAAAATGGCTGTGCCACTTCAATGCCAGAAGCCAAAAGGTGATGCTCGAGGCTCAGGAGGAAAACCAATTCAAGTCAGACCAATCACTCTTGCCATTGCTACCTGTCAGATGGAACAAATTGAATTTGTCTTCCTTTGGTTGCTTGTTGGAGCTCTAAACAGCGTATTAGTGGCTCTACTTATCAAAGCTGTCAAAGTAAATCTGTTTAGCTGGGAACCTGCTCAACTTAGATCAACTCTCAGGTGACACTGTATACAAAAACTTGCCTCAATGTTCGAGAACTGGTTTCAGCTCAGGGAATGTCGATAACTAGTAGACTACAATGGCTTCACCAATTAGCAATAAGATTCTATTTCAAGGCTATGTAAGTGACACCATCAGGAGAAAATAGCTTGCAGGTTGATATGCCTAGGAGATTTAATTTCATGTGTTATAAATTAATACCATCATGATTAATGGTTGTTTATCAAAATCACTGCATAGATATAAGGTGGTGGCCTAGATTGAATTACATATTTAACAGCTTTTTCCTTGTAATTTTGCAATGAATTGTGATTGTCCTATTTTAATTCCCTGCCGACTGTATTCATTTTCTTAATGTATTTATATACACTGCTTTTTTATATGCATTATTAATATTTATTCAAATGTTTAAAATATATACTGAATGACATGTTTTTCTACTATTAATATAATGTATATTAAGAATATAATTAGATGTTTTAGTTCACTGCTCAATGAATGACCTGTAACCCTTGGGTGCTAGCCACTCCTTATTTAATATGGCCTCCTAGAGCTCTTTCTGAAGAAGGCCTAGTGCCACAACTTTGTTTGTTGAGTCCTATATAAGTCTCACCTTTTGCAAGTTAGGATTTTCTTTCCGTTTTTGTCTTTCTCCCTCGCTCCTACGCACCCGTCCCAAGGAATCGATGCGCAAAGTTTCTATTCTCTTTTTGTAAGTTGTGAAAGCTCTTGGGTGTAATCATTTATTGTCATATACCTTTTTAAGGTCAATTGTCAACCTTTGCATGTTAAATAATGTGTATATATTAATATATATATGCTAGATTTTTAATACACAGACATCTATGGGAGCCTCAGATTGAGCCTCAGAAGTTATTTTAGGATTTATTTTAGCAACACTAATAGTATAAGGTGTGTAGGCTTCTGTCTACAATGCTTATAATGCTGCACAGAAACTATACAGAGACATGGCATTTAAAAGAAGGTATGGGAGTGTAAAAGTGCTTGTTTTAGTTGTATTCTTCATTGTTTTCTGATTTTTCCTGTCCCTACTTTTTCTGTTTTATAAAACAGCAGTGTTGTTAAAACCTTTCACTGCCTCTTCTTTAATCCCAAGTGCTAATATAAAATGTGACACTGGTGATCTTGTCATCCCTCCAGATAAAATGGCAATGTTTTACTATGCATGTCATTAAAGTTCAAATTGAAGTGAGAAAAAACACCTTGTTGTTTGGTATTGAACTACTTTTGCAGTCTCTGCATGGAGAATGTTCTCCTTGGCCTCGAGAGCTGAGTGATGTCCATCTTGTGAAACACTTTTACACCAACCTACCGCTCGCACTCCTTGTGGGAATTCTCTGTCATGTCTCTCCAAAGAACACCGCTGCCACAAATGCAGGACTGCTTTCAAATGTGCCAGTGGTTTTGCAACAACAGCTTCTTGCAGAGGTCACCATCAAACGGATTCTGTCTAGGATCTGATTTGCTCCAATCTCAACAAGCTTTGATTGGTTCTTTTTTAAATCAAATGCTAAAAGTACATTCAAACAAGGCAGGCGTTATGCTGCATTCATGTCCTCTTCAGATGGTCATAGTTTCAGAGGTTCTTCATTCTTCCTTAAAGTCTAAAAATTGAACGCTATCTATGGTACCTTACAATGAATAAGGTGCTTTCAGAATTAACAGTTGCTGCATTATAATTCGCTGCCTCATGTGCTTTTAACTCACGTTGGTTACTAATGCCAAGTGTTACTGTTGAGATAAATCAATGACTAAGTAAATTAGCCTAGTTTATTATTATATAACGCTACAAACAAGTCAGGTTTAACATTCTTAAGCCTTTTTTTCTTTTAACAAAGGCTGAATGCTATTGAATACATAGACCACATGAACGCAGCATAAGTCTGGGAGTGCTGTGGACTCAAAAGTTTGATTCTCTCCTGTGCATGTAAACAGATAAAAAAGAAATCCGGTAAATGTCTTGATCGTTTCCTTTTTGGTGATATTTGGTGGCGAACATGCAGATTGCAATTCCACACCTCATATTGCTTTATTTACATGTGAACAGCTATGGCACCAGCTATGAAAGCATGCTGTTGTCTATAAACAAACCCAATGGAAATACTGTACTTTAGATGGTTTTACTTTGAAACAAATACAGTTAAGGTTATAAATGCTGGTCGTCTTTGTAAATGAGAATTGGTTCTCAATTGATCTAAATAAATATTTAAACTTTTTGACTGACACTTTTGTACAACTATATACAAAATTTTACACAATGCATGTTTTAGCTTATTTGATTCATTAATTGCTGTAAAATATAATTAAAACATATTGAATAAGCATCTGTTTTGCCACTTTGGAATTCCAACGCTAGAACTTGGAAGAAGATCCTTGAAATAAGACACATCAATTTATAATGTATCACACACACTCAAAAAATCTATATGATAAATCCTCTGTATCTTCTTTTCATAAATATTCATTGACAAATTAATAAACCGCAGACCAAGGTCACTGTAATGAAGAGGTATATGCATGAGTGAGAATTACTTTTCAAACACTGCAACTTAAATCAGGAAACTAAGACCTCTGATTTAGTTCTAGCCCAGTTCTGTCAGACACCACTCTGCTACATGTGCTACATCTAATAACATAAAGCATCAACAAAATCTGTCAAGTGGCTGTTGGGAGGAATTTAAATCAAACTGAGTTGGAGCCACTGTAGTTAGCTTCATTATCTATAAATAACACACATTCTGGATTCGCGCACGTCACTTTGCAGCAGTCTCTGGTGGTGATTCTGTGGCACTTACTTTAGGAAACTGCTTGACGGGTATTAAAACTTTCTGGCCCAGTTTCATGTTCTTGTTGATGACAACGTCGATGAACTTCTCCTTCTCCTCTTCTTTCCCATCGTCTTTCTGAATTTTTTCAATCTCTGCAGAGAGGAAGGAAAAAGAAAAACACAGGTTATTATTTACAAATGTCAAGATTTAAGAGCAGTAGCATTGAACACCTGTAGCTTGTCTTTTGGGTCTATATCTATATCTATCTGGTTTCTACTACATAGAAAGATGGCCTAGTAAAAAATAATTCTCTATTACCCCCTTTATTGTGATGGCAATCCACAATAAGCCACTTCTTATAAATAAGTGCAACTTATTTAGTGGCCATTTACGGTCAATAAAAATACAGGGGATCGACATCAAAATATTTTTAATCCCTAATGGCATTAAATTAGCAAGTTCAGGTTTATGACAAGAAGTCCTTCTACAAAGTAATACAGAATGAACCAGCCAGTAACAACCTCCTAAATTGTATCTACAGTAAACCAATGTGTCATGAGAACTTATCCTTTGGAGAAAAAAGTTATACTTATGAGTTTGATATTAGTCAAGACAAGTTACAAGTTACTTATTCGCTTTCCTTAAAACCATACACACATGCTAATATAGGAGGGATCAATCACAAGTAAGATGTACAATATTGAGTGTGGGCAAATGAACTGCCTGGCCAAATACTCTTGTCTTCTTGCACCTTTTACGGCCTGTAAAAAAGAAAAGCACTTTTTAAACCTGCACCAAAGAACTTTTCCCACATTGTAAATGATGCCATCATCAATTAAATTACTCCTATTGTGTATGAGAACTGAGTATGCGTCGTATTAATAGAGAAAATGAAAGAAGAGAAATGGAGCCACGAGAGACAGCAAATGCCAAACATTTATACAAATGCCAAAATTTATACTTTAGGCCAGATTGAGGCCGATTTATGTTCTCACGTTAGACAAACCATGCCAGAGTGCGCTCTGAAGTGGACTGGTGGAGTTCTTTAGTCTGCAGAGTTTGACTGACAGCTTTCATACTAGCTCAACTGAACAGAGTTTGTTTTTAACTGGATCAAAAGCATCAGGTAGGAAAGCACCCTTGGTCATTTTTTCAGAGGCACCACTCTGCCACACACGCTGCAGAGTTTCTTTTATATGTGTATAAAAAAGCCACGATGGGGACAGAAGAGCTTGTGCCTCCAGGCGACCAAAACTACTGCTGCCCGCTGCCTGCTTCTTTTGGGAGAGGCAGACTTTGATGTATTTGGAGATGTAACCTTGAACGTTTAATCAGATGGATAACATCTGTGTTTCGGTGCCAGGAAAATGGTTTTGCAGAGAGGGCAGCGGAGAGGGCAGCAGAGAGGTGCAGCGTGGCTACCACAAAGACTGCAGGCTAAAAGCTCAGCGGGGGAAAGGTGAGGCACAGGGCCAACTCCATTACACACTTTCTGTTCGGGCAAAATTATTGTAAATAGAAAATATGTGATAAAACAAAGATATATTTCATTCCACATAGATTTTTACAGACGGTGTAATCAGGCTCTATGATAAACCCGTAGTCATATGTTCAAACATCACAGATTGTTTTTCAATTAGTCTGGGTCACAATGAGCAAGGCATATCAGCCATGAAACCGCAATTGTTCTTTCTCATCATAATCGTGCCGTGATACATTTGCAGAATGTAATTAAAAGCTTTGATATGAGTTTTAACTGGGATAAAAAAGACTTATCGCAGAGATGGAGATACCTTTAAGCTTTGGTTTATCCCAGGGGACCACAGAGTGCACACGTTCAGAGGAAAGACTCCATTAATATTAATGCATCGCCTAGCAACATGCCAAGATGGAGTTTCCTCGTTCCACCAGGCGACTTGCTCCAAACATTCGCCCTCTTATTTATTCCTAAATTGTGACTGAGATTGTTTCAAAATGTGCATTTCCTAATTTTTAAAAGCTTACAGCACAACTTTGACTCTAAAAAGGATTTTTAAGCTGTGGCACCAAATAAACCCCAACAGGACTCGGCAATCAATCAGCAGGAGCACCACGCCAAGAAACTGCAACTCCAAATGAGCTCTCTCTGAAAAAGGCGACACAGGATAGTGCGAATTAACTAACCGTTGTTGTTTTAAAGATGAGGCACAAAATGTGGCAGAGTGAATGAAAAGCCACCTCCAAGTCATTATCAAGTTTTCAAAGAAAGGATTTGAACATGCATCACCGTCACAAGCAGAAGGTGACTGTTGTTTTCAGATCTTTTTTATTTCAATCTTTTCAATTGCAAATGAACAGGGAATAGCATGATGTGACAATTTGACAGCCTGAGTGGTTCAATGCAAATCAGGGCTTTGGATTCCTGGAACACATTGGGAAATATGACTACAGAATATTCAATCACAAGTCACCAACACTGTCACTGTGCACGCTGTGTGTTCATTTAACCGGTCTGATCTTCATCCACACAATTGCTTTAGAAATGAGCAGTGCATTCTTAATCATACAAGTTCAAACATCAAGGACACCTCAGCAAAGGGCATGTGATAACAGCACAGCTAATCAGAGAATACAACTGCCAAAAGTCTTGTTTTAACTGACCACACAAGAACACAACCCCAAAGACTTTAGATAAAAATGTATTCCATAGATGTTTCTGTTTTACTTTTGCAGATGCAAATGCCCCTGAATGATTGATTAAAAAAAAAAAAAAAACAATTGGGTTGCACTGCAATTTGCTGGTCTTTGACAGAAAAATACTTTTATCTTTTACTCTGACAATTATTCTGACAATTCTGGCAATGTTTGAATAATTGAATAATGTGCTGTAATCAGTTATTGAATAATAATTGCACACATTGCATTCTAAACAGTTTTTTTTAAAAAGCAATAATGTGTGTACTGTTGCTATAGCAATATATATATATGCCATGTGGCATAAAAAAGGTAAAACTTCAGGTTTGATCTTCAGTGTTTGGATCATAGATTGTAAATAAAATGGATGTAATCCACCCATTGGTCCCCTATTCACCGATATTGTTGTTATGAAAGGGCAATAAAATGGCGGTTACTTTTCGTAGTAAAAACTTAGCTCTAGAGACCGGAGCCATCTTTTGTACCAGGCTGTAAACATAGTTTTTACACTTGTAAAGTCGCCATTCGGTTTCTCATTATACTTCCGCTTTTGGAGCCTGCCCTCTGGTGGACGGAGGTATATCGCTGAATGGCGGCGCCCTTACTCGAGGACTGTGAGAGAGGCGTGGTTTGGATGTATTGCTGGCCTCTTCAAGCCATAAAGTCAACACTATACAGTCTCAACTGATAAAGTAATAATATTGTATGCTTCAAAGTTATATACATAATTTCCAACTCACTAATTTCAAAACTCCAGAAGCATTATTTGAAATATAGCTGCTTTGGATGTGTTGAAATATTCGACAGATATTTTGGGTTGCGTTTGATTTGACATTTTTAAAATATGGGTCCCCAGAAATTATTTTCTTTCTGTAGTCATTTATACAACCAGCTTTTTCTCTCCTGTTTTCTCTTCCTGTTACTCAGCAGAAAAAGGCCCACCCCCTTTTCCTTCCAGAGTGATTGCTATTGGTTGTTCACTGCACACACACACATTGGTTAAACTGAGTAGAGAGAAAAAGTTGATAACCAGCGTCATGCAAAAGATAAACCCAAAGTTACCCGGTTTGGATTTGTTTAGTTTTATCAAATCAGAACCTACTCTACAACTCTAAGTTTGTGTAACCAGCTCCCAGCAACAGCCTTCAGATAGCAGCAAAATATATTGTCCAATCGTCAGATGTTATTGTTGTGATATGGAAAGCGAACCAATCGGAAGCCTTGAGTGATATTGTACAGTACAAAGGTCCATGACATAATATAGGACATCCATTGAACAAAGCAATGAGCAAACATTGTTAGCCACTGGAAGAAAACCAATCAGAGCCCTGGACTGATGTTTTTGTGTCTATAAAGCACTACAACAATGGTGTTGCAAAAACAGTCTAGTTTTAAATGGGTGTCAGGAGGCTGAGTCTATTTTTATAAGCATTAGGTATATCTGGAAAAAATGTTGAACTGTCACAACTGTTGAACCAACGCAATAGCATAGTTTAGTATAGTATATTGCTGGACATAGTATTTGTCCAGCAATATAAACATGTGGATGCTTTAACCTTATTCATTAACTAACTGTACAAAATCAAACATTTCAACTGTGCCAAAAAAAAACAGCTTTCTGCTTCCCTCTCAAATTTTGTTAGGCTAGTCATATTTATATATTTTTCATCTAAAGTGCTAAAGGATATTAACGCTAACATTAATTGTCCACTCCTGGGAAAAAAAGACTTGAATATAAAAACACCTCAGGTGCATTTCTGCGAGCTAATAATAATATCATAGTAGTAAAGGCCAATGTTGTTTTAATTTCAAATTGACAAATTACCTTGGGTCAGCACTTTTTCAATAACCCAGTGCTCAGCCTACCACTTTAGTAAATACTATGTGAGAAATGAAAGGTCACGGCTAACTAAAGGATAAGAATTGCATTTAATACACAAGAATATGTCCTTTGGGAAACAATAAAAAAAAGGCTGGAAATCAGAAAAGGATCTCCTAAGCTTTGGAGAAAAGATGATTTATATCAATTCAGTTTGGTGACACAAAGGAATCCTTTAGAATTGATTGTGAATGCTTAGTATTCATCATGTTAAGTCTTGCCTGATTTTGTTTATTGAATGTGTATTTAGCTATAAGGTGCTCTTGGGCTAGCTACCTTTTAACTTCCTCACTTTATTAGACCCATAGAGTGTCAAAATATTAGATGGTTAAAAGATGTAAAAATGGTTCTCTGAATGAAGACTGTCTTGCGACTATCTTTCCACTTTTTTACACATTCCATATGTAAGTGGTAACTCTTTAAGACACCCCGCAAGGAGACGGTGTTACCCATAAGTCCAATAACACCCAAGTGCACAAAGGAACTATTTACAAATGTACACTGAGTGCGTTAGTCCATGGAACCGCAAGTGATACGCCGGTATTGCGGAAGGGATCAGTCACTAAATCAAGTAGAGTAAACAGGATACGGCTACCCAGGGAGGCTGCCCAGAGCAGACTACGCCATAACCCCCTCACACACACACTCTTATTTTTCAATTTGTAACAGACTGTCCTTGCACCACTGACTGACGTGGAGATCAAACAAAGTGTCCACGCACCTGACATGGATGAGGTCATTACCCTGTACATATGGAATATGTAACAGATAGAGAAAGACTAAATAGCTTTAAATAGCTTTTTATGACAAACATTTTGAGAAAATGGATAAAGCATTTTTATATTTAGTACAATGCAAGTCTGACTGCTTTTGAATTAAATTACAGGCAATACAATGCTTCTCAGACATGAATACAGTGTGATTACATTTACATTTACATTTAGTCATTTAGCAGACGCTTTTATCCAAAGCGACTTACAAGTGAGGATAACAATGGAAGCAACTTTAACAACACAAGGTACAAAAAAGCATAAGTGCACAAAAACTAGTCAGTTTAAACCCAGCGCAGTATACGATGCTAAGGATAAGAGAATTTTTTTTTTTTTTTTTTTTTTTTTTTTTTTTTTGAAAGGAATCGATAGAAAGGAAGTAGGGCTCAGTGTTTGTCAGTCAGGTGTTGACGGAAGAGATGTGTTTTCAGGTGTTTTTTAAAGATGGCTACAGAGTCTGCTGATCTTGTAGCAGCGGGTAGATCATTCCACCAATGTGGAACAGATCCAGAGAAGGTACGTGAGAGTGATTTTGTACCTTTTTGGGACGGTACCACCAGACGTTGTTCATTTGCAGAGCGCAGGGATCTGGTAGGAACGTAGGTCTGTATTAGTGAGTGGAGGTATGGGGTGCAGAACCAGAGGTGGTTTTGTAGGCCAAGAGCATAGCTTTGAACTTGATGCGGGCGTCAACCGGGAGCCAGTGTAACCTAATGAATAGAGGAGATACGTGCGCTCTCTTTGGTTCATTAAAGACCACTCTTGCTGCTGCATTCTGGATCAGCTGCAGAGGTTTGGTTGTGCAGGCGGGAAGTCCAGCCAGTAGGGCATTGCAATAGTCCAGTTTGGACAAGACAAGAGCCTGGACTAGAATTTGCGTGGAGTGCTCTGATAGGAAAGGTCTAATTTTTCTAATGTTGTAGAGGATGAATCTACAGGACCGGGTGGTGCTGGCGACATGACTTGTGAAGTCTAGCTGATCATCAATTACCACTCCCAGATTTCTGGCAGTGCTGGACGGTGTAATGGTTGATGGGCCTAGTTGAATGGAGAGGTTGTGGTGGGTCTTTGGATGGGCCGGAATCACAAGCAGTTCTGTTTTGCAAGGTTCAGCTGCAGGTGATGCTCCTTCATCCAAAGTGAGATGTCGCTCAGACATGCCGAGACGCGAGCAGAGACCGTCGGATCGTCAGGATGAAATGACAGGTGGAGTTGAGTGTCATCTGCATAGCAGTGATAGGAAAAGCCATGCTTCTGGATGACAGAGCCAAGGGATGTCATGTATATGGAAAAGAGTAGCGGTCCGAGCACTGAGCCCTGTGGCACCCCTGTATTGAGATGTTGGGACTCAGAGACCTCATTTCTCCAGGATACTCTGAATGACCTATCCGAGAGGTAAGATTAAAAACAAGAGGCAAGATATACTCCTTAAAAAACACAAAAATGATAAATAGTGATTGAAAGCTAGCTTCCCTGCTACTAGCTTCCAGACATACTTGACTTTCAGGTAAATCACAAATATATGGATTATGGGGTACAATTACCATGGCTTGAAAGCTAGCTTCCCTGCTACTAGCTTCCAGACATATAAAAGTTTGGTATAATATAATATTTGGTTTACTTTACTTAGCCACTAGCATGGGTAGCTAAATAGAGATTTGTGTTATAGCTAAATAATCCATGCTTCCTACTTTCCCAAATTCTGAACTTAACTGGAAAATCACCTTTTGCTTCAAAGGTTCTCTTCTCGAAAACATTTTTATGGGTGTCAATTTACTCATTTTATTAGCAACTTTTTTTCTACATTAAGACAAAGAAAAAATGCCGGCTATACTGAATAAAATAAATGTTAAGTTTTATGTGCAACAGTTACATATCTTGTTTAAAGATACATTTACATTTGGTCATTTAGCAGACGCTTTTATCCAAAGCAACTTACATGAAGCTTCCATTCAACTAGGGATGCACCGATACCACTTTTTTGGAAAACGAGTACGAGTACTTGCATTTCAGTACTCGCCGATACCGATACCGAGTACTTAATAAAAAAACATTATTTAAATTAACAGGTAACCGCTTTAGTCATATAATTTAACAAAAAAACAAGGCACGGGGCAAACACTGCTTGTCCAAATATCCGTGGTGAAACTAAACGAAGAGGAGGCTTGCAGTAGGCTGTGGATGTGTTTTTTCACGGAGTCGTGTAGTTTAGGCAGCTCCGTGTCAGTCATGTAGCGGCGGCTTGGGACATCTGGGCTCCAGAACATGGAGGAGACGCATGAATCCCACATTTTCTACCTCCGAAAGTGGCTGGTCACTCAATGCAATGTATTTGATGATTGCCTGTGTTATTTTCACAGCACGTGGATTGTCTCTGGACATTTTCTCTCGTCTTGCAAGAGTTTGCTGCAGTGTTGGTTGTGTTGGTTTAGAAGCGAGGGTAAACTCTTTATACTCGTTGTCGTGTTGGGATTTTAGGTGCTTGATTAAATTGTGTTAAATGCGCTACCTTTTGAGCCTCCTCTGGACAATTTAGCTGAGCACAATTTGCAGTCCGCCTTTGTTTTGTCTTCATTCACTTTGAAATAGTTCCACACGCCTGACATGTCTCGTCTTGCCTTCGTTCTCCCCGCTCTGAGCTGCAGCCGGGGCCTGGGGGCGGGCACTCGGCGCCTGTGATTAACCCCTTACACGCCGCTCAAACATAGACATTTCTCAGACCGTGGTATCGACCCCGGTATCGGGGGACTTTTAACGAGTATGAGTACTTTCGAAAATGTGGTATCGAGGCCGATACCAGATACCAGTATCGGTATCGGTGCATCCCTACATTCAACAGTGTTACATTTACATTTTAGTTGACGCTTTCATTTAAAGCGACTTACATTAAGCTTCTAATTACCAGTGTTACAGCTGGAACAACACTGGAGGCAAGGTGGGTTAAGTGTCTTGCCCAAGGACACAACGACTCTATAAACTGTGAGGAGAGCAGGAATCAAACCGCCTACCTTCCGGTTGAAGGACGACCACTCTACCACTGAGCCACTGCGCCCCCTAGGATAGGCAGCATAGACTTTAACAAACTACATAGAAAATAAACCTATTATATCCTTAAAACCATTTGGACAACATTAAGAAGATAATAACTATTTGCCAGTGCGATGAAAGTATTACTCGAATGTTGAAGAATTTTATCAAATCTTAATCACAAATTATACTAGGCAAACCATTTCTCTTATATTTCAATTTTCAAACATATTTGATTTGATTTCTCACCTGCAGAGAACAGTTTAGTTCACAGCGTGTTGCCTGGCATAAATGATTGAATTGGAAATTGAAAGTAGTTTCTCTTACGCTTCAGGGAGTTGCAGCCAATACACACATATCTAGTATAAATAGCTCCACAATAGTTTACTGCCAGCTTTGTGCCATTGTCTTCCTGCCACTGATGCAGTGTACAATGACACCAGACACTCTCATTATTTTGTTGTTTTGCAATTATGGGTCAGAAGAAATAGCGGAATGTTGTATCATTAGTTTCATTTTCAAATTTCTCCTTTACCATAACACAAAAAACAAATCAAAGGACGCAGGAGAAGGTTACGATAGTCAACCAACATAGAAAAATGTTGAACAGAATAACAAAGGAAAATGCTGTATAATGTTTTAAACATTAAGAAACAATATTCTAAAGCAGTTGCTGAAATAAATTATAATAAAATATACTTTCAGGACAGTTTGTCAGTTGAGCACAAATTGAACCAAAAGAGCTTGTTTGCTTGTCATTTTCTGCTAACTTTAACTTGCTGTGATTATTTAAAGCATTAAGAAAAATAAATTTCTACAAGTGCTCCACAACTGATGATTTAATTAATTTGTATTTTAGCACTATGGTTCTTTTGTGCCAGTAAACACATTTTTAATTTAGCAGAGTGAATGAGAGACATTAGCAACCTCTTTAGTGATGTGCAAATGACAGTACCATCAGTCATATCCTGCGCCATTGTCAAAATTACTGACACAGAGTCTTCATCCATGTCTGAGAAGCATAGCCAGTGCTGGAAGGGTTGAACTTGACACTGCCATTTCACAGTCACATTAAACTAGGACAACGCTAGCCCCTTGGCAGTGCTTTTAGTTTGTTTCGACTGCTTGTAAATGCTCTGCCATGGGGTGACTGACTTTGAGGCAGTGTGGCCATTGCCAGAAACACTTTGCCCCATACACTTTTCATGTGAGCTACCTCACACATTTAGCGTGAGCTATAGTGTCAAGGCTGTGACCCTTGAAAGAGAAGCGCTAACACACGCGCACACAAAAAAGCCACTACTCCAAAACTTGGGCCCATCCTGAAATCTCAATTTCACTGCGGCTCTTCCATTGCCTTGACAAGGTCAGGCTGGCAGCAGGAATTCGTCTCGCCCCCTAATCTGGAGATTACATTCTCAGCGACCGGCGAGTCCCTCCCCCCTTCCCTTCTTTCCTCTCAGCCTCTGTCGCTGCCAGTCTGGCGCTCTGCTGCGAGCTAACGAGCCAAGACCCACGCACACTGTACAGATAATGTCCACGGATTAACACAGAGAGCCCCTCAAGTGATACCTCTTTCATTACACTATCCAGCTCCATGAAGCATTGGAAACAAATCCAGCCACTCACGGACCCCCCTTCACAAGAGATTCAAGTGCTGAATAGTGTTGTAGTACTCCAGACAGGTCTTGAGACCAGTTTTAAGAGTGCACTCACACCGAGGCACAGACAACAAGACGCACATGTCAAGAAGGCTTTTTTTTTTTTATAGGGGTCTGGGTTTAAAGAGTAAAAACTAACAACAAAGTACCCTTTTTGTCATGTAAAACAACTGTTTCTTACAACCACCCGTTCCAAACTCAAAGGAAGTGTGCTATGTCCAAGCACAATTGGGAGTACTCACATTTGTTAAATATGCAGTGCTTTAAGGTTTGACAGGTCTTGGGGACGGTACTATCAGTGTGAGCACATTAAGACGTTTTTAACACTTTTCTGACACAAATATTTCATTGTCTCAGACATATTGTACCATGTAGTGGTCTCCTCATATTCTCAGTATCCTAATTTTCTCAGACTTACGTCCGTCTTGGTCTGTTTGGTTAATTTGATTTTGACTGCAGCACTAATGTCCGGTATATACAGTATGAGCTTAATCTATTAGACTGTACCAATTAAACAAATACAAAATACTTTTTCAGTGCATCATGAATCATCTGGGATGTCCTCTTTAGAGGGAATTTGAAATATCTGTTAGAACATTAAAGTTCTCCAAAGATCCCCTTGGGTGGCGGGTTGTTCAAAGTACAAACTCACCGCATTTTTAAGGCAATTAAGGATTATTTGCCCGAAAGATGCAAGTGCAACAGGTTTTTTTAACCTGCATGGCATCATGTCTCGACTCTGTTTGCTTATCATTAGGATTGTATAAGAGGCGTTTATCTTGGCACCTATTTGTGCAGAGATTGCAGAAGTGTTCAGAGGATTCACTTTAACAAATTCTCCGTAATCCGTGAAATTAGGAGCAGCTGCAGAAGGCATTAGGTGTAATATTGACAGCAGCAAGCTTTTCAGAATAAGTGCTGCAAGAACCCTCCATCACCAAAACCAAAAAGTTATATTTTTGGAAATAATGGACAACAGAAAAAAAAAACAGCAAAAACTATTATACTTTTCACTTTGTCGCTACTTTAGTAAGTTATGTACCTATAAAGCCCAAAGCTGCAGCCTTGTGGAACGCCTTTTTCTTAAAAATTGGTGTTAACCTGTTTTTGGAGATGTAAAAAAAGCAGCATGATAAGGGACTTTTAAACAATAAAAAATAATAAGATTGAAAATTGAAAAGGTATCCTTTAAAGAGGCTGAAATCCTGCAAAAAGGTCAGCTCATTTTCTCCTTTGAAATACATCAGCATTCCTATTGGCAGTTCGGTAAAAGCAGCAGAAGAGTGGAAACACATGAAACCAGTGTAAGTTTGTGTGTGGGTATCAATTTTTAACCTCAACCCAATAGAACGCCAGACCCACCTCCTGTTTCTCAGGTGATGAAGATGGCACAACTATGATGTAAAGTGCATATAGGATTACATCATTCTGTATCATCAATGACACCTTAGCAGCTTTTCCACTAATATGGGTGAATAAATTTAAAAATAAGCTTTTCTGGTCTGACTTTCCAAGACACTACAAAGGGTTTTAAGTTATATACATAATGTAGTTGGACATATAATATAAAATGCAGTCAGGGTTATAAGCATATTTCTAGGAGGATAAAACATACAGAAAAGGAAATGATCTGCAAACAATTTAAATAGGTTAATCAGATTCCGGCATACATAATTCAAAATATGCCATATAATAATTCAATCTGTTTTCACACAATAGATACTGTGAAGTTTTCTAGGATGAGCTGGAACAGACGATTATTAACAATTATATATATTTTTTATTAATCTAGTGTTCTTTTTTATAAACTATTAAATACAAAACATGAACAATAAATATATTGACAAACTATAGTAATCTGTTTTCTCTTTTAATAAAGTTGAACAAATTTCAATGAATATAATATTTAAAAACTAACCCTGAACTAGAATGAGACCTGAGGCCAACTGGCCACTCTCCAGGGTGGTTGCTGGGTCCAAAGTTGCTGGGATAGGCTCCAGTCACCCACAACATCTAAAATGGACTAAGCAAAAGAAAATGAATGAATGCACTCTGGACTAACTCCCACTTGTCACACTAGCGTCACTACCTTCTGCTGTTTTGGACCAGCTTCAACTACTGCTGTGGTGAAGACATTTCAAATACAAATAACAAATCAAGGTTGGCTGGACCATATCACACAAATTTTTCATGTATCCAAATTAGCCATGCACTTTATTTCACAGTGCTTTTAGCGTGTTTTACAAGACTTCATACAGCGTTAACTTTACACAAGACCCCATCTTTGCAGTCGCAGAGGGCATTTTGAGGCCTGACACATTGGTGGTGTGGGTTGCGTAACAGAACACAGTGGAAATGTGTGTTTGGTCAGCTGATTGTTCCAAGCCTTTTAAGGCTCCATTAGTGGTTAAAGAAATCTTATATCACAGGTGGACCACATGACTTGCAGAAATGTGATGCTTATTAAAAGCTCAGAATGATCTTTATACACAAGTCTAACATTAGCCGACACACATTAATGCAATACACTGGGACGAATCGCTCTCTTTGTGCAGCCTTTCACATTGAGCAGGCTGTAATGTTTTCTCTTCATTAGTCTATCTGCACAGCACCAAGCTTCAGCAAATGGAACCTGAATGAAGAGAAAAAAAAAAGGACACAGCGGCACAAATAAATCATTTGTAACATGTATTAATTAACAATAAATCATGTGCCACAATCACACTACTAAGTTAACAATAAAAGTTTTGGAGTGGATGGAACATAAAAGGAGCACAGTGAGGCCACTTCATCCCAAAATTAACACAGGCTGATGTTTATCAGTTCGACATCCCCTCGCCTAATGAAGTTTCCCATAAAATTGTCATTAGGCTGGAAGAGGGCGGGCGGGCAGTGGGGTGGGGGACTGGAGCAGAAAAATGAAAACGGTGCAGCCTAATGTACATCATTATCTGTGACTTATCTCAGGCTGCATTATCAGAATACACTGAATCATCATAACTCATAATGACCACACAACCTTCATTTTTAATTTCAATTACTCATCGCGTGTCAATTAAAAGTGCTCACAAGCACTGGATGTGTGTGTGTGTGTGTGTGTTTTGATCTAATGTTGGTGAAAAAGGACTTTGAGATAAGACAGCAGTCAGTGTATTTGATCTCAATTCAGCTGCAGTTACATTTTAAAATTTTTACACACATTAAACCAACCACTATGCAATACAATACAATAAAATAGCATTCAATGAAAATAAAAAAAACAAAGATAAAGATATGAGGCTACACACACGCAATATGCATTATGGTTGTTGAATAATGCAATAAAGAGCTGGATTGTATTCAATTGTAAATTTAATTTTTGTTTCATGAAATATAAAGTAATACACAGCTTTAGACTAACATCTGCTGGTCACACTGATGCCGCTATAATTGTAATGTCTAAAGTGGGAAATGCTGGCAGAGTAAATACTATCACGGAATTGTTGCCATTGCTATTCCAATGATGCCAGTTTTGGAACTAGCAACTTATATACAATATGTAAAATAAATTGCAGGTAATCCTTGTCTGACTGAATTGACTGACGGGTGTGACTGTTAGATTGACAGCATATGTTTCTTACACCATCTATATTTGCAAAAACTAGAGATAAAAAAACTTAATAGAGTGGTGTCAAAACTTAATTTCACTGTGGTTAGCATAGGTACATAAAAAAATCATACAACTGGAAAGTAAAGCTCTTTATATTATTTATATATAAATGGGCTCTAGACTAACTTCGGCGGCTCACATTGATGCCACTCACTTTGTCATGTCATGTAGGCCTCTGATTGGACAACTCTTCACCTACATTAATCTTTACAAAATTCCTTTTAAATGTTATGTTTTTATTCTGGCCTTTTATACACAGCCAATGTTGCTAAGGACCAAAAACACTTCTGAATAACACATCATTTGTAAGCATGAGTTTGGGCCTTTCAGGAAACAGATCAAATGTCCCTGTCCCAGTATCACTGCTGCTGTTGCCAACAGACAGAATTAAGTGCTGCCTCTGATATTATCACGTCTGTATTATTTTCACAATGTTGTGCTAATACGCTTCCCACAAAGCAACTCTCGTCTTGTTTCTGACTGCGTCAAATCAATTAGATTGTACTTTGTCTTTTCATGGCATCAAACAATTGAAGAAAACAAAGATCAATATTGCCAACGAGAGAAGACACTTGATGTTCTCCAGTCGAGTCGCACTAATATTTGAGTGCAGTGTTTTTCCTCAGCTGCGAGTGCTGAACATTCAGCATTTTTCTAAGGCATTGTATCTAAAGGTTTTATCTTCCAGAAAGAGTCAGACTGAATGCTCACATGCAGCAGCAAATCTGTCCATCTTCTTAAGTGTCTTAAGTGAGTTGAGTTCTATCTGTACTTTCAAAACAACAATTTTTGATTTAAACTTGCACTGTTGCAGAAGGCTCTATAAAAAGACTTCTCTATAGTCTGCAGTTGGCCAAAAATATAAAAGGTAAGAATGTAAGAAGTGCAAAGCATGTCACAAATGTAGTTGTACCGAGCGTGCAATCCTAATAATCATTAAAATACAATAAACATCATAACAAATTAGAGGAACAAATCGCAAGCCACATTTGGTAACATTGATTTGGACTTGTACTTTTCATATTGACATTCCAAACAGACTATTTTTTTATACTCCCGTTATTTATAAATGAAACAGGAACAATAATTAAAACTACACTGGAACAAAAATTCAATCTAGAACATTGACGTTAACAGCAGCATGTGCTATAATGGAAGTCCATTATTTTCTGAATGAAAGTCAATGCCAACTAGGCTTATTTGAGCCAAACCTATACTTCTACACCATTTTCTTTGCCAGCCACAAGTTCAACCTTCCTCTATTCTTCTATTATCTACCCCGGAATGAACTGCAAAAAATTCCTAATTGCTCCCTGTATCCATTTTGTCTTTGACTTTGAGCTGTTGGACCTATTGAGGTGCAGAGGACAGCCAATGAGGAGTATCGGACATTTACTCAAGAACTAAAACAAGACATATGTTGTAAAGGAAAGTCTTGATAAACCCGAGATCAGACACTTTAGCGCTAGAGAGCTCAGGGAGTGGACCATGTCCACTTTTACAGTTATGACGGGGTTCTAATGAGTCTCACAAGCTTTAAATGCTAAGCCCTGCTCTAGTCTTAGCACAGAGGAACCTATCCATGCTTAGCTTCTCAACTTCTGCCCTTTCTTTTACTTTGTACTTTAATTATCCTTTTTGTCCAAATTTTCAAAGTTTAAAAGGCTGATCTTTTGAGCATGCTTAGTAAATTCTTTTTATGTAGGAGCTTTTTGACAGACTAGTGAGGAGAGGCAACATAGGACAAAACAATATGTGGATCTGAGAGGTGCACTGCATTACAGCTCTAGGGCTTACACAACATTTTGACCACATATTAGAAGTGCTTTTAACTTCAGATTCCATTCCCTATAATTTACCACATTTGATGCAATATATATGCACAATCCCTAATGAGTTCAGGAACTAATTAAATAGTTATGAGGGAGACTTTCAACATTCCCTTTGCCCAACCTTCATTACACAACTGTCAAAGGTTTAATTACCAAAGGAAATTAAAATGATTTCATAATAATCAAAAGTTAATATTAGTACCAAGTTCATTTCTTCCACTCCCACATTTCTTCATAATAAGTTGACTTGTATGAGATATTTTCAACTGTATCGTTTGTGGTGAACCTGATCCCTTTGAAAAACCACTGAATGCAAATTGAAACTGTCTCAAGTTATTTTCTTTTACGCTATTCTATTCTTGCCCCGTTTATATGCAAAGAAATATACATACCTCACTCATCTCCATTCTTCAGCTTGGTCCACAGTCAACATACTCCAACTCACCCACTCAGGGTCCCATAGCGACATATAGTGTTACCGCAAGCGATATCCTTCAATGGACAAGAAACTGATACCTGCTGCTCTCTTCTTTCGAGCCATGCACACTGAAAGCATTGTCCACTTTTACTTTTCCATCCACCTTTCACTTTCTAACTACGGGACACAGGTGCTAATTTTAGCCGAGCAAACTGGAGTAGTACAAGAAGGACGTGAGGAGATTAAAGCTCAAGCCAAAGAACACAGGTTTTATGTGGATTGAATGAAATGCTCAACATTAACTGATGAATGATTTACTCAACAGTAGAACTGCAATCAAACTAGTCACTCAAAGGTTACAAGCTTATTTTTGTTGGCAAAATTTAGATTTCTTAACTCTATGTCCTCAGCCTCGAATGGGCTTGTTTATTTATTTAGGTCAGCAGACCCTGTGAGAGATAGAAAAACGTTCCTTCAGCACCAAGGCTGTAGTCTGTTTAGTCTAGACACTAATTAACACCATGGCATGGCGTGATCGTTGACCCAGTAAGAAGCTATATACTTATGTATTTCGGAAGAATGGCAGAATCAATGCTACACTGTGTTGAGTGTTCCGTCTCCGGGTCCCTTATTGACAGTCAATAAACTGCCATCCAAAACATCTCAAGCCTGTCTTTTCTCTTGTGCGACTCTGAGGGCAACCAAATATTCTCCAACAAATTTGGTTTAGAAATAGAAATAAATATAAGAGTTTATGCATTCATTTACAACATAGCCAGTTACTGAAAACTGGATTTAAATAAAAAAGGCAAAAAGAGTGCAGTAACAACATACACAAAATGAACTGCCTCTGGACTGACACAAGTTGAAAAACCAACCAATCAGAAAAAAATGCATCTTTGATAAATACTGACCATACCATTGTAATTACTGGCAATCTCAAATTGATTTACCAAAATGTTTAGATTCTGTTTCATATTGAATCTGTAAACAGTTTTCTGGTAAAGGTACTTTGTTGGAGCATAATATACTACTTTTGCATTTATTGATATTTAATGTTGCTATATGGTATTATTTCACCATAAAAATGTAATTCTAATAGTCTAAAAAATCTCAGTGAGTTCCAGCTAGTGGTCCAGTTGTGAATAATCTGCTGTGATAAATGCTTTCAGTGAAGGCAATAGAGACATGAGACATGTCAATGGATGGGGGCAGAGGGAGTTGCAGTAAGCGGGCCGTGTGGAGGGGCTTGGCATTAAGGCAGCTGGGGCCGCTGTGCTGGACGGCTGGCAGCCAGGCTGATGGATTACACCGGCTCTCTCCAGGGTAAACGGACACCGGCACCCCTCCCCTTTCAACAATGTCTCAGCCTGTATCGTCATTGAAATGTCTCCAAAGATGGAGGTGAACATGCAGCTGAGCCACTTAATCTGAGAGGCTACATTTCTACCACAAGCACTAGATTTGAAAGACCCCTGCAAAAGATATTTTCTAAACAAATCTCATATCATTTTCACAGAAATGACTTGCCCACCAAAAGCAATATCATCTGCTAGCTGAGCCCATCACAGAAAAACAAGACAATCCAGCCACTCATCGATTCAGTCAAGACTAATTGCCGGGAAAGAAGGCCATATTGTTTTCATAGATATTTCCTCTCTGGTTGGCGTTTGCAGCCCGGCTATGAGTTGAGTGACTACTGGCCTTGGCATGGCATGTGGTTTCACAGGTTATGACACTGGGGATTATTGCTGCTTCTCCTGGTTTGAATGAAGCCTTTTAAGGACTGCTGAAAGCTGAAGCTACTTGAAGCCACTTCCATCAGAGCTGCGCTAAAAGGTCACGCTGCTTAGGAGTGTGCAGCGACTAAATAAATAATGAAGATAATGTGCAAGAGCAAAGAAGTGCAAATTAACCCCCAGCTCCTTCCAGAAAACATATTCTACATTGCTGTCATAGTGTCTTTGTCGAAGGGCAGCCCTTGAGTTTCGCTTCCGCACAGTGAGACCACACTAAAGCACTGACATTTTCACAGCTTTTTCACTCAACTTTAAAGCTCACAATTCCCACAGCCACACACACCTTGTCAGAACGTTTTTAAAGCAAATTTATCAGCGGATGAAGGTCTGCACTAGTCGAAAGCCTTTCTTTCCTCTACATCTAATATGTAAAATGAATGCTGATGTTAGCAGTTTCAAGGTTGGATTGCAGATTGCATCAAAGAAATCATTTCAATACACAATACATTAAATTAAAGAGGTGATAAGATTTTTTTAATTGTGGGCATGCATTGCTTTTTGTAATATTGCTAACTCCAATCTCTCTCTCAAAGGGGGCCCTAATTATGGTTGTAGCCCATGGGCCTCTACCTTTCTAGATCAGGCCCTGAGGGACGCTCTTGTTCAGAATAAACAGCATCTTTCATCTTTCTAACAAAAAGGTTCACATTACCAATATTGCATCCTTTGCAATTTTACAAATCTTTTTTAATATTGTGATTTAATTGCAAATGCGAATAATTCTTCAGTCCTCATTGAAACCCAGTTGTACACATTTTCCAAACTCTACTGCTCTTTTGAATGCCACTCACAGTTGCCTCATGTTGGATCGTAGTTGACAATTCATTGCAAATTTGTTTGTTTTTGAAATATTGCAATATCTGTATTGCAATACAGATATTGCAATACAGATATTGCGGCAGTGGCAACCAAAGGTAGGCGGTTTGAATCCCGCTCTCCCCACAGTTCATACTGTCGTTGTGTCCTTGGGCAAGACACTTAACCAACCAGTGGTGTTCCAGCTGTAACACTGGTGAATGGAACCTCAATGTAAGTCGCTTTCGATAAAAGTGTCATAACACAATAACAATAAATTAAACTTCAATGTTAATTAAAGTTCCAAAAACGTCTTGCATATTGTGAGTGCCCCTCTGATATTACCACATAAGTCTTGTAATAGATATCATGTAATGAATATGTAATTAATTCTTAATCCCTGCTACTTAAATATTTGCAGTGTTCGATTCAAAGCAGCTGAACCTAGTCAGGTGCAGAGGTCAGTTACTAAGAAGTAACAGATATTTTCTAAATCAGACTAAAACAAAACACTGTAAAGGAGACATGTTATTCTTCATGCAGCTAAGTTCACTTTTAAAATTGGGGAGAGGACTGTTTACATTTAAAAGTCACAGTGACTCACTGCACTGACTCAAAAAGCCATATAGTCTTTATAGAAAATGACTATCTGTTCTAAATGTCTAGCGCAATGTTAGCACACCACTTTGATTCATTAATAACAGCTCATTAAAAAGCAAGCTAATTATTTTTTCCTTATATGCCCAACCAGTGCCTTGAGGACAAAGAGTTGTTCAATTATGGATGAAACAATTATGGCTGTAAATAATTGTAACATCATTTACACAACAGCTGGGTAATTGGGTAAATTTTCATGAGGCAAACTTTAAATGGCTGGCAAGTGTCTATGAAAAACTATACAGAGGACAAAGTTTATTCACCGTAGTTTATTCCAAGTCATTTTTCAGCCCACTGTGCCGTAAAACAATATATTTTGCAATAATGAGTGAGCAAACTAATTGTTAAAACAAGTTGGCCAAATGTCTAGAGTGTTTTGTACAGCAAACAGGTTTTGGTGTTGCAAACCATAATTTTCTTCTTTGTTCCAAACTATTCAAAAAGATTTTATAAAAGAAAAAGGTTAGATGATGTTTTACAATGACATTATTGTTAGAGAGATTACAGCAGCACAAATATTGTTATAGCCCAGATAGAAACCCACTTCAGAATTGATGCTGCAGCTTTACTTAGGAATAAAGCAGGCAAAAAAATTATCCAAAACTTAAGGGCTCAGTGGGTTAAAGAGAAGCATATTCAAAAGAAAAGTTATAAAAGGCTCCTACTTGATATTTTTGCAGGAAATATATTGGCTCATTTAATCTAATTTCAGTGAAAGCAAGAGTATATTACGATGAGACTCTGCTGCATTATTGATTGTCTAATCTGCAGTCATTTCTGAAAATAACCCCTGCTACTTAGATAGTACAGACTCCAGTAGGTCACCATATCTGATTAACCTTTTGGCCAGTCCTCTAATAGCAAAGAGAGACATGAGCCGAGAATCTATATTCTGTTGCTTTTGGATGTGATTAAATCAGTTGCGACTGTTTGGCCTGGCTTCGGGCCCTTACTGTGGGAATGATAGCTGGCTGACTCACTCAAAGTGGATTTCCAAGCACCTACAAGAGCTAGAATACTCAAACCTGATTTCATGAAAGAAGACCATGTAGACAACAGTAGAGGGGAAACCAATGAAACAATACTGGTCTTTGTGAGGCTTAAAGCTTGGACCAGAGGCATGCTTGACCTGCCACGTTGGTCAGGTTGCTTGAGTTCACAATTGGGTTTGACGCTGCAAAGAAATCCATCAATTAATCATTCAACATGGGGTTTAACAAGGATATTTGGTCACCAACTTTATTAAAGTTATTGAATTACATTGCGTTTTTCATTTAGATCATTTATTCTTGCCGTATCCTACCTCATGGGAGGCGATATGTGTGATCAAGTGGCAAGCAAACTGATGGAAAATAATGACTCAGTGTTACCGGACTAGCCTGCGGGCTCAGATTAAGGAAATGAGAAAAGAGTTCACAGAGTTACCCAGTCTCATTATCAACCGCACACCAGAGGGGATAACACTGAAGCTTGGAGCACCTGTGTCCCCGCCAACTTCAAACTCCAAACAAATCAAACCACTAAGTGGACGATGCAAGAAGGCAATAATGGAAAGCAAGCTTCACAAGGCTTGCATTCACAGATTTGTAGTGCTGAAATATCTGGAAATTATGTTTTGATATTTACAAATTACATTTAACATCATACATGCTAGTAGGGCTGGGCGATATGGCAAAAATGTGATCTCGAAATAAAATATCCATATTGAACGATAACGATTTTCGATATTCGATACAAGTTGTTAATGCTTCCAGCTTAAAAATAGTATGCCTGAATGACTGAAGCCACAAAAATGAGAGGGTTCATTAAATTACACTTTAAAAGTATAGTTTACTAAAAAAATTACACATTTCCAAAATGTAAACATAATACTATTGTAAACATAATTTGTAAACATTACAGTTTTTTTCCAACCAGAAGACTAACTGTAAACAGTGTCTGGCGTTAAGAGGTACATTAAATGTGCAAAATATAAACATAAAAATATACAACTTCTAGCAAGTGCACACAATTTGTAAAACTTTCAGTTGTATTTTTTTATTCTTTTTTTGCCAGGAAGACTGGTCTGTAAAAAGTGTCTGGATTTAAGAGGTATTTTAAATGTGCAAAACGTAAACATGAAAAATATACAACAACTAGCTAGTGCACACAATTTGTAAAACTTTTACAGGTTTTTGCCAGAAACACTAGTCTGACCACTGTGTCTGGCTTTAAGAGGTAGATTAAATTTGCAAAATGTAAACAAAAATATTCAACTTTTAGCTAGTGCACACAATTTGTAAACTTTTACAGGTTTTTTGCCAGAAACACTAGTCTGTCCACAGTGTCTGGCTTTAAGGCTGCCCTGTGGCAGGACACTATATTACCACCTGTGCTAAAAGCAAGCTCTGAGGGTGAGCTGGTGGCAGGAATACACAGGTAACGTTTTGCCAGGAGGCTCACTCTGGGGTATATTGCTGAATTGATCTTCCACCATTCCAGGGGGTTGGTCTGTCTGCATCTCCTTTCTGTTTCCTGTATGAGATGTGGCGAAATGCGCATGCGCGGGTCTACACAAAAATGAACGACTCGCTCTCTGAGCTGACTAGTTGTTCCCGAGTCATATTAAAGACTCGTTCAAAAAGAACGAATCGTTCATGAACGACTCATCACTAGGGGTGAACAACTCCTGCTCTGACTGCAGCTGGGAGGGGCTGCTGCGCGAGGACTGGGCCGACTATGAGTGCTTTGGGATGGGGGTGGGGCCCGCGGCAGCACCCGCTGCTCATTGATTAGAGTAAGAACGATGTGTGCTTTCACTTCAGAAAGTCTCCAAAAGTCTCCAATAACTCCAGAAAAAGTCGCTAGATTTGTCGCTAGTCGCTTTTTTGAAAATTTGTCGCTAGAGGGGTCTGAAAACTCACTAAATATAGCGACAAAGTCACTAAGGTTGCAACACTGCTGACGTGCGCGCTGCTGTCGCATATTTCTGCTGTGTGATTGGTTCTTGGATCTTTTTCTTCTTCTCTAGTATTATTGGCGGATCGCAACCAATTGTTTCCGGTGCATACCGCCACCTACTGTACCGGAGTGTGTAATTCATGTTCTAGTACTTCCGGTTATGGTTCATGGATCAATCCATATCGAGTGAAAATGTCCGGAGCTTATCATCGTTATCGATTTAAATTTTATCGCGATTCGATGTGATATCGTTTATCGGCCCAGCCCTACATGCTAGCTTATTCATCAGTTTTGGAAGGAGCAAAACTGATGAATTTCAGCACTACATGACAATGTGAGATAACAATTGTCTATTATGGCATAAAAAGCAGAAGAAAGTTAAAGTTTAACTGCCCCAACCTATACCCAAAAGGAAAACCAGTGGGATGACCTATAGAAATGCACAGAAAGTTACCCCAAAATCTGGCACAACAGGACAGGACTTTGGTGAGTACAAGGTAACAAATATTGCCAACATTAATTGATTGGTTGATTGATATTTATTTATATCAATATTTATTTCTTAAAATTTGTTTTTTTACATGATTTTAAAAGATGATTTTTCAAATAAAAAGTGTAAAAAAAAAAAAGAAAAGAAAAGAAAAAACAGATATTTTATCAAGGGTTCATGGACTTTATTCAACACTGTAAATGAAAAAAAGGAATGGATTATAGGTAGGCTGTCAGGATTGGATCTCTGAGGAACGAATAAACAGTATAGGAGTTCCTCAAGAGACTATTCTTGCTCCATTAATCTTCACTATATCTGCTTCAAAGTTTACATACAATTCAAGTTTTATGTTCAAGAATACTGTGACAATAATGCTATAGTGATTTTGTAAAATAGATGGACAGATGCAGAAATATAGGAGTTTATTCGACTCTTTTGGAAAAAGAGTAAAAAAATTTGTCAAGTTTTACTAGGGATTCACAATATCATGCAAATATGATTTTCAATAACTATGCTAAATATAGCAATAACAATCTAAATTGTGTCATTTTATTGCCCACTTTGTTGGCCATTTTTTGTCTCATTACTGTTTCTCTGATCAGACATTTATTATTTATTTTGAGATAAAAAATGTAAATGCTGCCCACATGCAAAAGAATATCATTGTGACACAAAAAGGTCTGTAACTGGCAATGTTATATTCTTAATGACACTTGAACTGGATTTTATTTCTCTTCCTTCAGTTCTGGATCAGCCATAAATCATGTCACCGCTAGTAATAACTGTACGCCATCTACTCACTGACATACAGTAGTTTTAGTCTACTACTTGCTCAGACTTTATGTTAAAAGTTAAGACTCTCTGAGCTATTTTTTGCTAAAGATGAAGCGCACTTTAAGAGAACTCAAAGAATCTGTAAATATACAGCTTGTTAAGTTTACAAACTCTGTTTACAAACTCTCTTGAGATCGTTTTTATAACACATGACAGAATTTGGCAAGTAATAAGTGTACAGATGCAGCATGGGAAAGATAACTGACACGTTTTCAATGCAGCAGACATGTAAAATATTAGCAGAAGCACTGGAATGTGGTGTCTGTTGGTTTGCACACTGCACCAAAAAAGCTAAAAAAATTTTTCAACATTCTTGTCTTTTCACCTTTTAACTTACTCTTTTTTGGCAAACGCACACACTTAAATGCATGTCTAACTCGAGTGGGTGGTTCGCTTTGTTTGGGCAACTGTGGTTTAAGGGAGAGACACAGCTCCAACTCCTCCACACTCCTCCAAAGGCTGCTCGAATCACCGGCTTAAAATTGCACATAAATACTCCAGGTACGACTGCAGTGGTGGGCTAGCATTCATTCCGGCAGATTGGAGTTTACCTATTCTGCGAACATTTCTTAGTGGCAGAGATATACTGGAGGCAGATGGTTCGTTTAACTCAATGTGCAGGGATATACTGGAAAAAAAAACAATGCTTAGTAGAGTGGAAAAGATGTGAAAGGAGTTTAGTACTGCAAAGTCGAGTTATATTAGTGGTGAGACAAGAGCAGTTTTTCAGGTTTTATGGTAAAGTTTAAATGACGTCAAAACCACAAAAAAATTTCCAGCCCTATTCCAACCTACCACGGCATTCAAGCCCTTTACTAGAATAGTGCCCGTGACAATTATATAAAACATGCTTTTTTCCTAATTGTCTCCTGAAAAGATAACACTTTTAATTAAAAACAACAGAAGGTCAAGCCTCACAACATTTGTACTCTTGCTTAGACTGCAATTTGATTTTACAACATCACATGGACTACAGTACATTGCAGATTTATTTGCATGTGAACGAGCCAGAATACAATTTTGTAGTAGAATAGGTAAAACAGAATCAGTTGGTGTTGAATGTAGCTAAGGCTAATTATATTGTGATAGGTTCAAGACATTTACTTTGTAAGAATCTTGAGTTAAAGTTGTTGACAAAGCATGTGTAAGACAAGTGCAGAAGCCAAACTGCTGGGTGTTACTATAGAGGATCAACTTACATGGAAAAAACAAGTTAATAACATTTTGATTTAAAATAAATAGAGCAATAGTAACAAGAGTAGCTCAGTGGGTAGAGCGGCCGTCCTTCGACCGGCAGGTGGGCGGTTCGATCCCCGCTCGAAACATCCCAAAACATCATAACATCCCGCTCTCCCCACATACTGTCGTTGTGTCCTTGGGCAAGACACTTAACCTACATTACCTCCAGTGAGTGTTCTGTAACACTGGTAAATAGCTTAATGTATGTAAAGCGCTTTGAGTGCCTACTATAGTAGGTGGAAAAGCACTATATAAAAATTATTATTATTAATAGCTTCCATCAAAAGAAGTGCACCTTTTTTAAACAAACTTGCACCAAAAAAAAAAAGAGACGAGATCCTGTGGTCCCCGAACCAGACTCTCTCAGGCCCCTGGCTGCGCCTAAAATCCTGCGAACCAAGCTCCTGCTCCGGTCGTATAGAGACCGAACAGCCCTTAGCAAAGGGCCCTGGACCCCATACTCGCAGAGCACCTCCCACAGGGCGCCAAGGTAGACACAGTCAGATGCCTTCTCCAGATCCACAAAGCTCATGTGAACTGGTAGGGCAAACTCCCATAAACCACCCAGCACCCTGGAGAGGTCCCCCTTCTTGAAAAGAGGGACCACAACACCGGTCTGCCAGTCCAGAGGTACTGTCCCCAATCGCCACGCGATGTTGTAGAGGCGTGTCCGCCAAGACAGCCCCACAACATCCAGAGACTTAAGGTACTCAGGGCGTATCTCATCCACCACCGGTGCCTTGCCACCGAGGAGCTTCCCAACTACCTCAGTGACTTCAGCTTGGGTGATGGACGAGTCCACCTCCGAGCCTTCAGCCTCTGCTTCCTCAGTGGAAGACATATCGTGGGGTTGAGGAGATCCTTAAAGTAGTCCTTCCACCGTCCAACAGTATCCCCAGTTAAAAACCGCAAATTCCCACTTCCACTGTAAACAGTCTTGGTAAGTCAAGCTTCCCCCTCCTGAGGCGCCAGAACGGTTTACCAGAATTCCTTTGAGTCCTTCTCTATGGCCTCATCGAACTCCTCCCAGACCCAGGTTTGGCTGCAAACCGCTTGGCCTGCCGGTACCCATCAGCTGCCTCAGGGGTCCCACGAGCCAACCAGGCTTTATAGGTCTCCTTCTTGAGCTTGACAGCATCCCTTACTTACGTGTCCATTACCGGGTTCGGGGATTGCCGCCACGACAGGCACCGGAGACTTTGCGGCCACAGTTCCGAGTCAACAATGGAGTTGGAGAACATGGTCCACTTGGACTCAATGTCTCCAGCCTCTTTCGAAATCTGGTCGAAGCTCTGCCGGAGGTGGGAGTAGAAGATCTTTCTGACAGGGGACTCGGCCAAACGTTCCCAACAGACAATCACAGTATGTTTGGGTCTGCCAAGTCTGTCCAGCTTTCTCTCCCGCCATCGGATCCAACTCATTACCAGGTGGTGATCAGTTGACAGTCCGCCCCTCTCTTCACCCGAGTGATAATTTTTCTTTTAAAGCATTTCAAATGCATTGAAACTTACAAAAGGTACATTTCAATGATAATGGTAGCATGTAAAGTGTGATTTAAATGTGATTTATATAGAAAATTAAAAAATTTAAATGTTCAGACAGATTTCAAAACAAAGCAAGTCTATAAATCCATTTATATTGCGCTTTATTTGTACCTGGCCCAAAGCAATTTACATGATGCTTCCATTCACACACGCTCACACCTGGGGTGGACATAAATGAGAAACCTTTATAAAATACAGTAACTAACAAAGACATTTATCTTTTGCATTTTCAAAAGCACCAAGAACTAATCCACTGGAACCAGTTTAACCAGTGGAGCCAGTGTTGCCCTTACAGTACACACTGGAACAATGCATATGGTGTTTTAAAACGTGCTCAATGCTGATACAGTAAATAAAATACAACAAACCTCACCAATGGAAATATATGTGGAACCTTACCTATGCTGCAATATTAAAACTTAACCTATGGCAATATGTAATTACATATTGCACAAAAAAGCCTAATTAAAGCTAACCTATTGGATCTATTATAATTTGGTTATGGCTCAATCAGTGTAAATATAACTAACAATACAATTGACGGTGTATTTAAATCATTAAAACAACTAGATTTTGATATCACACCGTTTGTCACCCTCTACACAAATAATGAAATTTGTGTTGCTAAAAAAAAACAAAAAAATTAAACAATATCAATAATCTTGTGGTCAATGCAGCAGCATCTGGGCCCCGACTGCCAACAGAATGTGCTGGATGACACAGACCTCCATCTCCCCTGGTTGCAGCGGCAGCCAGCCTGTCAGGAAGATGAAAATATGCCTGGCTTCATTTAGTGCTGTGGGGATCCTGTGGAGAAAAGGGGCAGGTAGAGCTAATGGACTACTCTAGGACACAGCGGGCTGTCGACTCAGCATTGCCGCCGGCTGTCTCTCCAGGACGCACCTTTCTTTTTTTTTATGACAATCTCTCCAAGGCCACATCAGCGTGCGAGGGCCGAGGAGCTATCACCTCTGTGCCACTGTTTGACTGGATTTACTGTAAACAAAATCCATTGTCAGAGAATGTAATTTTATTTATTATTTTACAACCAGATAAAAATTATACAGACAACTTTATTTACACCCGGAAAGAGACACTTAGTTCAGTGTGCTGTATTATAATGCATTGTATTATACTAAGCGATAATAAGAGCTAAAGCTAGCCAATGATAAATAAGAGAAGACTTAGTTCATCTCTTTAGTTAGTCTGGTTTGGATGTGAATGCTCTGGTGTAGGTTAAGTCACTTCTGCTTGTTAAGATTAGTGTTACTTTAATTGCTTAGTAGGGAATGGTGGCTATAGGATGAAGACAGTATTTCACTAAATCATCTGCCTCCATCTATCCCTATTCTCTGCATCCTCTGCTCTCACCCAAACTAACTTCATGTCCTGCTTTACGACATCCATAAACATCCTTTGGTCCCTCTGTACACCTCCAGCCTGGCAGGTCAAACTTCAAGTTCCTATATGCAGTAGTAGTGTAGCCTAAATTCTGACCAAAGGATAGGACAGATTTTTTTCTCCTTTGTTGTGTCCTTTTGTGTTCATTGTTACAGCACTTCTACAAACAATCTTAACTCAGTTTTTTTTAAATATTTAAAAAGTAAATAGTGGAGCCTAGCTTCCTTTCACTGCAATTTGCTGTGGGACTAAACATAAGCACTATAAATTTTGTTCAGTCCTAATCATTTAAATCATATAAAATGCTTAATTTCACTGATTGCTGCTACATCTATAACCTGACTCTACCAGATAGTACTGCTCCACAGTAGTCTTCTCCACAGTACAATCTGGGAGGGCTCCCGTCAGAGGTTCCACCAGAGTTATTTTTCTGTTTGAGAAGTCCGGCCATAGACGTGAAATGCCAGTCATTTGTTTAAAATCAATTAGAAACCTACTCTTAATAAAAGGACAGATTATAGTACGGTGGCTGCAACAATAACGCAAAACATTTAGCCTGTGCTAGGCCTAAGTAAAAAACCTTTGCGCAATCTGTGCTATGAAATTGCAATTAGACGCGGTGCTGCGTAAACTTTATTTAAAATAAATAAATAAATTTTAACTGCACCACGTCATGTCTGAACAGCAGAGAGCACTGGGAGCAGATTTACGTATATTTATTTAATCAGATTCCCATTGGGTAGGTCCATGTCATAATACAAAATCAATTGAATTAACAATTAGACATGTTAAGGTTGCGTTCACAACATTAGTGCATCAGCAAATTCACACAAACAGAACATATTTCAAAAACCATCACATTTAATATTTCTGATTAATGCTCACAGTTTGTGGATCTTATCCTTTAAAAGGTGTGTATTGCTCGTCTTCGCAGTGTTTAAGTTACATCTTAAAGTAGGGCCGTTATATTTATTAGTTTTAATTATCTCGATAGTTCCCGGTAAAGCTGCTGGGTCTGCAGAGAATGAAGGACTTAAATAATTGGCAATAAACTGATGAGAAATTTACTCCGAGTCCGCTGCGAGTCCTAAACTCTCCAGCAGACTGTTATAACGTTTCCTCCGTGGTGCGTATGACGCCGGGGGAACAGTGAACACGTCCTCGTCCTCCAGCGCACGCCACGCCACTGAAATAAGGTACATTTACAGGCTTAGGTGTAGGTCTCATAATAATATTTATTTATACTTGTAAAGGTAAAATCTGAAATAGGCTGCATAGTTTGAAAAAGAAGGGGAGAGGAAAACCAAGCGAGCCTCGTGTTCATGGCATGTTCAAGTGCACGCTGAAAAACTTGGAGCTAGGCTTGCATCTTTTTTGTCACCTACGTAACTATTAAATCTGTTTGGGAAAAAGCTAACAATGCCCCACGTTGTGAAAGATAAGTTTAAAGACTGAGGCATTAGACCATGATAATGTGCAACATTGTATTGGTGAGATTTTATTATTTGCCATATTTTTCATCGGTCATTTGGGCCAGTGAGCTTTTAATTTAATTAAACTAGCCAAACGGAAACTCTGACTCCCGTTGTGGGATTGGATTTATTGGATTTATCAACTACAGTTTTATCCAATTCAGAGCAGTGCCATGTTGTTTACGTTTGTAATAGGGCTGTGTTTCGATTCAAATTTCAAGAATCGATTCGATTCCGATTCTCATTATCATTAATCGATTCGATTCGATCCGATCCGATCTTCGAGATTTAGATAAGTGTTTTTGAAGAAAGCATTTTTTTCCAGCTGTTACCTGAATTAGAGGACTGTAGTTATGCAACATATTGATACTATTATTATAGACATTCAACTGCAAATTAATGGAGTATTGATGGTTGTAAAGAACAATCCCCCTTCCAGAGTGTTGATACAACTGCTTTCACAAACTTGCACTGGTGTAGACGACAGAGGACGCAGAGGTATATCAGCAGTAGTGCGATGAAATAACTTTGCGATGTGCCTTACTCTCCCAAGAAGGCGTGCAACATTCGGCACGGCAGTTTGAGACCGGCTTGCGAGGCCAGGTTGATTATGTGCGAAGCAGCCGACGTGGGTTAGTCCGTAATCTCAACCGCACGGATCATATTCGCGCGTTGTCAGTGACTATGGCTGGGTCTTTACTCAGCAGCCCCCACTCCTCCATAGCTTTGGTTAACATTTCAGCTAGACTGACAGAGCGATGGTCCGTTTGAACTTCGGTTGTCTGCAGAACGTAAGACACGAGGTTCCAGAGCTCGTCTATGTAGTGTGCTGTCACACTCATGTAAGATTCCGTAGATACGGATGTCCAGGTGTCACTGTAATGCCCACCCTCTCTGCGGTCTTAGCTTACACATTACACCATCTTTTACTGTCTGGTACAGACAGCGTTAAGCGTTCTGGAGTTTTCAAAGCAGCCATGTTCGTTTTTTTAATGTCCTTCCACCTCGCGCGCATGCGTGAATTACGCGGCAAATTAAAATTCATGGGGAAAATTTAGGCCTATTATTAAATCGATCCTCTGAGTTACGAATCGATCTTTAGAAATTAATATGAAAATCGATTCAGAATTGGTGAATCAATTTTTTCAACACAGCACTAGTTTGTAACGGTAAAGCGGTTGCTATACATCTTTAAGACCTGTCTGTGCTGCCACCTTATTGGAGACAATGAGCTCCTAAGGCCATGGCGCGGACCGTGAATACTTTGCTTGGAGATGTTCAAGATTAATTTTATTTTTAGTTTTATTTTAGGTTAGTATATCTACTCAATTGCGCCCACACAGAGACCTAACTGTAAATCCAGCTTTATACCAAACTATAAATTTATTTTATAAGTTTCTTTCTAAATATGATTCTACTAGGGGAATGTTATTCCAAAACACAATAATAACTCATTTATTGATTCAATTATAACTTTTGATCAATTGTAGTATTTAGTTGACTATAAGAAAAGGTTAAAGCAAAAGCATCTGTCACATTTTCTTTGAGATGACTTGGATGACTGAGACCCTTCACAGATTAGTTCATAACCTTATAAAAGCAATAACTGATTCCACTTAACATCACTCACTGAGATATTGTTGTTTAAAGATCTAATTTATTACTAACCTAAGCAGAAGTATGTAGGTCTTAATGACTTGGATGACTGAGACCCTTCACAGATTAGTTCATAACCTTATAAAAGCAATAACTGATTCCACTTAACATCACTCACTGAGATATTGTTGTTTTAAAGCTCTAATTTATTACTAACCTAAGCAGAAGTATGTAGGTCTTACATGCATATATGCATTCATTTGCAAGCCTCAATGTGTGATCACACTTAGACCAAGAACTAGTTGTCAGTCTTTGTAAGCATTAAGAGCAATACAGCAGCTGCACTGATTGACAGAGAGGAAATTGAAGTGTCACATGAAACATGTTAACAATATTTTACTGCGTGTTGACACCCACTTCAGTCAAACAACTGGAGAAGTGAAAACAACACAGCTCAAGACTAGAGAGGAGGAAAAGCAACACTGTAATTATCAAACATCCAAAACGCTAGCTTTTAAAATCATTGTTCCTCGGTCTGTCCTTGATCTTAGCCCGCTTCTGGCACTCTACCTCCAGTTCTATTGTCTGACAGTAATCTTTGACAGTGTTGCCAAAGTCAGAACCGCGACCTGGGACATACTAGCAAATAAGTAAGAGTAAAATGGGGGAAAAAAACATACAGTGTGAAGAGTAAGCAGACTCTCCGGCATGACAGTTTCCAGTGTAACACATAGAAGACGTGGTTTTATGTCATCTTAAAATGAGAATCTGTTCTCACACCATGGCAGCGGCATGTGTAATGCCTCGCTGCATCACCACCCACTGCACATCATTAGCATGGCAGCTCAACGTTGGAAATATACACGGCAGCTGTCTACTGCTGTCATTTAGTTCAGCCAGTTCAGGTTTGAGTTAGGCCTTCAATGTAAGGACACCGACTATTGTTGTGTGCATAACATCTGGGTCCCTGTGCTGCGAAGATGGCAAATAATAGTGTTTGTAAAGGACTTAGCAAAGAAAATGCTAAGTCTAAGTGTGAAACATGCCTTTGAAGCACATACTGTGGGCAGGTGATAATAGAAGCAACTGCCAAAGGTCATACATTTAAACATACACTAAACTAAATGCTTATTCAAACTTGTTTGCTGCAGAAAAACATTTATTCAAAAACAATTGAAACAAATTTTACCAGTCAAGGCCTTATAAATGTTAAGAAAAAAATTCTAAATTAAGCTGCGTCTGATGCCGAAGTGTCCATTACATGTTGTTATGCAAAACTGAAGCATATTCTGTTTATGATGATTTTAACATTGCTGCAGGGCTTTAATCATTATGCAAAACTGGCTTTGTTGTTTCAAAAGCTCTCAATGAATGGAAATGAACAAAATAAGTGTAACTCTGAGCATAAAGTAAGCGGAGTAAAATGTCTTTGTCAGAAGTAAACTCTAGTTCATGGTTTGTGTAGAATTTAGGTATTATTACCTAAATACAGTCTGATGAGGTTTGCAAAGTATCCACATGGAGAGAAGTCTTGTTCCATGTAGTTCCATCATTTTTTCTATGGTAGCTCAGGAGGGACAAACTTAACTTGGTAAGCTACTGGTATGCATACTGGCTTGCTTTATGGGACTGCACTGGCGCGACTATCGCTCCCTGATACCAATTTTCCATGACTCTTTTTAAGAATAAACTTTTATTTTTTTACTTTTACTGCATTAGCATTCTTTGATTTTAATCAATAGCTAATAGTAGCTACTACATAGAACGGAACATTAAACTATTTCTAGCTATTAAAACAAAGTTAATCTTGTTTGGCTAACTGGGGAAATAAACTGCTACCGGTCCGGACCATGGCATCACTATAGACACCAGAGATCCACTGTTTTCCTTTATCACAGCATTTTAGAGAACTCAGGAGTAGGAGACAAGAAGGTTATGATTAAGTGGGTAAGTTACCCTTTTTCTTGTGAAATTAATGAGCTGGTAGCACTGACACATAACTAATATTAGCTATTATGGCTAATGCTAGCATCATGCAAATGTTTATAGTGTATCTGATGTGTGAACTCCTGCTGTTGAACCATTGCCAACACCACCAACCACACATCCTATGGACTGATTCACAGTGTTGAAATAGAGAAATAAATAAAGCTGAATTGAAATAAATTAGGAAATGAAAAAGGTTGAAAGGTGGACAAGAGCACACTAGCAACTTGTAAAGATGAGACCTTTTCACTGCTGCATCCTTGCTATCAACTGTGTAGGTCATAACATTAGCTTTTGAGCAGAAAGGAAAATGGAAAAGTTGGAGATGAGGAGTTGGAAATAAATACACAAAAGAAAACAGACAGTTTAAAAGATGAGCTGTGTAGGCTGCTGGAAAATGTCAGACCTTGACCAATTTATGGACCAAACTATATACCAAAAGTGCTTACAGTAATTATTTTCTCAATAACCTCAAAATATTTTTTACCCTTTCAATACATTACCTTGTACTTTATGTAATACAATTTAAATATGTAGTTAAGAAAAGTGGGATTGGGCTTGAAAAGTCTGGTCCTATAATTTATAAATCAAAATAACATAAATTCCCACAATGCCCAGTCATGAATAGAAAGCAATGACATACCATGAAACCGGCATAATATTGAAAAATATAGGCTTTTGGTCATACCGCTCAGAACAATATAAAAGTCTAATGAAACATAAGTTGAGAAGTCTGTCAGAAGCAAATGTGGTATGAAATAACTGCTGCTTTTCAAAATGATATAAATGTGTTCCCATAAGAAGTAGCAGTTGGTCATTTTACTCCATTACACTCCAATAAAATCTTTACTTAGTTCAGCGCTACACAAAAGAGCACAATATGGTCATGTCAAAAAGTCAATGTAGTGACTGGGTTTTATTCCGCCATATAAAACATACATGAAAGGCTTGTTATTGTGGCTTCAGCGGCAGTGGCTGCACTGAGAATATTGCCATCCTGCTGCTACTACTATACTTAGTCCCAGTGGACATCTTACAGTGAAGAAAGTCAAGCTGGTGTTTACATCTTATTAATTACATCCAAGTTGAAATATCAGTCAAAAGCTGGGAGCCATTTGACTAAGGCCAAGGTAACAGATCCCGGGGCAATGAAGCTAAAAGAAACAGCATCAGGTTTAGAAGGAGCTAAATCCAAGGTGAAGGTTAAATCAATCTGAGGCCAAGCTCCGGTTATAAAGCTTTGGAGGTTGGCCTGCAAGGTTTTTAGAGAAAAACGACTGCTTTGCTCAAAAAGCCTTTAAGACACTAAGATAAGAAAGTCCTCGCCCCTCGAAACAGAGAAGTGTGGAGGCTGGGAAATACTTGGGGTAAATGCATGAAAATAATAAATGCATTATTGATGTTAGATAACACAATTACATTATTTTCAGATTTTTTTTTCAACTTGCACATTAATTCTATCGGTCGAAAAGATTTGTCATTGAACATGGAATAAAAATAAGTCACAAGATATTCATTAATTTTCTACACTTCACAAGTCATGGAGCCTATCCCAGCAACAGGCGTGCTAACCACTCTGCCACCACAATGCCACTTTTACATGTCATCATGTCATAAAAAACATTATTTGTAGTTCAAGCCATCTTTTCTATTGCATACAGTTGTGCTCAAAAGTTTACAGAATTTGTGATTGTGTGGCCATTTTTCATAGACTGTGAATGATAACACAAAAAAGTTTTTTTCACTCATAGTTAGTGGTTGAGTGAAGCCATTAATTGTCAAACAACTGTGCTTACTCTTTTTAAATCATAATGGCAACAGAAACTACCAAAATGACCCCAATCAGTCGGTTTTAGATATATATATATATATATATAAAACTGTATATATATATATATAAAACCGACTGATCGGGGTCATTTTGGTTTGAATTAACATGTCCATTTGGTCACATTATTTACTTTCTAAATTTAATTTCTAGGGGTACCATCAATTTTGTCTAGACCTGTTCCATGAGTTTATTTTTTTAAATAATTCCGTTGAAGCATGGTTGTAAAGCAATGTCTGACTTTCATTGGTTAACATTCAGAGAATTTTTATTTATTATTACTTTTATCAGAATAAAGTATTTTCTGTGACCATTGTGAGTTTTTCTTTCATTGACCGAAGGGTACCAAGAATTTTGTCCACGTGTGTGTGTGTGTGTGTGTGTGTGTGTGTGTGTGTGTGTGTGTGTGTGTGTGTGTGTGTGTGTGTGTTTATATATATATATATATATATATATATATATATATATATATATATATATATTTCCGCTAGAAAAAAATGGTGCCGGTCAAAGTGACCGGCAGAGGTTTAGTTTTCCGGACATTTTGATGATATGCCGGTCAAATATCGCCTCTTAATTAGTCAAGTTGAGGAAAACTGAAAGCAGTTTATGTAACTTAAAAAATGACATAATCAGGCCGTATATGCAACATGTTTATTAGCCCAACTTTCAAATGAGAGCAGACATTCTCAAATTATTCAACCCTCTTGTGAATCCGTTGCGTCGTCCTGCCTTTTCGCAGCGCGAACAGAACATTTTTCCGTTACCATCAACTACCTCACATCTTAGCCATGGGAACTTGTCACTCCATTTCGACCGATACGCCCTACACTTCGGCATTTTCTCCGGTGGTGGCGGAGCTGTCTGGCTCTGGACATCTGAGGCTTCAGGCGTTCCTGATTCAGTATCCTCCTTCGCGTCTGGCCTCTGAAAAAAACTTTTAAGGCTAGTCTGCCTGGGCCTGGCCATATTTGAAACGTCTCTCAATAGTTCGTGGTTTAGGTCTATATTATAGCCGTTAGGCGTGCGCTTTATTTGAAATGCAACATGCGATGTTGTTTAAAAACTTTCAAACGGTCGATTCAGATTGTGTTGGGGGCCGGGGCCGGGATTATTAGGCATATATATATATATATATATCAGGTATTATCAGGTATATATCAGGTATTGCCACCTTTAACATCAATGACAGTAAATTCTTGGGCTGTCTTGTATGAACTGCATGTTTGAGATCTCCCCAGAGTGAATCCAGAACCTTCACTAGCCAATGATAGGACGACTTGGCCTTGTGCTTTGGATCGTTGTCCTGTTGGATCAAGTATGTCCCATGCATCGCTTCCGGGCTGCCTTTGTAGCGCACACATCCCCAAAACATCAGGGATCCACCTCCATGTTTCACAGTAGGAATGATGTACCTTTCATAATGGGCCTTGTTGACTGCTCTCCAAATGTAGCGTTTATGGTTGTGGCTTAAAAGTTCAGTTTTGGTCTCATCACTCCAAATGACTTTGTTCCAGAAGTTTTGAGGCTTGTCTTTGTGCTGTTTGGCGTATTGTAAGTGGGATGCTTTGTGGCATTTGCGTAGTAATGGCCATCTGCTGGCAACTCAACCATTTCAGCTGAAGTTATGTGTGGGTTTTTCTTTGCATCCCAAACAATTTTTCTAGCGGTTGTTGCTGAAAGTTTTGTTGGTCCACCTGACCTTTTTATTTTCCCCTTCTTAATTAGAGTTTGAACACTGCTGATTGGCATTCACAATTCCTTGGATATCTTTTTATATCCCTTTCCTTGTTTTATACAGTTTAATTACCTTTTTCCACAGATTCTTTGACAGTTCTGTTGTTTTTCAGAATACAGAAACGTCAGTGCAGCACTGAATGAAAGATGCAAGAACAGATCACAGGTGTGGATGGTTACCTTTAGTAGCCATTCAAACACGTTTGTGTCATTTGTGTACATGTTAACAGGCTAAAATCAACATAGTATGTAAACTTTTGATCAGGGTCATTTGGGTAGTTTCTGTTGCCATTATGATTTAAAAAGAATAAACACAGTTGTTGGACAATAAATGGCTTCACCCAACCACTAAATATGAGTTATTTATATTCTCAGAAAAATGGCCAATAAATCACAAATTCCGCCCAGGTATGGACGTTCGAATTACCATGACAATACTTTTTCTTTTTATATTGTGCTATATACAGTATATATGCTATAATATGTTTTTAGATTTTTTTTTTAAGAATAAGGGGCAATATGTAAATAATTAAAAGCAACACTATATTTTAAGACAGGCTCTCTGTGAATTCCAAACAAAAAAAACAAAAACATCCATGATTTTGCCATTTAGCACAGTGACAGCTTGACTCGTTTAGTGAAAACAACCTTATGTGAACATGGCAGAAAAAGGAGTGGGAAACTTTTTTGACACTAAACAATGTTTACTATTGTACATTTGTTTCATTGCTTTAAAAAGAAATCTTTGACAATTTGTTTCATAACTCAAACGTTTTTGAAAAGGTATTAAAATGTGAGATGGAAAAACAATACAAAAGTCTAAGATCATCATGTACAATACTTAAAGTCCCAGTGAGCCATGCTTATCAATAAACATTGGCTAAACGTAATGCATCAAGAATGTCAGAGTCAATTAGATGGATAATATAACAGCGATGACATTCACCTTGTCACAAGGAAGAGGGCTCATGTCTCCCGGGACCCGGGGCCAAATACAGTTGAGACTTACTGCCTACAGGAAGTTAATGACTGATGCCTGCAAAGACAACATTTTTGCCTTTGTGCAAATTGAAGAAACATAACCATAAATCCACAAGTGGTCGATCAATATCACCCAGACGTGTCCAAGACCTAAGAAACATATCCACCAGAAACCATTCGATTAGTCCGATCAGGGAAGGACCAGTTGCCTGCAATTAATCTTCCATTACCAGTCACAGCCCAGTGGGCATGTGTAAACATTGTAGTGACAGATTCAGCCATTAAAGCTAGCACTGATGTGTGTACCTGGCAATCACACAGAATTCTGCCAGTATTATTGGTGCAATCATAACCATTCATCAGATGTGGTTCATTAGAGTGGTCACATTACAAAGGGCAGTACCACAGCCCTTCCCTATCACCAGCATGAATCTATATACTATATCACTAGCTACCAGGCAAACTTATTACATGACAAATCATTGATCGCCTGAGTTGGGTTTCCTTTGCTGAAAGATCCCAGCTCCATTTTATACTGTGCACTTTTTGACTTTTTTCAGCTAGTCAATGTAACCTAAAACAATGCTTAGTTAGGACTAGAAGAAGTGTTTTCTTTTCAGTGACAAGGACAGGCCTGTGACTATGCTTAATAGTAATGTTCCCATTATGCAAAGATGCGTCTCTGGAGGTTGGCCTTAAATACGGGACTACTCAATCATGACCAGAGGAACCCATGTTGGAATGAAATGGGTCATAAGATACTTTAAATAAATATGATAATGAGGCAGACACCAGCGATTGCCGGAGGGGTTATTTGTGTTCTGAGAAGGGGGTAGCAGGTAGACTGGAACTGAGTAATTCAGTACAGTAGAAAAGACGCAGGAGGCTAATGGCCAATAATATACCTCCTTTTTAAAGGGGGAAGAGGGACGACAGCATTTGGTTGTTCTAGGCCAGGTGTGGGTATAGAATTAGAAGTCCCATCTTGATCTTGTTTCATTACTTTTAATAAACTCATAAAGCAATACGTGCTATTTAGGGCTGTGACGGTTGCCATGACAACCGTGCCACCACAGTGGTAGGTCACTGCCGTGGTGGTGGGTCGCAAACCAGCAGTGACCGGGCACTTACAGTGACACTCTAAGACAAAACTAGTCAGCTTTTGGCTGGTTTGATTCACTTAATTAACAGGTAAAATAAAGAAATTGAAAAGAAAAAAATTGCCACGATAGACCTAATTTATCTAATGCCTCTAAACACATCTTTAACAATGAGGGGCATTTTTAGCCTTTTACCAAACAGATCTCTCTTTGTGCAGTACAGCTGGACATTGCTGATCTATAAATTCATCATCTATTTTGTTGTTGATTATTCAGGTCCTCCATCCTCCACAGACCCAGCAGCTTTACAGGGCTCTTTTAAGTTAATTAAAGCTAATAAACTGTGTCAATATGACAGCCCTCTTTGTCTTTGTATGTAGGCTAACTTGAACATTGAACACAAGCAACACAAATAGACAGCCTATTCTTTAGAAATATTAAATGTAACGGATTTTGAGATATGTTCTGTTTGAGTGAATTTGATGATGCACTTATGTCCAATTATAAATTCAATTGATTTCGTATTTTAAATATTGTGTGTGTGTGTGTGTGTGTGTGTGTGTGTGTGTGTGTGTGTGTGTGTGTGTGTGTGTGTGTGTGTATATATATAAATAAATAAAAAAATATATATATAAAATGAATATTCAAATATAAAAAAAATATATATTTTTATACAGTTCATTAAAGTTCTGTTTAAATACTGCAGATTTAACTTACATGTCCAGCTTATTGCATTCAAATATTGCATTGTACCAAAAAAAGAATATCAATTATTGAAAAATTATTTTAGGCAATATATTGTCCATCAAAATATTTTACTGTGACAAGCCTAATGCTATTATACTGGCCACACCGTGGTGTTGCAAATCTTTGGAAGCCGAAATTGAAAATTCAATTAATTGCACAGCCCTAATTTCTTGTCTCACATGTGAATAGCAAAAATAATGTGCTTAATATGTTGCATTTGTGTTTATTGATGAAAAATGGCCAGGACCATATAATGGTCTAGTGTAATTAACAGCTAACTTGCCCATCGTTAGCATTGTAAGTAAATCAAAAGCAATAAGTTTCAGACACTCCAATATGTGAAAATTTCCAATATGTTCACATAATGCTTTATAAAATTCAACTCTACTTAAATCATTGTTAGCAAAATTAGCTAAATAGTATGTAGCGACAGCTAAATCTGTGACCCCCAATGCTATTAAATCACTTCTGGATCCAAAAACTCAGTCTGCAAACTTTCACAGCTTCTAAGAACCATTATGACTTTATTATTGTTAAATCGTAGTCTATTTGTCCATTACTTTTTAGTGTGTATGCTTCCAATAATCCATTTATTGATTGAGCACAGGGTACGCAAGCTTAACTGCCAAATATTTTCTGCATTAGAAATACAAAGTGTACTTTTCACAGACTTAAATGTGGTAGAACTTTAATAAATAAATAAATTTATAAAAGTTTTTGGCAATGGAATCCAACAGGGATATTTTGTCTTGAGGGCCCAGGATTGACAATTATCCAAATTCTTTGTGTCAGATGTCATGGCTAGTAACGGACTCCATTTTTGACAATAATATGTAAATGTACTGTGGATCCCAAACCATACTCAGAGTGGTAATTATCACAGATGCTGTGTACCTGACTCAATTCAGTCCCCTCGTGTTCCATGCTCTTTTTCTGAGGCTGTGTTTCTGTCCGGCTGAATTCAAGCTGTTCTCATACATATTATTTCGCTGTCATTGTCAACAATACGACAGATATGAAATAGTGACTTACTTTCACCTTAAGCACTACTACAAGCTGTTTCTGAGACATTTCCAAGCTGCTGCACCATTGTAACCAAATCACATGCTGACAAGAAAAGAAATATGTACAGGTTTGTATTCATATCATATTGTGTATTTGTCGTCAATGGCAATAAAATAATGTCAGGTAAAATTGTCTTTCTCCAAGTCTAAAGTAGTAATTTGTGTGAGGTAATACAACCTTCCACTGCAGTTATTAAAGTAAATAAAGACTAAATACTTTCTAAAAATATCCATGGCTATTGATGCTGCTGGAACTCAGTAGTCATAGATATAAACAAGCCACCAGTGCAGAGATACAAGAGATTATTTTGGACTTATCAGTGCTTTGATTCCACTCACATTTAACCAAAATAATGGAACTAGAATAATTACAAGAGCTACAAAGGCTACAGGGATATAACTTGTGTGGGATATACAGTAAGAACGTGAAAAAATTCAGTTTCTGCTCTAAATACTATTTGAATAGAGAAGCCAATGTGAATTAGAGTTGTGGAAGCCAGATAAGGAACCCTACTGCTAATGTAACATCCAGCCACATGGGGATGAAATCAAGAGGCTGTCACGGAACAAATTTGAGAATTTGTACCTTTGATATATCCGTGTGTGTTTGCTTCATTCTTGCAAGAATAAAACCTGGCCTTTCGCTTTTTATAATATAATCTGTCTCCGTGTCTCTCTGGATAATATAAGGATATAGAATTCTTATAACACTGTGCAGTTATCGCAATACAATGTTGCTTAAATTGATACGATGTTACGTTTTTTAGGTTTCAGGACATGTGTGCCGTCTTAATGAGTAGTGCACTGTTCTGCTACTGCACTGCTGCTCACCGTGAACAGAGAGAGGGCAAACCACAATCAAATATAGTCTAAATGTCTTTGTTTAAACATCCTTAAACAAATAAAAAAGAACAAACAGCTCCTATTCCGTGTTACTTCACATGTAGCCTCTGTTGTGTCATGCCTCTGGAGCAGAGTGAACGGAGTGACCGCGATGGAAGATGGCTTTAGCATGAGCTGTGTCCCGTTCACATCTCTGTTGAGGACAAAAAAAACAAACCACCATCTTGTATTGATTGAGTGGTAGCTTATATTTGACACAAAAGTGTGTTACAAGACTGTATTATTGTAATAACGATTGTGAGAGCGGGTCAATTTGCAGCTAATGAGCGGAGGAGCGCACAGAGGAGCCGTAGCCTAACACAAGAGAGTTACAAACCAGGACTGTATTTGGGTCTGACTGTGATAGAACCCCAGCTCACCCTCAGGAGAGGGTCATTACAGACAAAATAAACTTTACAGGAAATATAGAAGTTTTTTTTTCATAAAAAGCCAAAACTGGAAGTGGGGTTCTGTTCAATGAATGGTGAGTGATCGAAAACACACTTCTTTTGTCATAGTGTTGTGTGTGTTGTGTATTGACAGTATAAAGATGATAATTTAATAATTTATCTCAGGTGTGCTTGTGCGTCCTGAGACACTGCACAAAGATGCCGGCTTCTTTAGGCTTAGGTAAGTGCGCATATTGCACTGTAGGTATTGTGTTATTGCGGGGTGCACGTGGTAGAGTGGTTAGCACTCCTGCCTCACAGCAAGAAGGTTGTGAGTTCAAAACCCGGCCGACTCTAACATTCTTGGCTGACTCAGGCCCAAAGCTGCAGGGATAGGCTCCAGTCACCCGTGACCCCTAACGGGACTAAGTGGTAGAAAATGAATGAATGGAAAAAAATAAGATGTGTTATTAATTTAGTATTGGTATCCTGATACTCAAGCCAGGTATCAAACCGAACTAAAAAAATTTTGTATCGTGTTACCTTTTATCTTTTCAGTTAAGTTGCTAGAGGATCCAAAGTTGCCAGGAAAAAGCAAAAAAATAAATAAAAAATAGAAGCATAGTATATAGCTTCATTTCTCATTACATTATAATAATGTATCATCCCTATGTCCAAGATTGGCAATGAAGTGTGCTTGAATAATAAGATTATGAGTAGCTATTATGGGAAGGTGGCTGCAGTGTGTTGCATCTCAGCAGGACTCACAATTATATCTCAGTATGGAACCTGAGGAGCTCCATGGGAGTAACATATCTCTAAAAGACAGAACTGTGACACACTAAGGCAGATGTCCAGCTGTACATCCTCCACTCTCAAAGGCAGCGAGAAGTCAAGTGTGTGGAGTGATGTCACTTTACACAACACTCCTTGACATTTGGCTTCTGTTACACATCACATATTGATTGGTCGTGTGAGGCTGGCTGCTCTCCTGGATCTACGCCTTGTTATTTCTTGTGTTGGTACTTGATTTAAAATGCTCTAACAATGTCTACAGTGATGGAAAAAGGTTTTCGGACACTCCAAATATTGCATTAAGAATTACTCTTCAAGTCTTCAAGGCTACTAAAAATGTATTTATTGATTATTTATTTTTGGCAACCCAAGTCCCTTGTTCAACTCTGTAATTTTTTTACTTTGATACAAACAATGTTGAGAACTGATATATTGAAACTGTCAAGCATTTAGTTTTGTTAGTTTTTCTTGTAAACAAAAAAACAAAAAATATAATTTGTATTTGTTTTTATCTGTCTAATGCATAAATTTGTCCACAACTACATTTCTTGTTTCTTAGTTTCTCGAGTCAGAAAAATTTGAGTACACAGGCAACACTGGTAGTGTTTTTTTACATTCATGAGACAATGGCAGCATGCCATAATCACATTTTCCTGAGACAGTTTAAAATAAATTTTAAAGTTGAAACATGTAATTTTGTGATGGGTAAATTCAGAGAGTTCAGTCTCCTGAGCTGCTGCTGAGTAAGCCCTGAAGCGACAGACATGACACTAAAAAATCCTAGTTACGTTTGCAGATTTTGTAGTAAATTTAATGTTTACAGCTCGAGATGAAGCCATTGTTCATGATATGAGTCTACAGTAAGCTTGAGTTGAATGTCACTACACACCAATTTACTTTTGTAGAAATCCCTTGAGATGAATGTGCATAAATCTGGAATTAATACACAACACTGTGAATCGCACTGGCCAAGTTAGTCACATCAAGCCTGGCACTGAGGGAACCAGTAATTTCTCAAGGACAACATGTATAGTCGACAAAGAGTTCTATCCATTTTTTTTTTCTTTCTCAAATACAGAGCTTTAAGTAGTAATATACCAGGTTTGTGTGGTTTACACAAACATATCATAAACAACATTCTTTGTGCAGCAGAAAAGACTAAATAGAAAAATTACATAAGTGCCAAGACAGAACAGAGGTACCTAGCAAAAAGCTGCTTAATTACACAAATGTATCTGCACAATCAGCACCTTTCCACAATTAGCAGTGAACAGAAGCCTAATTAAGCTCAGTAACTTTTAGGTGCTGACACTTTATTCAATTAGAGCTAAGGTAAGTGCCGTTCCCTGTCCTTTTATTTGTGTTAGTGTCTTGGGCAGATTCTTGGTTGTACAGAGCGCTGCCCAGACAGTGACCTGCGTGCAGCCCGGTCCCTGGTGTTTGTGTTCTGTTTTGTAAATCGATGCACTCTCCTTCTCATTGATTTTAAATACGATGCTCCTCCACAGGCAGCAGTTGCTTTTACGGTACAAGGTTACACACTTTTTGCTCACATATATACCACCTGCCCACATATTTCTCGCCCTCAGTGCTGTTGTATAGTCACACCTCATATGGGTTCACACTCATTGGAAGACTACAAAAGTATATACTCACCACTGTAGGTTTTAATCAGGAAAAGGGGTTGGAATAATCTGTGTATTAGTTGCTTTTCTAAAAAAGTAAAAATTAGATTAGACTTTTAAATTGCACTGAGAATGTCATCCATTTGGTCACAGGTTATCAAAATGAAATAAAATAAATACATAAACTGATATAAACTAAAAGAAAAACTATACAAACAATACATAATCATAAATTAATCATAATGAAAGTAATTTCTAAATATTTAATTATTGTGCAATAATCATACAAGATATTATGTTGATATTTCACTCACAATAGTTGAGCTGTGCAGCCTACTACAGCCTACTACTTCTGAATATAAGTATGTAATAACTATTTTAAGAACTTGGTGGGAATACATATATTAAGAAAAATATAAATATTAGTATTGAAAAAGGTAATAAAAAAAGGTTCAGATTCAGAACAAACAAACTATTTTTCCATCAAATAACAGTTAGAAAAAAAACCTCTAGGTAGCTACTGTATATAGTGACTATTTTGAAATGTGTCAAGAATACAATAGATCTTACATAAAAAATAAGATTGAAGGCCAACACAAGTTTTAGAATATTAGCATAAAATGACAGTTTTGAATTAAAGGCAACTACGTTACTACATAACTTTAAGCATTTGTACGCACATAAAACACACAGCAGTTGTTCTGTCTAATCTAGATACTATATAGATCTATATATACTATACTATATATAGAGAGAGAATATAGATACTGTATTCTAACAAGAAATAGAAATGTGTGTAAATGTAAATCATTCAGGTGCTCTTTGAAGACAGTAACGTGCTCCATCACATAGTGGGGTATCTGAGTTGTACTATTGAAAGAGGGTTATTCTTCCTCCTTAATTATCAAGTCATTGAACCATCAAGTCATAAATACCTTGGGGAGTATATATTTTGCAGATTGAGTGGCTGTTTGATTGAGATTGAGTTAATTAGTTGTCAATTTAATTCCATACTTTTTCATAGTACCCTACATAGTGCCCTACATAGTACCCTAAGTGCGAGATGAGACCGTCTTTGCGAGACCTCTGAGAATGGCTGCAGCTAGACCCCAAAACCGACTCTGCTTCCCGGCTGTGAAATGCAATCCACTGCTCAGTCCCTGGATCCTGTGTTCTTATCAGCGCCTCTAGGACGAGGAGCTGTCAATACAACAACCACAGAGAAAGAAAGCCATTCCATCCCTCTGCGCCTCATATCAACACCACCAATCTCCACACACAAGCAAGCCTGGTCAGACAGCAATTAAAACCTGGGTCCTCTGGTGGAGGGGTGGGCACCCGTCAACCACAGATCTATAAACTTGATTTCTATCCATTCACCTCGTCCCTTTGACACACCGGCTCGGGCCATTGACTGTGTAGACTGCATGCTCGCTGTAATTATAATCGTCTGTGCCAGAGATGCATTACTTATGACAGCCGAGGATTGAGCTGTTATGTATGTGATCCTGTCAAACAATGAACTGTCTAGTAAATAGCTGCGGCAGCACTCAGATTCTTTTTTCTGGCTGTGTCTAAGTGACAGAGTTGCTGTGCAATGTAAAAAACCTAGAAAATGGAAGAGAATGAAACTCCTTCAAACTCAATTATCACAGCTGTTATTTTGTATAGAGCTGCTATAATTTTAAAAGGTACTATTGAATTTATGGCCATGTCTCTTACAGACATTTTAACCTAAATCACAATTTATTCGTACACTGCAAATAAATATGAGCAATTAATGTATGTACACATATAACTTGACAACTTGCCAAAGCTTACACATCTTTACTACAGTGCAATGCTTTTCTTCTTCTTTTTGCCTAATAGTGGGTGGCAACATCACAAGTACATTATTGTCTCCTCGGTACAGTGTCAATAAAGTGGGCTAGAAGGCAGAGTAAAACCTGCATTCATTCATATATTAGGAAATTGTAATCACGGTGGTTCACAACAGTACACACTTGTTTTGTAGTATATCTGGAAAAAACAAATGTTCAAAATCAAATGACCTGACAATCTGACTTCAAAATAAAAGCACCTAAAACCAAAGACATCAAACTATCAAACCACCATATTAACTATTTTACGTATTTGCAATTCATGTTGTTTTTTACACATATTATATTCCTTTAAAAGCAAATATTGACCAGTTTACTGCAAAAGGATAGCATTTATGTGTAGGCCATCAATGTAATGTGAAACTATTTTCCACTGAGATGTATAAACCTGGTGATCATTAAACTACAGCATGTACAACAGGGGGTATTGCACTTTAACAGACACTAATTGTGTTTCCAATGTGTTGGAATAAGGAGTTGAACAATATACTGTAAATTAACGGTTTGCGATATAGAAAATGCATAGGCCATTTGAACAGCAATAATTTTAAGGTCCAACAAAGAAAAGGTTAAAGCAAAGGAATCTGGAAGGTGAAGACGTTTTGTCTCTCCTCCAACAGACTTTGTCAATTCTGAGATCAAGCTGAGCTTTATCTCTAGAGGAAGGGGTTCGACCTGAAACTAACTCTGATTGCTATCTGATGCCATCTGATTGGACCAGGCTGTTCTGGTCTCATAGTTGTTAACTATGAAAGAACTCCTGATGGGTGAGTTGTTAAAAGGTCCAACACTGACATTTTGCATGTCAAATCAAAGTGATTGGCCAATTAGTTGTTTAATATAAACTTTGATGCTACCTGATGTAAGTTAGTTGCACAAAGGTAAATAGTCATCAAGTTAGTGCAGAGTTTTACAGCTTAAACTAAAATGTAATTGTTAGAAGGCCATCTTTTGACAGAAACAAGCTTATCACGTTGCCCATTTGTTATCGTTTGGGCCTATTTCTTCATCCCTTCTTATATTCCCCTAAGACAATAGACAAAGATGTGCTTGTGGAGCAGTTCTGTAACTCCATACAGCTTGTTTCAACAGTAATTAAAACTCCAATCTGTTTTTCTTTTAAACATACATACCTTGCAGCTCCACAAATGTCTGTTTCATTGAGGAACTCCAAATAAATCCATTTGTACACTCGGGGGGGACACTCAAAACATTCTCTGTCTACTAATGATGGTCGAAAAGAGATCCAGCGAGTTAACAAGCAAGCCCGCCACAATCCACTCAGAGGTCAGCCTTTAACAAGCATCTTATTGGGCAAATCCTAGGTCAAACTTTAACAAGAGAAGTGCTGCCAAACGGCGCTGTGAAGGCGTCCGTATGAGCCACAATGGTGTCAGACGCTGAGGAGCAGCAGAATTTATTGTATCTCTGCAGAGAGAGAGGATAACTGCTTGTTATGAAGACCGTATATCCTGATCTGACCCCTTGTTTATGGCTTTGCTGAAAGACTTAATGAATGTTTCACCACAAAAGCACAGATCACGTAACAATGTGACAAAAATCATGGCATCTGGCAGATAATTGGAACGAGGAGACATCATCATTTTGTAGGTCTTCTCCAAAAAAAAGTCTTTTTTTTTTTTTCTGGAATCTATAGAAAAGGCACTTCAATTGCAAGCAGGCTTTAACCGGTCCACTTAAAATAGAGACGCAGACATCGCAAAGCTAGCAGCCCAGCAGGACACTGACAAAAAAAAGGTCTCTTGGTGCTGTGGTAAATGAGCATCCGTCTTTCTTCTCCTCACACTCCATTACGGAGGAGAACTTTCACTGCTCCAAAAACCCAGAAAATGCACTTAACTTTCATTTACTGATATCCCACTGCCCTCGCTCATTAAACATTCATGCCCACCCCGACCGGAGCCCGCTTTTCAAAAGGTGCGCAGGAAATTTAATACTTAACACAGCAATGAAGATAAATGCGGCGAGGGGGATCTTCTGAAGAAACAGCGGCGGTTCACAGACTCGTTTCAACAACATCAAAAAGACTATGGATAATGACAAATAGGTAACCTGGCCGAGTTGTAATGTGATCTTTTCCAAAGAGATTTGAACTAGAAGACATATGATTTGACAGCGCCCTAATCTTTTCATCTTCTGTTCTCGTGAAATGTCCATAACCTTTTAGAGGTTTTAATGATGTTAAGTTTCAGAGGTGCAGTTAAAGTTTTCAGTATTAGTTATAGTCCAACTTACTGTGGGTTTATGCATGTATTAAATTGCTGATTTTAAAGTGTCCATAGTGAATAAATGGTTGTCTGTCAATTTCTCTGAGTGTGAGATTGTCCAGGGTGTATCTCCTCTTGTGCAAAAAGCAGCCTGGATAGGCATTTGACTACTTATTACCCATGCAGAATATTAAGAATATTCCCCAACCTAAAACAATATTATTTTTTATAATAATAATTATTATTATTATTATTATTATTTGCATTAGTATTATTAGCATTATAAATTAATTCCCAGTTCAGTTAAACTTTAGAATAAAAGAACATTCATATTTTGCAGATTATATCGCTAGGTGGGGCAATATATCAGAAGTAGAAGTTACCCTATTGCGATACATTATCGTTACACAAATACAGATATCGTTTGTTAATAGTGACATTTTTCACTGTAAAAAGGGCTGTTGTGGATATAGAAGTGGGAGAGCAAAATAGGGACTAAGCAAAAAAACTAATGAGCAGTTTTATTGTGATATTATTGATATTGTGAAATCATATCATACCATGTGGTGCCATGCAATTCCGACTAGGACAGAGCCATATCATATCCCTCACAATAATACCGGTATAATTTCCTGTTATATCACAATATCAGAGTAATAGCACAAAAGTAACGTCAACAATTCATGAAATAGTCATTAAGGAGGACTGTGTTCCACATGTTGCTCTCTCAGTGCACACTGAGTCAAAACATAGCCTGAACTATTGTCCCTACTTGCTTTGAAATGGCTTAAAATAAATTCAGGGTTTCTCCTGCATTCATTTGAACATGTGACCGCTACGCCTAAATCTTGTCCGCACCAGTATTAATGTTTATATTGTTTGATTTAAAATATAATGACCAGCATTTTGTATTTTGCCTATTATGTGAAACCGTAGGCTGCTACCATTAGTGTGTTCCAGGATGTAGAATCAAGGTTTTGAAAAGTTTATTAATAAAATAAATGCATGGTTTAATTTTTTTAAAGATGTTTTTAGTAAACCTAAACCATTTCTCTATATTGAAGTTCTTAATAATACAGAAGCCCTTGAATAATGCATTTCCGCTGTATTAAAGTCCAGCTTTTACCTGGACATTGCAGATAACACAGGAGTAAAGTTGTTGGTTATCTAAAGCCAAGTAAGTAAAAAACCAGATGCACATAAAGTGTACAGCCTCAATCTTTGAAATGATGAGGGTCAAAAATACAATTAATATTTTCCATGATATTATATATAAACTTCATTTTTGTGAGTTTGGATAAAAACTAAGGCGCTAGTTTTGGCCCATGAGAATTGGGTTAGACCATATATTGTAAATATATATCTATTTACCGATATTGTCGTTGTGAAAGGGCAATAAAATGGCGGTTACATCCGGGCTTTTCGGCTTTTACAGCATAGTAAAACCCTAACCCTAACGGACATATTAATCAAAAATTCACCCCCCCCCAGAGTTGTCACGAAGTAAAAACTTAGCTCTAGAGACCAGAGTCATCTTTTGTACCAGGCTGTAAACATGAGTTTTACTCTTGTAAAGTCGCCATTAGATTTCTCTTTATATTTCCACTTTTGGAGCCTGCCCTCTGGTGGACGGAGGTATTTTGCTGTATTTCACTGTAAATGGCAGCGTCCTTACACGAGGACCGTTTAAGAGGTTCCATGAGAGAGGCTTGGGTTAGACATGTTGTAGAAGCTCACAACAGCATGAGGTTGTGGTTTTCAACATACTTTTTGTTATGGTGAGATCTTCAGCTGGCTTCTTAACAAAGCTATTTATAGGTTTCATTGTGAGTGTTGATATGGGCCAAGGATTATACTCACAGTAGTAATAAAGCACTATGTAAGCTGGTCACATTTAATTTCAAAACATCAAAGGACAGCCCTCTAAACTCGACAAATTCCCATTACAACAACGAGGAGAAATTGAGGTTATGCTCTTCAACCTTGGATATTTATTTCTGTGTCGGAGTGATGTTTAAGGGGAAGCATAATATTGTAGCGAATATGTTATTTACAGCGAGCAGAGGTGACTTCCACCATCTGTTTGTAAAGCAACAGGCTAAGGCAGACGCTGCCAGTAAAAGGCACAAAGTCCCCGGGCTTATCTTGGTGGAGGTGTGCCGCGGCATCTCAGCACCAGCGAGGTGGAACGATAAACATAATTAAATTGAGTTGGATTACACAAAATGGATCGGATCAGTTGGGAAGGCGGAGAAGCTAATCCAGTGCAATCCTCTCTATTGAGGTGCCAACCACACAAAACCACATAAATAAAGAAGAAGCTGCGCTGTCACTGACACGTCAAGCCAAGACCACAAAGAGAAAAAAAAAAATCCACTCCAAAGTCATATGTGAACTGCTTGAGTGCAGTGGAGTGCAGGGGGAAAGGAGGACATAACTTCTTCATTTACTTCCACATAAATATAGAACTGCTCATTTTGGTCTAAAATGAGGGTCCTCCTGCAATAGATAATTTCAGCTGATAACATTTTGAATAGCCCTTCAATGTTTCCCTCAGAATTTGTCAGTTAAGGCTTCAATAATTGCCTTTCTTACAGATGTGTCTGTCTCCAGAAAAAAGACAGAAAACAACAAATAAACAGCCATGAGAGAAAGAGAAAGTTACAGAAGGATGCAACATAAAGAATTTAATCATAAATATAATAGTTTAAATATCTTGGCAGTTTAATATTAATAGGCTGGCACTAGTGGCTGAGTGGTGCGTGGCACTGCTGAGCTTCTCCCCTCCAAACACAGCGGAAATGTACAAGATTAGTGTGAAATACAGGGTCAAAAGTAGCCTTGGATTTTCTATTTTCCTCTAAGACAGCCAAACTTTTTATTTATTACTAACACATCAACAACAGCTTCTATAACCTCCTTACTTTCCCATTTTTTCAGCTCCCATTCCATTTCACACAAGAATTTTTTGTCCAGCCTTCAGATTTCATTTTTGCTTTTATAACTGACTTTGGAACAATCCTCTTACAAATAGCCTTTCCTGGGAGAAAGAGACTGAATTTCTTCACAACTCTAATTGAAAAGCCACATGTTTCTCTGACTGTACCTACTTGTATTTAAGTAGCATTAAAATCTTTTAGCAAACATTCATAGTAAAGAAACCATTTGCATTTACGGTCTTTTTAATCATTAGAACAGTTATCGCAGCCATTTTCAAGCTGCTGTGGGCACTAGGAGCATTAGCCTTCACACAATTAACTGTGCAGCAGTTTTGTTCAATTTAATTTTGTGATACAGCTATTTCTATCACTCAACACTAGGGATGGGTACCGAAACCCGGTATTAAACTAGCCCCGGGGCTAAATTATGAAAGACCGTAGTATCAATAAGATCTGACGCTATCGGTTCTGCTTTCGGTACTGGAGGAGAAAAAAATAATGTACTATGTATTTTCGCTTAATAATATGTTATCGTGCACATTTTATCTCACCAAACATTTCTAATGTGGATCATATTAAGACGTTTGTCTGTGAGATCTGTCATGCGCGCAGCGGAGGCTGCCTGTCACAGCGCTCTGTCACACACACACACACAACACAACGAGCGCGGCGCATGCGCACATCAGTATGAAAACCTCCGCTTAATACAAAGAGTGACGATGGCGGAGAGAGCATAACGTTCCAAAGTGTGGTTACACTTCTCTAGAGTTAATGCAGACAACGCTCGTTGTCATAAGTGCAACAAAATGTTTGCATGTAAGGGCGGAAACACAAGCAATCTGTCTAAGCACCTTTCAAAAGTGCATTATATGCAGACAGAGAAATGCAAAGTTTTTGACTGCCTAGCTAGCTCAGCTCTGGTTGTTGCCCCATCTACGTCTGGTATGTATGCTAAAATCATGTTGAATCAATGTTGTTCACGTCATTTAAAATAAATGTGAAATCTCCCTGGTTTGTTAACCTTATGTAGAAATTCTGTTGATTTCTTTTGTTTTTAAAATTCCAAATAAAGAAAAAATCAGTATGTAAATGTAAACATTTATTTGGCTAACTTAAATGAACAGCACTTAAATGCACAGCACAAACTCAAGTTAGTTTACTATATATATATATATATATATATATATATATATATATATATATATATGTGTGTGTGTGTGTGTGTGTATATGTGTGTGTATAATAGCTATATGTTCAAACATGGCTGTTTCTTGCACTACAAATAATTGTTTTATTAATAAAAAAAATAAGGAAATGTTAATGTTAATTCTGTTCTCAACTTGTTCTTAAAAAAAATACACACACAACACAACACAAAGTACCGATAAGAATACCGTTAAAGTACCGGACCGTTAAGCAGTATCGGTAAGAGTAGTAATACCGTTAAAACCTTAACGATACCCATCCCTACTCAACACAAAAAGGTGGTTAAATATTTTTTTGCTATGACCAAGCACTGCCATTACTGCCATCACAATGGTTAGCACTGTCAGCTCACAGCAAGAAGGTCCAGAGTTTAAAAACTGTGTGGAGTTTGCATGTGTACGGGTTTTTTTTTCTCTGGTTTCCCCTACAAAAAACATGTTGAGTGCCCCTCATTGGGATAACAAAGTCTATTAGCATAGTCTAATACGTTTTCAAATGTGACAAATTGCAAAAGCCCATTTTATGGTTAACATAAAATGTTTATTGTATGTTCAGTATTGTCATATGTTCATACTCATTTTAGTCACTGTTACAAACCTTTGGAAAATATGCTAATATACTATTTTAGTACAAACTAAAATAGTATATTAGCATTTTACACTGTGTGGACTGGCAACTCACGTCTAAAGAGCGTCCTTCCCCAAGACGTGGAATATCAGCTTTCACCCTACTCCGGCCTAAACAAGTGCACTTTGCATTATTTAAGCTGCCCAGGCTGGCCGCTTTAATTGAGAGTCTCCGCTTGGACGGCTTGCTCGCAGACACCTCAAGGCAGGCCCTTAGCCATGTGGAAGAGGAAAATGTACGGCTTTGTGGCATTTGAAATATGAATGCTGCATCTACAACAGAGCAACGCTTTCTACATGGAAATGGAACAGACTCAACATTAAATCAAAAAGCTAAGCCCAAGGCAAGCATGCACCAGGTGGAGCTGGGATCACGTGCAATATGTAGATGGGCTGACGGATGCGTGCACCAATGCAAGAGACTAATAATACGACACCTGGAGAATAATGCAGTCATTAAGCCCTGCTTCCGCCACTGTTTCTAGAAACATGTTCCAGTCTCCAGGTTAAAATTCACACTCATGTAAAATATTGATGTTTAGGAGCCAATGATCAGTCAAATCTGAAAAGACCATAAGTACACATTACCAAAGGTCCTCTTATTGTCTCTAACATTACACAACAGTTGGAAAAAGCCTAGTTAACTTCAACCCTGTGCAGTTTTATGTCCCATCCACAACTTCTCAAATTCCCTAAACTGTGACTTCAACATCAAAAAGTGCCAGAAGAGACAGTGGAAGCGCCATACAGTATATAGTGTATTTTCACCAGCCATCCAAAACCCATTTCAGTAAACCAATAAATGGGCAGATAAACAAAATCTCTACTCTACACTGATGTGGTTATTTTGTTGTTTCTTTTACTGTTAAGAGCCCCAAATTAGCGGTCACAGGACATTTGTCAACTCATAGAAAAATTTTGAAACACTTCTGAATACTAATATCTTGTTATATCTAAAGCTGCAGATATTCCAACAGACCCAGTTATTTTATTGATCAAGAATATAGAGATGTACATTATTAGAAAAACTTTGTCCATAATGCTATCTAGCATTAAATCTTTTTATTGTTTGTTGTTGGCTACAATGGAATGTCCAACTAGATGTGATATGACTCCAGTCTTATAGAAAATGTTCAACTGGAAAACATTGAAAAGGGAATTTTTTAAGAGAATGATACAATTTTGCAGCCCACAATTTTGAAAAGACAGAATTGCTTGGTGACCAATGTTGACATTACTACAAAAAAATGCTAAACTGTACTTTTTTTCTTGCCGTTTCCTGGGACCTTATGCGAAAACAGATGTAAATTCTATGCATATGCAACCGCACACGCTGGATTGTCCCTGTTTATTGTTTTTCAGACACTCATCTCTTTGGCTTGTTTCTACTGGTTTGCAAACTCAATTATGTCAAGGTGAAGTGATTGCTGATATGATATACTGTGTATGGCTTCTCGCAGATAAGTGCTGCATGTGTGAAAAGAAACACAGATGACATTTTAACTGCATTGAATGGCTTTAGAGCTAAATTAAACCATCTTTAAATCATTACGCAGCAAAGTAAACATGTATTCCACATTAGTGGGATGGAGAATCAATGCGGTTGCATGTGATATGTTGCCTCCGTAAACGAGTCTTTGAACAGTTCTCTGTGGAGTTCACTACATCTAAGGTTGGACTAGGGATGCAATAGAATACAGCTAGTCCTTGGTTCAATGCATATTTTCTTCAGTTTGGTTCTTATTGTGTTTTATTGTATGTACAGTTATTAAAATCCATCTTAAACTGCTCCAAGGAAAGTATTCACTGTCCGAACTCTGGCCTAAGTTTGAAGATGTAGCGATTGTTTTACTGTTGCAAACGTAAACAACAATTGTGCTGCTAAAACTGTGGTTGAAAATCACAAAACAGGTATTCATTTAAAGTACCTGTCCTTTTGCAAACGCTTTCAATGGAAGCCCTCCCAGATCGGACTGTGGAACAAACTACGTACTGTGGATACTTCTGGTCTGACAGGCACAATCAACTTCAATAAGAAAATCAACTTGAAGGAAATATAATGCAAGAAAACTAATTACAGCCTATACAAAACTAAATGTAACACATGCACTGTGAAAGCTGTATGGTAAAGATAATAATTATATTGAGAATTCCGCGAGTAAACTGAAGATGCAGACTACTGTATATTTTCTAATTATCATTACTGTTTTTGATCCTGTGCTTATTTTGGCCATTTAAAACCCATAAAGTGCTTAGAAAACTACATTGTATAAATTATCTGAGTAAAGAACTGTACACTTTCTAGTTTTAACCAACAAAAGTGTAGGTTATGTTGTTGGTGGTCCTCTTCCTGAGTTTAATGCAATGCAAACATTGTTGTGAGCTCCTGCTGCGGAATGTCCAATTAAAAAGCACTGGATATGCAGGATATGTGCAGAGGCGAGGTTATAACTTCCAAACTGGGCCAGAGGTCCTGCCGCATTCACACCGAGTGGCTCTCTGCTCAGTTCACAAATAGAGAGATCAGAGGAATGCCAACACTATACGTGAAACCTGCTGTTGTAAAGATAGTCTTCAAAGATATCTCAAAGACAATAAACTTCAACGGATCAAAGGCTGGATATGGCAGTAATCACTTCACATAATATTTTGTGTTTTTCATTCTTGTAATTAATGTTTTGTTTCCAGCTTGTAACGCAGGGGCCATTTATACAGCAATAACTTTCACAAATCTTAGCCATTTGTTGCATAAGAATGTCCTGCAGCAGAGTGTGCATTGTCTTTGAAATTTCAAAAATAGTTTTCTGTTAGTTGTTTGTCCACAGCGACACAATAGTCAAATGCCAGAATATTGATTTTAATATCCCAGCAATTTTGGAATCTCCAGTTAATCGCAGGGTTAACACTTAAAGACATATCTAGACAAGGGAAATTTAGACTCACCAGTTGTTTTTTTGTTTTTATTTATCTTTACATGCACAACCTTCTTGCTCCGAGACAAAAACGGGTCTCTGTGTAGGGTCTTCCCAAGTTACCATGGTTTCATTCCACTCAAGCTTCTTCCACCCTCAAAAGACATACATGCATGGCTAAATTTATTGGCCATAGAAAATGAACATTTAAGTGTTAGCCTTGTGATTAACTGCTGACTATCCAAGTCCAGCTCCTACCACCTGTAACAAGATAAGCAATAGAAAATGAAGGAATAAAGGAAAATGTGAAAAATAACAGATTATTCATCTGTTTTATATCTTGCCTAAAATAATAACTATGAATTTTTAAAAGGCTATTGGAACACATTTGGCGCTTAAATTTGTAATATTTTGATAATAGACATTTAATTGCCTACCATGTTAATAAGTGCCTGGATCATGCAGAATAATCTTGAGGTGCTACACTTCCTGTTAGAATGACCTTAGGCAACAGAGAAATAACTGACAGAATAATCCACTGAGGAAATATGTGTTAAGTGAAGATGTATGAGCGTATGTTTTATGTATTAATGAACAGAAGCCTGTGCGGGGTGTGTGCTGTGGGCAACTGTAAGAGTGACTTCATGTAAATAACAGACGCCGCTCTTGCCACTTGAGGTGTTTCCGTACCTGGAAGGCCCTCGTTAGTATGCGACAGAGGATTTTTCATTCCCTGTATAGCTGCTGGACCTCCATGTCTCTTATTTTGGCTACAGACAAGTCACTGGCTTTTTCAGACAGTGGCTAATGGCACAACGCTTGTCAGGGGGGCGCAGATACACTACTCCAAGCGGGATGACCTCTTCACGAATAGCCCAGACTTATCAAAGCACCTTCCAGCATTATGCTCAAGCCTCATTGGAGTAGTACGGGTCAGTATGGCTGGATTTTTAGGTATTTTCATTGCATTGTCCTTTACCTCTAGCGTCTGTTGCAAATCAAATAGCAGTTGGAGCCTTTACAATGAAGTCTGTTGATTGAACGACAATTATCACTCAAACAAATACAAAAAGCAAAACCTAAATTGCAAAATTTTCTCACACAAAGCTTCTCATGTTCTTAGGACAAACTGTTCTATGATTGCAAAATGTTCTGAACTTAAATCAAATTATTGTGAATAAACAACTCTTCTTCAGTGTTTGGAGAATAGAAAACGGGGAAGTATCCAGAAACAATCAAAAGAGAAAATGTTTACAGCTGTTATCCTAGTGAAAAAATAATAATAATGATTTATCCAAACATAGTATCGCAGTCCTTATGGCCCAACCCTTAACATTTCAAGTAGTTGCATTGGTGTTACAAGGCCCATTGTGTTTCACCTTGCTTTATTTGCCATTTTGGGGGTCTCCTAAAAGCTAGGGCATGGAAATACTGTAACTCACCAACTTCTTCTGGGTTTTAGATAAGACCATGCAAATGGATTTTAACAGTTGGAGTAGGAGTAGTCTTGTCTAACCCTACCCCAGGTGGTTTTAAAATTATAAGATTCATATCAACCCAAGAAGAACTGTATCACTTTTATGGAAAAAAGACTTTATTTTCTCCAGACCGTAAGTCTCCCCAAACCTGTTGTAATCTCATGTTTGCCATTTGCTCAGTTACTCCAGTTACTCTCAGTGCGATCCCTGCATCCCCTGCCAATTGCATAATCAAGTCCAAAACTCATCAGCAAGATGGCAGAAGAAGAGCTCTATTAAGCTGCATCGTGTTCCATCTGTTGTGTAAGAGAGAGATAACAGTATTTACACTTTTTTGGAGTTGTGGCAGACTGTTTCGGCCAAATTTTGTGCGCCGCAGAGTTCGGCTTACTTTATAAAATGTCACGGATTAATTCAAGCGACGGTGTCCAACTGCAGTCTTTTCCCCGACAGAAATATCACAAACTAACTTTACTGGAATGGTAGATTGGGAACTTGTGTTCTTGTGAATCTGTGTGAGTGCAAAACACAAGGGAAGCATTTACTCTTGTTTAGTTTTAGGCCACTGCAGGCTCAAAGGATTCCATCATTTTTATTTAATTTTGGGAAATCGCCAGTATTTGCTGTAACTCTGACGAGGACCTGCAGCGTGGATAAAAGACTTTAAAAGAGACAGTGTGTCAAGGAAGTGGCTGCTAAATGTCTTTCAAGAAGCATTAAGTATTCAGCGCTCCAGCCTCTCCAATAGCGAGGTGAGTTCTTGAAAGAGACTAACCCAGATTTGAACGCTGTACCAGATAACAAAGTGCTGAGGGAAACATAGCCTTATCTGGCAACATATAAGAATGAATTAACCTACCTTTAGAGCAAGACATCAGACCTGTGCCAACTCTGTACAACGAATATGCAAGACTTTCATTTATCTGATGTACACTATTATGTTTTCATTTTAAAAAGGCTTTTTTTTTTTTTTTGGGGTCAGTCATTTTTAAAACCAACCTTTTTCTAGACGTGTGGTTTTCAGAAACTCAGAAAAGTAGTTTTCCGAGTAGATAATTGCACATCAGATTCAAATAAAATAAATCTATGAATATTATGGGGTTACAATAAGATGTGGTCTATTTACTGTATTTTAGTCTTGCTTTGTTTGAAAAGTTGAATACAGTTGCAGTATTTAAAGCTTAACACTCTGGTACGTTAGCTAACATTGTAATGTTGATTAAAACGAGAACTAATGTTGAACCCAGCTAGATATCTACATAAAATGTAAATAAAAAACTTTACTAAATAATTATTGGGTCACTCTGTGAATGGCAGCTTTAATTTAAAGTTTTTAAGTTGAAAGGAAATGAACACTATCAGTTAAAAAAAAAACAATAGGACAAACTCAGAACCACATCACGTAGTTTTAAATCAAAACTAATAAAAAAAATGATCACCAGAATTTCTAATCTCAGAGCAGAAGCTCATGAACTTTGCCATTCAAATTTTAGTTTAAGCTTAAGCATGTGAAGAGGAATGAGACTGCTTTGTTAAAGAATACATTCTATCAATTGTCAAGACCCATTATCAATTTTCACTGCTTTAGTTGTTTAGTTGTCTATGTTGCAACAATCTCCTATTTTACCAGCCGTATAGAACATGCCTAAATAATAGGGGTGTCACGATTTCGATTTTAAATCGAAATCGATCGAAATTAAGTCACAGTCTCAAACTTCGAATTAAAAAATGGAATCGTCGATGCTGCCACGCCCCCATGTTGCGTCTGGTTACTTGCCAAGCGGAAAAAAACACATGTGTTGAAGTGCTGCGAGTCAACCTCCTCTAACAGCCACTCAAAAGATAGCATGGCAACTGCAGATGCAGGAGACCCATCGACAGAACTCGAATCCCCTCCTCTTTCACTGAAGTCGCTGGTGTGGAAGTATTTTGGATTTCCAGTGAGTTATGTTGACAACGTCAGCGTTGTCGACAAAAAACAACAGTTTGCAAGCTGTGCTATGTGCGTGTACCATATTCTCTCACTGGCAGCACAACTAACATGGCAGGGCATCTCCGCAGGCACCACAAAAACATAGATTTATCTGTTAAACCAACAACTACACAAACTACTCTTCCGTCTTTTTTGGAATTAAACTTCCAAGCAACTCAACTCGTGCAAATGCAAATACGCGTGCGGTAGGAGTATTTATAGCCGCGGACATGCGACCTTATCCGGTGGTGGAAAACTCCGGTTTTAGGCATTTACCGTAATTAGCGTGCTAGAGCCACGCTACGAAATCCCAAGTAGAACGCATCTCACAGCTACGTTGATTCCTCCATGTACAATAATGTAAAAGAGAAAGTTATTGAAGGTCTGAACAGCGCACATTTAGTTGCCTTGACTACAGATTGCTGGACATCCAGAGCAACACAGAGCTTCATGACTGTCACAGCACATTACATTAATGATGACTGGGAAATTCAAAATCCAGTCCTTCAAACTCGCCCCATTTATGAAGCACACACAAGTGAACATTTAGCAGAAGTGCTGAGGGAAGTGGTAGTGGAATGGAAGTTGGACAGACAAATTTCAACCATCCCTGTGACAACTGATAATGCTAAGAACATTGTCAAAGAGACTATGGACATGTCTGTTTTATTGTTTTTGTTTATTTTGTTGTGAACTTGAATGTCATCTTTTGTGAAGAAGACTACACTTACAAAAGAGAAACTGGATGGCAGTTTATTTTAAGTTTTCAATTGACTAAAGATATAAGTTATTGTTACATTATGTTGTTAATAAAAGTTTTAAATTTGACAATGTAGTGTGGTACATTGCAAACAAAGGTCAGATATTATATTGCATAAAAGTCTAGTTTGAAAAATGACAATCTGTGCTTTAAAAAGAATAAATGTAAAAATCGAGAATCGAATCGAATCGTGACCTTAGAATCGAAAATGCAATCGAATCGAGGATTTGGAGAATCGTGACACCCCTACTAAATAAAGCATATTCTATACTTCTATACTTGCCTCTGCTGTCACTACAAAGAAGAGTTAATGTAGAGTTCAGCAATTCAATTTTTTGCTTCTTTTCTAATTTACTTTAAACATGAAAACTCACATAAAAGATCCATATATAATCTACTTCAACTTGTGCTGTGAGTGATGTAATGAGGGATTTAGTGCGAGTGGGTAATTACAGGAGAAACAAACCTGCATAACTGCCCCTAAGCCTAGACAGGTCGACAGTATCAAAGCACTGATGCTCATCCATATGCACCACGTAGCGTCAGTGGAACAATGCCAATAACCGTTCCAGCACAGAGGCAGCAGTGCATGTCAGTCAGCCAAGTGATAATAATATCCAGTATCAGTGGCCTAAGACCTGACAAGAAAAAACAACTGAAGCCAGACATAATCAATGTCATCTAAGCTTCAAAAATGATACATTTACGCTAAAATTAAGTCTAGATACTGTATCCTTTTCATACTCAGCAGGAAGTGTGTGGTTTGTTATTTCCCAACAAAGCCAAGGACACAAATTTACTCCAAACTTACTTCAGACTGGAATTGGATTTTTTTTTTTCTAGTGACAAAGGGTCCTCACACAATGCTGTTATGTTTCAAAGAAAACACTGCCTGAAGTGGAGTTTCATTCTAGCTTTGTTTATCCACCGGATTTTGCAGTGTACATTGGTAACTTCTACCAAAGTGTGGCAGTGACAGTGTAGTTTACTGTCCCCTAGTTATCTCAACTCTCACTTTTTATATGACATTATACAGTAAAAGTCATATGCTATAGTTTAATATGTTTATATTTTTATTGCATCCATGGGGGTCCTTGGAAAGTTGACATGACTAAAGCAGCACCAGGAGCTACAACTATAGACAATCTAAGATATTGATATTGAAGATTAAACCAGCACTCATTTGAGCAGACTCTTTGCAATTGAACTGTAAGATCCTTAGACTAGATGATGTTCTTTGCTATTTTTATTTCCATTGATACATGCTTCTAATAAAAGGAGTTTTACTGTTATTACTATAAATTACAAAAAGGGAACTACAATGGTACATGAGCGGTAAAGGGGAGATCTAATGATATCAAGTGTCAGTGATTTCAAATTCACTGGGTGACAAAATTCACTGAAGCTGCTCTAAGACCCAGCATCATTAAAATCTTGTCTGTAATTTCTAGGAAACCTCTTTAAACAGCCCTTGAGGTCTCCACGTTTGGGCACAAGCTGTGAGCAGGACCAAACTGTCAGATAGGATGAAGTATCCTGTGCACCAGCTGTGTCTAGGGGCTCGTAGCATTAGTTCCAGTGCAGCAGCAGCAGGGTATGCACTGGACCAAATCTGCTTGTCTGTTACCTTTAAACCAAACATATTGCTCAACTCTGAACAAAGTAAGAGTGGTTTTCGAAGGAACCTTGGACGTCCGTGACAGGGCACTTCCAAAAGAGGGGCTCCACGGGGCTGACAAGTGTTGTGCAAAAAAAATTCAGACAGCTTCAAAGCAGACGGCTGTGCAGCGGATTAATTAAACGTCTGCTGTGGCTCCATCCGTTTAAAATTCCATTTTGGTCACGTCCACTTTCTTCAAAGAGGGAAACACATGTACATTTGAATAAGGGAGTGATTATTCCAGCACTCGCACAGCAGCTTACACATGTCTGCTTGGGATAAAGATGAGTCCAGCCCACTAACTGAATGTCAAGTCACCTGAGAGCTGAGGTCTCACTAATGCTTCCATCACAAAACTCTGTTCTGTCATGTGTCAGGCTTTAAGCGCTAATGTCAAAACACCAAGAACTATTTACGGGGATTTTTGACAATATTAATTAAAGTGATCGGGGTATCATTTATCATCACAAATTCCTGGCTAATAAAAAGTTTGGGAAGGTTGAAAGAAGAAATGTGGTGTTTTCTCAAAACTGCCATGTTGATAACCAAATGAGAAAAGCTAAAGCACCTTCGCTATTCACACATAATAAACAGCTCCAGACCTGGCTATGTCTGTGAGAACAAACTGAAAATGGCAAGTAGACACACAAAGCTTGAATTTTTAACGCTAAGTAGGCGGGCAGGCGTCATGTAGCCTGCAGCCGAGCATCAAACGCCACTTTTAAGCGAACAGCTTTCCACTTGAATTTCCACGCGGTTAACACGGACACTTACCTTGGTCCAATAGCCGCAAGGAGTGCTGAAAAGCCGAGTCCAGCGTGTCTTTTTCTGCCATAAGCTCCGGTAAGTAGTTTTCGCTCCCCATTTTTGTCCTGTGCTTCGCTCCAAGTCACCGAGTCAACTGTCTCTCAAGTAAATGATTCAAAAACGAGAGGAAAACTTGTACAGCGCCAACTTAGCAAACCTGGTTTTAGCGTGAACCTCCGAGGCAGTCGCTGATGTCATCCGGAGCGCGCTACAGGAGCATTTCTCAGTTGCACACACTCTTGATAAAAAAGCGGTTAAATATGACCGCGGGCTTGTATCCCATCTGAAGAGCGCTGTGCTGGAGCCGAGCCGCGCTACGCATCACAGCCGGAGAAAGTGGTCCGTCGTGTGGCTGGTGGAGCGGCTCTGTGACGGTGCCTCGCTCTTATCCGGTGGTGAAGTGAGGCAGCGGCGGCACACAGCGGAGCAGACACGAGGGGCGGAGCCACGCGCCGGAGCTCTCCGCGGTGCTGTAGCCCGCCATTAGCATAGCATTACCATACACTCTTAGCCCGAAGAAGGCAGCTATTCACCAGCACGGAGCCGGACCACTGAGCTTTGCACTAATAATACCACCTGGTGTCAAGACAGAGCGGGTTTATACGGTCAGACATTTTTGACCTCCACAGCACGTCTCATCCATGTACCTACTTTACTGAATGATCTCTGAATTTGTGAACTGTCAAATAAAAAGCCTGTAGGCTATTTATCAAAGATCAAGTAAGTTCTAGGTCCTAAAATATAAAGTTGGGCAATATCTCTAAGCAAAACTTGAACTTTCGAAAATATTAAAATATGATGAAACATACCCTCCTTCCCCATAAATTTGTCTTTATAAAAGTATGTCACACAGGATAAAAGGGATATTGAAGAGGTCCTCACTGAGATTTTATGTTAAGCGTCAGAATGTTTTTGGCACAACTGGTTTCTCATTGAGTCTACGTATATTGAATTTGATGAATTGTCAAAGATTTGAGTGAAGCCTCATACCCTCCACAGGCCAATGTATATTCAAAGAAATAAAAAGTAGCCTAATGAGAAAGTTTAAAATCAGTTTTTTATTTTATTTGTTTCAATTTCTTTTTCAAAAGATGGTCACAGTGGCATCAAGACATTTGTAAGATAAAGTTTCACAAAAAAATAAAAGATAAAATATGGGCAAGTATTACCTGTGAGTTAGCTACATGTAATTGGGTGTCCCACACTTTTTGTGTTTTGAAAATAATGCTGAGGAAAAATTTCTATGGGTGTATGACTCATCTAGTCTGAAGATGCTACAATAGTGAGACAACATTAGTGACAATGCACAGCTACCTACAGGCACACAAACAATGTCAAGAATAGATATAAGAATAATTTACATTTTAATATTAGTAAGGCATTTGTAATTGTGCAGTTTGACATCATGCTGTTGACATGACATGCATGTAACTTTAATCTAATGGCACTCCATGAGATTTCTAGCTCAATGTTGTTGTCAATTTGTCTGCAGTAGCATCAGCTGCAGTCCAGTGCATGTGTTCCTCGGTTACACAAACGGGATATAATGAAACATTGTGATGATGACAAAAAACTTCTGCAATGTTTTAACAGCCTTTCTCTTCCACACGTTTAGATAATGCATATTGTTTGATAATTGCAGCTGCGGGGCTGATGTTTAGAGCTGATATGGGAATAATCAAAATGGTCTTAGTCACAGAATGAATGGCCTCCAGACACACTTCTTATACCAATACTCGTACAGTGAAACTACAGTGCTTTACAGACGGAGGATTATCACTGGAGGACACCACTCCTGTTTGTTTATTTTCTTCTTATTGCTCTCAGGAAGGATATCACTTCTGCCTCTTTTGTGTTTAAATTTTACCACGGCCAGGAGCACTTAAATATTGTGCGTCATAAGAGTAACTAGAAGCTACTGTGACTAAGTCTATTTAGATAAATCAATGAAATCAGCCTGAACTATCAGCCCTTGCTTCCTCTAAGTACCTGATCTTATATTATATTCTCTCCCAAAATAGCATAAAGTTAATAATGGTGTTTTGACCTTGATTTTAGTTTGACAATGCCACAATATTAAACTTTTTATTAATCTAGGAATCTATTTGAAAGTTACTATGTTTTAAAACAAAGAGCTTGAATAAAATGAAAAGTCTGTACTGCCTACACATGAGCATCACCAATTCACTCTAAACAAATCTTCCAGCAGAGACAGTCCTCCTCTAGGTGACAATAAAAGGTACACAACAGTTCTGACGTTTATGTAAACATTTTATTGTATTGTGTTTTATTGACAGGAACAAGGCTTGTTCCATAGATTGCAAAGGGCTTCTTTTATCTGTCATCCCTGGGCAGAGGTAAAGTGACAGTGCAGTAAAGATGTATGTGTGCATTTTCTTTTATAAAAAAGATAAGACAGAAAATCACCTCACACACATACAAACTAAAGATGTTTGATCTGTTGGAGTAACTATACAGCACGCAACACAATAACTTATTTATTCTTTACCAGTCAGCTTCTTCAGGTGAATCACTGAAGTCTGAAATATATACCACAGCATCTCCAGGAAAGGTCAATTGCACACAAGCTATAGTAAGGAATTCCACATTCCTGCAGCTTTAACTGAAAAGATGTTTTATTCAAAAGCAGTAGATCTAAAATGAGATATCTGCTACATAATGCTTCATCACATGTTCTATGGAAAGTTACGCCAAATTGTGATATGTCCCGTACAGTAAACTCACTGGCTTTATAGAGGAAATAGTTTTTATCACAGTAAGAACGTTAACTGAACTGTGCAAGACTAAATTTAATAGTCTATGACCTATCCGAGTTTCTATTTTGCACGCTGGACGCCCAAACACTGGAAGAAAATGCATGTTTACAAAATGATCTGTTTTCTTGTAGCCTGGACCTTGACTCGGAGTCTGTAAAAAAGTTTGACGCACTAAATCAACAGTTATATCTATGAATCCACGGGTGAGTAAGACAGAGGTATTTGTGGCCACACAATGAGTCAGTGGAAGAATATTGTTTAAGAGCAAACACATTTACGTGGTGTATTCTTCCCTTTACCTTTGAACATATAATACATTGTAGAAACTGAGACAAAAGGTAGGTAACCAGACCCTCAAGAAGAGCTGACAGAGCCTCCCAAAAGTGATGGTGAAAAGCTCTTGCCCTGTAGCTTCAAGATACTGATCCAATAATGACATTACTCTGTTAACATGCATGTTCATATTAACGCAGCTGACCTGTACCTTATCTCAAGGGGCCTGTAATTGCCTTCTTCACTCATTTAGGTAATGGATGGGGACTGCATGACTTCCAAGGCTGCTGTTACTTGTTAGACAAGCAGTCAATAGATCTCAAAAAATCCATTCACCTTTGCATAGGTCAAGCATTTCAGTTCATGTTTATGAATTCATTACAGGAATGTATAGAAAAGCTTGTTTAAATGGATGGTTAACTATAGTGTAAATGTGGTTCTATGAGGTACTTATGGGTAGGAAAGAGTTTATGTAAATATCTCAAATATAATACACACTAGCATTAATAGTATTTTTTAACACTGCGCACTATTCTTGGACATGAGTTTTGCTGTGGCCATGCTTCACAAACAGTGTGCTTTTGTTTACACCAGGAAAAGTGCAGAGAGTGAGAATGAAAAAAGTGCAGAGAATGTGGACTGAAAGGATTCAGAGACACTGCTAGTGTCCAGACTTTTAGTCCACTGTTTTCTTTACAGAAGGTGACCTGTGCGGGAGGTCTCAGATTAAAATCCCGGACGAGCCACACTTTTTTACACCCTGGCTTTCAACAGCCTTAGCAAAAGAGAGATAGCTTGAAAGTCAAAATAAGCAATTTATTTGTGAACAGCCACATATGTATAAACATTTGTAAAAGTTGTTATGCGTGGCTATTAAAAGAAAGTCAGGTGCCAGGAAAGGAAGCGCTGTCTGGTCCTGAGGCCTTTTATAAGTTAAGAAGATGTTGGTTCTAGGTGTCTCCAACCAGATGGAACAGTCTCTGCCCTCAAACCTGAGAACAACAACACCATTATTATTACATAGAAGAGGGTAAAAATTATATTCATAGCCAAAAACAGTAGCTCACTTAACAATGGACAGAGCATTTATTACATGCTTAGGTTAGACAAGAGTTTATAAGGTTCCAATTGCTGACATGAACAGGAATAACTCCCCTGAAATCAAAGAGTGTATCCTATCTCAGGCCCAAAGTTGCTGGGACAGGCTCCAGCCATCCATGACCCCTACCAGCAATAAGCAGTAGAAAGTTTACTTTGAGGATGTATGTTTTAAGGTAAAATGTTACACAATGTTAAAGTTCTTGAAGCCTTGTTAGCTAAGTGTGTTTTTTTCTGGACCCATTATCAGCCAGTCATAACAAAGGCTGTGTTACTGCTTTTGGCTGCTTCTTCAAAGTGGGAGTGTGCTGACAATTACTTACAGTAAAGAATAAGTAAAGCTAAATGTCCCTAAGTATCTCATAAACCTTTTTCTACAAAACTACTGGACTATCCCTTTAAGTATTAGCAGGTAAAACACATATTCAAACTGTAACAGACAAAAGACAGTGGCATTGATGCATTTATCACTCTATCCAGATAAAGCCACAAATCAAGCATTCTGCAGTTCCCAAAAACATACATTGAATACTTTAGTATCTATGGAAGGAATGTGGGGGTTCAATGGCCAGGGTTTGTACATGCGCTGTGGTTTCACATTTGTTAGAAAATAGAGTCCGAAAGATAAGAACTCTGTCAATATTTGTGGAGGATGCAGAGGTAGCCTCAGGTGGGTGGATATCTGTAGGCTGATCAGCTAGGGTTATATAATTGAGATGCATTTTTTATCTCTCCATTCTATTTTAATAACTTGGAGAAATGTAACCCAGAGGCTAGAAACGCATTGGGTTTATGTATATTTATTAATGTTGTATGCTGCATGAACTCTAAAACTTTAAGAGAATTTCCGACTTGGCTTTGCATGTGTTTTGGAATATTTACTTCTAGGCAAGAACTTATGATTAAAGTGTGATTTCTCTGATATGTATTTCATGCATAAAGACATTGCCGGGTTAAAAGGTCTGTGCTTGCAGTGATTTATGAACTATCCACTGTGAATATGCATCAAAACTTTCTGTCTTAAATCTGGATCGTATTTTTTTTTCCTTTCTTGTTGATGAGTGATTCATTTCAAACACATTATGAATCAGCTTACTTTTTAATCTCTCCCAGAGACCATTAAAAAGCGGCTCAAATGCACTAATCTCCCTTTCATAGGAGCGACTTATTTATAGATATGCTTGCCATCTGTTGCTTGTCGTATTCATAAACAAAGCCTTGCATTGTCTCCGACGTCAGAATCAAAGCAGTGGGCTATACGTCGCGCTCTGGCGGAAATTGGCTAAGTGATTGCAACACATCATCGCCAATACAAATAACGGTGCTTTACGAGGCAACATTTTGATATAGAAGTCATAGCAGCAGACCACCAGGGCAGTAAACGTAGCGTATGAGAAATGTTCTCAGTTGGGTGTAAAGAGTGAAGAACAGAGGGCTATTACAGTGACAGAGTGTTATTTTGATCATTGCAGAATGGCTGCCCCCTTTTAGGCCCACAGCTCGTCTCAAACCAGTAAATATATTGTTGACTGCACCTAGAACCAGACGGAATGCAGCAACCCAGGGTGTCATATAAAGCACGTGCACCCATACACAGTGTCTGAAGTTTAGAAGTGCAGTGTCTGAAGTTTAGAAGTGTATGAATTTTAATTTGTTGTTTTTTTATAAACTGAGGAAAATAGATTTGAGAAATTTTGTGAGGAAAACTAGTATCCTTGCTCTTTCCTTTTTGTAATGCCATCCAGGTTTCAAATACTACGAGCAGACTGTGAAAAGAAAATAAACACAAGACAACAGTGAAAGCCAAAACAAAATCAGACAGACAGAAGTGTAAGACTATCAAAAGAAGCCCTTAGCCGTAATTAGCCGTGAAAGTGAATTTACCTATATATATACACATATATATATATATATATATATATATATATATATATATATATATATATATATATATATATATATATATATATATATATATTTTTGTACTCCAGAAAAACTGATCATCTTATACCTTATTGTAATATGGATCATCTGTGAAAAAGCAACACCAGCTAGCATTTATTATTAAGGTTTTTATTAGATTGTGTATGTTCAGCACATACTGGAAGTTTTGGCCAATCACATGTTGCTCTCGAGTAAGGGTCAAGGAACAAAAAAACAGACTACTTTTTACAGAGAACACAAAAAAGAACAAAGAAGCAAACGGACAAGCAGATGAATATTAGCGTTGCACTCACACAATGTTTAATGAGCACTAGTATTTTTAAGGGGGTCAAATTAAAACAGTTTAAACTAGATTATTTAAAATAAAACCTATGTTTTGTCCTCCATTACAAAACCAAATTTAATTTCCACTATTTAATTTAGGTTAGGCATATTTACCAAAATAGGTTTGAAACATTACATGAAATTAAAAGATGTGAACAGAAAATCCTTTCATCATTTATTTTCTATTTGAAATATTTACTGTAGAGTTAGCTAGTTGTTTTCCGTCACCATGCTGCTAACAAGAAAAATAATCTTACTAGGACTTCTAAGTGGCCTGATGTAAATCCAAATTGATTTCACCGGAAGAGGTAGTCTCGTCAGCTTTCAATCTTCATAAAGTCTTGTTTTAGAGAGCCAGTGTCACAGGGGTCTTGTCACCTGAGGAGTAATTAGTCTGATGTGACCGCGAGCTGATGCCAGTGTCACGTCGAGTTACACGACAAGGGCCGACTGGAATTACAGCCCAAGATGAACGGGGTCAATAATTCAAGGTATTTCTATACATTTTGAATCTGCCATACTTGTTCTCAGCTCTAAGCCTTACTTTAATTTATTCTTTGTAAGGGATAGGATATATTACTGTATGCTTTTGGCATGCAATTTTGATTTTGACTGCCTAACAACTCACACACTGAACTAAGACTCGACCTGCAGGATTTTCAGCAGGAGACGAGAGAATTACTTTCTCAGCAGGAGAGGTCTCTACTTACTCCAAACAGTGGAGTCTTGCACAAGGCAAATACATCAGGTAGGTTCATTTGAGATAATAAAAAAAAACACCTTGCAACAGACATTACTATAGCTATGCTTTTAGTAGTCATGTTTAGCCTTCCTAATTACCAACATTTAATTCAGAAAACTTAAACCTAAAGCTAATTTAGCAAACTCGTCACTTTCTATAGTATTGTATTTCCATGAATGTATTCCAATTTTTTATTTACTAACTTGAATGTGATAAGAGACAATATGCTACTGTTTACTGGTTTTATTTCCCTTATTCAGCTCGCACTATGAATTATAAAAATGCCTTAAATATTTTGCAGTAGATACTGGTGATTTTAGACGTTTTGTAGATTTTTGCATTATCTAAAGTCTAAAGAGTATAGTAATTAGACAATTATGAAACACTTACATTGCGCAGCAACTGGATTCACAAGAGTTGTGATTTTACTTACTTACTAAAATCCATCTGTGCTGCTCTGGACAATACGATGTATCTCAACCCACTCCATGTTTGGACAAATGGTGTGGCAGCACAAGCAATTATGGCTGTGTTTTAGATTTAACAATAAATCTAATCTCGTCTTTAATAATGCTTTACTGTAACAGACCAACTGGTGAGTCTGCTTAATAATACCCTGTATTGGGCCCAAAGTGTCCCACAATGTTTTTAATGTAGTGGACTCTAATTGGATATAACAATTATCACCTTCTGTTCCAGCATCTTTTCACAGTGGAAAAACAATGATACTAAAGCAGCAATTAGATAATTTTTGCATTTTTTTATTTGACATGAGACCACATTATCAGATGTCACTATGACCTAACTGAATAGTGAACTGAAGTTTTCACACACGGTCCTTGTGTACAAAAGGAAATTGCTGACTGCAGCTCGCAAGGCCACTAGATGAATCCCCAGCACATTTCAAAGTTGCCCTGTTTGCATCAGAGCCTTGATTACAGGATCAGCTGTTTTGACATAGACTAAAGCCCTGTAGCACCACTTTCTAATGGTAGCCGTAGGACAGGGACAAGAGTGACAACACTGCCTCCTAGTGACCACAGCACATAAAGGACATCCACACATTTATGTTTTTAAGACTTATATCTTTTATAACAGAACTTCTAGCTTTATAGAAAAATGAGTTTTAACGTGTTTAGTGTTGGGCAGCAAATGTTTGGCAAATGCAATCATTTCAAATGGTAAATATTAAGGTTCACACAGATCAATAATATACTTTAAAAAGTGATTTGAAAAAAAAGAGAAAACACATTTTTACCATATTTGTATTTGAGCCAAAGATAATTTTTAGCTGTTGCTCTAATATTATTCTTGATTTCTGTAGAGCCTCTGTTTGCTGTGCTCCAAAGGTCATACAGTCTGTGTACTCTTCCCATCCAACAGAATAATGCAATGAGCCTTGATAGTGCCAAAGTGCATTTTATTCTTTTGCAATACATTCAGTCCTCTCCAATAACAGTGAAATAAAACACATTTTCTCCTTGGCTCTCTCATGTCTTCCAATGTGATTTCAACAAAGCTCTTGTTTGGAGATATTGTTTTCTTCCTGAGACAGCCACACAATGCGGCCTCAGTCACAAAAGAGGACCTTATTGTGGGCACTAAATGGAGCGCTCACATCCATTAAACAGCCATTCAACAGAATTATATTGCCAGCGCCAATCTATCAGGTACATTGATCACGCATCGGCTGCAGTGAAGTGCAGACTCCGGTCTCCTCTCCTGGAAGTGTTGTGCAAAAGAAACCTAATGAGAAACTGTCAGCAGCGCACAGGTAAACAAATCAATGGCACCCAGCAGGGCTCCCAAGGTCAGGACACACTCACATACAGCTACCTGTCATGGGGCGAGGCAGCAGCAAAAGCCTGGACTCTGTAGAAGAACCAGTCTTTAAGTAGTATCAGAAATGCTGTGTCTATGTGCTTCTATATGAACTCACAAATTCATTATTGAGCATTAACAGAAGTCATGCACAGAGAGCCTGCTTTTTGTTTTGTGAGAAAAATCAGAAGCACACATGTATGTTCTTAAAAAGTTCAAATTAATATTCTGTCCATCAATAAATTGTTCTTTAAAAGGTGGTGGGTAAGTCTATAAGCCTTTTTCAGATTTATCCAAAGACTTACTTTGCATGTGTTGGCCAGGATATCATTTTGTGGCCTTTTGTGGGGAAATATTGGGGCAAAAGTACTAATTACAACCTTACACCTCACACTCCAACTTTTAGAGTGTGTGAATAGCTACGCTGTCTATGAACAAACCATGTAAGAATAGGTCTGGCCTTGATTAAACTTGAAATGTTATTGATTTAAAAAGAATTGCCTGTGGTTACCCAAACTTTGATGCATGTGTGCTTAAAAGAAACATTAATTTAGTTCTTCTCCGGCCGGCCGTGATCAGTTTGTCCTCTCTGTTACAGGAACTACACAAAAGTTTACATATTGGACTTCTATCTAAATAAATCCTAAAAATGTTTTCATAAAACATAGAACACATTAGAAGTGATTTATTGCATTGTCAGACATAGCTCTCAGAGGTTTTGTGATGAAAACTTCTGTATGTACAGACGCATGTCTGTGTCAACAGTAGCTGTGAATATGCAGTGATTTTAAATCAGTTAGCAGGGTACCACAACAGCTGCACTGCATCCAAAAAAGGTGCATTTCAGTATTTTTTAGCAAAAAAATAGTTTTTCTGTTCAGCCAACTCAAAGATGGGTTTCAAAATCAGTTTCTGAAAGCGCAAACATCTGACAGGGTGAGTATAACATTTGCAAAGTTTATCCCAACACAGTTATATATTTTTTTTTTTAAGATTTAAAAGATTTTGCACATACAATTTACAATTTACTCACTTCTGATTGGAAAAAGAGCAATTGCATAACAGAAAATGTTTTCTTCTTTTGTTTCAAATCTGAGAGACTGGAACAGCCAGGTTACAAACTATGTTTTATCAAACTTTATGAAAAACATACCACTTTTGGGTCTAAATATATCAGGATCTAAAGATTGGTGTACAAAAGCCTTATTATTGACAATAACACATGCATATTTTTAACACAACTGTACCTGTCCTGATGTGACACTGCGAGACAACTGAGGTGACAGAGGAGCGTCTTCCATGTTGGAACAGAACAGTAAACGTGTTACTATTGTTATTGTTTGAATATGTGAAAACGGAGGCCAATTTCTGCAACCATTTCAATTTGAAGATAGTTGAAAACTGTACAGACAGTCCCATTTTCCCCCCACTGAGCTGTTGTGGAAATAAAAGTTGTTGTTAAAAAAGGTTTTCTGGTTCATTTATCTTTCCAAAACAACTTTTGTATTTGTGTTCTGGGTCTTTACAGAATCACATTAATAAACATTCAATGCAGCCAGTTTACATCAATCATTTAAAAGTAAAATCCAACCTTGATCTTGTGCTTTTCCTTTTAATGTAATAAAAGGGCCTATTAAAAATTAGGGCACACTATGTTTATTTACCTGAAAAGCAAAAGCATATCAAAGCTAACAGTAGTCGGTATTGTTTTATTTACATAAGAGCAGTACTCGTTAAAAAGGCAGACATTTGAACGGATGAGTTGTCTGCATTACAAAGTGGATAAGGATGACAAGTGGAATCTGAGCACAATCAATATTTGACTAAACGCACAAGTTCATAAATTTGTGCGCTGACATTTTCCATTAGCTGTACAATATCTGCCTGTCTGCTCAAATCTTCTCTACCGCTTTAAGTGTACATAACAGACCCATTTCATCAAGCTTTTATTCTTTCATTTTGTAACAAATACCACCTGGAATCACTGAATCATCAAGTCTCTTCTGCTTTGTCTCGAGGCTAATATGGCGGGCCGAGAGGAGTGCATCGTTCTCCAAAAGCTCTAACATGCCAGAGCGAGCCACAAGGTCAACAGCAGTAATTATTCTGGGGAAGCGTTTGGAACTTTAGTGGGTGATTTCATTTCCTGTCATTAGCCACAGCGATTAAGCAGCAGAACAATGATACGGAGATAGGATCAGCGTCTTAGCGCACGGCCCACAGCGGTCTCAGTAAAGCCCACTGGTCTCCTAATGTGGCACTGAGGCTGGGAGGCCCGACTGTCTATGAATGGCAACTTTTGAGATGCACATTATCTATTTTTATATGATTCACACAAAAAGAAATAACCCACTTTTACCAAAGATTACAATGCTATTACACCGCTAAAAAGGTTTACAGCAAAATACTGCCACATGGCAACAGTAAATGCCCCTAAAAAAAATGAACATGACTAGTACATGACTCTAGTAAATACACTGATGTATCGTAAAAACTAAAATGTATAGAACCTTTTTTTACAGGTTGATTATGTTATTAAAAGAAGTATTGAAGTATAATATAACCAGTAAAATAAATAATTTTACAGGAAATGATAGTGATCTCATACACTTTTTTTAATATATATTTAAAATTGTACTGAATTTACTAATTATGATTCAATAACAATAAAGTAGGTAGTCTTTGTTTTGTAAATACATATTTTAGATAATCCTAGACAACTGAACCTGACATACTTTGGGCAAAAACAACCACTGCACTTTGAAAAAGTCAAACCAAAAAGGGTTCTAGAGGGATCTGCTGCAAACAGAACCGAACACTATAAATGCAATTGTGGCTATACAAATTTATTCATTCATTCACTGCTGCTTATCCTTTATTCTCATGTGGCTGGATCCAATTCCAGCTGACAAGGCATAAGTCAACTTTCATTTGCTTCAGTAATACCCAGCTTCAAAGACTGACAATAGATACTCTATCTGTAATTTTGTAAAGTAACCCTGTATGATTGTCCATATTTTAAAATGTGATTGTGTAAGATCTTGATGCCATTAAGAGTGCACCAACTGTTGTCCAGAGACGGTTGTTACTGAAGTGTTCCAGGCTTCAGACACCTAAAGTAGTGAGGGAGCAGATAAAACTTAACTTCTACTGAAAAAGAAATTACATGAGATGGGAAGTAATTAGATTTGAGTCACCAAAAACTAAAAATGAAAAACAAAAATGTTCCTATGGAAATTTAAAAAGATGTTGCTTTTACAAATGTCAGGAGCAAGAAAGAAAGAAAAAGACAGTAAAAAGAATCAAAAGAAGGACACTACAAGAGAACACAACCATGCCATAGTTAATCAAAAAAGTAATGAATGAGACAACTCAAAAGAAAGATAAAATGTATTATAATAAATACCAAGTGATGCTAAACTTCACCCACAAAGTTAGTCACAATTATTTTGGTGATTGAAATATGGATTCCATAAGAAAATAACACAAAGACAAACACTAAACTGGATTCAAATACATTTTTGAAGAATATGGGGTTTGATTTCCAGTTGGGATGCGATGTAGACATAAGCAGCAGCAGTGAGAAAGGAGTGAGCTCTTTGTTGTCTTATAAATGAATTACCAACCCGCAACAGAATTTTCCATTTAGGAAAAAAGTGTTGTGTATCACAGCAAGAAGGTTGTAGTATTAGAAATGGCCTTTCTGGAGTCTGGCCCCACCCCAAAGGCAGCTGTGGCATGCTTCAGCCCCTGTAACCCATAAATAATAATTGTTAGAAGATAGATTAAAGTACAATAAACCTCTTTTTACCTCTATCATAGTAGATAGTACTTCATACTGACAGTAGCCTAAGAAAGGGTATGGAATTCAGAAGAGCCAGGGTAAGTGAAGGACATAAAACTAGTACAGTCTGAGCCAAAGTTGCAGTGGTGCATATAAGAAGCATGGAGACAGGCCTAAGAAGAGGATTTACCTGCGTCGTCTTGACAACCGATGTGCTGGGATGAGCGTGGCCTCTGCTAGCCAAATCCTCACTCCCTCATCAGTCAGGAAAAGCTGAACGGTACATATTTGATATTCTGAGCACAAGCTGTGTGGACAACAAACGTTTCTTTATTTTAAACACCAGCTTTGAAGCAAGAGAAGACCACCATGGGTTAATGTGAAATATTCAGAGCTATGGTTTCCTTAAGTGACAGGACAACCTACCACTTCAAGAATTCATCCTGCTGCACAGAGGTCACAGGAAGGTCACGGCTCCAACATTGAATGAATGTCAATACCAGCGCTCGGTTACTTCAGCCGGGAGTGGGTTACTGTAAAACGTCCCAAAATGCTTTGCATGATACATCTTTGTAATGCAATATTTTCATTTAAAGGGAAGGAAAATCATTGCCTGCAATTTATTATTCAATAGCTCCAGGGCTTACATTACAGAGCGTTCATGAATAATATACAGTTAAAGTCAAATTTCTATGGATTTTAAGCTAACCTCTATAAAACGGTTATAATTATAAAGAGCATTGGAGCTCAGTTGGGTTTCTAAGATTAAATCCGCTACTGAGGTTTAGCTTTGGCAAAGAGGAAGTCAAGGGCAGTTGTTCTGAACCTGAAGGCAACATTATATGAATATACTACAGTACAGTGCTAAGGTTTGAGGTTGTTAAGTGTAAATATTAAAGCTCCATTCCCCCAAAATCCTTGTGTCATGGTGCAGAATCCCTAATAATATCATTTTAGCATACCCACTGTAAATACTAACTCATCAAAACACAAGTTTGAGTTGAACGTTTAACTTAAACTTCTAGCTCTTAGTTGATTGTTGATCATGTCATCCCCTTAAACAGTGAGTGAATAAATAGCCAATATTTATCCGTGTTCTACTTTGCCTCTTCTCTTTGTTTTTTGTTTTTTTGAACTGAAAGTGCTGGAAAGTGTTTTTATCAATTAACAAAATGCACACAATGAGACGAGCATTGGAACACCAGTGTTTGTTTTTTACTGGCATTCGCTGTGTTGCTTAGTGATGGGAAAATGCAGCTTGAATGAACCTTTTCAACACAACTGTATCGGAAAACGTTCACTACTCGAAGCTTCATTTGTTTATTGCAGATCACGCGACCCATGTGAACCTTCTCATCAAAGACTTTAAGCCATTTAGCATTGTGGGGGATGTGGGGTTCAGAAAGTTTGTCAGCTTTGTCGAGCCAACATACATTCTTCCTTCAAGAAAAGTTTTGAAAGCAATGGTTGAGAAAATGTTTGAGGAGAAAGAGAAGGCCAAGTTAGAAGTGCACAAGGCCACGGCAGTGAGTCTGAAAATGAGTCTGAGTGAGTCAAAATGTCTGCCATTTTGTTGACATTATGGGGAAACTGTCAACTGTTTTGCTGGGAGTGGGTCACATACTGCTGTCAACATAGCTGGCGGTAAGACCTCTCTCACGGACGAATGGGGAATTAAATCCAAAGTTAGATGTCTTGTCACAAGATGGCACACCTGTTTGAATGTATTACAAGCAAGGCATAGTATTTGCATTGCCCATGCACTGATTTTATTGTCAAAAAAGCTATTGATCAAACACCAGGACTGGATGATATTAGAGGAAAAGCAAGAAGATTGTGGGCTATTTCAGGAGCGGTACCGTGGCTAAACAGCAGCTTGTTTCCTTTCAACAGCAAATGTCCAAGCCTGTGCATACGTTGGTGCAAAAAGTAGAGACCCGGTGGAATAGCACTTTTGAGATGATGTCCAGGCTCCATGAACACAATTGGTGCTTCACCTCACAGCGCACTGATTTACCTCCATTGTCCTCTGCTGACTACCACACCATGGCAGAATGTCTCACTGTGCTGTTGCCCATAAAAGAGGCAACTTAAGAGCTCTCATCTGAAAAATCAGTCTAAGATCATACCCCTCATACATATGGCAGCAAAAAAACAAGAACTGACTGAGATTGATTGACAGCAGAATGTGCTGTTACAATGAAAGAAAACATACCAGAATCAGGTAGAAAAAGTTATTTTCTTGAATAAAAATCTAATCCAAACACACTATTATATTCAGAATGTTCTGTCCACAAGCACTATGACCCCAAGCAGTAAACCCTGTAGTTAGATGTCACCTTATTATGGAGCCTGTGAAACTTAAAAACAAAAAATAGTGCTTTAAAGTATATAGAGAGCAAAAGTAAAATGGAGTAAAATGAACATGCATCTGAGCAAATGAGACTCAAACTCTTGTCCCCCGTGCACCAGGCAAACACCTTAACACATAGGCTAACCAGCTGAACACTGAAGTTTGGCTTCCTGTAATTATTGTCTATGGTGGAAGGTGTTATCGATTTAAAAATGTCTCATTATTTTTTAAAGAAATTAATTTAATATAACGTGTTAAAAAGTCTCAGACAATGCAGTAAAATAAAACATTAACATTATTCGTTTTTACTTCTCATGATGATTGCACGTCATTGGTGCAACTGATGGAGGAGGATACTTTTATTTAAAAACAGTATTTGATAACTTTTAATTTACTTTCTTTGAAGGCTCCATTTAAACAGGCACCAAAACTAACCATTACATCACTCATGAACTCTTAAAACCCCAACACTACCCACAACTTGTGAGGAGATTTTTTGGGCTTCAATACATTGCACTAAAACTCTAACCACTTCATGAACTGCTTCACGCAGCGAGGCTTCAAACATCATCGGTGACGTCACTCACCGTAAACTACACAAGCCTTGATACGTGCTTCACTAAATACTTCCTGGATTACTCGACACTCACTTTGAAGTATGTTCCATCACTAGTGTGGCGTTAGTGGATTCACTGTGTCTGACTCACCGCTTAGAATCGTTTCCATGGTTTTAATATTTGAGTCACATAACTTAGCATACTTAAAATTGGAGTTTAGGAAAATTACAAACACACAGACAGTATTCCCACTATAACTTTAGCAACTGACAACTGTTGCTGTCTGTTGCTTTACAGTGTCAGAAAACATCCTCTGTAACACCTTTAGGACCCTCTCTAGTTACACATCAACAGCCTGTGTGATAACCAGATAAGCTTTTATGCAGATGATACATCATTTATTGTTAATCGTTGTCGATCACTCAAGCTTTTAGATATTTACACTCAGCTTTTAACATTGTTCAAGCTCGTCTGCAAAATCTTCAATTGATTTTAAATACAGACAAAACCAAACTTATGGTTTTCTCTAATGCCAGCGAGTTACCAGGAAATATCCCATCAATCCTAACTTCCAAAGGCAAACCTACTGAAATGGTCTCAAATTATAAGTATCTGGGTGTTCTTCTTGACCGTGAGCTTTCATTTAAAGCACATAAGCCAAGAAACTTTTAGTATCTGCAACATTTTTGCCTTTGCTTGATTATGATGATGTACTATACGTACTGTATATGTGCCCTGTGGTATGTCACTGGATGTAGTCACTTCTTCTTTGAGTGTACACAGATTCACACATTGGTTGACTCTGATTTACAAAGCTCTTCTTGGCTTATTTCCATCTCACTTGAGCATGCTTCCTGAGAAAACAAAAACTCATTATACCTTGTGTTCCTGTAATGTTCTTCATCTAACTGTGCCTTGAGTTAGAACAGTTATGGGCAGAAAAAGCATTCAGTTGCTGCCCTCTATGCGTTGAACTATCAGACATCATCTTGTTTGGAAATTTCTGTTTAATCTTGAAATGTTACTGTGTTCTCAATGATGCACTTTTAGTACAAACTAGCGTGCACTTTGTACTAATGAACTTTAACCATTGTTGTTCTAACCTTTTTCTTTGTGTTAGTTGTTGTAACTTTATTTATTATTGTTGTAATGTATTATTCAAAATGGCGTGTGCTGCAGACCGCTTGGCCAGATCCCCTTGTAAAAGAGATCTTGATCTCAATGGGCACATGCATAAGAACAAAAAGTGAGCCAACCTTAACAACGTTATAAGAGTAAAGTATAACAGAAAGGGTTGGAAGTGATGGTATGGCCACCACAGAACTTCATCAAGTCTTTCTGGCATTCTTATATCTGCCTAAAACCTTTGCCCTGTACTGTATTTATAAAGAATAAGTGACACAATAAGCTAATGTGAGAGTTAAGCCTGCCGTTTCTGCTACTAATGACTGTGACATGTTAATAAATAAAAATCAATACAGCTTGCCATTTTATCTATGACCTACAGAATTTACTCAAATTCAGACCGGGACAGGAAGCTGGTCAGGAGGGATCTGTCCTGGGATGCCCACTGGACTCTGTTGAGAAAGTGGGTGAGAGGACGTTATCTAAGCTCACATCAATCAGGGACAACACCTCCTGCATCAGACTGTGGAGGTTCGGAGCAGCTCCTTCAGCGGCAGACACCCCCAGTGCAGGAAGGAGCGCTATTGCACCTACCCACTGCCATTAGACTCTATAACTCACTTGTATAGCTTTTGAGACATGCAATAAGTTTCCCCTGTTATTCCATTGTAAATGTGTACATAGAGAGCTTTTTGTTTAACTTGACCAACAACAGTCTCCCCCGACTCCTCTTATTCGTCCTTTGCTCTCCTTTCTAAACCCACAGCGCCCCCTTTCTTATCACGGGTACAGAACAGTTGAACAAACCACAATACAAGAACACTGTAGCTATTACAATATATATTTTGTACTGCATCCTCTCTTCCAACACTTTTTGTATATGTAAATGTGAACTGCCATCACATGTGAATTTCCCTATTGTGGGATCAATGTCTAATCTAATGTGGTCTAATAAACAACTGCACTTAACTCCAATCGAGTAAATCTCACCATTGTTTCACTTTCTGAATGAATGTGCAATGGCCATAGAGCTCCAAGTAGGTGGTAGACTAGAAGAATGCCATTTAATGGAGCAGATAATCATTAATAAATCTATGTTACTATACGACTTGTCTTTGTGAGCAGCAAAAACTGTGCCAGAGCAAAGCTTTTGATCATGTAGTTACACAAAGTCAAACACAAGGGGAATGGGGGCTCGCGGACATGAGATCAAAGACAATGAAAAAATGAGAACAATTCACAGAATTACCAGTGAAAATTAAACATCCCCCCAGCGCTGTTAATAGAAAGGAACACACGATTCCACGGCACTTTCTTACAGTTGTGTGTCTGATCTGAAGAAATGAACATGTTTCATGTCCAGGGGCAATTATACACGGCAGACAAGAGCGTTAATCTGGGAAAACCTGTTGAAGGAACTGAGAAGTGCGGGTTAAAATAGAGACGAAAAAGAAGAAACATGAAACCAAATAGCATTGTCACTAAATTAAATCTATCCATGTAACATTTCCAGGAACATGGATACAATTTACGTATGTCGAGTAGAGTGAAAGGCCAGAGTGTGATTATTTCAAAAGGAATGTTCTTAACCACCTTTCACTTGTGCCATTTATGCTCCCTTAATTGTGCTTCAGACCTGACACTGCTAACGCAAAACTGAAATGAAGTGGCTGTGGTTTCCAAGCAATCAACAACAACAAAAGCAAATGGTGTAAAAAGCATTGACAATAATTCACATGTTCACACACTGAGTACATACTTTATATTACCGCCAAACGTATTTCCAAATGATCATCTGTGGTTGATTTTGTGCTAAAAAAGTATGAGTATGAGAAACTCGTGGATAGATGGCATATTTGCAGCTGCTGTGTGGAGCACAGGAGGTAAGCACCACTGGTACAACACGGCTGAGTTGTCCCCTTTCTACTTCCCCAAAGTGGTACTGTAATGGTAATAATAATAATAAAGTTTATTTATTTAGCACATTTCATATGACAAGCATAGACTCAATACAATAAAGTGCAGGAATAAAATAAAAACACAACAATAAAATAAAAACAGAAGATGAGGTAAAATTACGTAATAAATTCTACAAATATAAAAGGCACATTTCAGGGCAGGTCGGGTTACAGATAAAATATCTTCACTGGATAAAGCGGAGAAGTCTCTGTGGGGTGTATTCTGTGAGCATGTCAAAAATACACGCGCTAAGCCGTGTAAAAATGAATAAAACATTATTAAAAGGTACAGGTGGATGGTTCAGGGGCGGCGGTGGCTCAGTGGTAGAGCGGTCGTCCTTCAGCCGGAAGGTGGGTGGTTCGATTCCCGCTCTCCCCACAGTTCATACTGTTGTTGTGTCCTTGGGCAAGACACTTGGCCCACCTTGCCTCCAGTGGTGTTCCAGCTGTAACACTGGTGAATGGAACCTTAATGTAAGTCGCTTTGAATGAAAGCGTCATCTGTAAATGTGGCACTGGTGAATGTAAGTCGCTTTGGATAAAAGCGTCTGCTAAATGACTAAATGTAATGTTTAGGAAACCCCAAAGCAGCTGTTTCCAGCACAGTGATGTCACACAAGTGCAACAAAAGTATATTTATTTTGAACATGAGAACTGGTCAAAGACTAGTGTTCCTGGAAGTCCTTGAAGACATAAAACTGGGCTATAGTAACTTCGCAAACATGACATATTAGCACACACTAATCAAACTGAATGTTGCATACTAATGTGGACACGGAGAGATCATTAGCGGCAGTGGGAGCGGTACAGTAACCTGGCCAAAGGTTGGTGTTAGCACTGTCAGCAGTCCTTTATTAGCTGCGGTTAAGTACAGTAGAGAAAGATGTAAGCACTGGAGGAGAGGAGGCTAATTGGCTCTGACTCTGCCCTGAGCTGCAGTGGCCCAGTGTCAGATTGTGCAGCCGTGTGCTCCTCGTGGAAACATTGTGTCAGCACCAGGATGTTAGCGCAACGTTACACCCACAGCGGCGCTGAGTGGCAGCAGCGTCTGACAAAACAGTAATCACCTTTTTTTAAGTGGAATGCTCCAATGCTCCAAACAAGGCCCAATGTCTGGAATGAAGGAGGGCCACTTGACAGTTTGGACACAAAGCACAGCAATCCCATTTCTTTTCAGTACAAAGGAGGTTTTCTCCTGAAATGGATCCCCCTTGTGTGTAAGACTGATGCATCAGCACGTCTCATGGACATTTTATACAGAAACTGTCAGAGCTTAGAGACAGCCAATTTGAAAATAAAAGGTACTGCTATTTCCCAAGTGGCAGATCTCCAAAAAGAATGAACATGTAGTTAATGACTAACGCGTGCAGACAAAGCAAGTGCTAATTGTTTTTAGCCTTCTGTTAAATTTAACTTTTAGAATTTGGGTTGTTTTTGAACCATTACAAAGACAATTGTAGAATGGTAGAATTTTTCTAAGAGCACTTTAAAAGCTAGGCAATGTGTGAGCAAAGAAAGTTATGTGAATAATAACTTGTGTAACACACTCCAGCAACTGAAGTGAAAAGAATACATTTTAAAATGTTTCAAAATATATACATATATACAGCTCTGGAAAAAAATAAGAGACCACTGCAATTTTTTCTAGCAATCAGCATCTTTACAAGTCTGGAAACCATTCCATTCTAATGTGTGTTGAATCCCAACACAGGCACAGCTCATTTACTGAATGAGGTGCTGATTAGGTGATCACCTGAATCAAATCTTATTTAATAAGAAAAAGTATTAAAAAACACTTCTGTGGTCATCACTATCTTCTTGCAAATAAATGCTCTAAAATACAATATTCTAATTTGGAATTTGGGGAAAATGTTTAGAATAAAAAAAGAAGCCATATCAAAACATGATCCAGAAGCACAGGTGTTTTCTCTGGAGCCAGGGCTCATTTAAAATGGACTGTGGCAAAGTGGAAAACTGTTCTGTGGTCAGACAAATCAAAATTTTAAGTTGTTTTTGGACAACTGGAAACTGAACTGGCTCAGTTCAGAAGCCTGCATCTCTGATGGTAGTGGGTTGCATGAGTGCGTGTGGCATGGGCAGCTTACACGTCTGGAAAGGCACCATCAATGCTGAAAGGTATATCCAAGTTCTAGAACAACATCCAGACGTCATGTCTTTCAGGGAAGACCACATGCTGCATCAATTACAACATCATGGCTGCGTAGAAGAAGGATCTGGTTCTGAAATGGCCAGATCTTTCACCATCATAAAGAGGAAGATGCAACAAAGAAGACCTAAGACAGTTGAGCAACTAGTAGCCTGTATTAGACAAGAATGGGACAACATTCCTATTCCTAAACTTGAGCAACTTGTCTCCTCAGTCCCCAGACGTCTGCAGACTGTTATAAAAGAAGAGGGGATTCCACACAGTGGTAAACATGGCCTTGTCCCAACTTTTTTGATTTTTGTTTATGCCATGAAATTTTCTCAGTTTAAACAATTGATATGTCATCTATGTCATATTCTAAATAAAATATTTAAATTTGAAACTTCCACATCATTGCATTCTGTTTTTATTCACAATTTGTACAGTGTCCCAACCTTTTTGGAATCGGGTTTGTAAATGGAGAGGTTTGTGGCAGGGAGAAAGAAGAGTAAACATTTCTTATTGAGCTATTATATAAATACTTTAAATTCAACTGTTTTAAAATAAAAATATATTTGTGTTTACATGTTTTAAGGTTCTAAAAGTTAAACATAAAAACGTATAAAGTTGCATAGCATCTTTGTGTTTATTTTTCATTACCAAGCAACATGAGCGACGCACAAAGAGAATACGAGTCCAACATTTCCAATACTGAACTTGAAGTGGTGTGAACATACATTCTTACCAGCTACAACTACTACACTGTGCGGTAGCTGCAGCCACTCAAGCAGCAACAGAACAAAAAATTTGCAACTCCATTTTAAAAGTTTGCACAGCTAGTTGGTAAAACGATAACATTTCGAGCCCTGTTCGTGCCAAGCAGGACTGTGTGTCAAGCAAGCTCACTGTATTTCCATGTTGGGCCTTTTATGTCACAAACCGGTGACAGTAGTCTTTGTAAATAAAAGCCTGAAATGTGTGTGTATGTTGGCACTCTGTCCCGGTGAAGAGCCCCTCCTGCCGCTGCTGGGGGCCTGTGCATCTATTAGAGCCGGACGAGCGCTCTCTGCTCTCCATTACAACTGTCATCTCTGCAGAATGACTCCCTTTAATCACTTCAAATATCATTTCACACTAGGAATTTCAATCTCCTCAAGAGCTGCAGGGAAGACAGTGAGCTATCATGTGAGGCCTTTGAGAGGGAGAACAGTAATTTGGACAAAGAAATGACATTTTGCAAACAGCAAAATAAAAAAAAAACTAAAATAGATTTTATTGCTGTAAAATCTAATGGCTTAGAGTATCTGCTCATGAATGCATCTGTAGAGCCGTGATTCTTGATATGACCAAGTGATCCCTCAAGATGGAACAGATCAAAGACTCAATTTTCTGCCTGTCTGGTATTTCAATGTCAGAACTATTTGCAAGGACAGTTTGTTTCGGTGTTCTTGCAAGCTGACCACCCACTGGAATGACTACCCTGCCGCGCTGGTGTTTGCCACATTGGAAGAGCTCCGGTAAATTCTAGAGCCAGTACTTACACATACGCCCCATTATTGACCCTTTTGACCCCAGCATAGGACTCAGGAGTTTGAGGAACTCGCTGATGCAGTAGTTTTTCTCTGGGGGCTATTGCCTTCTACATGTACTCTCTTATTTTTACAGCAGCAGGTGGACAACGTTGGCCGCCATGTCCCAACTGGAGAAGGTCAAACTAGAGGTTTCCACAACAATGAGAATTATTCCTTGGCTAAATGATTGTTGTGCTACGGCTGGGTTGAATTTTTTTCATTTTGGTTAACAGCGCAGAATGTTGAAACAATATTTAGCTGGTTATTTGAGTAAACTGTTAAATTGTCGGATTGACAGTAAGAAATGGATTCTGAAAATATTAAGCTCCACAGTTGCACAGGCAAACTGCAAAATAACCTTGACTATTTTGTGCAATTATGATTCAATAGAAATGATTCACAGAAAAGTAGAATAAACTCTGACACATTTTGGCAACACAGAATACTGTTCTTTATTAAAATAAATACTGTTATATTTTTGGCCCCAAAGAGGCTACAATATAACAATATGCCGCTGTGTACTTCATTAATTAAAATCTTTTCATGAAGTAAAACCCAGTCTGTCCAGTTAGTGTAGAGACAATCCAGGACTTTTCATTTTACCCTAATAAGTGGAGTGAAAGTTAATTTCAGATCTCACATTGAAATGCCTGTATCCTTTTAGCAACTAAATAATCTATTTGCTTTTGCTTAAAACCACAAACACGCAGTTTTACGGGTCTTAAGGTTTAAAAAACAAAAAAAAGCAATTTATTAGATTGTTTGCTATCTGTTATATTGACTTTATAACTCTCTTTAATTATACCCTAAACCTCTTGATGTGTCCCATCACTTTGTATTTGACACATATAGTATCAGACAGAAAAACAAAAACACATACAACACTTTTTGTGATAAATGCCACACTGTTTGTCTGACAATCATCTGTCAGTGCTGGGTGCGTTTTTCCTGTCATGAACCGGAGAGCCATATATCCATTACGTGTCCTCTTCAACCTTTGGGGGATGCGGCCCATGTTCTGGGTGAGAGGACATGGCTCCAGAGCGGGCCGGCTCAGCCCTCTGTCTGGGCCCAGCCTGCTGGGACCTCTTAGGTGACAGCGTCACTCGAGCTGAGGCCCGGGCTTCCTCCAGCGGCTGTTGGCTGCCTGCCCGCCCCTCGCCCTCCGTACTCGGTGGACATTGATCCCCAGCAGCGACACTGTGTCCCAGGGAGGGGAAATTAAATACACCTCGTTGCCTCCAACAATCATTGTGCCCCTGTAGGGACAGGTCGTGGTAAATTAATAGTGTGCTTGCAGCGACTAGATATTGTTAATGTATTTGGTATTGATGGAGTGAGATAACATGAGTAGCTTCAGACTTACTTAACACAAAGCATAAATCCTCCAAGGCTATTGAGGATGAGCGCTGCAGGAAGAGACTTATTCAGGCTTTTAGTCAGCAACAGCAGTAGAACATTGTGATAAATGCATTTTAAATTTATTTATTTATATATACAGAGAAGATATACACTCATGGTTCAACAGATACATTTCTAAAGGTTTAGCCAAATTAACTGAAATTAATATTATTTATTTTTTTATCTCTACTTTTCCTATGTCTGTCAGATTAGCAAATATAGATCCAATAGTACAACTCAAGGATTCAGAGGAAAGTTTAGCAGTTTTAATGAAGATATTTATAATAGTGACTTGCAGGTGAGTAGCAGACGGATCGAGCTCCTACGAGAACAGCGAAAAGTACAGTGTAATAGCAAGTTGTTACAATTTGGTTGGTTCTCACAACTGAGTGTAAGTAGGACCAGCAGGTATGGCGTGCAGGTAAGTCGGGTACCAGACTAGGAGACAAGCAGGTAAGTGGAAAGGATACTGTAGACTGAAGGAAAAAACAGGACACAAACGTACAGTTCCAAATACACAATCCAAGATTCGTAGTACTTTCCAATCTCGGGCCAAATTCCAGAAATCTGTTACTAGTTTAAGGTAGCAGTATCCAAATCCAAAAATCCAAATTCAAAATCCTTTCCAAGGTCAAAACATAAAAAGGCAGAGACTTACTGTGCTTGTGTCGTTTACGGCGAGTGACGTCACCAATGACGTTTGAAGCCTCGCTGCGTGAAGCGGTTCATGAAGTGGTTAGAGTTTTAGTGCAATGTCCATCCATCTATCCATCTTCTACCGCTTATCCGGGGCCGGGGTCACGAGGGCAGCAGTCTAAGCAGAGATGCCCAGACTTCCCCCCCCTCAGACACTTCCTCCAGCTCTTTGGGGGGGATACCGAAGCGTTCCCAGGCCAGCCGAGAGACATAGCCAAAGCCCAAAAAAATCTCCTCACAACTCGTGGGTAGTGTTGGAGTTTTGAGAGTTCATGGGTGACGTAATGGTTAGTTTTGGTGCCTGTTTAAATGGAGCCTTCAAAGAAAGTTATCAAATACTGTTTTTAAATAAAAATGAATAATATTAAATAAATAATAATATAGTGTCCCCCTACATCAGTTGACGGGCAATCATCATGAGAAGTAAAAACTAGTAATGTTAATGTTTTCAAGGTGAAGACATTTTGTCTCTAATTCCAAGAGACTTTATCAATTCTGAGTTCATCTGGTAAGAGAGCTGAGCTTAAATCTCTAGAGGGAGGGCTTAGACCTGAAACTAACTGATAGGACCATGCTGTTCTGGTCTCATAGTCGTTAGCTCTGAAAGGACAGTGTGACTCCTGATGTGAGAGTCGTTAAGGCTCAGGAGAGTCGTTAGTGTCACTGTTCCGTTCAGATATTTTTGTTCCACAGTGAAAGTGTTTTTAAGTTTCAAAACACTGCTGTAAATAGTGGGCAACAAGTGCAAATACTCTAGGATGCTCTCTAAATACTTTAACAAGATTTTTGCACTATATGTGAACAGCCATCATATGTTTATTTCCCCATTGTGGGATCATTAAAGTCTAATTTAATCTCACAGGCTCCCTAGTAAGGTGACACCTAAATACATGGTTTTCTGCTTGAGTCCATAGTGCATGTGGACACTAAATTCTTAATATAACTGTGTTAAGATTTGATTTTTATTCAAGAAAATATTTTTTCCAACAGTCCAAGGGCTGAGCCTGTTTCTATTTCTTCAATTTCTCCAGCTTTGGAAAACACTTGTTCACATGTGACAGCGGATGCAGGTGTTTGAACCAGTCATGTGGCATGTGTGTTAAATGAAGCTTCGAACGTCACGGGTCAAAAGATCTGCAATAAACGAATGAAGCTTTGAGTAGTAAACCTTCTTCAATATAAATATCACTAGTTAACAGGCAGGGCTCAGTAAAAACATAGCTCAACATTTAGCTCTTCACACACAAAACCCACAAACAAACCCCAAAGGCCATCATCACATACTGCACAAAGCAAGTTCCAATCTGGCACTGAGAGCCGGTTATATAGGAGTCTAAAAATGAATTGCAGGTGAAAACAATCAGGCAGTAATGAGGAGTATAAAGCTGAAGCACAAAAATAATTTCACAGCTAGAAAGGTTACCAAAATAAAAGCACAAAAGGAAATTATCAGAACATGACAATTTCTATACATTATGTACGTACATATATAATTTACCTTTAAACAACCTTTTTTTCTTACGTTTATTTAAACTTTTTGATAATGTTTTCTTCAGTTTGTGTTTGTGAGCTCTTGAGTTTCAGGAGACCAATTGAGAAAAGACAACATGTGAACTTTTATGTGTATTGTGACTGCTACAAAACTAATTTAACTAAAAAATAGCATAAAAAGTCTATTGCATAAGGGTGAGGACAACAAACCCGATGTCCATTTTTGTATGCTTTGAATGTGTTGATACTGATTCATCTTCCTGACATATTTTCATTGAGATAAAGTCACTAAGTTGTTTAACAGTTCATGAACATGATCTAAAACTTTTAATCCACTTGATCCTCCAAAAGAACTGTGACTGTTACATATGCTCTCTCTAAGCCCACTTTAAACCGTGGATTTGACAGGCTTTGGTTTGCTCTAATATGACTCATGAGACTGATCTACTTTAGTCCAGACACCTCTGTGTAGGTCTGATACTGACGTGTTTGCTTTGCATAAGGTATACTGAGGTCAGGTTTACTGGGGATAAAAAACATGTGGTATAGGTCTACATAACAGCAATCTGAAAACTCCTTATTGGTAATCTCAGTATTGCCTCGTTTGGAGGCAGTATGATGCAGGCCGGGTCAGTAGGGTTAAGTTTCCATTAACTAAAGGGGTCCAAAATGTCCCAAAATAGATTTCAAGCATTTATTTGATTCTAGATTATTTAGGGCAATCTGATGGATCACATCTTATAAAATATACTCATTAGCTCTTCAGTGAAGAGTCAGTAGGTAGGCATGTACAGTATTTCGGATAAATAAGCAATTATTTGTCTTAAGATTCAAAACAAATGAGACTTTGCAAAACTAGGCCAATTTATCAACCTAAACTACAAGGATCAAGATAGCACACTTTGTCTATCTTGGAAAGAAGGCAGGTAAAGCTCTGCAGGGAATGGGGCATTTTAGTTTCACTCCTGGAGAAGCGCATCAGCGTTTCTTTTTGAGCACACATTCTTGCATAAAGGTTTTGTCCATTTATAAACTAAATTGATTTTGTTGAACTTTTTATAAAATCACAACTTGACTGAGTTTAATGAGCTAGTACACTCCGTTTAAACTTTGATGATGATTCTTCTACTTGATGTTTTTGACGGTGTTGCAGTGGAACACTTTGATATAGTGCATTAAACAACTGTAGCTCTGTTATCTGAAATTTTCACTAAAACCAGACATTCATGTTCCTGTGAAAACAAAAGGCACATAGGTAGCATTTGCTCAGTCTCTACTTCTAGCATCCATGCTCTGTGGCTGAACAAAACATTCAACTCTGATCAACTCTTCACCCAACCCCCAACTAACCCATTTTCCTTGAAGAAGAATGAAAGGGGACACGTAGAGGGAAAAAAGTATATTAACTATTCAAATTAACTGGGCCAAATTACCTTGTACAGAAACCCCTTTGGACCACTATGAAATTATTGAGTTCTATGGAAATGATTTTGGTTCACACTACGGCCTGAAATAAAACACATGGGTCAGCAGTGAGAGTAATACATCTATTACTATATATGTCTTTGGGTGGAAAAGATGTTTAAATACCCAACACCTGTTACTAAAATAGCCTGGTCATTACATTTTAGCATAGACAGTTATAAGCAATGTCATCTCACAGCAAAACTATTTTGGCTGTTCATATGTCTGAGTATAAAAAAGCAAGAATACGTGGGGTTTTCTATATTTATGTGGCAGAATGTGGTAGCTGGTCCAGGATGTCTTTCTGCTCATGTGTTGCCTGTCAGTGAAAGAACTCACCTCCATGACACTTGACAGGACGGTTGGTTATTGAACAGAAATTGGAGTCGCTTGTTGGTGGAATTTTATCAGTTTTCACAAGAAAATAAAACTCTATACAAGCAAGTCTTTTGGGGTTTTGGTGAGTATGAATGGCAATTATTTTGTTTTTTTCAAATGTATCTGGGAAATGAAAGATAAATGTGGATTAATTTTTTCCCACATTCCACATCACTCATTGCATATTGTGTATATATTGTAATTGCTGAGTTGTCATATGTGGGTTGTGGTATTAGTCAATGTAAGTAATCTTTTTTTTTTTATTTAAAACTAAAAATAAAATACTTTTTAAAAGCTGCTCTGTTTTGCAAAAAATAACATAAAATAAATATAATTTTTACCTAAAAACAGGTATGTATGCCTCAGGTGTGTGTTGTTCAACGATACGTACACCAGGTGCATGACTGTTTGCTGTTTTACATAATATTCCACCTTTCCTCACTGCAGTAAAACATCTTTCAGATTTCAACATGCTTAGGGCCGCTGCCTGAAAGGACATGCCAACACAGCTCTTTAGTGCCGTTCTTGCTTATGAATCTCTTCACATCTCGGAAAAAAAAACCTCTACAAGGAGAGAATGTTCCGCTCCAGTGCGCAGAGAAAATCAGTCTGTCTCATAATAGCTCTGGGCAATTTCAGACCACACCGAATGACAAGGGAATCATTTTTCCTGGTTAGGTTATAGATGGATTTTCTTTGCCCTGGCCTTTTCATAAGAAATAACTGAGATGTTACATGAATTATTAAGAAATCCTCAGCTGTGTGACATTCTGAAGGCTGTGCCACTCACCCCCCCCCCCCCCCCCCCAAAAAAAATATGATTATTATTATTATTATTATTAGATACCAAGGACTTTGGGAATGCACATTTGCTAATTTTGCATTTCACTTGAAATTAGATGCTTAGAATAACTTTGAAAAAAAGAAGATGAAAACTGTAAATGCAATATTAAACACTGTTAAATGCTGTCATTATGTCACAAGGGTTTGTTACTAGAGACTGAGAGCAAGGTAAATGGAACAAGCCTGACCTCAAGTGGAACACACATGGAAAAGCCACTTTAAACTGATTTTTTTTATGACGCTCTAATTTTATTCTGATTATGTATACAATTGTACATATGTCCCATCAGGGTAAGGTTCATTATTTGGTTGCATCACAGTCACAATTCATCATGCAAAGATAAATAAAGAGAGACACTGTCTAAAGTAATTACAACCATGCTATTCGGATGATGAATTAGCCTAATTAAGACAATGCTTATCAAACATGTCAACGTATGGCATCATTCAACACTAGGTAGCCAACAGCATTTTCTGAGTTTTATGCAACATTACGGCAAACATATCAACAAGTAAAAAAGAAAATGCCACACTACATTTAACCCAGGTGACACACAGCAGGACAAGTATGAGTAAAACCTTTGTAGTGAAGAGACCTTTGCAGACCTTTGCACCATTGCCTATTTCTATGTTTTTAAATTGAGTATTTCTTTATGGTTAAAAAAATAGCTACATGTTTCTTCAAACTTTGTAATTTATTAACTTTTTACCTTTTCAAATAGCCCGAAGAGGATTAGAGTCACTGTGAAAAGGTTTCTTTTTAAAGTTAGAGTTCTGCGATTAAAGTCAGAATTCTGAGAATAAAGTCAGAATAATAAAAAAAGTAAATTCCCAGTGGCCCTAATACTCTTCCAGAAAAATGCCAAACTACATGTATAGACCTATATTTTTATTAGAAAATATAATAATATATATAGTAAAGGCAAACAATGACACATATTTTACAAGATAATTACATAAGAAAATATAGTTAAATTACAGATTCTGGGTTATTGGATGTTTCTGGTAACAGGCCTTGGATGTTTTTTTTTTTTTTGTTTGTTTGTTTTTTTTATTAAGTATTATCCTTAAATAAAATCCAATGTAATACTTAGCTAGGTTAGCATAGACACATAGCTTTGAAAATTACTACATATCATTCATTAGCTTAATAAATAACTCTGCTTTAGTGCAACTCTGTTTATTTCCAATAGTACAGTTAAAAAAAAATGCATAGAACCTGAAAAAAATCCGTTGAAACAGCTTAGACAAACTTTTTACAAAAGCACTGCCTTCGACCTAACAGGCAATTTTCTGGGAGTGTAGGCAAGGGGTTAAATGTCAAGCGTTGGATGTAAATGCAATTATTCCCAGTGTCCAGGCTAACGGTGGGTGGAGCTCTGTTGCCATGACAATGACGTCAATGTTGGTGTCGAGTAACCAAAGGTCAAAATAAAGACAACTGAATGAAAACGGAAGGAAACTTAACTGGCTGCTCCAAACAGAACACCAAATTACAAAAAATCCGCCTAAACTCCGAGCTATTTGATCGTTGTGGACGTCCTGTGAGTGTTGTCAGGAAATTATCGTTTTGTTCGTTGTTAAGGAGCCGTCAGACATTAGAAGGTTAGGGTCAGACACTAGCTAACAGCGGCTAGCTCTGTCACTGAGCTAGCTAGCCTAGGTCGTCTGCTAATATAGGCTAGTGCTAACAGTTACTACAGTGTAATGTTTGCTTTTATAGCTAACGTGTTAACACAAAGTTACTTTAAGCAATTCACCGGAAATAATAGCATACGTTTTGTTATCTGTGGTCGGTGGTAACCATTATATTGCTGTATAATTTTGCTTTTTCGGTGTTGCAGTAAGGATAGGACAAAGTAGCTGGCCTTCTAACTGTTTGTCCCGAGCTGTGCAACTTCACTGAAACTACGGCACCGTTATTCGTATAGTCTTTTTATAGTTTTTTAGCTGTTCTTTATTTTCATTAAGCATCATATGGTTCACTTAGTTTGAATGACACAAGAGACTAGTCCGTTAATAATTGCAAAGCTGAGTAAGTAAACAAAGTTTTATAGTTGACGCAATCCATCTGAGCCACTAATGGTTGTCAATCGTAAATTATTAGATTTGACAGGGGATGCGAGGGGTTGACCTTGCAGTGGGAAAAGATGTTATTTTGTCATTGAAAGTCGACCTCAGGAAGTGCTATGTAATGCAGAGCCAGGCTTGTGCAGTAGAAATGAGGTCAGGCCAACTTTTTTGTTCTGTTTTATTTATTTTCATAACAATAGCCTGCAGACATTACTGCTTGTTGTTATAGCTAACCACAACCCATATGTTCACAAGAGAGGACTTATTTTTGCTTTTTATATGTTTTTATTACAAATGAATTGAGATATAGTAACAGATTTTTAAATGTGTGTTGTTTTTTCCTGTTTTTCTTTTTTATTCACAGGTGCAAAATAAGCTTGTTAAATCAAATTGTGTATTGTCTTGAAGTGGTCAGATGGCTCTACTAGTCCAGACCAGTTTGACCAAACCTCGAAAGGGCTATTGAATAATATAACCTGCGACTCTAAACTTTGTATTTTTATTGTGTGACCTGAGATTAGGAGTGCACCACAGCAGACATTTGGAGACTGTAAACATCCCCGACTGGAAGCTGTCTATCAACGAAGCTTTCAGTCTGATGTTTGCTGCTGCCGAATGCCTCCACATCCACGGAAAAGTGCAGTTACCGTTTGACCAGATTCTTCAAGCTCAGTCTGACGAGGCTGCGATACTAAAGCCTACTAATTAGCCCCAGCGGGTCACATTTGAGCCATACCACTTTGTCATAGTGGCCTGTATCCTCAATAACGTTTGTTCAGACTCAGTCCATGTAAACATCCTACACTCAGCTGTGATCATATACAGCAGAGGCTGAGAGAAGGTTGTTTACTTGGACCGGTTGGAAAAAGCAGTCATCCGTATCAGAGGTCACACATCACTGCTGGACGAAGATAAGCAGTTAAACAATGAGAAAATGATCTGATGTATGACTTTGAATCTAAGAAATACTAAATAATTTAAGTGTAATTTTTGTTTAGTCATCCTGAATTTGTACAAAACAATGCTGATTCTTGCTTTAATAAACTAAGACAACAAACATGACTTTGCTTCCTTTTCTCAAAAAGTGTGATCCTGCATAACTTTGACTGTTTTTCATAGGAAGCAGAATGGAAGCATATAGTGTCAAGGTGGAAGCTGAGACTATTGTGTAACAGCGCTGGTATGAGAAGTATGTGCGCCCGCTTTAGCTATGTTCCTCTGCCATTCACTTTTATCAGATTTCCTGTTTGGGCTTCTGTGCTGAGCCTTGAAAGTGAGTTCTAAAAATAGTACGCCTACTAGTACTACTAGCGCCTACAGTAGAGCGAGCTAATTTCAGGGCACGTTCATTAATCAGTAATCAGGTAGGTTAATGAGGAGAAAAGGAAAAGTTGTGATTCTGGTTAATTATTTTACACCTGCTTCATCCAATGAGTCTATGCAAATCTGTTTTAGAGATTTAATCATTGGCACTTGTAGTATACAATCAAACCATGAAACAAAAATGTCCCCCTAACATTCAAAGATTTTTGATGTGATTTATTGTGACATTGCCATGTAGTGTGTCAACAATGGTCCTGGACAACCTTTTCTTTTCTTTTTATTGTTTAGTACGGCAGTAACAGGGTTTATACCTCACATTTTCCACTAGAGGTCAGTGTTTATTTGAAAAGGAAAAAACAAAATTCTCAGTTTAATAACTTCAACACAGAGACCGAGGCCCTCCTGGAGACTGGAGGAGCCTGAAGCAGGAGGTGCACAGGATGACCAATACACACTGAACTTTAGACAAAAACAGCAGTCATTTTGAATGTTGGCATCCGGGCTAATGAAATTTATTGTATAATTCTGATACTTATTTTTAGCCATTTTGTTTAGTTTTTCCAAGATTTAAGATAATGCTAAAACACAGACAAATTATATATATATATATATATAATCAAAAATTGCAAGCTCTGGATTGCTGCAATTTTTGCTAGCAATCAGCTTCTCTACAAGTATGGAAGCCATTCCAATGTCTGTTGAATCCCAACACAGGCACAGAGGTGCTGATTAGGTGATCACCTGAACCATTCATTCATTCATTTTCTACCGCTTAGACCCGTTAGGGGTCGCGGGTGACATTTAGAGACAGACAGTGACAGACAACCATTCACTCTCATTCATTCACTAGGGACGCTTTAGAGTTGCCAATTAACCTATACATGCATGTCTTTGGACGGTGGGAGGAAGTCAGAGTAGGGGAGACTGGGTATAGTTGTAACACCGGGAGAGTTGTAACACTACCATTTCCACGAATCAGGGATAAGATAGGAGTCATGTGACAGTTTCAGTTTTTTCAGAATTCCTTTTTGATCCCACATGGAGGTTTTGCTGTCTGTGTTGCCATCTCTCCTGAAGCTACAGCCAAAAATCTAATTCTGAGGTAAGAAAGTAAAAAAAAAAAAGATAATATTTTTTTTAGTACTTATACTGTTGTAGATAATGTTGTATGAGTTATATCAGGTCAAACTTTAGTTTCCATAGTAAAGAATGGTGTATCAAACTCCTGCTAATTTCAAAGCACCATGCTAATACAGGTAGCTAAACAGTGGGTGATAGTGGTGGGGTAGGTTGTAACATGTGTTTGGAAAGTGTTACAACCATCCCCTTACATACAAATAAGAAAATTTTTGTGATTTTAACAATTCTACAGAATGCCTAAAACTTGGGTGAGAAAAACAGATCATGGAGTCGATGCCAGTCTTTTAAAAAGAGCAGCAGAGGAAGTTATGAAAGGAAATGATAAATGGTAAATGGCATGCATTTATATAGCGCATTCTTGCACCCTTCTCAGGCACCCAAAGCGATTTACATCGTGCTTCCACTCACCCCATTCACACACATTCACACCTGGGGCAGACAGAGATGGGGGCTGCCATACACACGGCGCTCAACCTTCTCCGACCACCACCAAACACACCTCTACAGTCACACACATTCATACACCAGTGCTACAGACACTGGAGGCAAGGTGGGTTAAGTGTCTTGCCCAAGGACACAACGACAGTATGAACAGGGCAGAGCTGGAATCGAACCGCCAACCTTCTGGTTATAGGACGACTGCTCTACCACTGAGCCACAGTGGCAAAAGTCCATGGAATCTGCCATGTCACCCTGAACAGATATTGGCAGAAATATAGAATGTAGAATGGGGGTAAATATGTTTGTTAATTTGCAGCTATTCATTTAAAATAAACTTTTGTTGTGGCATAACACTTGGAGTACCCTTTTTTTGTGTTTTTGTGCATTTTGTCTACCTGTTACAACTTACCCCAGTATGTGTTACAACCTACCCCAGTAGTGGGGTAGGTTGTAACAAAGGACCACCTTGTATTTGTCATCATCTCAAAAGGTATGTGAGATAGTTGGAGAAATTTAAATTGTTTCCAATTGTAGTACACAAGTGTGGGTACTTTGCCTAAAAGTTTCAGACGTGTAGCTAAAAAAAAAAGGTAGTTTCTGGTGCTGAAGAAAAAAGTGTTACAACCATACCCAGTCTCCCCTACAACATATTTAAACTCAGTCATTTTGATGATTCCTTGACAAAAAAAGAAATTCAGTCACTATGTTGCTGAACTCACAATCACCAAATATAAAGAAAGGTGCCTGAATAAAATAAATCCAACAGATGTCCTCCTCAATGCACTTACACTGAAAGGCCAGGAGGTGGAGCAGGGTAGCTCTTTTATACTGAACAAAAATGTAAACGCTACACTTTTGTTTTTGCCCCATTTTTCATGAGCTTAACTCAAAGATCCAAGACTTTTTCTAGGTGCACAAAAAAGGCCTATTTCTCTCAAACATTGTTCACAAATCTGTCCAAATCTGTGTTAGCGAGCACTTCTCCTTTGCTGAGACAATCCACATAAAATGTGTAGGTTTAACACACAGCACAATGCCACAGATGCTGCAAGTTTTGAGAGAGTGCCTTGCTGCAAGTGCCTTGAGGCTTTCCTGGACCTTCTCTACTTCATACATAGTGATCTGCATTTGTCACTCAGTGTACCTACTCTAAAGAGGTTATAGCCTACCAATCTTTAAAAGAAAGTATATTGATGTTTAATGATGTTTCATGATTGTGCACTGAAAAACAAATAAAAATTAAAAAAATCCTTTGCCCCACAATTTCTTTTTTTAAAGATAATTTTTTGGGCTTTTTGATTTTAGCCTTTTAGCCAGGAAACAGGGAGAAAAAGGGGAAAGACATTGAGCAAATGGACCTAAACCAGAATTGAACCCAAGTCACTTGAGGGTATGCACTCTACCAGGTGAGCCACTGAGGCACCTCTGCCAGCAACTGTTTAAAGCAACCTCCTCAATGGATGGGGAGGAGTCCAGAGTCTGCGGCTAAGAAGATGTCATTTGTTATTTTCACCAGGGCTGTCTCAGTGCTCTTGAGTGGACAAAAACAGATTGAAATTGTTCATACAGACCAGTGGTTCCCAACCTTTTTTGTCTTGTGGACCCCCTGGGCTTATTTGTCATACCATGAGTACCCCTCATACCTAAAACCTCAAAAGTTACACTGCTCCATCAGAAGTAGACAACGTCAATGACAGCAATGATGCGTTTAGGCACAAAGAGAAAGTAGGAAATCTGAGAGACAACAATAAACTCTGAAAAGGGGAAAAGCTGTGTTTTCTTTAATTCCTTAGAAGGCAAAAATTTTGTTGGCCTGCGAGTCGTTAGCTGCATAGGTTTTAGGCGCTCAAAAATGGCAATATATTTTCAGTAACTAAATAATTAGTTTAAAAGCACTTCCTCATGAGAAAGTGTGTTCTGTGTCAACAGCGCAGCACTGAAGGGGCGGTTTCAGCACTCGTGGCTGTTGTTGCAACGCATTCACATGAGATTTCTAGTTTGAGTGGGGTGTAATATATCGGCGTGCCATTAATAATAGAAATTAGAAATCATATAGTGCGCGAGAAATAATTGCTTTGTGTTAATGATCTGGCCCACGGGTTTTGAGTTTGACATGTCTGCTGTCGGCTGTAGAAACCATGTGTGACTGATGAGGGCACTGACATTATGATCTAATTGTACTTCTTTGCACTAAAGCAAAGGCGAAAAAATGGAGTTGTCATTATTTATAGGTTATTATGTAAATATTTCAGTGGTCCGGCCCACTTGAGATGAAATTGTCCTGCATGTGGCCCCTGAACTAAAATCTATTTGACAGCCCTGCTTTAGAGCATCTAGACTGAGCCTCAAACAGGATTTTATGGTCCTTTATGTTAACTCATTTGAGGTATTAATGCTTCAAAACTAGGACACTGTGCCCTCCTCGTCCCTGATATAAATTAATGACATGCCAGTTTAGTTGTTTGCTTTATGGGGCTGTGCTCCTGTCAGTTCTGGGGACAATGGGAGGGGCAGTGTCATCTGTTATGATAGTTATCTTTATGAGCTGTATTCAAAATGGAAACCAACAAATCATCTGTCCAAAGCAAACAATCCTACTCCCGGTTTCTCCGTAAAGACACAAACAGCAGCAGGGAGTGTGTGAGAATGAAGGAAACAGTTTATGCTTGCTCCACGTCAGCAGTTTAACTAAAGTCAAAAATCCAAATAGCCTATTACAAAAAGAAAGAAAGAAAAGAAAAAGACCAGGGGTAACTAAGAGCCCAACTCCACCCACTGACAATATTTTAAAAAATGCTGGCAAAGTGGGCAGAGGGGACAAACTGAGGGCGGGGCTGAGTTGGGGTCGTGCACCTGAGACCCGCACTGATTGACTGATTGTCAGCTACCAGATATGATACGATGGAGAGTGACTGGAGTAACGCAAGTAGCATTGCTACAGAGTGGTCTTTCGAGGTTGAAGACTTTTATCTCCTTCCTTCACCTGAAGCGGAGGAATTGTTTGCTGACACAGGGCCAGAGCCTTATCACTTTGAGCCGCTGGCAGGTACGGGTGGTCATACCTTCATGCGCTGTGACAAGGATCAGGGAAGAGTTTCCTGAAGAGGGACCTTACAGAGGGTTCCTTCCCCCACTAGATTGTTTAAATATATTTTGTATACAAAGTATACAAAGATAAATAAAACATTAAAAATATAAAGAAGCATTTAAACCTGGAGTAACACGCTACACAATTGTTAAAAAAACATGCATTATGGAATCAGCTAACAACTGTAACATTCATCAACATAAACATTTATAAATGAATGTCTAAATTACACCCTTATTTGGGCTCAGTGGTAGAGCGGTCGTCCTTCAACCGGAAGGTGGGCGGTTCGATTCCCGTTCTCTCCACAGTTCATATTGTTGTGTCCTTGTGCAAGACACTTAACCCACCTTGCCTCGTATGAATGTTTAGTGAATGTATTTGGTGATGGTCGGAGAGTCCGTAGGCATGGAATGGCTGCCACGTCTCAGTCTGCCCCAGGGCAGCTGTGGTTACAGATGTAGCTTACCACCACAAGTGTGTGACTGTGGAATGAATTAATAATTGATATGTAAAGCGTCTTTGCGTCCCCGGAAAAGCGCTATATAAAATTGATGTAATAATAAATAATAATATTAAACTCAACAGTCTTACAGTTTGTATTTGCTGTAGTCCTTAGTTGTGACATGTGATGTTTATTAAGCAAATTACTCAACACCATCTTTTTAATAAGCTTTTCTTCAAAGAACCAAGTAAAATGTTTCCAAGATTTCATTCCATTTATATGGGATGAAATAAACTTTTTTCATGTTTAAAGTAGAACTAAGTAGCATTTTTTATAAATAGATTTCTAAGTCCTTACGGTGGTTAATTGAGTTGTAGCGGTGTCTTTGAAGGGTGCACTATCCCCCTCTGGTGCATCTGAGCCGAAAACAGCACTTGCACGTTGAGCTGCCACCGACCCGAAGCAAGTCTCAGGCATAGATTGTAAATAAAAATGGATGAAATCCGCCCATTGGGTCCCTATTCGCCAATATTGTCTCAAAGTCAGGGCAAAAAGATGGCGATTACATCCGGACATTTCAGACTCCTTCGTTAGAGGATGTTACTAAAATGGGCAAAGGGAGTGTTGCATCGTAAACCCGTGGGTGGGCACAATGAGCGCGTGCACAGGGGAATTACGCCCACTCAGCTGTAGCCGAGGCTAAGGCAACTGCTAACCTGTTGCTAACACCAGGCTAACACTACTACAACACTAGCTAACACTACATTTTGTTTTTTTCACAGTGGGGTTTTCCGCCCTTCTCTCCTGCCATTGTTGGCTTGCTCTTGTTCGTCGATAGTAAGTGGACTTCATGACTTTGACTGCATTTATAAACTAATTTGAAATCAACTCTAATAGCTGTTAAACTTTTTTAAGCTTTATGATAATTTTATTTGAAGTTTTACTTGCAAGTCCACTAAAGAAAGCAAAGACTTCAAACATATAAATACTTTATTTATTCCCACTTCTGGCTTTTGTGAATGTTTTTGGGATTAAACTATAGATTGAAAGATTGTTATTTGTCACATAGTTTTTCTAAATAGAGTTAAAACATGTATTAAATGTACAGAAAGAACCTGTAGATTGTGTAATTAAAGCCAAAATACTATCAATACTTAAAAATTAAAATAAAATGATTCATGAACACGCTGTTTCTCTCTATAATGTCATGTTTACGTTCACATGAAAGTGACAAATTGCTTTACGGTAATTCAATATACACATAGCGACCTCCTGCACTGCGAATTGGCGCTTTCGCTAAAATCATACCAAAATGACATACACTTTATTTCATCATCAGTCATGGTGGAACCACCAAAAAGACATAGAGAACTTTGTCTGAAAGAGTGTGTGTAGTCCAGAGCTGTGCTTGGAGTATTTACGACAGTATTTAAGAAAGAAGCTGTAGGTGGAGCTTTGCAAATCTTACTTAGTTCTGCTGTAACGCTTAATACATTTGAAAATGAATTCAGATCTTGTGGTTAGTTAGTAGAGTAGTTTAGTACAACAGAAGTCACGCCAAGCACAATGACACAAAACCTCTAATTAATCAGAATTAACAACATATTAAACACAAATTAAATTGTTTACTGCCTACATTTGTAAAATTGTATGTATCATAGTTTGACGTGGAGCAAGCATAAACTGTTTCCTTCATTCTCACACACTCCCAGCTGCATGTTTGTGTCTTTACAGAGAAACCGGGAGTAGGATTGTTTGCTTTGGACTGATGATTTGTTGGTTTCCATTTTGAATACAGCTCATAAAGATAACTATCATAACAGATGACACTGCCCCTCCCACTGTCCCCAGAACTGGGACCCCATAAAGCAAACAACTAAACTGGCATGTCATTCATTTATATCAGGGACGAGGAGGGCACAGTGTCCTAGTTTGAAGCATTAATACTTCAAATGAGTTAACATTAAGGACCATAAAATCCTGTTTGAGGCTCAGTCTAGATCAGTGTTGGACATCTTTAAAAATGTAATTAGTTACAGTTACACATTACTTCTCCCAAAAAGTACTCAGTTACCACATTGTAAAAGTAATTACTCAGAAAAGTTATTTTTATGTTCTATAACGCTATTACGTTCTATAACATCTTTAATATCAATATTTCATGAGTGTCATGCAGGGTAAATGTAGATTATGCCAAGTGAAAAGGAGGAAAAAACATTTTCAGTAACAAATGTCTTTTTTTAAAGAACTTTGCAGGATTTTTACTTGAACACAACAGCTTTGAAGTCATCGTGATGGCTCAATGACTTATTTTGTGGTGGATGGAGTCTGTCCCAACCCCCTCTAGCGCCTCTTAGCAGAAAAAACAGCCATGCAAAAATTGTCCGGAGACCAGGCGGCAACCCGCCATCCCTTCAAGTCAAGAAGACTCACTGGAGTCTCAGGTCTCGCAAGAAACTAATTGCTTAACAACACTACACACATAAACACTCACCCCACTCAGTCTCAAAAACTCATCATGGCAGAGCCGGCATAAAAGAAGCAAAAGCAGAGAAAACCGTTGCTCATGGTCAAACGAGAAGAGAGGAGAGCAGGGAGACACTTATCACCAGTGAGTTTTACCAAAGTGTTTTTTAACATTACAGTGTTTTTTAAACATGGGTTTAAAATGAAGGGAAATAAACCCGTTGTCGCTGCTTCTTCTGTGAGGAGAGGCTGGTACCAGGTAGAATCAGCTGAAGGGAAAGAGAGCAGCAGACACCGCCTATTTATATTCTCTGGGAAGACACCATTAACAATTAAGCTCCTCCTAACAAAAAAGAAAAAAGGTAAAAATTGAGTGGTAGCACATAAACATTTTATTTTCAGATTAAATAAAGGCTTACAAAAGATTGACTTGGTCAGTGATAAATAATGCTTATATTATCCTCTGAACCATAAAATTTAGTCATAAAAAAAGGCAGTGGACACCTGACAAATTTGCAGAACATACAATATGGAACCTCAAAGGCAGTAGAGCATTTATAATAATCATGTAATAAAAACAACAATCCCTTACCCCAGGGGCTTTAATGGATTAATTGACATAAATTCCAACACAAGTGGAATAAAAAAAAAGAAAAGAAAAAGATTCTGTTTACATTGCTTTGAAAGTCTGGTAACATCAGGCATTTTAACAACTGTAGCGATTAAGTATGATTTTAATGACTTCAAGACCATAGTACTGTCTTATTTTTTATTTATTTAAAGTTTATTTAACAGGGACCATACAAGCAAACATAGTTACAATACAAAGCCTGTAACTGATGTGCAGCATATAGAGATTATAGCTAGTGCTAATTTTCAACTCCTGTCCCTGGTTGGGCATTTCTAAGAACATTATAAAACAAATACATACATAAAAACAAGAAATACTACAAAACTATGTATATATAGATATACACATACACACATACATACATACATACATAATCATACACGATTATAACGACAATTAAAAATGTATACACTTTTGATTTGACTTTTTGATTTTAGCCACAGCTTAACCCTGGAAGTGAACTTTTTGAAGTCAGATATGGCCTTAATATCAGATGGTAATGCATTCCATAGCCTACAGCTCTTAACAGAAAAGACAGTCTGTGCAAAGCTTGTCCTACAGTATGGTATTGTACAGTTATGATTTGTACTAGTTCTAGGAGGCTCAGGTGCTAAATTATTATTAGGCCCGAGCCGGTGATGACCGGGAGGGCCTATTGTTTTTGCTCGGATTTTTTTTTTCTTTTCCACCTATGATCCTAAATTTGACCCAGTGAACATGCACGAAAAGTCATTTTTATTGGTCCCAGACTTCAAGCTCGGCAAAAAATTTATGTATTTGAAGTCGCCGAAAAAAAATTACGAAAAATGACTCAGTGGCGACCCCTACAAAATCAAAATACATTGGGCCTATGGAAAGTGAAAGAAACTTTTTTCCAACGTAGAAAAATGAAACTTGGTACATCCATAGGACACCTCAGGGCAAACAGAAAAGTCAATGACAGTCACACCCTAAACTCAACAGGAGGTCCGCCATGTGGGGTGAAACGCGCGGCCACTAAAATTGCACCCCTTGCGCAGAAAGATGCAAATCATTGTGTTTTAATCTAAATGGCCCCAAATTTGGTGAGTATCATCTAGACATGTGTGCCAACCAAAGTTGTGACTTTGTTGTTGATATCTTATCGGGTATGGGTGTGGCAAGCCTGTAACAAGGTGGCCATTTTTGTGAAAATAAAACGTCTCTTAACTCTCAAACGCCTTCTCGGATCGAGTTGGACCCAAAAAGGCGTTTGTGCACATTCATGACCTGTACACAAAGATATGTAAATAAAAGAGTTATCTTTAGAAATGGCTCTCCAGCGCCCCCTACAAACTTATAATGGGACCCAAGAATTTAGTTTGTCATAGAGACATGAAATTTGGTACACACATCTCTTATGTCATGATGAGCATAAAAGCCAATGACAACCACCCCCTATCTATAAATGTGTTGCCATAGCAACGTCCCAAATATTTGGAAAAAGTCAATGGGAAGTGAAGATTTTAGTTTGTCGTAGGCAAATGAAACTTGGTACACACATCCAGCATGGGCTTATGAACAAAAAAGCCAATGGGGACCACACCCTATCACACACGGGAAGGCGGCCATTTTGAATTGAAAATTTGGTCCGACTTAGAATACACCTCTTTTTAAAAACAACAAAAATAGCTGCTTCATTCCACAGACACCAAACTTGGGCAAAATGAGCTAAACACATGTATGTAAAATAGACAAGTGTTTTTCTAGACTTTTTTGCTCGAGTTATATATTTTTTTATTATAATTCGGTATATATTTTTTATTATAATTTTTCTGCAAAATGATCCTCAATTTGACCCAGTAAACCAACAACTAAAAGTCATTTTTATTGGTCCCAGACTTCAAGCCCGGCGAAAATTTATGTATTTGAAGTCCCGAAAAAAAACGAAAAATGACTCAGTGGCGACCCTAGAAAAGTCAAAATACATTGGGCCTATGGAAAGTGAAAGTAACTTTTTCCAACGTAGAAAAATGAAACTTGGTATATCCATAGGACACCTCAGGGCAAACAGAAAAGTCAAAGACAGCCACACCCTAAACTCAACAGGAAGTCCGCCATGTGGGGTGAAACGCATGGCCACTAAAATCGCACCCCTTGTGCAAAAAGATGCAAATCATTGTGTTTTAATCTAAATGGCCCCAAATTTGGTGAGTATCATCTAGACACATGTGCCAACCAAAGTTGTGACTTTGTTGTTGATATCTTATCGGCTATGGGTGTGGCAAGCCTGTAACGGGGTGGCCATTTTTGTGAAAATAAAACGTCTCTTAACTCTCAAACGCCTTCTCAGATCGAGTTGGACCCAAAAAGACGTTTGTGCACATTCATGACCTGAACACAAAGATATGTAAATAAAAGGGTTATCTTTAGAAATGGCTCTCCAGCGCCCCCTACAAACTTATATTGGGACCCAAGAATTTAGTTTGTCATAGAGACATGAAATTTGGTACACACATCTCTTATGTCATGAGGAGCATAAAAGCCAATGACAACCACCCCCTATCTATAAATGTGTTGCCATAGCAACGTCCCAAATATGTGGAAAAAGTCAATGGGAAGTGAAATTTTTAGTTTGTCGTAGGCAAATGAAACTTGGAACACACATCCAGTATGGGCTTATGAACAAAAAAGCCAATGGGGACCACACCCTATCACACACAGGAAGGCAGCCATTTTAAATTGAAGATGTGAACCGACTTAAAATACACCTCTTTTTTAAAAAACAACAAAAAATAGCTGCTTCATTCCACAGACACCAAACTTGGGCAAAATGAGCTAAACACATGTGTGTAAAATAGACAGGCGTTTTTCTTGTCGTTTTTGCTCGAGTTATATTTTTTTTATTATAATTTGGTATATATTTTTTTTATTATAATTTTTCTGAAAAATGATCCTTAATTTGACCCAGTAAACGTGCAACTAAAAGTCATTTTTATTGGTCCCAGACTTCAAGCCCGGCAAAAATTTATTTATTTGAAGTCCCGAAAAAAATATGAAAAATGACTCAGTGGCGACCCCTAGAAAAGTCAAAATAATTGGTTCTATGGAAAATGAAAGTAAATTTTTCCAATGTAGAAATACAAAACTTGGTACATCCATAGGACACCTTAGGGCAAACAGAAAAGTTTATTACAGCCATACCGTAAACTCAACAGAAAATCTACTATGTTGGGTGGAATACATGACCACCTAAATCGTACACTTTGTGCTAAAGGCTTTTCATCTTAACAGCTCCAAATTTGCTTTAAAGCACGACATGCAATCCTCCGAATATATGTGTCCCCGCGGTCTCAAGGGAGGCGAGGGCCTTTATCGCCGCTTGCGGCTTTAATTTATTATTATTATTTGAAAACCCTTAACACTTCACGTGTTCTATTGTGTAACAGGAGGTCAAAGAGGTCACATAGAAGTCTAACATTCTTGAACACAAAATTCATAATGCATTCATACACGGGAACAAAATATTTCATGGTTGAAGTTAAAACCTCACTGGATCCTTCAGCCTTTTTTAAATTTTTATTTATATAGCGCTTTTCCACCGACTAGGCCCGCCAGTCGAAGGACGGCCACTCTACCCACTGAGCTACTGCCGCCCTCTGAAAAATGTCACTTTATTTCGCTTTGCCAGCTCCTGAATCATTTCATACTCTTTTGAGCCAGGATGTACTCCAGTCTTATTTCTGGGTATTAGCTCTTTCCAGTAGTGTTTCCAGTTCCCTTTTTTGTCAGCTCCAAAACCAAACACTGTCACCTGCAAAACAAAGGCCTCCGTGAGTTGTATAGTACTGACCCTTTTTTGTCTTTTTTGTTTATAATTATGTTTAAAAAAAAATAAAAATACGCGTATGAATTGTCAATGAATTTATCAGATTTTATTCAGATAGACTTTAATAACTTTTGTCAGTTTTGTCTCATATCCATTCACAATCTGAAATATTGCATTCAAATGTATTTTTTTCTTCCAATAATGTTTTGGCTCAAGCTTTGTTTTGTACGCTTGATAAAGAAGCTGAGTTAGTTCTGTTTTTAGGTCAGGCATACGCTGTCTGTGTTTTAGGACATGACTATTCTTGGAACTGAATTTTTTTATTTGATAACATTATGTTTTGCAGTCCTAGTGTCACATATGTAATGGCCATATCCGTGGATTACCTTATCACAAATGTGCATGGCAAGAACCAAGGTCATAAAGCCAGTGGATGGGTATTTGCCCATCAGGTAAAGCCAGGATGTGTGGACGTATCTCATAAACCCAGGATTGACCACCATCACCTGTTACAAAGCACAGTTAGTCTTTATTCAATTATATGAACCTATTAGCTAGCCATTAATAATGCTAGTACTCACCAGATCCTTGTTAGCTTTGATTTTTTTTTTAACCGGTGCATATGACCTGAGGATGTACAACAAAATGTTTTATTCAATTTTTGTAGCATTGGCAACAGTTGGATGGTAATGTTTCTTAACACTTCTTATTAACAGACCAGTGTTACTTCCTGCAGTCTTTGTCAGAAAGGTCACATGAAAGTGTTGGTTGTCCTCACATTTGTGGAAGACCAAATGCACATTTTGGGACAAGAGGACAAGAAACTTTGTCGTTAGATTATTAGAGATCTGGAAACAAGCCCATGGACAGTGAACTGGGATGTCTCACACCTGAGATGCTTTTCTAAAGAAGTCACACACCCTGGAGCAAAACCTGTGTAAATAAATCACCTGACAAGACATTACATAACCCTTCTGTTGAAGACTGCAGGAAGTTAGCAGTCAAAACATGTCAAGGTGCGATACTCAAACACTGGTCTGTTAATAAGAAACTTTAAGAAAAGTTTACTTTTGTGAAGTGTTTTGACTAGCAATTGAAATATTTTGCTTCAATCAACATCCTTTATTTACTAAAACTATGTAACTATTAACTAGTATGACTATTACAAGTTGTTGTGGAAACTACTAGTCGAGATTGCACTCTACCACTTCTTCAAGAGTGAGTCAAGAGTTTACAACTGGACTGTATAATGTCATTAGCTGTTCATCATGCATAGTCTCCAATCATTGTTAAAACTAACTTACATTCCATGAAAACCAGTTTTAAAGGCATCCAAAAGCCATTGAAAATCAAGGATCTTAAATGGAAAAAGCACAAGATGAGTGGTGTTGTCCAAGTCCACAGCACTCTCGGGGTACATGACATGATGAGTTGTTTTGGTCCCGACATCTTCTTCAAACCCTTTGGTATGACCAAGGTTAATTCTAGACAGTACAAATTGAAGGGAATTATTTGTGTTTATACACATACACAAGGCCATTTATTTATATAGCACAATTCCTACACTCAAGGGGTCATTCATTTACAGAAATAAAAGACTAATTTAATGATTAGCTGTGAATATACCGTATAACAATGTGGTGTGCATCTATCTGTTTTCCATATTGGGATCCATTCAAGTTATCGGAGTTGCCCACAACAGCACATGTCAAGCAGCGATCCGGACTAGGCTCAGTCATAGCTGGCTTTGAGGGGAACATCTGGTAAACTCTCTTTGCTGTTGCTTTAAATTTGTTGAAGTCCGCCTTTTCAAGCTGTAAATTCTATAACATACATAGCAAGGGTGTCAGCCCATTTGTCATTAGCATTAAATTAAACTATGACATCTGCGTTTGTGATTGGAGTTGATTTACCTTCCACCAATTGTAATCCTCCTCTGTTAGATTTTCCTCTGATGTTAAAAAAGGATTCACTAATTTGTTAAATCGCAGCATAAACCATAAATCATTTTCTTCAACTTGTTCAGTGTCTTCAATCCCTTGAAAAATTAGGCAAGACGATAATCTCCAAATAGTGATAAAGAAAGTGGTGCACACCAGGCATACGGCTAACTTAACTTTAGCATTCATCTATGCATCGAGAAGCCCCGGGGCTGCAACCTGTAAGTGAGACAGTAGAAGGATACACAGGTCAGTTTGGTTTTGTTTCAAATACAATTATGCAAAGTAAATTCGATTTTTTTGAGTTGAAAAATAAACAACTGTCTGCGCTGTAACTTAAAATGTGTCGCCTGACATTTTGAGTTGAGTAATGCGTCATCAACAAACCAAAGCATAGTAGCTGTTACATATGAGTGTATCCAATCATCTTGCTTTGGGATTCAGAGACCTGAACGTTTCCCCTTTACATGTCAAAAAAACAATAAAATTTATTTTGAGAGTGTAATTTTGGGTCTATGATTTTAGGGTAAAAGGTTGCTTTAAGTCAGACAGTAACGTCATAATTGCCACTTCCAAAGTACAAAGTATATGAACACAAGTCTCGAAAAACTCAGACCATCAGAGGACCACATGAAAAAGAAAGGATAAGTTCACTATAGTAAAAGGTAAAAATAGTTCCATTAAAATCAATGTGTTTAATTTGTTTCTACTATTGTTTCAGACTAGACCAGAATAGCCTGGTCCATCAGGTTTGGTTTCAGGGGAAACTCCTCCCTCTATAAGCTCAGCTCTCTTACCAGGTGATCTCAGAATTGATAGAGTCTCTTGAAATTAGAGACAAAACGTCTTCACGTTTTAAATTGAGGGCAGATGCTTTTACTTCAACCTTTTTTCAAGATGTCCTGGAGGACTGAGAACTTTCACAGAAACGTTACTTATTGTTGTTATTGTAACCAAAGATAATAGCCAGGGGCTTCAGGGGGATTCCATTCCAATATAAACAAACTTTTTAAGTATATTCCAGTTAGAATGACATTGTTGGGCAATTTTCTTAAGTATCCTAAAGTCTCTTCATTTAAATATACTATATAAAAAATGGCATTCAAAATTACTTAAATGGAAAAAGCATTATTGATGAATGAAGTATTTGCAGACAATCCTGAGCTAATCCAGAACAGATATTTAAGTTGTCTGCATTTGTCACTAAAGCCTTTAGTGACAAATGCAGACAACTTAAATAAACAAGCGTGGACAGTGAACTGTGAAGTGTTGTGACTAGCAATTGAAAGTTTTTGCTTCGATCAACATCCTTTATTTACTAAAACTATGTAACTATTAACTAGTATGACTATTACAAGTTGTTGAAACTACTAGTCGAGATTGCACTCTACCACTTCTTCAAGAGTGAGTCAAGAGTTTACAACTGGACTGTATAATGTCATTAGCTGTTCATCATGCATAGTCTCACATCATTGTTAAAACTGACTTACACTCCATGAAAACCAGTTTTAAAGCCTCCATAAGCCCCCAATGGCTTATGGAGGCTTATGGAGGAGAGCAGATATGTAAAGCCTTTAGTGACAAATGCAGACAACTTAAATAAACAAGCCCTTTTATCCTATTGTCAGCATTGCTCAAACAAACAGTACAAAAGGAAATTTGATTTATTTAAACTTCTCTTTTCTAAATCACAAACTTTACAGTTCCAGTTCCTATTGTGTGTTATTTAAATCTGCCACTTTTTTGCCAAGGCAAGGATTCCTGTTAAGGTCTTTGATTTTTGGTAATGGTTTGCATTTACATAAGGTTTTCCCATTGTCATTTTACTATTTTACCAGTAAGTTCTGATCACATTTATTCTGCATTCTGAGAGCTCTCAGTGAAGTGAATTTACAAGTTTTATATTTTATGGTGATCCTGTCCCCTCTGTGTCCTACACCTGTGTCACAAATGTAAACTGTCAAAAGGACACGAAATATTAAAAGCCAAACTCTCAACAATAGTTGTAGGGCATAGTATTATATAAAGTACGTTTTACATCAATATATTGAGAAACAAATATGAAAACCTTTTTACCTGAATGAGTGAAATTCCCAAATGGACAGCAGCCAGAAAAGACAAACACCAGGAAGAGAGCTTCTTACTCTAAACTGTAAAACAATCTTAACGTAGGTCCAAGCTGGGAGGGGGCGGTGTCATCACCTGAGACAGGAGTATGGTGCATATACCACTCTCTGTTTGAGCCCATTCATACTTCCACAGCAACTCACTCCACAGACAGATTAACTGTAGCTGCAAACGGTCCAAACTAAGTAACCCATGCTGTCTTCTTTTCTGCGTAGAGTTAAGAAATAAAAGGTGATGAGTGGATTTGGCAGCACTGTTCGTTGTTTCTTGACATAACTGATTAACACTGTTGCTATTTCACTAAAATCCAAGCACAAAGGTAGATCCACAGCCTCGCCCTGTTGAGCTGGTAAAAGGTTGAAGGCCTTGAAATCGTGCCATGTCGAATGACAGGCCACGGAAAATATGTGCAAACAGAAACTCTCCGGACAACGACAAAAAACACGGGCGTAATTGTCCTCGGACGGGGAAGAAAGGGCAACTAACGCTGTGGTAGTAACGACGAGGTAGTAACGCAGTTGGCTGTTGTCAATAGTCTCGTGTCCAAAAGCTGCGTCCTTGTACTACGAACTTATGTCTTTGTTATCCAGGTAGACAAAATCTAACAATACCGGTCTGGGATACGTCTTATCACGAAACAGATTATAAACATATTATACTCCACAGTTCTTTTTTCCTTTCAAAATAAATGCCGTGCCATTTGACTGCAGTTGGAACCACTTTATTTTGGCGGAGGCAGAAAACGACACAGCATTAGAGCTGCACAACTTTATCTGATTTCACAAACCACAGCTTCCCCTCAACAGCAGCTCATACAGCAGGTTAAACAGTCAATACGATTAAGTCAGTCCAGACTGTAGGCCTACTTTAAATTTGGACATAAAAGGCATAAAAGGAAAGACTTCACTTTCCAGATGTAATTTTAATAAATCGAAATGATTTGAGTAGGCCTCTGTAATATGGGCTTTGGTGTTGGGCTCTGCTCCTGGAGCAGGACACATTTTCAGAAGGCTCCTTTAAACAACATGGTCCTGATCAGAATGCTGGTCTTTTCATTTTTACATGTATATTATTGCATTGTAATTTAGATGTATTTAAGAACAGAAATCAATAATCCACAACAAGATGGTCATCATATTAAAAGAGTCATGACAAACCCTTATGTCTTCTGTCTAACCACACTGAAAACCTTTATTAAATAGATTTCATTTGGTGATGTGGGACTAATTATTATTAATAAAAAATGACCAAACCTATTTTTTATTTTGCTGGCTTAGGTATTGCTGTATATGTATTACATGTATTTATTTGGTTTAACAGTGTAGACTACATAACACCAATAAAAATAATCCCAGATTAGTCTGTGTGGGACCAACAGCAGATTATTAAGGTTCACGTGAATCGGTCTCAGGACGTCTTATAAAAAGGTTGCTTCCAAACTTTCAGGACTCTGTCAGGACAGTAAAGATTTAAGCCAGAAAAGCCAGAAGAAGTCCTGCTGTAGCAGCAAGTGACTTTATCACACTTTAAACCACTTGGGTCTTCGACAAGACAAAGCACAGTGACAAACTGTAGAGAAAGACAGTTTCTATTTAAGTAGAAAATGCTGCTTGTTCTAAACACAACGTTTACTTCACAAACCCTTAAAAAGCCCAACGACAAGCAAACATTTCTACTTGAACAGCTCTGTTTTTAGCTCACACCAAAGTCTAAAACAAGTTGTTGAAATGTCACAGGTTAACTTGGGACTTAGCCACTAACAATTATTAATAATACTGCCAACTTATAATATACCATTGCATTACTGTATTATTTACTGTATTCCTGTATACATTATTGTACTGTTCCAACAACTTGCAATAATAACCTACCCTGGGACCTCTACAACTGCTTCTCAGCTCTGTACTGTGACAATATTATATTTTTATACATCTATTAAAATGTGTCAATTCTTGTGCAATGCTTGTGATTCTACCCCAGATTGTTCCACAATTTGACACCACACACAGACACACAAAAACCTTTCCTGGTAGTTCTTACAGCGTTTACTTTAAAGTCCCCCTAAGTTGATACCCTCGTTCTCTCAGACTGAATAGTTTTTGAGTATTTCCCAGCAGAATATCATTATTTGCCCTGTACATTATTTGTGCTGTGGCATGATCATTTTATTTTAATAATTTGGACCGACTGGCAAGGCAAGGCAATTTTATTTATATAGCACAATTCAGACACTGGGTAACTCAAAGTGCTTTACAAGAACAAAAGACAATTTACAAAATTTAGATCAAGAAACTTAAGAAAAATTAAAACATTTTAAATGAAAAGTGCAGATAAAGAACACTTTAAGTTGTAATGTAGGCAGAGCTAAAGAGGAAGGTTTTTAACCTTCCCTTGAACATTGTTAAAGTTGAGGCTGTTCCAGGTTTTTGCTGCATGAAACTTAAACATTGCTTCACCTTGTTTAGTTCTAACTCTGGACACGAGCAGAAGGCCTGTCCCAGATGTTCTCAGAGTCCGAGGAGGTTCATAAGCAACTAGAATGTCAGAAATATATTCTGGTGCTAAACCATTAGGAGACTTGTAAACCAGCAGTGCTGTTTTAAAGTCTATTCTCTGAGCAACAGGAAGCCACTGCAGAGATTTGAGAACTGACGTAATGTGGTTGTACTTCCTGGTTTTAGTTTGAACCCGTGCAGCAGCGTTCTGAATAAGCTGCAGCTGTCTTAACCCTTGTTTTGAGAGACCAGTGAGCAGGCCGTTACAGTAATCTAACCTGCTGGAGATAAAAGCATGGATAAGTTTCTCTAAGTCTGGTTGAGACATTATCGCTTAGACTTTGTAAATGTTTTTAAGGTGATACAATGCTGATGATGCAATTTACATTTACATTTACATTTATTCATTTAGCAGACGCTTTTATCCAAAGCGACTTACATTACATTACATTACCAGTGTTACAGTCACTGGAGGCAAGGTGGGTTAAGTGTCTTGCCCAAGGACACAACGACAGTATGAACTGTGGGGAGAGCGGGAATCGAACCACCTACCTTCCGGTTGAAAGACGACCGCTCTACCCACTGAGCTACTGCCGCCCAATTGACTTGATGTGACTGTGTGTAAATGTTCTCAATCATCCAGGTCATCTTAAAAAAAGGTTAAAGTAAAAGCAACTTAACTCAGTTTTCAAGGTGAAGACGTTTCATCTCTTAATTTCAAGAGACTTTTTTAATTTTGAGTTCAACTGGTTGGCGAGGAGCTTATATCTCTAGAGGAAGGGGATTTGACCCGAAACTAAACCTGATAGACCAGGCTGGTCTGGTCTCTAGTTGTTGGCCATGAAAGTTAAGTCTGACTCCTGATGTGAGAGTCGTTAAGGCTCAGTTGAGTCGTTAGTGACACTGCTCCATTCAGGTGCAGAGTCGTTAGTGACACAGGTAATGTGGTTGTTGTTCTAGGGTGCAACTCTTTTGTTTTAGGTTTCAACAAAAGATACATTTGTGGTCCATTTTCACCTGGTGTAAGTGAAATGTAAATCTGAGTGTCAAAATAATTATGCATAATTATGGTAGGATTCAAGATTCAAGATTTTTATTCGTCACATACAAAATTATATACAGCATATATAACCAGCAGTGAAATGTGAGTCAGGTCCGCTCCATGGACAGTGCAATTATTAAGGAAAACACTCAGATGAAAATATACATAAATGTAGCTATGTAAGAATGAAATAAAAGTAAACAATAAAAAATATAAGAATAAAATATAAAAAATGTGTAAATATAAAGAAAATGTGTAATGTGGGAATAAATCTAGATCGCAAAATAATGTACATGAATGTAAACTGTAGACTTAAATATTAAAAAAATGTACAGGGATGTACAGTGTGCATGTATGCATTTAGCTGTGGTCTTAAATATTAAGATACACAGGAAGGTGCAAGAGGCAAATGTGCAAAAACAGGGTGTCACTTGTCAGTGTGTCAGTGTGAGCAGACACATAACCACAGTTGCCGTTACAACATACGTGACATAGACAGACGTCAGACAGCAACAAGAATAATAGCTTCTAATCTTTGTGACAATAATTTTAATAATAAAGGAAGCATGTAAAGATTTAATAATAAGTGTCCCAAGATAGACCCATGTGGAAACCCACATGTCAGGGCCATTTGGTCTGATACACAGTTACCAACCAAAACAAAGTTCTTCCTGTCTTCAAGATAGGTCTGAAACCATTTAAGGGCAGTTCCAGAGATGCTTATCAATTCTTCTAATCTTTGTGACAGGATTCCATGGTTTACTGTATCAAACGCAGCAGTCAAGTCCAACAGAACAAAGACAGAGACTTTGACCACATCAGTGTTCAGACGGATGTCCTTTGTGACTTTGATAAGTGCAGTCTAGGTCTGTGATCTGCCCGAATCCTGACTGAAAAGGATCAAAGCAGTTGTTAAGCAATAGGAAAATGATATATATAGGACAACAGGACAATGACCCAAAACACAGCTAAAAACACCCAAGAATGGTTAGGCGGAAAACATTGGACTATTCTAAAGTGGCCTTCTATGAGCCCTGACCTCAATCCTTTTGAGCATCTTTGGAAGAAACTGAAACATGCCGTCTGGAAAAGACACCCTTCAAACCGGAAACAACTGGAGCAGTTTGCTCATGAGGAGTGGGCCAAAATACCTGCTGAGAGGTGCAGAAGTCTCATTGACAGTTACAGGAGTCGTCTGATTGCAGTGATAGCCTCAAAAGGTTGTGCAACAAAATATTAAGTTAGGGGTACCATCAATTTTGTCTAGGCCTGTTCCATGAGTGTATTTTTTTAAATAATTCCGTTGAAGCATGGTTGAAAATCAATGTCTGACTTTCATTGGTTAACATTCATAGAATTTTTATTTATTATTACTTTTGTCAGAATAAAGTTTTTTCTGTGACCATTGTGAGTTTTTCTTTCATTGACCGAAGGGTACCAACAATTCTGTCCACGTGTGTATGTTTCAACAACTTGCAATAATAACCTACCCTGGGACCTCTACAACTGCTTCTCAGCTCTGTACTGTGACAATATTATATTTTTATACATCTATTAAAATTTGTCAATACTTGTGCAATGCTTGTGATTCTACCCCAGATTGTTCCACAATTTGACACCACACACAGACACACAAAAACCTTTCCTGGTTGTTCTTAGATGTTTCATCTCTTAATTTCAAGAGACTTTTTTAATTTTGAGTTCAACTGGTTGGCGAGGAGCTTATATCTCTAGAGGGAGGGGATTTGACCCGAAACTAAACCTGATAGACCAGGCTGGTCTGGTCTCTAGTTGTTGGCCATGAAAGTTAAGTCTGACTCCTGATGTGAGAGTCGTTAAGACTCAGTTGAGTTGTTAGTGACACTGCTCCATTCAGGTGCAGAGTCGTTAGTTACACTCAGGTAATGTGGTTGTTGTTCTAGGGTGCAACTCTTTTGTTTTAGGTTTCAACAAAAGATAAATTTGTGGTCCATTTTCACCTGGTGTAAGTGAAATGTAAATCTGAGTGTCAAAATAATTATGCATAATTATGGTAGGATAAAGGAAGCATGTAAAGATTTAATAATAAGTGTCCCAAGATAGACCCTGTGGAACCCCACATGTCAGGGCCATTTGGTCTGATACACAGTTACCAACCAAAACAAAGTTCTTCCTGTCTTCAAGATAGGTCTGAAAGCATTTAAGGGCAGTTCCAGAGATGCTTATCCATTCTTCTAATCTTTGTGACAGGATTCCATGGTCCACTGTATCAAACGCAGCACTCAAGTCCAACCGGACTAAGTCAGAGACAGAGACCGCATCAGTGTTCAGACGGATGTCCTTTTTGTCAAAAACTAATGGACACGGTACTAAGTCCTCGTAAGCCACTAAAAAGTCCTGTGTGTCCGTGTGCTATTATTCTTGTTGCTGTCTGACGTCTGTCTATGTCACGTATGTTGTAACGGCAACTGTGGTTATGTGTCTGCTATGTCTGTACAATACCTTATTTCATTTTCCTGAAGATCATTGCGCCGAAATATGGCTGCATTGGTGTAGTCTGCAATCTTTGTGTGTCTATCTATGTATAAATTTAATATGTTGCACCGTTTGTGAATTCTGTGTAGTGTAGAACTATGTTGCATGAACATATCCGATTAATTTTAATAATTTTAATAATTAACTTCAAACATTCATTAAAATTAATTTCTAATTAAAAAGGAGGCACCACTCTGGTTTTGGACAGGTCCAAAGAAACTGTTAGGTTTAATCTAGTCTCAATAATCTGAAAGGAAGAGAATTCTTCTGGTTTTCAAACATTTCTTAATATAAACAGAGAAACATTAATGTCTTTTATGGGGGTTTATTAAAAATACACAAATGAATAATGGTGAATAACTTGATGGGAACAGGGAAAGGATTGGCACAACAAGGGATAAACACAAGTATAAACACATGGATAAACATTTGCTTTCAGAGGGTATCGTGAAACCAGGAATGTTTAGACCTGTTAATCTATACTATAGAAACTTAACGGAGGGGAATTTGAGGGAAGCAGCTTGGTCTAAGTCAGTGCTTTAACAGATTACGCTTCTCTGACGCCAGGCTTTGTGTGTGGGCCACGTGCGAAACTCACTCTGGTTGGGATCGGTGCAGGGAGACAAGTTCCAAAGTGTCCTCCAGAAAGTGTCCGTCAGAATTAAATAAAGTCTTTAAAAATAAACTGTGACTCACTGGAAAAATAGTCTCAGAGGTTGCCTTTTACTGGTTCAAACTTGCTTCTGCGAGTGCTCGTTTGGTGAGAGCAAACGCATGAGCAGGTACGGTCTTTACAAATAAAAGGCCAAAATGACTTCCGTCTGTAGTAGCCTGGGAGAAAGCATTTTAGCAGCTGCTTGCAGGAGGAAAAACTTTGTGTATCAAGCTAGGCTGGCAGGCTTTACACAAAGAAATTCTACTCGTTTCCACAAGGCCCGAAGCTTGGGGAGGTTCTTGGGAAGAACCTCCCAGGCGGCAGAGAGAAGGACGAGAGGCAAAAGCCGGAAGGGCAAGTGAGAGATTTTTGGCTAGCAGCCAGGAAATGCAGAGTATTATGAATATGCAGAATATTATGGAAACATTCATTACATTTCATTAAAATAAAACATGACCTGTTAAACAAGCACAAAAGGATGAGACAGTCATTTTGATCTCGTCATAACTCGACGTCCTGGAAAGCTGAACGATAATGGTTAGCGCATTACACAGTGTCTTTTATTCAAATTAATACAGAAATGTCTCTTCGATCAAGTCGAGGTCATTCGTCCATTTGACCACCAGGGGGTGGTGTTTCATCATTGTAGATGTCTATTTTCAAAGACATTCAACATGTCCATTGGGGAAAGAGAAATGTCCTGGGTAAAGCTGAATCAACAACTTTATCTCCAAGAACTTATGGTTAAAAAGACATGGCGCCAGGGTGTGGTACTGGTCCTGAGTCACCTTTGACCTCTGGTGACTGGCAGACCCAAGTTCCACTCCTTATGAAAGCAGAAACAAAGTCATTAATAACATTTCTTGTCCTTAACAAAACACTTGGGCCGTCCTCTAAAAGAAAACAGTGTTAACCAAGTCTTCACCAGGCTTCAGATACAAGCTTGTCTCTGAAGGCCTCTGGCAATGATAGAAACGACAGGACAGTTAATCCGTGGGGAATTCCGAGGGCTGATCTGCTACATCTGTTCACTGACAATGGCAATAAAACCTTCCTGATTCCTGAAGTGCCAGGAGACAGTGTAACGTCCCTTGCCCCTCTCTGCCTGAAGTCAGTGGCCATGTGTTACAAAGAGTCTCCACATTCAAACTTCTTGGAGTAAAAATCTCTTCTGATTTATCCTGGTATGCACATATACAATATATGCTCTCTAAAGTAAACCCCAGGATTCATTATCTTAATGTTGCACAAAGAGCTAACCTTTATGTGAATGTTTTATTTTTTTTCTGATGTTGTGATTGACACATTTCAGGATTGGCATGTAATGTTTTCTTCAGCCAAGTCCATCTTTATTTAAAAAATAAATCTCTAAATCTCTAGTTGTTGAGCAATGTAGCATCAAGACTGCTCTTCTTTAGGAGAGGCTTAATGACAGCAGTTTTAAAGGCCCTTGGAAATGTTCCAGACTGTAAGGAATTATTGACTATATCAGTGAGTTGTGGTAAAAAACTGCTTAGTACTGATTTTAGAAATCTAGTGGGTAAAACATCGAGGCAGCAGGTGGATGAACTCAGGCTGGAGACAGTTTTTTCAATTGTTCTGTCATTAATGGGTGTAAAATGTTTTATCCCAACCAAGGCCTTGAACCTTGTTGTTGAAAAACAATGCAAACTCATTGCATTTAGTGGTGGAAAGTAATTCTGGAAGAAGGGGAGCTGGAGGGTTTGTTAATCTGTTCACTGTAGCAAACAGGACATTTGAGTTGTTTCTGCTGATGGTATGGTGCGAGTCTAGCCCAGTGTGGGTTGTCTGGTTTCCCTTGTCTTTGTCTCCCTCGTGTGGTCATTTTTGTTCTTAGGTGTGGTTTCTGGCTTGTGGGAAAGGTTTCTCATCTCTCATCAACCACATTTCCCTGACAGAATGAACATTTCCTCTTCCTGATCACTTTAACCTTAACAGGAGGAGGAGGTGTTATTATTGTGTCTCTTCTGAACAACTGTAGGTTCAGCAGCAACTTTTGGAATTATGGACAGATGGAAAAAGACACAAGAATGATCAGATAGAGCAACATCAATCATGACATGACATCTGAAATATGAACACCTTTAGTAATGACCAGGTCCAGAGTGTGACCTCTGTTATGGGTCGGCTCATTACAGTTTTTCTCAATTGCTTTGGTGCATTTCTTAGATAAAAAGCAATTCTTGATACTATCTGTACAAATTACAAATCATCTAGTCACTTGTGCACATCATTAAAGCAATTTCTTATTCCTTTGAACAAATTGCAATTGCTTTTGTAAATGGTAAATGGCATGCATTTATATATCGCTTTTTTGCACCCTTCTCGGGCACAAAAAGCACTTTACATCGTGCTTCCACTCACCCCATTCACACACATTCACACCTGGGGCAGACAGAGATGGGGGCTGCCATACAAACAGCACTCAACCTTCTCCGACCACCACCAAACACACCTCTACAGTCACACACATTCATACACCAGTGCCACGGACACTGGAGGCAAGGTGGGTTAAGTGTCTTGCCCAAGGACACAACGAAAGTATGAACAGGGCAGAGGGGGAATCAAACCGCCAACCTAACCGCCTTCTGGTTAAAGGATGCTGACCACTGAGCCACTACGTCAATTGCTCATGTCATGTTGATCAAAATATAGTAAATTGTTCTCTGTTGAATAGTCTTACCCCTACAGGAATATGTAAATAGTACTGTTAAAATTGATATATGCCATAGATGTGCAGCCTTGTGCATTTTCATTACAGTAACTGTCATCCAAACTGTAGCCTAGGTTTACATCTGGTAATACTGTCAGTATTGACAAGTACACAGTTACATTGACAACATGCCTAAACATTTTGACGAGCTTGTTGAACAATGACTCAATGACTTATCATTCTGATGGCACTGACATGATTGTTGGCATCTATTACATTTGAGAGATGTACTAAGGACTTTTAGTGACTGACTAGCTTCAGAAACATATCTGTTGTATATTGCAGTTTGTACAAATTGTTCTGAGAAATGCACTTATTATTTTGCACGTTAGGGATGATTTGAAAAACGCACCAAAGCGACTGAGAAAAACTGTAACATGCTGACAAAGACCAAAAGTATCAAGAATAGTAGAAAGCTCTTTGGAATTCCTGTCACAAACATTATCCACATGCACATTAAAATCACCTGATATGACTATTTGTTCAAATTCTGTGCAGATAACCGAAAGCATTTCAGTAAACTCATTAATAAAATCATGACATTGTTGGGGTGGTTTGTAAAGAACTACATATAAAATAGATGGAGAAAACCTCAACTCCATTTTGAATGATACATACTCAAATGAAGAAAACTCCCCAAGTGATAACTTCTGGATAAGAATATTATCCCTAAGAAAGGAAAATACACCCCCACCATTTTTGTTTTCCTGCATTTTGGATACAAATTTGAAATGATATGTCTTATTATGTTTCTGTTAAAAACATCAAATCAAGCTTTTATGAAGTTATAAAATCATTAATTAAAAATGATATGTTACCCAAAGACCTGACATTGAACACTGCAACGTTCAAGTCCGTTTGAGCAGGACCTGACTTTATCTGTTTGCAGGGGATTTGATTCAGATTTGTCTGATTAGACAAAGGATCCTTGGCTGGTGAGGCAGGAGTGCTTTTTTGATGAATAATGAATAATGATGATAATGACTAATAAATATGTTTGTTCAGTATATCCAACCTTATGTATTGCCCTTATTGCAAATTTTTTTGTAATATTGATAGTGGATGTAATGTGGTTTTGAAGTTATTTCCCCAAGCTTCAACGCAATGGGTAAAGTATGGTAGTACAAGGGAACAGTAAGGTATATGTAGGGAACTGTTCTCCAGAAACTGTTTTTTAGAAATTTTGTTTACAATTTAGATGTTTTTGGATATTTTGTTCTGTATGTGCCTGATGTATGGTCTCCAACTTTAGTTTGTCATTTATAAATACTGGTTTTGGTTTCAGTTACCTTTTCAATCTATCAATATTGTTAATTTGAATCTGTATGAATATTGTTAATTTGAATCTGTATTTCTGTATTCTTTCTACAATTACCATACATTGTTAACTTTGTTTTACTAAAATTCAATGATAATTTGTAACTATCCATCCATAGTTTTAATTTATCAATTTTTTTATTCACCACATTAATAAGAACTTCATAATTGTTACTCAAAATATATTTGTATCATCAGCAAATAGTATATATTTAAATTATTTTGGATGTTTTAAATAAATCATTGATATACTGTACAAGTTAAACAGTTTAGGGCCCAAGACTGACCCCTGGGGGAGGGGCCAGGTTCCTTGACCGATATATTCATTTTCTAAACCATCTCAACCTGGCCTCCCTAACTTTGGTGTAAAACGCAAAGTGCTTGGCGGATGGCGCACTCATTTTCAGGGCATGTATTTACATGTATTTACATGTATTTACATGTATTTACATGTATTTACAAGCTGACAAATAACATACTTGACAACAGCTCGTTAAATTCCTTTCAGACTCGGGGAAACTTGCGTTTGCTGTAGGTTAGAAGTTAGTTAGAAGTACGGACCGATCTTTTTTTTCTCTTTTCTGCTTATGGTAAACGTACTTTGCAAAAGGGCAACAAAAGTATCAGACTCAGCAGGTGTCCCGCGCTGCCTCCACTGAGGCTGGATTATAACGACACTGGGTCTGGGGCTTGGTCTGGATATTGGTCTTGGGACAATTGAAGGCTCTGGGCCAGCTTTCTTTCTCCAGTGCTTTTTAACGAGCTTATTGTTTAACATAATATCATTAATATTTTTTCCTTAAAATAAGAGTTATGGCAACATGTATATTCATTCTGTTACACATTTAAATATTTAAGATGTGGTTGTCAGCAACCTTTTCATACAAAAAAAAACAATATAATCTTTCATCTTGGAGTATTTCTTTTCCAGCTCATGGAAGGGTCTCTTTCATGCCTAGATGCTGTAAACTCTGTTGGCAAGTCCAGCTAAACAGTGAATATTTAGAGGCGTTTCATTGAAATCAGGGCGGTTTCAGTCCTGGATTTATCAACAGCCCGTTGTGCGTACACCAGAATTGACCTGGTACACACAGTTTCAAAAATCCCACATGCGCTCTGTTGTATGACCACTTTTACTCACAGAGCTGCACCTGTTTTTACGCAACTTTGATAAATGAGAGCCACTGTGAGTAAAGAGCATTTGTGTCCAACTTAAAGTTGTGTAAAGGTTCATGTAGATTTTGATTTTTTTTAAGTTTAAGTTTATTTATATAAATGGACAAACATTAGCCTGTAATTCAAATACATATGGGAACAGTTGACGTTCAGGATAAATGGAACTGACTTTTGGGACGGTGATGAAAATACATTTTCATTTACTTTAACCAGTCCTACTAATTCTGCATTACACTGAGGACATACAAATGCATCCAAATTAAAAGCTGGGCTCTTAAATGTTAAATTTTAAAAGCTGCCACAGATTATTTAGAAAAATTAGAAGGAAGACATTATCAAATTTGGTTAAGAGATGAGGCCCCTGTCCACAGGGTCAGCAAAAACAGGACAGACTAAAAAACAAAAAACAAAAAAATTGTAAACACATTAACAGTTTGTCTTCATTGCAAATAATAATAATTTCAAATATCCTTTTGCCTTATATGGGCATAGCCCATCTCCACAGAAACAAAAATGCTTTGAAGACAATTCCAGAACTGGGTGTCACAGAATGTTCAGTGACAAACTCACTCAGACTCAGTAAGTGACAGATCTCAGAGAAAGATGGTCAGTCAGAAGTGTTTTCTGTGAACAATATTGGTATTTATATTTCCTCATGGAGAACCAGGAGAACAGAAGGTCTTTCCACCAAAGCACCAGGAGGAGAAGGGGCACCTTCAGTTATGGAGACAGACAGGTAGAACTGTTCAACTTCTCACACACTTTCACAGATGAAGTGGACTACATCAGAAATCTTTTTGTCTTTCCTAAAAAATCATATCTGTAACATTATAAACCACAGTAACCGATTTTACAAAGGAATATTTTTGTAGATTTTAACCTGTTTTTGTCAAATGGCCAGTATATCTGACAAAAATTGTTAGTGGATATACTCTGTCATTTGCATTTTGGTACAGCCAGTAATTTAAGTATGGTCTGTAACTCTTAACTGTACCAGTGTCCTGAACATCTCTCTCACCGATGTTTTTGTCCTCAGTCCACGGAGGAGCGACTGGAGGAGATAGAGAGGAGGCAGAGCGTGCACATGACTGCGCTCAGTCAACAGGCCTTTGGTCTGTCGGCCTCACAGAGTGCACGCACCGAGGCTGTCCTGCAGAGGCTGGGGCTGAGGAGTCAGGACGGGCCCCTGCCCTCCTCCCAACTTGCCCTTCAGCTGTTATCAGGAGGAGCTCAGGGAGCAGCTCGTCCTCTGATGGAGACTGGAGCAGGACTCCTGACAGTCTCAGGGCGGACAGTCAGACTCCTGAGGTGCTGAGGAGACTGGGTCGATGGACACCTAGTCCCACAGTCCCACCACAGCCCCTGCCCCGGAGGAAGGCATCCCGCCTTCCCACATTAAAAACAAAAGGAGAAGGTCAGTTAACCTGTCGCAGCAGATATTATTGGTTTATCTGGTGTATTGGGCGTCAAGTCTTTTACCAATGAACTATATCAGAAGTTATTAACAGCAAAACTTCTCTGACACTTTGTAAAACAGTTGTTGTTGATGTCCACAGTGAAGGTGGTGGCAGGATACAGGCTGCTCACAGCCTCCAACCAGATGAGGGCTCTGCTGGAGACAAGCCAGCGCCTCCAACACAGCTGCCCTCACTGTGGTCAACCTGCAGGGGCTCAGGCCCCTGCATTTCATACAGGAATACCTTGCCCCCCCCCTCGGGCTCCTGTCCATCAGGTCCCTGTTGCTCAGGCTCCTGTTCCTTGGGCCCCTGTGGTCCAGGCTCATGTTCCTGTCTTTGAGGTTCCTGTAGTTCCGACTCCACCCAAAGGTGGAACTAGAGCACCAAGGACCCGAAGACCTCATCCAGGGCTAAGACTGAGGCCTTCCTTTCAATCGGGTTTGTTCACTTCTTTTATTTGTTTTTATTTCACTTATTTGTTGAACTGCTGCTAGTCTATGCTTTATTATTTAATATAATCCCACAGTTTACTGTGCACCTACATAAAAATGTATGTAATATATTATTAATAGTGCTCAAATTAGGATACTGAACAGCTGATTTGTTGTGTATTTCTAACAGACAAACTGACTCTGAACAAAGAGGAGGCCCTACAGGCCCTGTTGGAGAACAAGGCTGAGTCTCAGCCTTATGACGACCCGTCCAGGCGTCTGGCAGAGTGTTTTGATTGGCTGGAGAGAGACGACTGGTAATGCTCTTTTAACTGTAGACATGAATGTCAGATGGATGGCAACTGTTTGTATGTGTTGTACTGCTTTGTATTAAGACTGTGTTTTTTACACAAACAGGCAGGAGAAAATGTCTGCTCTGGACACTCTGCAGACTCTCATCGTGCAGCACCAGGACACAGTCCTTACCAAACTTAAGGTCTGTCTGGTGCTGATCGAAGTAAGCTCTTTCTCTGAGCTTCTTTCAGAGCACATTTAAACAGTGTCCAGTGTATAAGTGTTTGTTTGTCCATCTCAGGTGAACAACTTGCGCTCGTCTGTGGCATGTGCTGCTGTGGACACCATAACCATGCTCTACCTCCACCTCCAGCAGATTATGGACCCTGAGGTGGAGACGACGGCACGTGCCTTACTGCTGCGGCTGGCCCAGGGCAGGGATACTTTCATTAAGGAGAAAGTCAGCGTGGCCCTGGACGCCCTGGTCCAGAACTGCAGCTACAGGCGGGTTGTCACTGCGCTGCTCAACTCAGGACACAAGTAAGAAGCTACATCCTTTTACATCACATTCAGACTGTACTGTAGGACATGAATATGTAGCTATTGGATCAGTTTGTAACCTCACTTTGTGTTTCTTTAGTCACTGTTTTATTGGGGTGAGGGCCAGCACTGCTGAACATCTGGGCCAGCTGGTGGACAGCATTGGAACGGACGACCTCTTTGCCACCGGGAGACTGTTCAGCGAACAGTTGGTCGTTGCTGTTTCTCAGATGGCCGTAGATGCTGCCCCAGAAGTCAGGTAAGAGATCGAGTTGTTGCTGAAGATAATGTTTTGATTTATTTGTTGCCCTAAGATTGAGCTGATTGTAAAATGTTTTGTGTATTTCACAGGCACAAGGGACTAAGAATCCTGAAGGAGTTTACACAACACCAGGACTTCATTCAGATTTGGAACCAAAACGTCCCTTTAAAAGATCAAGGCCCCTTAAACAATATCCTTAAAAATCTAAAGTAGATTTTAAAGACAGTGCATCACACATCACTGTCAGAAAGTCTCAGCTGAACTCCTTTGACTTTGTGTTGAGACAGTGTCTGCTCATCCTTTTGCTCTTTTAGTAAAGGATAAACAACTACCAAAGACAACTAAGACAAAAGCCATAGCTAAGTTTGTGTCTCTCAATCTGTCAAATACAATCCAAAAAAAGGGAAAGTGGACATATGAAGCAGAATTGTAGATTCAGACTCTGTTTGTGCTCCATGACAGGAAAAGAGCTGGTGTTGTCATAGTGACCTTTGACCACGACAGCTCTATAAATGTTACGTAGTATATTGAGAGTCTGATCCTTCATGTTGTGCCTTTGTGTCCACTTTCCTTTCTCTTGGACCGGCTTTGACCGTTTGAACGCTAAAAAGAACTTGGCTGTAGTCTTGATCTCGTTGGCAGTTCATCGTCACCTTTTAGACGTACTTATCTTTCACAAGAAGACCAATAAGACAAGCAGCTCTCAAATGTCTCAAAAGGTCTAAGTTATAAAGTCAGTGGAGATCAGCGAGTTTGTATGAGGCTTAGTGATGTGCAATAGCTCTTATTGTTGCTTATTGTCTGGCCACAAATAAATTAATAAAAGTCAAAATTGTGTCAAACCACTCATTGATTATTATTCCCAGAATTATCCTGTTGGCAGCAGAGTTCTGGGAATAAACAGTTCATAAATGTTGTCATATGAACAGGAAATAGGTTGTATCTGGTGCAATGCGACTCAGAAAATGGCCAGTGGTGTACTCTCTTTAAAAATAACGGGGCTCCTGGTATCGTACGTTCAATGACTTTGAGGTAATGTCAAATCCAGTTTCATAATAGGATCATCAGCTCAGAACTGAAATTTTTACTTAGGTTCTAGTCTGAGCTGAGAACTAGCATTTGTGCTATGGTTTGACTGAGACTAATTTGTTTCTTTCTTCTTCTTTCTTTTTTCTGCAGGTGACTCCGGGCCACACCTGGGTGTTTCCAACTGATCTCAAAGTGTGCTGTAAAACTTTTATATCATCAATAAAGTATTCATAATAAAACCCAGATAAGCATTATGTTATTGCTATGTCTGGTGATGTTTCATTCAACAGCCAAATATCAACAGATAAACTGTCTTATTGATATACTGTAGATCTTAAACATATGGTGTTTAAATATATTCTCATGAAAGTGGGACCAAAAGTTTTGGTTCAGTCTTTAAAGTTTCTAATGTTATTTGGAGCTGTAATATTCCTGCAGTGTTCAGTTTGATCACAGCATGACTGAACATGGGACTGTTTTCTTTATGCATTTTAATACTGAGTTAATTTGTAAATATTGTCTTAAGTGGATAAAACCAAACAAAATCTAAACCAGGTAACATGTTCATTCGTTTCACAACACAGGTTATTCACTTTCTCTTTCAACCCAGGAGTAAACCCATAACACAGTTAACAGATAATCACTGAAAGCAACATGGTCACAGCTCAAAACTGAGAAGTCATTGTATGAATGAAACACAGACCAAAGCACAGCAGCACAATGGCAGAGTGGTCACAGCAAGAAGGTCCTGGGTTCAAAACTGTGTGGAGTTTGCATGTGTTAAAATAATTGTTTGGTTCGTATCTCAAATGAGACGACAAAGTAAATTACTTAATACGTTTACAGCCCATGAAGTTTGCTGTATACTCCAGGGTCGTGGATTGACGTGTAATGAGCTGACGTGTCAGTCATAGATGTGATTGAGTCTCGGTCAAGCCTCTCCCATGGTCCCTCTTAAGTGGTCGTCGTGTAAGGGCGCCGCCATGCACTGCACTGCAAACATCCCTGAGCTCTCCGTTTGTTCAGTTCAGAGTGATGTCACAGGAGGAACTATGTTAATATTAGCTCTTACTGGTGGATATAGTTATTGTCCAAGCTTTTTTTAACTAGTATACAGTTAGTTAGTAGTTAGTTTTCATCCATGTAAAGAACAAACAAATAAAATCAACATCATATGAAACATGATAAAGTCATGGTTCTCATCATATTAAACCACAAAAGTCATTAAGCTTCCATTCACCACAATCACACACCATCACACAGGGCATTTTATTATGAATTTATGCATGAGTACATACATAGGGTTAAGGTTAAACTATGATAAAATAATTATTCCTGGTGATTCATTGGAGTTTAATGCATGAATTTATGACACAGCCTCACCCCCTAATCTAAAGTGTTTAGAAAAAAAAAAAACAGGAAAAATGGAAACCTGGAAACATTTCACTTGGTTATTTAAAGTTAAGCTTAGTGAAAGATGGTGTTGAGTAATTTGCTTAATAAACATCACAACTAAGGACTACAACAAATACAAACTGTAGGATGTGCTGCAGTTGACAGAAAACCTTTGTCTGCAGACAGACTCCCAAACCACACAGTTATTCCAAAAGTGAAATACTTTCCACGGCAGCTCGATTGTTGGAACCCGGTCATGTCACAAACCGTATACAATAGAGCTCAAATTTAGGAGTTTAAAATCTTATGTACAGGAATGTGTACTAAGTTGGACTAATGTGCTTTTTCTAGGTGCTGTGCATATTTACGTTTATTTATTTTGTCTTTTTCTTTATATGTGTTTGTCTCTTAATTATTTAATTAATAATAAAAAAGTAGGTAAAACCTATAACATGAAAATTATAAAAAGTATTGTGCCTTTATTGCATTACAAAAAAATGCTAAATGACTAAATGTAAATCAAAAATCATAAAAGAAAGCCAATACAGTTCAATTACATTAAGTAATACGAGCATCACTAAAGTCAAGTTACAACAAATGTAGTAAAAGGTCCTGTGTTTATTGGTTGATGCAGGTCTAAAATGCAGCATTTAATTAATACAATGTTTTTTTATTTTATTTACTATTTTACTGCCTTTGTAACATGTACCACATTTTTTATCCCACACAAACATACACCTTGTCCCGCGTTTATTTAGTTATGATCTGGTTATTATTTGGTCATGATCATCCTGAGACATGTTAAAGACTACACACAGTTCAAAACAATACCCCAAAGTTAGATTTATCAAACACAAATGGTTGAATAGTTATAGCTTAAAGAACTATGCCACAATTTTGGCCACACCCCAATTGTTTTAAACCCTTAAAATCTCACAAACCCAACAAACTTCAAATTTTACAAACATGTTATTTAGTGCATGTACAACAAATATGCCAAGTGGGTTTTTCTTCAGGAGATCCTGTGTAATGAGCCTATAGTCAATCTAGAAGGCAAATGAATGAGCTCCAGTTTGACCTCCAGGATATATTTTCTCAACACTATCTTTGACTAAGCTTTTCTTCAAATAACCAACTAAAGTGTTTCCAGGATTACTTCCTGTCTTTTTTTTTCTTCATCCTAATAATAATTAATAAGGTCATTTTTTTATTTTATTAAGGCCAAAAACACAATAACGTGATAGTTACACCTGCCCCAGGACCAGGGTCTGAGAGTGCGCATCAGCAGATGCCCAGATCCATGAGTGAATGCACCGCATGTTGTAACTTATAGTATAGTATCAGCATTATACTGAGATCCACTGATTAAAAGCCTTCTTAATAATGATTTAAACTTAAGTAGTTTTTTCCAGTATCTGTACTTTACTAAGTGTTTCCATTCAGGGATACTTTTTACTTTAACTTCACTACATTTCAAAGTCAAATATCTTACTTTTTACACAATTACATTTTGCAAAATTAGTCGTTCCTTTTTATTTATGAGTGGATAGAAAAAAAATAAAGAGGCGTCCACCACTGATGTTAACATAACTCTGGCCCGTCGATGTGATTGTTCATTTAGTGCAGTCTGTTTCACATGAACACGCTCTGAGTTAATCAGAGAAACCCAGGGTTAACTTCCCTGTTGGTAACCAGCCTTATGATAACACCTATCCAGACTGCAATTGTAAAGTTTTGTCTAACAGGCAAAAGAAAAAATATGGGGTAGGTCTTGCAGGCCTTGTAATACAGAGCCCTGGGGCCAGTACTAGAAGGTTCGTATCTCAACCTTAACTTTCTCTGGAGCCGTTCTGCACAATGTGCCTAATGAAAGTAAACCTTTGTAATAGCTTTTTGATACCAAAATAAAAACTCCAGCTACAGTACAGGCCTTAGCACTGTGCACTTTGTTAGCTAGATGCGGTTTGCAATTTTAATACAAATAAAAATGATATTAAAGTATGTTCACAGACCTTAGTTGTAGTTTGGTCTGTGAAGATCTGTAAACACACTTTAACAGGGTATCCACAAAGGAAGACACTGCTTAATAAAAAGAACATTGCTGCACGTCTAAAGTTTGCAAAAGAGCACATTGACACTCCACAGTGGTATTGGCAAAATGTTTTGTGGACTTATGAAACTAAGATTGAACTATTGGGAAAAATAGAAAGTGAACAAGTGCCAGCTGTGACTAAAAACCTAGGGTTAACCAGGAAGTTATACCTTTGTAGTACAGGGCCCAGGAGTCTGTGCTTGTCAGTTTGTTATTCTTTTTTATCTCCATATTTTATCTCTTTATCTTGCTGGGCCCCCATTGGTACGGGGGCCCAGCAAGATGGTTTGTACCCAGGGCCCAAAACTTGGTGCTACGCCGCTGGCAACGGCTTTTCCACTGCTATTTTGAATGTTGAATGAGTGTGTTCAATAAAGACATAAAAGATCTGAATTTTTTTGTGTAATTTTTGTGTTATTTTTAGACATATTATGTTTGTCAAATTTTATTCAGAAAACCATAAAATTCCAAAAGGTTCACATAGTTATTGTTGCCACTGTATATATTTTATTGTTAAATAGCTCATGAACATTATTGGGTTATTTTTGCAGTTTTGTTCCCAATCCCCCAAAAAGTTTTGTTCTATGGGCTTCCCACCTGCTGTCAGCAGTGATGATCCACTACTAATTTGTAACAGTTAAGAGAAAGTGCAACGTTTATTTAAGTGGGTCTTTCAATATTCAATTTAATCTTTATTTCAATCTGTTATAGTTAATCATCAAGTTGATTATTAGTTCAGAGCTTTACCAGCCTTTATAAAATGTAACCTTTCCTTGTTTGGCCAGCTCCACAATTATGTCATACTCAACAGAACCATGATGAGGTCCTGTTTTGGATTGAAGTATCTCCCAATAATGACTCCAATTTCCATCACTGTCAGCTCCAAAACCAAACACGCTCACCTGTAAAACAAAGACCTTATTAATAAACAAAATTTGAACAGAGAATTTTGTATTTTTGTATTTTCTGGGGTGTAAACTAAGACTTACCTCGTCACAAATGTGCATGGCAAGAACCAATGTCATGAAGCCAGTGGATGGGTATTTTCCATTGTTTTGAAGCCATGATTCATGGACATATTTCATAAACGCTGGATTGGCAACCATCACCTGTTATAAAGAACAGTATACCTTAAGCCATAATTCTCTGTGGCCACAAATAAATACTGTAAGCACTCACCAAATCATTGTTAACTGATTTTTTTTTCTTCAAACGTGCATTTGACCTAAAGAAATACCAAAGCTCCAATCAGCATCCAATGGGCCTTCTCTATTACAAGTAAGAAGGTAGAGTAGATGATATTGCATACACTTTTGTAAACACTCCTATTTAACACATCACAGTTTACCAAACCCAAACACACTCTTTGACCTTGTTAGCCTGCAACATTGAGGACAAGTCTTATTTGACATGAACATGCCTCATAGTATGTTATGGTCAGTGAGCAACATCTGCAGCTGTAGTTGCTTGGCTAATCTTTCTCCCCGTTCAGGAGCCTTTTGACAATGTTCAGCTCGATATAAAATCTTCAATTACAACTTTTTTACACCCACTACTGTTGCTGCTAGTTTGAATTTCCACGTTGGAGAATCATAAACTAGCTGATGTAATGTAAGACCAAGATCCTGAATTATTAGTGTCTGCTGTCAATTTTCAACAGACATTGCTCATTGGTGGGTATCCCCAAAAATGTTTTTTGCTTTAGAGTTTATTTATTTATAAGGCCTATAGAGTAAGCACACAACAACCCATGTCTATCATGTTTCGCATGATCAGATCTGACCGGTTGGCTGTGCAGGTTAGACTCTTTTTTTTAAATAAACACTACAAACACAGACATTTTAGAAGGTGTCAGTGGCCTGGCGTTTCTTTATACGTCTATAGGGAAAATGCTCTTTGGGCCAAATGGGATTTTTTTTTTTTTGCTGCTATTGGTGGCGTTAATCCATCCATCCTATTGTACATTCATAATTTACAGTTTTTCTCAGTCGCATTGGTGTGTTTTTCACATCTAACATGTGCAAAATAATAAGTGCATTTCTCAGAACAATTTGTACAAACTGCAATATACAACAGATATGTTTCTGAAGCTAGTCAGTCACTAAAAATCCTTAGTAGATCTCTCAGAAGTAAATATTGATGCCAACGATCATGTCAGTGCCATCAGAACGATAAGTCATTGAGTCATTGTTCATGAACAAGCTCGTCAAAATGCAAACACACATTTCACTGTAAAACATAAAGGTGGGTGTGAAATACAAGTGGACTACTGTAATATGAAGCATTATAGGAAGTATATAGTATACTGCTTATATACAGTAACAGTGTTCTGTACATTGGTGGACATACCTGTTCTCTCTTCGAAACGTTTGAACTATTGAGGACATGGTTGAACACTTTACATTGCTTGAGTGAGGGTCAATTTCACCTGCACGATTCATCAATTCATGTTTTGTACAAAAGGTCTAATAGAAATGTGTAAAACTATGCTTGACAGTTTAAGACAAATAGTTTAACAATTTTGCATGTAATGGCTTATGCAAGGAACTAATGCCTAAATATTTTGAGGGGTAAGACTATTCAACAGAGAACCATTTACTATATTTGGATCAACCTGACATGAGCAATTCAAATGTGTAAAAAAGCTGACACTTGTACATTATCAATTGCAGTATGTACAAAAGTAATTGCAATTTGTTCAAAGGAATAAGAAATTGCTTTAATGATGTGCACAAGTGCATAGATGATTTGGAATTTGTACAAGTAGTATCAAGAATTGCACTTTTTATCTTAGAAATGCACCAAAGCAATTGAGAAAAACTGTAAATCAAGTTTATGCACAGCCAGACATTCAGCCTCCGGTTATCTGCCTAGAACAGGGGTGGGCAAACTAAGGCCCGGGGGCCACATGTGGCCCATTGGGCTGTTCAATGTGGCCCACCAAGTATTTTCTAATATTTTATTGATGATTAAACACTGCATATATTTTTCCTTTTCCTTCAATATTTTGCAGCAACTAGTTGATTACAGTATATGACCTGCTCCAAATGGTAAATACCCTTAACTCCACAAGAGTTCCATGTTCTATGGAAAAATAATTGTCCACCCTAGCCTAGAAATAACAAACTAACAACAACTCGCACATTATCTGATTGGCTTATTATTCTTTTTTGCTACACTGTCAGGATTCATGTCTGTTTAATAGTCTAAATAAAAAATATAACCTTTTCCCCCTGTCTGGTTCCGAGTCCTTTTTCCCTGTCTGGTTCCGAGTCCTTTTTCCCTGTCTGGTTCCGAGTTCTTTGTTTCCCTGTCTGGTTCCGAGTTCTTTTGTTTCCCTGCCTGGTCCCGAGTTCTTTTGTTTTCCCTGTCTGGTCCCGAGTTCTTTTGTTTCCCTGCCTGGTCCCGAGTTCTTTTGTTTTCCCTGCCTGGTCCCGAGTTCTTTTGTTTTCCCTGCCTGGTCCCGAGTTCTTTGTTTTCCCTGCCTGGTCCCGAGTTCTTTTGTTTTCCCTGCCTGGTCCTGAGTTCTTTTGTTTTCCCTGCCTGGTCCTGAGTTCTTTGTTTTCCCTGCCTGGTCCTGAGTTCTTTTGTTTTCCCTGCCTGGTCCTGAGTTCTTTGTTTTCCAGCCTGGTCCTGAGTTCTTTTGTTTTCCTGCCTGGTCCTGAGTTCTTTGTTTTCCCTGCCTGGTCCTGAGTTCTTTGCCTGCCTGGTCCTGAGTTCTTTGTTTTCCAGCCTGGTCCTGAGTCCTGAGTCCTGCCTGAGTCCTGCCCCTGCCTGATTCTGCCCCTGCCTGAGACCTGCCCCTGCCTGATCCTGAGTCCTGCCCCTGCCTGATCCTGAGTCCTGCCCCGTCTGAGAACTCCCTGTCCAAGTATCCTGGGTGCCCCATGTCTGAGTCTGTCCGTCCCGGCACACCTGTTTCCCCCCTAGTGCCTGTCCCGGCACCACCTCCCTCCCCGAGCCCCCCGTCCGGCCGACCAGTTCCGAGGGCCGGACCCGACGCCTCTGTTATTCCCCGAGCGCCCCGTCCGGCCGACCAGTTCCAAGGGCCGGACCCGACGCCTCTGTGTCTCTTTGAGCCCGTTCCCAATATGTGTCCTGTGCCAGTGTCTAATATTCTTGGTTCCCTCCGTCCTGACCCCCTCCTCCCACCCAGGTTATGTTCAGAGATTGTTTTTCGGTTAGGGGATTTTAGGCTGCCCAGTGTTCGGCCTTTAAGGAAGGGGGGGGGGTACTGTCAGGATTCATGTCTGTTTAATAGTCTGTCTGTTTTGTTAGTTTATATTGTGTGTTTTGGTTTCTGATGTTATATTTATTGTATTGGAATTCTTTGTTTTGGATTGTATTAGTTATGTTTGGTTATATTGTGAAAATGTCTTGACCCTGTCTGTGTTTGTTTATTGACGTCCTGCCTTGTGTCTTTCCCTCCTGTGTGATTGCATGCTCCGCCCTGATGTGTTTCTGTCCCTTGTTGTCTGTGTATATTTATGCCTGTGTGTTCCTCTGCTCAGGGCCAGGGGCCTGTTTCAGAAAGGAGGTTAAGTGAAAACTCTGAGTATGTTTACCCTGAAATGAGGGAAACTCTGGGTTTTCCGTTTCAGAATGGGAGGTAAATCAACCCCAAGAAAGCAGAGTAAGTCAAGCCCGTTTCTGAAAGAGAGGTAACTTATACTCAGAGTCAGTTACCATGGTAACTGACTCTGTGAACCTAACCTGGTCGGGAGCAGGTTTTCTTCAGTAAACCCAGAGTTTATTTCGGTGTCCTCCCCCTTTTTAAAGAGGAAGTGGTATTTAAACACCTCATTCATTCTTTCGATACATTCATTCATTGCGCACATTTCAGTCACGCAGAGCGGATCAAATTAAAGTGAATGAAATGGCATGTCCTTTTATGGACGATCCTGTGGATGAAGAGGCTGCATTAATCCGTAGGGGAGTTACATTTACGTCGGAGAGGATTTTGAGGCCCAGAGTGGATTTTTTGTCATATCCATATTCATTTTTATTTGAGCGGTACCGTTTTTCTTTACAGTCAATAAGATACATCCATAATCTCATCCATCCTTACATCAGAAATATCAGCCATCGCGCCGTGCTCTTACATCCGAGCAGATGCTTTGCGTTGCATTACGTTTCTTTGCAAATGGTAGTTTTCTGTATAACATCGGGATGCAGAACATATTAGTAAGGCTACTGTTTGCAGAGTTGTAAGGAAAGTGTGCCTCGCTCTTAAGCGCTTTTTGAGAATTTTTGTGTTGTTTCCTGGGCACAAACCTGTCAGAGCCATCAAAGAGGAGTTTCACAGGATTGCAGGTCAGTGATGTATAAATCGGTTTAAATGAGCTAACCTGATAAATGATTAAGAGCATCTTGCTGCAACCCCTGGAAGTAAACTAATAATTAGAATTCCTTTTAGGATTTCGAATGTGGTTGGATGCATTGATGGCACACACATTCCCATCATTGCACCTTCCGAAAATGAAGCTGACTATGTCAACAGGAGGTCCATCCACAGTATTAATGTGCAGGTACACTGACAGCCTACTATTTCTAATGGTGAAAGACTACATCACAATACTATAACATGTCTCATTCTTTGCACTGTCAAGATTATATGTGATGCTGCACATCTCATTACAAATGTGGAGGCCAAGTGGCCCGGTTCTGTTCATGACTCACGAATGTATCGTGAGTCAACCCTGAGCAACAGACTGGAAAGGGGTAAGTAAATGCACGTATTTCAATGTATGCACTACACACTTACAGGGGAACTTCTATGCAGCTCTAAAGCAATGTGAACTTTCTTACAGAAGAGATTGATGGCTTTCTGCTGGGAGATAGGGGTTACCCATGCCAACCAAAACTAGTTACCCCTTACCCAGAACCTGAACCAGGCCCCCAGCGCCGCTTCAATGTGGCACACTGCAGGACGAGAGCCCGGGTGGAGATGACCATAGGCCTGTTGAAAGCACGTTTCCAGTGTCTACGTCACCTCAAGGTAACCCCTGAAAGGGCCTGCGACATTATTGTGGCATGTGTTGTTCTCCATAATATTGCAATAATTAGAGGGGAGCAACACCCTGCCCTACAAATACAAGACCCAGAGGAAGACCCCATCAACCCGGCAGATTTCCAGAATGGAAGGGCAGTCCGGGATATGATATGCCGCAATGTCTTCTCAGATTAATACACATTATATCCACCACCACCACAACCAGTGGTGGGAAGAGTACTGAAAAATCATACTCAAGTAAAAGTTCTATTACTTACCAAAAAATGTAATGTGAGTGGAGTAAAAGTACCTGTCCTAAATACCACTCAAAGTACGAGTAAAAATTAGCCCCTTCAAAAGTACTCAAGAGTAGGGAGTAGTGAGTATTATGCTGTGACTTATTCCACCTTATACCCTGTGAAATAAATATGTAGCTTTATAACAGTGTCGTTCTCTTTTACATTCAAATTGCGCATTGTATTCTGCAGTGTATTTAGTAGCGGTTTAAAGCCATTTTGCGATTTAAGTCATTATACATAGGCCTAAAGTATAACCAGCAACAACCCCGCTCCCTCTTCTCATCAATGACGACGACTGACGAAATAGTCTTATTAAGCAGTCGTTGCTTGTGATGATTTTTGCGTCTTCTCGAACACGTCCATACTGCTGCATTAATAAAATGACCGTGCCTTCACTCCAAGCTGGTTGCTAATCGCTAACGCAATTGTTTTTGGCCGAATAATTTCGGTTGCCTGAAACATTCGGTGCATCCCTAATTCACATTGGCTCATAAAACCTAACACAGTTTTATTTATACCCCCCACACTATATTTGTGACGTTTACTATACCATTTAACATAAATATTTAAGATATGATACTTAGCAAATATGAAATCTTACCTCGATGTGCTTTTTTAAATTAGAGGAAGAACTCTTGAATGCTGATATTTCAACCGGTCTGGGCAAGCAAAGTAGGCATGACATAACGACACAATTGCCCTTCTTCGCCTTCATTGTAAAAACCTCCTTCAGGTACGGCCAAGGATGCTGAAGTGCTGTATTTGAGTTACTGCATGTTGAAGCATCCACCACACTTCCTTCCTCCTCCTCCTCCATGATTAAACTAAATTGGCGCCAGGTGTTTTGAAGTCTGTTTGATGCAAGTTTTCTATGCGCGATTTGATTGGACGGGATCACTGGACTGATTATTCTCCTTAGCCAATCATCATTGACAGGAAAAAAAAAAAAACAATGTAGCGACTGCAGGTTGAGGGAAAATAGCGCAGTAAAAGTACCGATACAGCACTAAAAATGTACTCAAGTACAAGTAAAAGTACACTGTTTTTAAACTACTTAATAAAGTACAATTCCTGAGAAAAAATACTCAATTACAGTAATGAGAGTATTTGTAATTCGTTACTTTACACCACTGACCACAACCAACCACAAAATAAAATAAAAATGAATAAACACAAAATCACAGCAATTTATATGGTGTTCTTTATTTCCTACACATTCAAAAAAAGAAAAGAAAAAAGTTTTTAATATATTTCCAATACTTCTTAGAATTCACCTGTGACCATGCACTCACGTCTAGCTTTAGTTTCAGAATCTCGATTTCTAGATCTGCCTTTTGGATCTGGCGGTCCAAGTAAACAAGTTCTTTGCTGTTTCTTTCTATTTTTTTTATAAGAAGAAGTCTATATAACTCCTTAACTGGCAGCTGAAAATACAGTACATTACAGTTACATCATGTAGTTCTAAAATTCTACAGAATTAAACTGTCGCATTTACTGAAAATCACTGAACTGTGTTCATCTGTGCACCAGAAGTTGATGGACCGTCCTCCTGCTGTTCCTCCACACTCTGGGGTGAGAGATAAGAATGTCCGTTTATACTTGGATATAAACTTAGATTGTATAGGCTACTCCACATAAAAAAGGTGAAGAAATGTGAATGTGTAGATTGTTTGATAGACACATAATATTAACATTACCTCTGTAGGCCTCTCTGTGGCAGCAGAACGGTTTCTTCATCCCCATCATCCTGTGAAGATGAGCGATTGAGTACACTTTATAACACTATTTGTCATAATTTGTGTTGTATTGAGTCGGCTACTTACAACTGCCTGGGGTTCTGTTGGGACAGGAGGCTCCAAAGACAGATTTTACCATCAGAATCTATTGGGACCAACAAAAACCCATCCCAAAGTAAAATAAATGGAAAGATCACAAATAGCCTATAAAAAAAAAACACATAGGTAGACCTCATACATTTTATGAAGGCACTTGAATCTTCAGGAGTGACTGTCCCTGATGAAGTCCCTCCAGGAATTCCCTCAGCCATTGGCCTTCCAGCATTCAGGCTCAGGGCCATCTCCTCTGCATTTGTCAGAGGTGGTGGTGCAGGTCCTCCCCGCTTTGCGAGCCTCTGCCTTCTTTCTGTTGGCTGTCAATTGAGAATGAACATTTAGACATATGTCAAAAATGCTGCTGCACTGCTAGCCACTGGATGCTATTCAGTTATTTAATATGTCAAATGTTAGTAAAGTCAGGTAGACTACAACCATGATATGCTCAAGCCTTACCTGATTGAATTACGTTTTCATATTTCATTTTCAGCTGCTGCCATGTTCTTTTAACACCTGCAGGATTGCACCTACATGAAAATTAAAATAAGGTTGAATTAATGTAATAATTACTATCTCTATAAAGTATTGGTCTACTTGTTACTAATTACTTTCTAAATCCCATATCAACATCAACCACTTGAACAATACAAGGAGAGACAAGAAACTGCACTTTTAATGCTTTCAAATAAACATACAATTGCATGAATTAATCTTGAAAAATATATCTTTTAAAATTTGATGTTAAATCCACTATTATTTTATACAGAATTGCTTTATAGTCTATGCAGCATTTAATGCAATTACATCAGATTTTACTTTAAATTACGGAGTAATCCCTTTAATTATATTACAGAACTGTAACTAAAAACTTTAGTTAACTTTAGTTAGTTAGAACTAAAAAGTTTTTTAGATTACTTAGTAATTAATTACACACAACACTGTATAACAGTAATTCAAATGTAAACTTACGCATTGACTCGAGCAGCTATTTTCTCCCACGCTAACTCTCTGTCCTTCCGCTGCAGCCGTGTTCCTTTTTTTAAATATATGTTCGTACTCCATATGCTTGCATAAGCACATCCAGTTCTGCTGGTGAAAAATATGAAGACCTCTTTTTGTCTGGTGCCGTTGCCATGGTGACTCATAATATCTGCGCTCCATTGATAATGGCTTTTTATAGTTGTGGTGCACGCGCTTAACTCAGAGTCAATCAACTTAGAGTTGATTGAACTAACCAATTTCAGCTGATCTGTAACCGAAAACTCAGAGTTTCCCATCTCAAGGTAAGTCAACTCAGAGTTCAAGTTTTAACTCAGAGTTGGTTGAACCTCCTTATTGAAACAGGCCCCTGGTCGACGTTTCTCTTACTGTGAGTCTATTCTGTGTTTCCCTGTGTCTGATCTATCGTAGTCTTTGTTTTCTGTGGAGGTTCTTTTGTGTTCCTAGTCTGTTGTTTTCTGATATATTATTATTCTTGGATTATCTGCTCGGACCCGCCTTGGTTTTTCCCTGGTTCTTGTATTTTGTTTGTATAAATCTTATTTTAACTCTTTGCCTGTGCCTGGGGGTTTTGCATTGGAGTCTTCCGGTTCCTGGGCCATTGGCCATAACATACACAGAGCCATGCCACTTTCACTGAGCCTGAGCAGGAAACAGAACAGACACTGCTTGCTTTAACAGTATAAAAAAGCAGTTATTGTAAATATGGTGTGTTCAGTTAGACAAAAAATATATATTACAGAAAACCTTGAGGCATAACCTGAGCATAACTTACACTGCTTTAATGTCTGTTGTGTAAGTCTTCAAGAGCCACTGAAAATCCAGCATCTTAAATGGAAAGAAGACAAGATGAGTGGTGTTGTTTAGGTCCACAGCACTCTCTGGGTACATGACACGATGAGTGGTTTTCGTCCCGACATCTTCTTCGTAACCTTCGGTTTTACCACGGTTTAATCTATGGAGAGGAATTACTATTGTACAATTATCATTGTTTTATTGAAAATGTTTGATTTAAAAAAAAAAAAAAAGTTTTTTAAAGCCATAAATTACCGAAAGACAATGTCATGGTAATCTATTAATCTTCCGTAATGGGATCTCTTCAAGTTGATGGAGTTGCCCACAACAGCACATGACCTGCAGTGCTCCGGACTGGGTTCAGTCACATCTGGTTTTGAGGGGAACAGCTCAAAGATTTGCTGTTTGGTTGCTCTAAAGAAGTTCAAGTCACGTTTTTCATGCTGCAATTTCTAGCACAAAAACATTAGTGAAGGAATATCAGCACAACCTGTTCATAACCCTAACCGTGTAATCAAGTTTATATTGGGACAGCTCCTTCTAGAATCTATTTTGTTGCATGATATTTTATCTCAGTTACAACAAAAATGGAAAGTTGGGTGAGGAGTTAGAGGTAGAAGGTGGGAGGAATTATGAAAAATCAATAATGTAATTTGCTTGTTTAGGGTCTTCAACACAAATTGGACATAATGATTGTGCCAAATTGGTGTGAATTTATGCAAATATACCAGACTGCAGTGTTTCACCTTTCAGTGAATGTTTGCACCAAAAGGTAACTAGTTACTACAGAAGTCCCTTTGCCAATCAAAACTGATTCATAAACAAGCCTCAAGTTTATCTTTTTATTTTATTTATTCATTTAATTTTGAGAACAGAAGCAGTAACATATTGGCATAGGCATGTTATTGATATGGAAAAAAGATATATTTTTTTTTCATTATATAAAAGTATAAATGTATAAAAAAATCTGTTCTCAAAATTCAAATGCAGTATATCTATCTATCTATCTATCTATCTATCTAGATAGATAGATAGATAGATAGATAGATAGATAGATAGATAGATAGATAGATAGATAGATAGATAGATAGATAGATAGATACACACAGACACAGTTTAATCAGCTGGTTCTCTCACAGACTGCTGCTGTAAACCTGCTCTTGCTGCTCCATTAACAACTTAAAGCTGCATAGCCTTTAGTATTCAAAGTATAATAATTGCATAAGAATTTTAAACTTAATCATGAGGTAGGCTACATTTCAGCTCATTTCACTTTTGCTTTTCCATGGAAAGGAGTAGGAGTAAACAGCAAAAGAAGAATCACAAGAGAAGAAAGAAAAAGAGAAAAAATGTTTTGTTCATTGAATCAGACACCAGCACAGAAATAAAAATATGATAGACCATATTATTATTGTTATTTTTCTTCTTCTTTATAAACTATATGGGCTCAGAGCTAACAGCTGATAGTGGGGTACAATAGATATCTCGAAAATACATATACTGTACATTTTACTAGCATAGGCCATAGGTTTAGTCATAAGGGAAAACAGGATGCGTCATCTTTTCAGGTTACATATTATGACTCATGACTAAAATTGTAAAAGAACAGATACTTTAGGTACAAACAACTCAGCCGTATAATCACACAATCTATTTTATATTTAAAGACTTACCTTCCACCAATTGAAATCCTCTTCTGACAGATTATATTGCCTTGTCAAAAATGGGCTGATAGATTTCTTGAAACGCTGCATAAACCACGGATGTTCTTCTGATATGCACTTGTCACAGCTGCAGGCTTTTTGTTTCTCACACAGATCCAAGGAAAGTAACATTTCTGATACTTTCCAAAAGGCACTAAAGCCAGTGATGCACAACAGAAACAAGAATAACTTTGCTCTAACATTCATCGTGGCTGAGTTGCTCTGTGAATAAGCTCAGGTCTATAGGAAGAGAGATTTATATTTATTAAATTACTAAATAAATAGCTAATTACCAAGACATTTATTAATTAGAAGAATTTAAAAATATATACAGAAAAAAGTCTTTCCTTCTTACCTGAGTGAGTTTTTGACCAAAGAAAATGTCACTCTAAAGTGCCTGTATAGGATTAACACAGACTACTTCATAATAGGACAGCCTACTGACAACAGGACACAAAAGAGGGAGGCTGCCTGAATAAGAACTGGTGTAGCTCCAAAAAGGGTGTGACATGACATCTTGATCATGATATTTGATTTCTCCTTTATCTATCAGTTAACACAGACGTCAACTACCCAGGCTGAGGTGGCCTATCTTGTTGGTGTTCAGGTCATGAAGATAGGTTCTGCGTGTTAAAGGGCTGGTTAGATTAGATTAGATTCAACTTTATTGTCATTACACAAGTACAGGTACAAGGCAACGAAATGCAGTTTAGGTCTAACCAGAAGTGCAATAGCAGCAAGTGCAGGATATATACAATGGTTGCATACGTGCAGGATATGAAGATGTACAGGATTTACAAGTAATATGTACAGTGAATATAAATATACAGATGGTTATTACTATAACAGGTGAGTGTGTGCCATAAATATAATTACAGGTGTCTCTTTCTATAAACAGCATTTACAGGTGAATATGTACTATAAATGTAAATGTAATATACAGATGTCTCCAACTATAAACATAATTTTACAGGTAGATGTACACAATTGTATGTTAGCTTAAGGTAAGCAGTAGATTTAAGGTAGTGCAATGAGCATGGACAGTGCAAATAAGTATGAAGAGTCTATGACCACCATCCCACTACCCTCATAGAAGAGTCTATGAGGGTAGTGGGATGGTGGGGGTTGAGAGGAGAGTCTGTGAGGGGAGTGGGATGGTGGGGGGGGTAGAAGAGTCTATGAGGGCAGTGGGATGGTGGGGGGTGAGAGGAGAGTCTGTGAGGGTAGTGGGATGGTGGGGGAGGTAGAAGAGTCTATGAGGGTAGTGGGATGGTGGGGGGTGGGTAGAAGAGTCTATGAGGGTAGTGGGATGGTGGGGGTGAGAGGAGAGTCTGTGAGGGGAGTGGCATGGTGGGGGGTGAGAGAGGAGTCTATGAGAGGAGTGGGGTCAGCAAGGGTTAGAGTTCAGTAAAGAGACAGCTCTGGGGAAGAAACTGTTCTTTAGTCTGCTGGTTCTAGTCCGGAGGCACCTGAAACGCCTGCCGGAGGGGAGAAGGGAGAACAGTCTGTGGGCTGGGTGAGAGGAGTCCTTAAGGATGCTGCGAGCTCGACGCAGACAGCGTTTCCTCTGGATGTTCTCGATGGCAGGAAGGGGAGTCCCTGTGATGCGTTGGGCAGTTTTCACCACCCGCTGCAATGCCTTGCGCTCCGCGACAGAGTAGCACCCATACCATACTGTGACACAGTTCGTCAGGATGCTTTCTATTGCGCAGCGGTAGAAGTTCACCAGGATGGCCGAGGAGAGCTGGTTCTTCCTCAGTGTCCTCAGGAAGAAGAGGCGCTGGTGAGCCTTCTTGACCAGGCTGGAGGTATTGGTTGTCCAGGTCATGTCAGCTGAGATGTGGGTCCCCAGGAACTTGAAGCTGGAGACACGCTCAACTTCCATTCCATTGATGTGGATGGTGTCGTGTGTGCCTCTTGACTCTTTCCTGTAGTCCACGATGAGCTCCTTCGTTTTGGTGGTGTTGAGGAGCAGGTTATTTTCGTTGCACCATGTGGACAGGTGCTGGATCTCTTCCCTGTAGGCAGTCTCATCGTTGTTGCTGATGAGACCAATCACTGTAGTGTCGTCTGCAAACTTGACGATGGCATTAGATCCAAACACAGGCTTGCAGTCGGAGGTGAAGAGGGAGTAGAGAAATGGGCTTAGCACACAGCCCTGTGGTACACCAGTGTTAAGTGTGATGGATGTGGAGCAGGTGGATCCAGATCGGACATTCTGGGGTCTGTTGGTCAGGAAGTCCAGAATCCAGTTGCAGAGTTAGGTACTGATGCCCAAGTCTTCAAGTTTGGCTATTAACTTGGTCGGGATGATAGTGTTGAATGCTGAGCTGAAGTCAACAAACAGCATACGTGCGTAAGAGTTCTTATTGTCCAGGTGGGTGAGCACAGAGTGCAGTGCCATAGCAACTGCATCCTCTATGCTCCTGTTGCTGCGGTAAGCAAACTGATGCGAGTCCAATGTGGGTGGTATGGAGTCTTTTAGGTGTTCCAGGACCAGCCGCTCAAAGCACTTCATGATGATGGGTGTGAGTGCTACAGGGCGGTAGTCGTTAGGGCACCTTGGACTAGAGTGTTTTGGCACTGGCACAATGGAAGTGCATTTGAAGCATGTTGGTACAAGAGACAGGTTGAAAATGTCTGTAAAAACCCCAGCGAGCTGCTCCGCACATGCCCTGAGAACACGACCAGGGATGTTGTCTGGTCCAGCAGCCTTGTGTGTGCTGATCCAGCTCAGTGCCTTGCAGACATCAGTGGATGAGAGTGTGATTGGAGGGTGGTCAACTGAGGGTTTGAGCTTGGTTGCAGTTTCTCTGTTGTCTCTTTCAAAGCGAGCATAAAAGTCATTTAGCTCATTCAGGAAGATGACATCGGTGGCTGCAGGGGTGGAGTGGGTGGGTTTGTAGTCACTGATGGCCTGGATGCCTTGCCACATGTGTCGAGGGTCAGAGTTGGAAAAGTGTCCCTCTATTTTCAGCTTGTAGCAGTGCTTGGCCTTTTTGATGCCCCTCTTCAGGTTTGCTCTGGATGTGCTGTAGGCTTGTGCATCTCCTGATCTGAAGGCAGTATTGCGTGTCTTCAACAGGAGTCGCACTTCCTTGTTCATCCATGGCTTCTGATTTGGGTATGTGGTGATCTGTTTCTGGGTTGTAACACTGTCAATGGTGGTATTAATATAATCCAATACAGAGGAGGTGTAGCAGTCAATGTCTGTGTGAGCACCACTGGTGGCTTGGGAAGCAAACATACTCCAGTCTGTGTGTAGAAACCTTTCCTGGAGTGTGAAATCTACCCCCACAGGCCACATCTTGATGGTCTTCACTGATGGCTTCACACGGTTGATGAGGGGTGAACATTTGGGAGTGAGGGACAAAGAGATGTGGTCTGATTGTCCCAGGTGGGGGAGGGGTGTCGCCACGTAAGCTCCAGCCATGTTTGTGTAGACATGGTCTAGGGTTTTGTTTCCTCTGGTGTGACAGGAAACATTCTGATGAAATTTGGGTAGCACAGTCTTTAGGTTAGAGTGATTAAAATCACCCGCAACAATAAACGCCGCTTCTGGGTGAAGAGTCTGTTGTTTACTGATGGCTGCATAAAGTTCTTTCATAGCAAGCTTGGCATCAGCATCCGGGGGAATATAAGCTGCAGTTATAATGGTGGAAGTGAACTCCCGCGGCAGATAGAACGGTCTACATTTAACCATGAGAAACTCTAGGTTAGCTGAACAATGGCTCCCAACAACAGCAGAGTTTGTGCACCAAGCTTTGTCCTCCGCGTTTGCCTCGTCTTTGTTTACGTTCTCGACGCCGCCTGCGAGCACTTCCGCCCGGCCGGGAAGAATGCGCTGCTTCGGGCGTCCTAGCGATTTCAGGAAGGAGTCGAAGGTTGTCCATAAAACCGTCGGAAATTTGCGAACCAATATCCAAAAGCTCACTCCGGGTGTACGATGTAAAGGCACAACTGTTCTGCACAAACAGACCCGAGATAAGCAAGAGTAATACTGCAAAATTGCAGAAACTGGAGAGACCCTGAGCCTCGCGATGTACTCGCGCCGCCATCTTGGACCTAATATATACTATCACCGGTTGGGACACATACCTTTACAACAATGCATTGTGATTTGGCACAGCATCTCGAGCCAGATAAGTGTGAGCATCTATTACTGCAGTTAAACAATTTGTGGATTGTACTCATCTACACTAAACCATTTCTGTAAATATATACACAAAAATTCGACAGCAGTGACCAGTTAAAGACAGAATGTTACTGTTAAGGCCATCACATACTCCGAAATTTGTACTTGTTCTTGATGTGGCGTCATTTTGTTCTTGCAGCCCTGTCTCTGCTCCCTGTCTTGATGGAGGGACAGGGGTTGGATTACCCAAGGCGTTCCTCTGGGCTCTCTACCAGTGCGGAGAGAGGTTGTCTTTACGGATGCCTCCTCCACAGGTTGGGGTGCGTACATCTCTGACATGTTAGTCCCATATAAACCATCACAGACTCTGAGGACCTCAGGGACAGGTCTCCTGTTTTGTTTAAAATTATTACATTTACATTTACATTTAGCCGACGCATTTATCCAAAGCGACTTAGATTAAGGTTCCATTCACCAGTGTTACAGCTGGAACACCACTGGAGGCAAGGTGGGTTAAGTGTCTTGCTCAAGGACACAACGACAGTATGAACTGTGGGGAGAGCGGGAATCGAACCGCCTACCTTCCAGTTGAAGGACGACCGCTCTACCACTTAGCTGAAAAACTCTTTGATAGATAGATAGATAGACAGATAGATAGATAGATAGATAGATAGATAGATAGATAGATAGATAGATAGATAGATAGATAGATAGATAGATAGATAGATAGATAGATAGATAGATAGATAGATAGATAGATAGATAGAAAGAAAGTCAGACATTACTTTTCAATCATGCTTCAACGGAATTATTTTAAAAAATAAACTCATGGAACAGGCCTGGACAAAATTGATGGTACCCCTAGAAAAGACTGTAAATAATGTGACCAAATGGACATGTTAATTCAAGGTGTGTGCACTAATTAGACTGACAGACTGGGATGTGTTTAAAGCTATAGCCACTGTGGAGGCCTCTTCCATCAGCGTACAGGATTATGCTGAGTATGTGTCCGGGTACATCAGCACTTGTGTTGATAACATCGTGCCCACCATACAAATCAGGAAGTTTCCCAACCAGAAGCCCTGGATAAACAGTCAGATACGTCACATGCTGCGTGCTCGCTCTCTTGCATTTAGATCAGGCAATGAGAACGAGTACAAAGCTGCGAAGTATGGACTGAGAAAAGCCATCACAGCGGCCAAGAGGCAGTACAGAGAGAAGCTGGACAGCTTCTACTCTACTGCGGATTCAGGGCGAATGTGGCAAGGCCTGCAGCACATCACAGACTACAGGACCACCACCAACAACATCGCATCAACAGACAGCCTGCCGGATGACCTCAACAATTTCTACGCCCGCTTTGAGGCTCCCAGCAACACTGCAGAGAGGAGCTCACACACACCTGGTTCACCCAACCCCTCCCCTCCACCAACCATCTCAACAACACAGGTACACAGAGCTCTGAGGAAGATCAACCCCCACAAAGCAGCAGGACCAGACAACATTCCTGGGCTCAGAGCATGTGCCAACGAGCTGGTTGATGTTTTCACCTCCATCTTCAACCTCTCCTCAGCCAGCGCATTGTACCACCATGCTTCAAGACCACGACCATCGTCCCCTGCCCAAGAAGAACCCACCCACCTGCCTGAATGACTACAGGCCAGTGGCACTCACTCCAATCATTATGAAGTGTTTGAGAGAGTGGTGCTGGCCCACATTCAGAGCAGCATACCGACACCTTGGACTCCCTGCAGTATGCCTACCGGCCCAACAGGTCCACCTCAGATGCTATCGCTACTGCCGCCCACTACTCCCTCTCACACCTGGAGAACAAGGACTCATACCTACGGATACTTTTTATAGATTACAGCTCCGCCTTCAACACGGTCATCCCACACAAACTCACCCACAAACTGTCCACACTTGGTTTGCACCCCACCCTCTGTGACAGGCTCCTAGATTTCCTGACTGGCAGGCCTCAGTCTGTCAGGATTGGTAATAGGACTTCAGCCAGCACCATCACAAACATTGGTACTCCACAGGGCTGTGTACTCAGCCCCATCCTCTACACCCTGTACACCTACGACTGTGTCGCCTCTCACAAGGACAACATCATCCTGAAGTTTGCTGACGACCGCAGTGATAGGACGATCGCTGGCGGTGATGAGGCAGCTTACAGGAGGGAGGTGGCCAGTCTGGTGTCATGGTGTGAAGACAACAACCTCACCCTCAACACGGACAAGACAAAGGAGATGATAGTGGACATGAGGAGGGAGAGGAGGAGAACGCCTCAGCCACTGTTCATCCGGGAACTTGAAGTGGAGAGGGTGAGCAACTTCAAATACTTGGGTGTCCACATCAATGAGGACCTCACTTGGACACCTCACATCACGCAGCTGGTCAAGAAGGCTCAACAGCGGCTGTATTTTCTGAGGAGGCTGAGGAAGTTTGGCATGTCGCCCAAGATCCTCAGCAACTTCTACAGCTGCACCATTGAGAGTGTCCTGACCAGCTGCATCACTGTGTGGTACGGCAGCACTTCTGTCATGGACCGCAAACGCCTGCAGAGAGTGGTGAAGACTGCGCAGAAGATCACCAGGACTCCACTGCCCTCTCTGCAGAGCATCTACCATCGCAGAGTCCACAGAAGAGCTGCTTCCATCCTCAAAGACCCCTCCCACCCCCAACATGGTCTGTTCACACTTCTACGCTCAGGACGGAGGTACAGAAGTGTGAAATGCAGGACTTCCAGAATGAAGAACTCATTCTTTCCCTCTGCCATAAGACTCCTAAACAGCAGATAGGAGTCTACATTCACAATCACAACATTACATGAACAATTGTTTACCTACTGCACTACCTCACTTTACTTTACACCGTCACTTTACTTTACACCGTCACTTTACACCATCACAACTGCACTACCTCACTTTACTACTTTACTCCTTTTGCCCTCTTGTATTTTTTTTTTTTTTTTTTGTATATTTGTATTTTTTGTACTGCATTATTATTACTTGTATATTTGTCTTATTTTTTTTTTTTTACTTACTTGTGTGACATTTTACTGTGGACGGCAAAGTAAGAATTTCATTGTACAGGGAAACATGCTTTCTGTCTGTACACATGACAATAAACACTTTTGAATCTAATTAGCATCACAGGTGTGTACAATCTTGTAATCAGTCAGTGGGCCTATTTATAGGGCTTCAGGTAGTCACTGTGTTGTCTGGTGACATGGTCTGTACCACACTCAACATGGACCAGAGGAAGCCAAGGAAAGAGTTGTCGCAGGAGAATAGAAAGAAAATTATAGACAAGCATGATAAAGGTAAAGGCTATAAGACCATCTCCAAGCAGCTAGATGTTCCTGTGACTACAGTTGCACATATTATTCAGAAATTTAAGATCCATGGGACTGTAGCCAACCTCCCTGGACGTGGCCGCAGGAGGAAAATTGATGACAAATCAAAGAGACAGATAATCCGAATGATAACAAAAGAGCCCAGAAAGACTTCTAAAGAGATCCAAGGTGAACTCCATGCTCAAGGGACATCAGTGTTAGATCGCACCATCCGTCGTTGTTTGAGCCAAAGTGGACTACATGGGAGACGACCAAGGAGGACACCATTGTTGAAAACAAATCATAAAAAAGCTAGACTGGAATATGCCAAACTACATGTTGACAAGCCACAAAGCTTCTGAGAGACAGATGAGACAAAAATGGAACTTTTTGCCAAGGCACATCAGCTCTATGTTCACAGACGGAAAAATTAAGCATTTCAAGAAAAGAACACTGTCCCTACTGTCAAACATGGAGGAGGCTCTGTTATGTTCTAGGGCTGCTTTGCTGCATCTGGCACAGGGTGTCTTGAATCTGTGCAGGGTACAATGAAATCTGAAGACTATCAAGGGATTCTAGAGAGAAATGTGCTGGCCAGTGTCAGACAGCTTGGTCTCAGTCGCAGGTCATGGGTCTTGCAACAGGACAATGACCCAAAACACAGCTAAAAACACCCACGAATGGTTAAGCGGAAAACATTGGACTATTCTAAAGTGGCCTTCTAAGAGCCCTGACCTCAATCCTATTGAGCATCTTTGGAAGGAGCTGAAACATGCCGTCTGGAAAAGACACCCTTCAAACCGGAAACAACTGGAGCAGTTTGCTCATGAGGAGTGGGCCAAAATACCTGCTGAGAGGTGCAGAAGTCTCATTGACAGTTACAGGAATCGTCTGATTGCAGTGATAGCCTCAAAAGGTTGTGCAACAAAATATGAAGTTAGGGGTACCAACAATTTTGTCTAGGCCTGTTCCATGAGTTTATTTTTTAATATAATTCCGTTGAAGCATGGTTGAAAAGCAATGTCTGACTTTCATTGGTTAACATTCATAGAATTTTTATTTATTATTACTTTTGTCAGAATAAAGTTTTTTCTGTGACCATTGTGAGTTTTTTCTTTCATTGACCGAAGGGTACCAACATTTTTGTTCACGTGTGTATATCTTGTATTGAGTTGTAGAGAAAATGACATGTGACAGCGTGTCAGATCTGCGTAGTGTTCGGCAGATATTAAAGGAAGATCAGCCACTTAATGTTCATCAAAGATAACGGAAAAATGTAGCTTAAATAAGCTTAATATTTTTGATAACTTAATTTTTAATCAACTATTCAATTTCTATATATTTCCTACCTGTTCGACTGGTAGGAAGGCCACAGATAAATTTAAATGTTATTATAATGGGTTTATGTGAAGATTTATGTTTACTTGGAATTGTTTCATTGTACTGTAATGTTGAATGTCTATCATTAAAAAAATCCATCAGCAGAGGATTTTTTATTTTATTTATTTTTTGCTGTCTACATGCTCAGTGTATCTCTGTTCTTTAAAACGGGGAGAGTGCCAAGCACTGTCTGCTGCAGTAAATACATTGGTTAGGCATAAATACCTCTTGCATGCCAAACTATTGAACTATCCTATTTAATATGAATGAATATGACATTAAATTTAGTATAGACATGTTAATATTTTTCATACTCTTATCTTAATGTTCAGTGAGCTAGAATTCTCCATTATGAAATGTAAAGGACAAGTGTGTGTGTGGTAAATATTTTAAATTCAGCATGTTTAATGAACATGACATTGTTTTGGTTACAGAGAAAACATCCATCAAAGCTGAAGGCCTTCAGTGACTTTGTGGCAACACGGAAGCGAACCCTGGAACCACCTGAAACTTCAGGAAAGCAAGTAAAAATAAGTGACGTAATCACACTGGGTGCAAACAAACGTGTTTCACAAGCAAAGGTTGACAATCTAATGATCAACTTTATTTGTGAGGGTCTTCATCCATTTTCTTTGGTTGAACAACCGGCATTTAAAGAGCTTTTACCTTGCACTGGTAATATCAAGACCCACCCCCTGGACCAGAATTGACGAAGCTGCCACTCAGTTAAAGAAGATCTTGTTGTCACACCTCAGTAAAGCAAGGTATGTTGCCACCACTACTGACTGCTGGACTGCACACCAGCAAAGTTTCATAGGGATGACAGCTCATTGGATTGATGAGGAAACACTAGAGAGGAGATCTGCTGCACTTGCTTGCCAGAGATTAAAAGGCTCACATACCTTTGATGTCCTGGCAGGCACTCTTGATGACATTCATTGTCAGTATAGAATAAGAGGGAAAGTGGTAAGAACCACAACAGACAGTGGCTCAAATTTCATAAAGGCATTCAGTGTTTTTGGTGAGCAAAGCCAAACTGAGGAAGCAGAGTCTGAATCGGATCAAGACTCTTCTCAAGAGCCCAACGCTGATTATCTGGATGCATTCAGCATCTTGGAACAAGACAGTGGTCTTGAGTACCAGCTTCATCCACATCAAAGGTGTGCATGCCACCTGTTAAATTTAGTTGCCACAACAGATGCTGCCTTGGCAGAAAAGAACAATGATGCTTACAAACGGCTATCACGAGCAGCCTTTGGGAAATGCCAAGCAATGTGGAACAAGACCGGTCGGTCATACATGGCAGCAGAAATTGTTGAAGATAAATGCAAGCTCCAGCTCATCCGGCCAAATCAGACAAGATGGAACTCTACATACATGGCTGTGGAGAGAATCATAAGGATCATACAAGAGAAAGGCGAAGACGCTATCAGAAATGTCTGTGAAGAATTCAAAGTGAAAATGTGAGTTTTTATTTTATATAACTTCATAATATGTGTGTGTGTGTATATGTGTCAAAATACATTTCCATACTTGGCTACACATTCCACACCTATTCCTGCAATACATTTAAGTTGCATATGTTTTATGTCTCACAGGCTGAGTCCAGCTGAAATTGTTTTTCTGACTGAGTATTGCACTGTTATGAGACCTGTTGTGAAGGCATTAAACATTCTTCAGTCTGAGACCAACACACACATGGGGTGGCTCCTGCCGGTGATCTTCCAGTTACAAGCTAAACTCAGCAGACTGGAGATGTCCTCCAAAATGTGTCTGCCCCTTATCAGAGCAATTAGGGATGGTGTCCAAAAGCGCTTTGGTGGGATGATGCATGACCCTGAACTGATTGCTGCAGCAATCCTTCTGCCAAAGTTCAAGAACACCTGGACTGAGAGGACTGAAATCATAGAAGCAGGTATAATTTCATTTTTTTTATATCATCGTATAATCAGTTAATTATAAATCCCAGTTTTGTCTACTTTGTTACTACTCAATAATAGTGTTGTAGGTGTAGTAAAAATTAATCTTTGCAGTTTCTGTATTAACAGAAATATCAAATATGCATTTTGAAATTCAACAGGTCTGGTCTATGTACGACAACACCTTGACCAGGTGGCAGAGGCAGCGGTGGAGCAAGATGAGCAACATTCATCAGATAAAGAAGATTTCTTCTCCTCAATGAAGTCCAGAAGGTCACAAGGTACAGGGGAGCTAGATGGGTACCTTGCTTGTATCTCAAACAAAATGGATCTGTTGAACTCATTTCCACACATCAAAAACCTTTCGCTCAAACTCAACACTGGTCTTCCTGCCTCAGCTGCCTGTGAGCGTCTCTTCAGCAGTGCTGGTCTGTTATTCACTGCAAAGCGGTCGAGGATTAACTCTACTAACTTTGAAAACCAACTGCTACTCAAACTTAAAAAGTTTATAGAGTAAGGATGGACACTCAAACTGTAAAGGCATACAGAAGGGCAGGGCAATTTTTAACGAAAGGTTCCATGTTGTTCATTTGGCATTTTGTTATCCAACAGGTCTGTTACTGACAATGGCACAGTTTTGTCTTTAAATCCTAAGATCCCTGACCCAATTTAGATTAAAAATTTAAGAAAAGAGATTTAAAGTTTAAGAAAAAGATGCTCTACTGAATCCACAGTTTGTGCCATATTCAATGGTTGTAGTATTGTTTTATGGGATGATCTGCACCAAAATTGCACTCACATCTTCCTAAATTAAAATGGTCTTTATTTAATTTTTTTTTTTGTTATTGCACTTTGAATTGTAAAGGTGTTCCTTCAATTAAAAACAAATAGTTTGAGATTTATATTATCTTGTCTTTTTTGAACTACACTACCCCCACCCCAGCATTAAAAAAAAAAAAAAAGTAACGCAGTAACTTTTACTCTGAGTAAATTTTTAATGAGCTACTTTTTACTTTTACTTGAGTAGATTTTTAGACTGGTAACTTTACTTTTACTTAAGTAAAATTTCAGTGAAGTAACAGTACTTCTACTTGAGTACAAAATTGTATTACTCTTTCCACCTCTGACAGTATGTCTGACAGCACAGCTAACATCAACAGCTAATGCTTAAACAAAATCTATTAATGATTCCATAGTAAACCAGACTTATTGCATAAGTTATGTTTTTCAGCTTCTAGTCATTTATTGTATTGCATAGGATTGGTACTGTAGTGTATGAGCTATAATATATGATGTAATAAGAAATATTAATTTATTAATTTGGGTAAATTATTCATTAATATTTTTATCATCAAAATTGTCTCGTAAAGGGGGCACCACCAGATGATTCTGGAAAACTGATTATATTGATTAAGTCTCAATTAATCTGAAGGAAGAGAATTCTAAACCTGTTTTCGGATATAATTCTGAAATAATCAAAAGAAAACCAAATCAAATCTTTAACATTTTATGGGGTTTTATTAAAGATTGTACAAAATTAAAATAATTAATGGGAGAGGACACAAAGGAGAATGCTTGACATATAATGGAATAATGATTAAAAACAAAATGAAAAACAACAAAATTACTGAATCTAACTTTGTGGAGGAGAATGTTTTGACTAATTAGAACTCGGCTGGGGAGTTTAATTACCGGATTATTACGACGGGTTTGTAGGAGATAGGTGAATGGACATGGATATAAATTAAGTTCTGCATGGACCTTTACTCAAGACAGTGTACAGTTTTATAACGCCAAACTTCAGTGTCACGTGCTTAACTCACTCTAGTCGTCTTGCGAACCTCAGCATTCAGGCCAAAGATCCAAAGTGGTGCTCCGGAATTTTAGTGGCTGCTCAGCGGGTTGTTGGTGACGACAAGATGGCGGCACATGTAAACTGATCCCCAAAGGAGCCGTGTAGCTCCGGGCTAGGGTCGAGAAGGCGTTCTGTCACGGTCTGGGAGTGTAAGGCAGGCTCCTACCCGTTGTTGGGACAAGAGTCTTTTAACACAAAAATTGATCGCTGAAAAGAGTCTCAGGAGTCGTTTTCCTCTGGCTTAAAGCGTCTGTGGCCCACGTGGAGTTCTCAGTTTGTCTCAAGAACTACAAAAATGTCTTCTTCCTCGTGCAGGTTACGTCACGAGAGTTTTACAAAAATCATTAATGCGTGGCTGTTAAAGATATAAAAATCACGTTGCGTGGTTTCGCAACGGGTCTTAACTTTGGAAGTAAGTTCGGTTACAAAGGAAAAATATAAGGAACGCCTGAGGGCGTAAGAGAAAGTTTAAACTTTGAGAAGCGTACGAAGTGCTTCAGGCGAAGCTGCAGGCGAAGAGAGGAGCCGGAAAGAGAGAGATTTTCTGCGTGCGCCAGAGTTTTGTTCTGCTCGCAGGGGGTGTGTCTTCAGGGCGTTTCTTTTCCGGGGGAACGGTAACGAACTTTTAATTCAAACACCATTCTCCACAAAGCCACATATTAAATCTAGTTAAACACATATATTTGATAATGCAGGTTATAACGATTGAATACATTGTGAACATGTTATGACACGTATAAATTCATTCAATCATTTTACTTGACTGTAACTTGTAAAGCTGAGGTGGGGACAGCATCTGTCCGTTTGGTTCTGAATCCTGTGGGGGAAGCATTCATTCAACATTTAAACATTTCCTTTTTATTAAACACAAATGTTTATTCCTGAAATGTCCGAGTCCGTGTAAACTTTTCGTTTACAAAGAAGTTAGAAAAGTCAGTATTGTCTGAAAAAAAAATTCAGCAGAGTTCCTCTCTGCTGTCGCTAGGGGGCAGTGTTGTAACGTTCATACCGTCTCAGATCCTGGTTGGATCAAAGCGCATTCCGATGTTCACACAAAACGGTCCTAAAAGGGTTCTGGAGAGCTAGATAAACAGTTTTATCTCAAGGATTTACAATTGGGATGCCAGCTGCCATCTGGGTCTGTTTAAAAGTCCTTTTGGCTGGCAAAAGAAAACATTTCCTGTGTTTGGAGAAGAGATTTTTACGGCATAAATTATCCGGGCTGGACATTGATGCTGCAGACCCCTGGTTGACCTGTATCTGGTGTCCTTGGTCACTACAGTACCATATGGTTCTAAATGTAGCTTGTAGCAACATTAACTTAATTAATAAAATTAGCAAATACTAACCAGTCTGTTAACATTAAGCCTCAAGTTTGGAGCAAATCTTTGCATGATATCTTGGTAAACCAGTGATATTGCATTAGTTGTTTTCCAAATGATTGAAATTTATTGTACATGGCATGCTGCCTTATATTTTCCTGTTCTCAGCTCAGTAACTTCGGTTTTGCACATTAAGCTAGCATTAATTTAAACCCTGTTTGGCTGCTATATTTCCAGTTTTAGCAAATGCTAGCTAGTCTGTTAACATGAATATTGCAAGTCTCCAAACACAGACGTCACACTTTAAATCCTACACGCCATCTCCTTTTTCTTTTTCTGTTTGTTGCCCCTGACAGCTTTTTTGCTTTATCCATCTTTCAAAGACAACTGTGTGCGTACTGTGACAATTGTACATACCTGCGCGCTCTGCGTGCTCACGGTGCCCCCACCAGCCACGCCCACTCGCGATATTCCATTCCAATGAGGGCGCCTACTGTAGCCACGGCAGACAAAGTCGACTTGACGTGCACAAACACAATGTAGCGAGTAACGCTAAGTGTCAATTCAAATGTAGTGGAGTAAAGAGTACAAGTATTCAATCAAAAATGTAGTTGAGTAGAGAGTAAAAGTTGCTTATATTTTTGATACTCAGTACAAGTACAAAGTAGCCAAAAAAATACTTAAGTACAGTAACGAAGTACATTTACTTAAGTACTTTACACCTCTGGTGAGAACATAGGAAATGGCTTCTAACGGGGACACTTCTGGCACTGACTTCTTAAAATTGCCGTTGGGCAGCATTTTATACTGATAAAGTACAGAATCCACTCTTTTCCAAAGATGTTTAATACATGCAGCTTTTGTGACTCCAGGTTTTCTTTCATTGGTTTGGATGAGTCGTTGATAATGTCTATTGGTTTTGGTTTGTTGTTCTAAAACAAAGGCAAATGTTACAATTAAAAAACATGTGAAAATATACATTTTGAAGTACAAGATATGCATTTGTGCAGTTTCATCTTATTCATTTGTATCTATAATTTACACAACACGCAAAATAAATAATACATTAAATGTACCTAAACCACAATCACAATCACTTAATTGGTATATTTACATTTTAGATTAAGAGAAAATGTGTAGATATTGTGTTTCGCTACATATTTGACATAACTACATAACATCAGTGGTGGAGGAAGTACTTAAGTTTAGTAGTTAAGTAAAAGTACAACTACCCTGCAAAATATATACTTAAGTAAAAGTATAATTGCTACATCAACATCTTACTTAAGTAAAAATCATAAGTACATACTTTTAAATTTACTTTAAAGTATTTTTTTAAGTAAAAGTACAATCAGTTGTATATATATATATATATATATATATATATATATATATATATATATGTTTGCAAATTCTAAAAAATGTCATGATATTGACGAAAAAACAACTGTCATAGTTCAAAATTGTTCACAAAAAAATCAAACCAAGATATAGTTTAGCCTGCATGCTTACTTGGGAATGTCAACTAAATACCCAATGTTGTATGGTAAAGAAGCTAGGGGCCGACGCCGTATAAAGTTTGAACATTTTTTCATCGAGTCAAAACAAACAGCTATTTTAGCCAACTACGAATGTACAGATATAGCAGTAGTTTGCTCATCTCCAAAAATGTAACGTACTAGCAAGCTATCGTCCCTGTTGTGCTAATAACCAGCTAAAGAAGTTGCCCTGTTAGGGTACCACTAACTTACGTCAAACAAATATTATACTGGTGTGATATTTTTGTTATGTTGACATCCGTTTTTCTATAACAGTCATAGCACCATGTCATAGCAAGTTTGTAACTTAAATATTAATAACTAGCATTGCATGTCTTACCTCTATATGTTGCTTCAAATTTGAAGGGGAGTTTTTAAACGCCAACAGTTCTTTGCGTTGAGGTAGGCACTTGACACATTGAAAACGCCAGGAATCATTCTTTGAACCTTTAAATTCAAATAACTTGCTTAAATAAGGCCAGGGATGTCTCTCAGAATCAGAGCTGCAGGGCACAGGCTCAAGCTCAGTCGACGTTGTTGGCTCTTCGTCCATGTTTGATATTTGGTGTCCACCGTGTCCTTTTCTTCGATTTACATCAGTTCCGCTTGTGTTGTTTCAAAACGCACGCTGAGCGCGTGAGTTCTTTGACCAATCAGATCTCTGATCTGTTTCAACGTGCATTGGCCAGCAACGCCAAAACGTCAGTCGACCAAAATTTTTTTTATGCAAGATTCGGAAGGATGTAACGACACGCATTTAATAATGTAGTGGAGTACAAAGTACAGATTATTGCTGAAAAATCTACTTGAGTAAAAGTATAAGTATGCATTATTTTTTTTACTTAAGTAAAGTATAGATACGTAAAAATTTACTTAAGTACAGTAACGAAGTACAAATACTTCGTTACTTTCCACCACTGCATAACATATTTGACCTTACTTTTGCCTGGAAATGTTATGTGAATGCATTTGACCACATTTTTCCTATTTAAAACATGCATAAACATTTAGCCTAAATATTTAAACATTTTTATGAACATTCTTACTTTTTATACTGTATATTGCCTTAAAACATTTAACCTTTTATGTATTTAAGAATTAAGGTGTAATTAAATAATTAGCAGTACTAATAATCTGTGGAATGTTTAGGCCTTTTTGGTTGCTTCCTAAAAGGCTGCATTCAAAAAGGTCACATGAATCAGTGAGGGACACTCAAAGGAAGAACAGAAAGTACTTTGTTCAGTGCCAGCTCTGGAGTTTGTACTCAAGTTTTTGTTGTAATTCAATAAAAACTCTACTGCATCAAACTTCAGCTACGTATCTCCAGAGTCTTTGTTCTTCAGAAACGTATAGAGCTGTTTTAACACTTCAATGCAGTAACTAGAGGCAGCAGAGACAAGTTTGTTTGACTAAGTTTACAATGTTGCCCGACAGTAGCAAGCATTAAACTGAATATTAATTTCAAGATGAGGTCACGTTTTTCGAAGGTGCTATTGTTACATTGTTTTACTAACATTTCAATGATGTTTCACAAACCTGAAGATAACTGGATGTCGTGCGTGCCTTGGCAGCCGTTAACTGTTTGTCTTTTATTTATAAGCAGTAATCTAAGCTGAACATGCCACTGTGAGAACATAGGAAATGGCTTCTAACGGTGACAGTTCTGGCACTGACTTCTTAAAATTGCAGTTGGGCAGCATTTTATACTGATAAAGTACAGAATGCCAAAGATATTTAATACATGCAGCTTTTGTGACTCCAGGTTTTCTTTCATTGGTTTGGATGAGTCAATGATAATTTCTTGTTTTTGGCCGGGGTTCTTCTTTAAAGTTTGATAAATTCTCTTGGAATTAGAGACAAAACATCTTCACCTTGAAAACTGAGTCCAGATGCTTTTACTTAAACCTTTTTTTGCATATCAGAGCTTTATGAGGCGCAGTGGCTCAGTGGTAGAGCGGTCGTCCTTCAACCGGAAGGTAGGTGGTTCGATTCCTGCTCTCTCCAGAGTTCATACTGTCGTTGTGTCCTTGGGCAAGACACTTGCCACCTTGCCTCAGGTGGTGTTCCAGCTGTAACACTGGTGAATGGAACCTTAATGTACGTTGCTTTAATGTAACATATTGTATCAAGTATTATGAGCATTGGTTTTATACAGTAGCCTACAGTAAAAGTATTTAAATAATATAGGCTCTATTTATTGGGAATAATTACAGGCTACAAGCAACACATAAAAACAGGCTTGTGATTTCTTTTGAGGGTTCCATCTCTTTGGTGAAAAAACAAACATTTACATCCAGATTTAGTTGTTTTTTAAGAATTCTGAAACATGGTATATCAGAAAGGCCTGCCAGGTGTCATTATCATACGATGCTGAAAACGTGAAAAGCCAAACAGCAAGGCTTGTTTTTCAATCATGGTTGCCTGAATTAAGTTCTAAAATGTGCACTTGGGTATGTTTATTGGGGTTTTGAGTTAGTGTCCAGGACAACAGCGCCACAGAGTGGAAAAACAATGCAAGGACTGATGGAAGAACACTTTCTTCACCGTTGTTGGATAGAACAAAAAAACCTTAATACAGTTTTTTTTTTTTTTTCCATTCTCTACTGCTTAGTCCCGTTGGGGGTCGCGGGTGACTGGAGCCTATCCCAGCAGTTTTGGGCCTGAGGCGGGGTACACCCTGAACAATGGCCAGTCGCAGTGCTGACTAACTGTTAAAATTAGTAATCATTGTAACATAGATACTGATTTGTTAAAACGCTGCATAAACCATGGATTTTCTTCTGATGAAAATTTTTCACAGCTGGGGTTGTCTCAGCTCTAAGAAAATTTATAATGTACTAAAGACAATGATGCACAAAAGCAACATAAACAGCTTTACTTTAGCTGAGATGCTCCATGACTGGGATAGAGTTTCACCCCGTGGACAGATGCAGTTTGGAAATTATTTTTTTATTCAAAATAATAAAACGTGACTAATAATGGATTAGAATTATATCACACTTTAAAATGTTTTATCCCAACCAAGGCCTTGAACCTTGTTGTTGAAAAACATTGCAAACTCATTGCATTTAGTGGTGGAAACTAATTCTGGAAGAAGGGGAGCTGGAGGGTTTGTTAATCTGTTCACTGTAGCAAACAGGACATTTGAGTTGTTTCTGCTGATGGTATGGTGCGAGTCTAGCCCAGTGTGGGTTGTCTGGTTTCCCTTGTCTTTGTCTCCCTCGTGTGGTCATTTTTGTTCTTAGGTGTGGTTTCTGGCTTGTGGGAAAGGTTTCTCATCTCTCATCAACCACATTTCCCTGACAGAATGAACATTTCCTCTTCCTGATCACTTTAACCTTAACAGGAGGAGGAGGTGTTATTATTGTGTCTCTTCTGAACAACTGTAGGTTCAGCAGCAACTTTTGGAATTATGGACAGATGGAAAAAGACACAAGAATGATCAGATAGAGCAACAACATCAATCATAACATGACATCTGGAATATGAACACCTTTAGTAATGACCAGGTCCAGAGTGTGACCTCTGTTATGGGTCAGCTCATTACAGTTTTTCTCAATTGCTTTGGTGCATTTCTTAGATAAAAAGCAACCTCAACCTTCTCCGACCACCACCAAACACACCTCTACAGTCACACACATTCATACACCAGTGCTACGGACACTGGAGGCAAGGTGGGTTTAATGTGTCTTGCCCAAGACACAACAAAAGAATGAACAGGGCAGAGTGGGAATCGAACCGCCAACCTTCTGGTTAAAGGACGACGACTGGTTAAAGGACGACTGAGCCACTCCGTCAATTGCTCATGTCATGTTGATCAAAATATAGTAAATTGTTCTCTGTTGAATAGTCTTACCCCTACCGTAATACGTAAATAGTACTGTTAAAATTGATATATGCCATTGATGTGCAGCCTTGTGCATTTTCAATACAGTAACTGTCATCCAAACTGTAGCCTAGGTTTACATCTGGTAATACTGTCAGTATTGACAAGTACACAGTCACATTGACAACATGCCTAAACATTTTGACGAGCTTGTTCATGAACAATGACTCAATGACTTATCATTCTGATGGCACTGACATGATTGTTGGCTTCTATTACATTTGAGAGATGTACTAAGGACTTTTAGTGACTGACTAGCTTCAGAAACATATCTGTTGTATATTGCAGTTTGTACAAATTGTTCTGAGAAATGCACTTATTATTTTGCACGTTAGGGATGATTTGAAAAACGCACCGAAGCGACTGAGAAAAACTGTAACATGCTGACAAAGACCAAAAGTATCAAGAATAGTAGAAAGATCTTTGGAATTCCTGTCACAAACATTATCCACATGCACATTAAAATCACCAGATATGACTATTTGTTCAAATTCTGTGCAAATAACCGAAAGCATTTCAGTAAACTCATTAATAAAATCATGACATTGTTGGGGTGGTTTGTAAAGAACTACATATAAAATAGATGGAGAAAACCTCAACTCCATTTTGAATGATACATACTCAAATGATGAAAACTCCCCAAGTGATAGCTTCTGGATAAGAATATTATCCCTAAGAAAGGAAAATACAACCCCACCATTTTTGTTTTCCTGCATTTTGGATTATTATTATGTTTCTGTTAAAAACATCAAATCAAGCTTTTATGAAGTTATAAAATCATTAATTAAAAATGATATGTTACCCAAAGACCTGACATTGAACACTGCAACGTTCAAGTCCGTTTGAGCAGGACCTGACTTTATCTGTTTGCAGGGGATTTGATTCAGATTTGTCTGATTAGACAAAGGATCCTTGGCTGGTGAGGCAGGAGTGCTTTTTTGATGAATAATGAATAATGATGATAATGACTAATAAATATGTTTGTTCAGTATATCCAACCTTATGTATTGCCCTTATTGCAAATTTTTTTGTAATATTGATAGTGGATGTAATGTGGTTTTGAAGTTATTTCCCCAAGCTTCAACGCAATGGGTAAAGTATGGTAGTACAAGGGAACAGTAAGGTATATGTAGGGAACTGTTCTCCAGAAACTGTTTTTCAGAAATTTTGTTTACAATTTAGATGTTTTTGGATATTTTGTTCTGTATGTGCCTGATGTATGGTCTCCAACTTAGTTTGTCATTTATAAATACTGGTTCTGGTTTCAGTTACCTTTTCAATCTATCAATATTGTTAATTTGAATCAGTATTTCTGTATTCTTTCTACAATTACCATACATTGTTAACTTTGTTTTACTAAAATTTAATGATAATTTGTAACTATCCATCCATAGTTTTAATTTATCAAATTTTTTATTTACCACATTAATAAGAACTTCATAATTGTTACTCAAAATATATTTGTATTATCGGCAAATAGTATATATTTAAATTATTTTGGATGTTTTAAATAAATCATTGATATACTGTACAAGTTAAACAGTTTAGGGCCCAAGACTGACCCCTGGGGGAGGGGCCAGGTTCCTTGACCGATATATTCACATTTTCTAAACCATCTCAACCTGGCCTCCCTAACTTTGGTGTAAAACGCAAAGTGCTTGGCGGATGGCGCACTCATTTTCAGGGCATGTATTTACATGTATTTACATGTATTTACATGTATTTACATGTATTTACAAGCTGACAAATAACATACTTGACAACAGCTCGTTAAATTCCTTTCAGACTCGGGGAAACTTGCGTTTGCTGTAGGTTAGAAGTTCACTCTGTTACGAACCGATCTTTTTTTTTCTCTTTTCTGCTTATGGTAAACGTACTTTGCAAAAGTTTTCTTTTCCAGCTCATGGAAGGGTCTCTTTCATGCCTAGATGCTGTAAACTCTGTTGGCAAGTCCAGCTAAACAGTGAATATTTAGAGGCGTTTCATTGAAATCAGGGCGGTTTCAGTCCTGGATTTATCAACAGCCCGTTGTGCGTACACCAGAATTGACCTGGTACACACAGTTTCAAAAATCCCACATGCGCTCTGTTGTATGACCACTTTTACTCACAGAGCTGCACCTGTTTTTACACAACTTTGATAAATGAGAGTAAAGAGCATTTGTGTCCAACTTAAAGTCGTGTAAAGGTTCATGTAGATTTTGATTTTTTTTAAGTTTAAGTTTATTTATATAAATGGACAAACCTTAGCCTGTAATTCAAATACATATGGGAACAGTTGACGTTCAGGATAAATGGAACTGACTTTTGGGACGGTGATGAAAATACATTTTCATTTACTTTAACCAGTCCTACTAATTCTGCATTACACTGAGGACATACAAATGCATCCAAATTAAAAGCTGGGCTCTTAAATGTTAAATTTTAAAAGCTGCCACAGATTATTTAGAAAAATTAGAAGGAAGACATTATCAAATTTGGTTAAGAGATGAGGCCCCTGTCCACAGGGTAAGCAAAAACAGGACAGACTAAAAATCAAAAAACAAAAAAAATGTAAACACATTAACAGTTTGTCTTCATTGCAAATAATAATAATTTCAAATATCCCTTTGCCTTATATGGGCATAGCCCATCTCCACAGAAACAAAAATGCTTTGAAGACAATTCCAGAACTGGGTGTCACAGAATGTTGAGTGACAAACTCACTCAGACTCAGTAAGTGACAGATCTCAGAGAAAGACGGTCAGTCAGAAGTGTTTTCTGTGAACAATATTGGTATTTATATTTCCTCATGGAGAACCAGGAGAACAGAAGGTCTTTCCACCAAAGCACCAGGAGGAGAAGGGGCACCTTCAGTTATGGAAACAGACAGGTAAGAACTGTTCAACTTCTCACACACTTTCACAGATGAAGTGGACTACATCAGAAATCTTTTTGTCTTTCCTAAAAAATCATATCTGTAACATTATAAACCACAGTAACCGATTTTACAAAGGATATTTTTGTAGATTTTAACCTGTTGTTGTTAAATGGCCAGTATATCTGACAAAAAGTGTTAGTGGATATATAGACACATTTTACTCTTTTAGTCATTTGCATTTTGGTACAGCCAGTAATTTAAGTATGGTCTGTAACTCTTAACTGTACCAGTGTCCTGAACATCTTTCTCACCGATGTTTTTGTCCTCAGTCCACGGAGGAGCAACTGGAGGAGATAGAGAGGAGGCAGAGCGTGCATATGACTGCGCTCAGTCAACAGGCCTTTGGTCTGTTGGCCTCACAGAGTGCACGCACCGAGGCTGTCCTGCAGAGGCTGGGGCTGAGGAGTCAGGACGGGCCCCTGCCCTCTCCTCCAACTTGCCCTTCAGCTGTTATCAGGAGGAGCTCAGGGAGCAGCTCGTCCTCTGATGGAGACTGGAGCAGGACTCCTGACAGTCTCAGGGCGGACAGTCAGACTCCTGAGGTGCTGAGGAGACTGGGTCGATGGACACCTAGTCCCACAGTCCCACCACAGCCCCTGCCCCGGAGGAAGGCATCCCGCCTTCCCACATTAAAAACAAAAGGAGAAGGTCAGTTAACCTGTCACAGCAGATATTATTTATCTGGTGTATTGGGCGTCAAGTCTTTTACCGATGAACTATATCAGAAGTTATTAACAGCAAAACTTCTCTGACACTTTGTAAAACAGTTGTTGTTGATGTCCACAGTGAAGGTGGTGGCAGGATACAGGCTTCTCACAGCCTCCAACCAGATGAGGGCTCTGCTGGAGACAAGCCAGCGCCTCCAACACAGCTGCCCTCACTGTGATCAACCTGCAGGGGCTCAGGCCCCTGCATTTCATACAGGAATACCTTGCCCCCCCCCTCGGGCTCCTGTCCATCAGGTCCCTGTTGCTCAGGCTCCTGTTCCTCGGGCCCCTGTGGTCCAGGCTCATGTTCCTGTCTTTGAGGTTCCTGTAGTTCCGACTCCACCCAAAGGTGGAACTAGAGCACCAAGGACCCGAAGAACTCATCCAGGGCTAAGACTGAGGCCTTCCTTTCAATCGGGTTTGTTCACTTCTTTTATTTGTTTTTATTTCACTTATTTGTTGAACTGCTGCTTTACTCTAGTCGATGCTTTATTATTCAATATAATCCCACAGTTTACTGTGCACCTACATAAAAATGTATGTAATATATTATTAATAGTGCTCAATTTAGGATACTGAACAGCTGATTTGTTGTGTATTTCTAACAGACAAACTGACTCTGAACAAAGAGGAGGCCCTACAGGCCCTGTTGGAGAACAAGACTGAGTCTCAGCCTTATGACGACCCGTCCAGGCGTCTGGCAGAGTGTTTTGATTGGCTGGAGAGAGACGACTGGTAATGCTCTTTTAACTGTAGACATGAATATCAGATGGATGGCAACTGTTTGTATGTGTTGTACTGCTTTGTATTAAGACTGTGTTTTTTACACAAACAGGCAGGAGAAAATGTCTGCTCTGGACACTCTGCAGACTCTCATCGTGCAGCACCAGGACACAGTCCTTACCAAACTTCGTAAGGTCTGTCTGGTGCTGATCGAAGAGGTAAGCTCTTTCTCTGAGCTTCTTTCAGAGCACATTTAAACAGTGTCCAGTGTATAAGTGTTTGTTTGTCCATCTCAGGTGAACAACTTGCGCTCGTCTGTGGCATGTGCTGCTGTGGACACCATAGCCATGCTCTACCTCCACCTCCAGCAGATTATGGACCCTGAGGTGGAGACGACGGCACGTGCCTTACTGCTGCGGCTGGCCCAGGGCAGGGATACTTTTATTAAGGAGAAAGTCAGCCTGGCCCTGGACGCCCTGGTCCAGAACTGCAGCTACAGGCGGGTTGTCACTGCGCTGCTCAACTCAGGACACAAGTAAGAAGCTACATCCTTTTACATCACATTCAGACCGTACTGTAGGACATGAATATGTAGCTATTGGATCAGTTTGTAACCTCACTTTGTGTTTCTACAGACACTGTTTTATTGGGGTGAGGGCCAGCACTGCTGAACATCTGGGCCAGCTGATGGACAGCATCGGAACGGACGACCTCTTTGCCACCGGGAGACTGTTCAGCGAACAGTTGGTCGTTGCTGTTTCTCAGATGGCCGTAGACGCTGCCCCAGAAGTCAGGTAAGGGATCGAGTTGTTGCTGAAGATAATGTTTTGATTTATTTGTTGCCCTAAGATTGAACTGATTGTAAAATGTTTTGTGTATTTCACAGGCACAAGGGACTAAGAATCCTGAAGGAGTTTACACAACACCAGGACTTCATTCAGATTTGGAACCAAAACGTCCCTTTAAAAGATCAAGGCCCCTTAAACAATATTCTTAAAAATCTAAAGTAGATTTTAAAGACAGTACATCACACATCACCTCAGCCTCAGCTGATCTCCTTTGACTTTGTGTTGAGACAGTGTCTGCTCATCCTTTTGCTCTTTTAGTAAAGGATAAACAACTACCAAAGACAACTAAGACAAAAGCCATAGCTAAGTTTGTGTCTCTCAATCTGTCAAATACAATCCAAAAAAAGGGAAAGTGGACACATGAAGCAGAATTGTAGATTCAGACTCTGTTTGTGCTCCATGACAGGAAAAGAGCTGGTGTTGTCATAGTGACCTTTGACCACGACAGCTCTATAAATGTTATGTAGTATATTGAGAGTCTGATCCTTCATGTTGTGCCTTTGTGTCCACTTTCCTTTCTCTTGGACCGGCTTTGACCGTTTGAAAGCTAAAAAGAACTTGGCTGTAGTCTTGATTGGCAGTTCATCGTCACCTTTTAGACATACTTATCTTTCACAAGAAGACCAATAAGATGAGCAGCTCTCAAATGTCTCAAAAGGTCTAAGTTATAAAGTCAGTGGAGATCAGCGAGTTTGTCCCTGTTATATGAGGATTAGTGATGTGCAATAGCTCTTTTGTTGCTTATTGTCTGGCCACAAATAAATTAATAAAAGTCAAAATTGTGTCAAACCACTCATTGATTATTATTCCCAGAATTATCCTGTTGGCAGCAGAGTTCTGGGAATAAACAGTTCATAAATGTTGTCATATGAACAGGAAATAGGTTGTATCTGGTGCAATGCGACTCAGAAAATGGCCAGTGGTGTACTCTCTTTAAAAATAACGGGGCTCCTGGTATCGTACGTTCAATGACTTTGAGGTAATGTCAAATCCAGTTTCATAATAGGATCATCAGCCGTCAAAGCTCAGAACTGAAATTTTTACTTAGGTTCTAGTCTGAGCTGAGAACTAGCATTTGTGCTATGGTTTGACTGAGACTAATTTGTTTCTTTCTTCTTCTTTCTTTTTTCTGCAGGTGACTCCGGGCCACACCTGGGTGTTTCCAACTGATCTCAAAGTGTGCTGTAAAACTTTTATATCATCAATAAAGTATTCATAATAAAACCCAGATAAGCATTATGTTATTGCTATGTCTGGTGATGTTTCATTCAACAGCCAAATATCAACAGATAAACTGTCTTATTGATTCACTGTAGATCTTAAACATATGATGTTTAAATATATTCTCATGAAAGTGGGGCCAACATTTTTGGTTCAGTCTTTAAAGTTTCTAATGTTCATATGTGGAGCTGTAATATTCCTGCAGTGTTCAGTTTGATCACAGCATTACTGAACATGGGACTGTTTTCTTTATGCATTTTAATACTGAGTTAATTTGTAAATATTGTCTTAAGTGGATTAAACAAACAAAATCTAAACCAGGTAACGGGTTCATTCGTTTCACAACACAGGTTATTCACTTTCTCTCTCAACCCAGGATTAAACCCATAACACAGTTAACAGATAATCACTGAAAGCAACATGGTCACAGCTCAAAACTGAGAAGTCATTGTATGAATGAAACACAGACCAAAGCACAGCAGCACAATGGCAGAGTGGTCACAGCAAGAAGGTCCTGGGTTCAAAACTGTGTGGAGTTTGCATGTGTTAAAATAATTGTTTGGTTCGTATCTCAAATGAGACGACAAAGTAAATTACTTAATACGTTTACAGCCCATGAAGTTTGCTGTATACTCCAGGGTCGTGGATTGACGTGTAATGAGCTGACGTGTCAGTCATAGATGTGATTGAGTCTCGGTCAAGCCTCTCCCATGGTACCTCTTAAGTGGTCGTCGTGTAAGGGCGCCGCCATGCACTGCACTGCAAACATCCCTGAGCTCTCCGTTTGTTCAGTTCAGAGTGATGTCACAGGAAGTTGTTAGAAGATGTTAATATTAGCTCTTAATGGTGGATATAGTTATTGTCCAAGCTTTTTTTTTTAACTAGTATACAGTTAGTTAGTAGTTAGTTTTCATCCATGTAAAGAACAAACAAATAAAATCAACATCATATGAAACATGATAAAGTCATGGTTCTCATCATATTAAACCTAGGGCTGGGCAAGTTAACGCGTTTTAATCGCGTTAACGCGTTAATGAATTAACGCCGACAATTATTTTATCGCGCGTTAACGTCGGCCGATTAGTATGGTGAAAGACGAATGACTGCACGTATGAGCCGCCCTTATCCAGTGCTTAAGTGGGCGATGCGCACCTGTACTCAGTACCGCCACTTCTCCGTGCGCCCAGGACGTGCTTTTAGCGTACTGGTACGCTCATTTGGACATCTGTTTTAATAGAGGTTTTAATCCTTTGCCTGCGCTGCCGCTTTCCAGAGCTCTGCCGCTTCCTAATTCGTCCCACCAAGAGCAGAGACTACATTACCCATACACCCTTGAGTTTTACAAGTGAAAGGGAGAGGGTGTGTGAAACAGCGTGAACTGCATTCACATGCTCTGACTGTAATGAAAACACAAGAGAGACATTTATATTGTTTATATTGTTATAATGTTACGATTGAAGCTCTGGGCGTAACTTGTTTTTCTATAACAAACTAAACAAAATATTAATGCCCTGTCAGTGGCAAATATTTTTGGTTTTAATATTTAATTTGATTACATTAATGTTTAAGTTCAGATTTACAAGAAATGTTTTAACTGCTGTAAAAAGCACATTTGTTTAAAGTGTTGTTTAAAGTGCAAACCAAATGTTATTGCACTTTTGTTCATATAGCAGTTCTTTTTAAATGTATGCAGTACACTAATTTTGAATTCATTATTACATTTTGTGTATAATGCAATTAATCGCGATTAATCATAGAACATTGTGCAATTATTCGCGATTAAACATTTTAATCGTTGCCCAGCCCTAATTTAAATATTGATGATAAAAAGCTTGGGGGAAAACACAATTAATTGCAATTAATTACAGAAAATGTGCAATTAATTAGTTAATTTTTTTTAATCGATTCCCAGCCCTAATTAAACCACAAAAGTCATTAAGCTTCCATTCACCACAATCACACACTATCACACAGGGCATTTTATTATGAATTTATGCATGAGTACATGTATAGGGTTAAGGTTAAACTATGATAAAATAATTATTCCTGGTGATTTATTGGAGTTTAATGCATGAATTTATGACACAGCCTCACCCCCTAATCTAAAGTTTTAAAACAGGAAAAATGGAAACCTGGAAACATTTCACTTGGTTATTTAAAGTTAAGCTTAGTGAAAGATGGTGTTGAGTAATTTGCTTAATAAACATCACGACTAAGGACTACAACAAATACAAACTGTAGGATGTGCCTATGCTGCAGTTGACAGAAAACCTTTGTCTGCAGACAGACTCCCAAACCACACAGTTATTCCAAAAGTGAAATACTTTCCACGGCAGCTCGATTGTTGGAACCCGGTCATGTCACAAACCGTATACAATAGAGCTCAAATTTAGGAGTTTAAAATCTTATGTACAGGAATGTGTACTAATGTTGGACTAATGTGCTTTTTCTAGGTGCTGTGCATATTTACGTTTATTTATTTTGTCTTTTTCTTTATATGTGTTTGTCTCTTAATTATTTAATTAATAATAAAAAAGTAGGTAAAACCTATAACATGAAAATTATAAAAAGTATTGTGCCTTTATTGCATTACAAAAAAATGCTAAATGACTAAATGTAAATCAAAAATCATAAAAGAAAGCCAATACAGTTCAATTACATTAAGTAATACGAGCATCACTAAAGTCAAGTTACAACAAATGTAGTAAAAGGTCCTGTGTTTATTGGTTGATGCAGGTCTAAAATGCAGCATTTAATTAATACAATGTTTTTTTATTTTATTTACTATTTTACTGCCTTTGTAACATGTACCACATTTTTTATCCCACACAAACATACACCTCGTCCCGCGTTTATTTAGTTATGATCTGGTTATTATTTGGTCATGATCATCCTGAGACATGTTAAAGACTACACTCAGTTCAAAACAGTACCCCAAAATTAGATTTATCAAACACAAATGGTTGAATAGTTATAGCTTAAAGAACTATGCCACAATTTTGGCCACACCCCCTTTTTAAACCCTTAAAATCTCACAAACCCAACAAACTTCAAATTTTACAAACATGTTATTTAGTGCATGTACAACAAATATGCCAAGTGGGTTTTTCTTCAGGAGATCCTGTGTAATGAGCCTATAGTCAATCTAGAAGGCAAATGAATGAGCTCCAGTTTGACCTCCAGGATATATTTTCTCAACACTATCTTTGACTAAGCTTTTCTTCAAATAACCAACTAAAGTGTTTCCAGGATTACTTCCTGTCTTTTTTTTTCTTCATCCTAATAATAATTAATAAGGTCATTTTTTTATTTTATTAAGGCCAAAAACACAATAACGTGATAGTTACACCTGCCCCAGGACGAGACCAGGGTCTGAGAGTGCGCATCAGCAGATGCCCAGATCCATGAGTGAATGCACCGCATGTTGTAACTTATAGTATAGTATCAGCATTATACTGAGATCCACTGATTAATAGCCTTCTTAATAATGATTTAAACTTAAGTAGTTTTTTCCAGTATCTGTACTTTACTAAGTGTTTCCATTCAGGGATACTTTTTACTTTAACTTCACTACATTTCAAAGTCAAATATCTTACTTTTTACACAATTACATTTTGCAAAATTAGTTGTTCCTTTTTATTTATGAGTGGATAGAAAAAAAATAAAGAGGCGTCCACCACTGATGTTAACATAACTCTGGCCCGTCGATGTGATTGTTCATTTAGTGCAGTCTGTTTCACATGAACACGCTCTGAGTTAATCAGAGAAACCCAGGGTTAACTTCCCTGTTGGTAACCAGCCTTATGATAACACCTATCCAGACTGCAATTGTAAAGTTTTGTCTAACAGGCAAAAGAAAAAATATGGGGTATGTCTTGCAGGCCTTGTAATACAGAGCCCTGGGGCCAGTACTAGAAGGTTCCTATCTCAACCTTAACTTTCTCTGGAGCCGTTATGCACAATGTGCCTAATGAAAGTAAACCTTTGTAATAGCTTTTTGATACCAAAATAAAAACTCCAGCTACAGTACAGGCCTTAGCACACTGTGCACTTTGTTAGCTAGATGCGGTTTGCAATTTTAATACAAATAAAAATGATATTAAAGTATGTTCACAGACCTTAGTTGTAGTTTGGTCTGTGAAGATCTGTAAACACACTTTAACAGGGTATCCACAAAGGAAGACACTGCTTGATAAAAAGAACATTGCTGCACGTCTAAAGTTTGCAAAAGAGCACATTGACACTCCACAGTGGTATTGACAAAATGTTTTGTGGACTTATGAAACTAAGATTGAACTATTGGGAAAAATAGAAAGTGAACAAGTGCCATCTGTGACTAAAAACCCAGGGTTAACCAGGAAGTTATACCTTTGTAGTACAGGGCCTAGGAGTCTGTGCTTGTCAGTTTGTTATTCTTTTTTATCTCCATATTTTATCTCTTTATCTTGCTGGGCCCCCATTGGTACGGGGGCCCAGCAAGATGGTTTGTACCCAGGGCCCAAAACTTGGTGCTACGCCGCTGGCAACGGCTTTTCCACTGCTATTTTGAATGTTGAATGAGTGTGTTCAATAAAGACATAAAAGATCTGAATTTTTTTTGTGTAATTTTTGTGTTATTTTTAGACATATTATGTTTGTCAAATTTTATTCAGAAAACCATAAAATTCCAAAAGGTTCACATAGTTATTGTTGCCACTGTATATATTTTATTGTTAAATAGCTCATGAACATTATTGGGTTATTTTTGCAGTTTTGTTCCCAACCCCCAAAAAAGTTTTGTTCTATGGGCTTCCCACCTGCTGTCAGCAGTGATGATCCACTACTAATTTGTAACAGTTAAAAGAAAGTGCAACGTTTATTTAAGTGGGTCTTTCAACTTCAATATTTAATTTAATCTTTATTTCAATCTTTTATAGTTAATCATCAAGTTGATTATTAGTTCAGAGCCTCACCAGCCTTTATAAAACGTAACCTTTCCTTGTTTGGCCAGCTCCACAATTATGTCATACTCAACAGAACCATGATGAGGTCCTGTTTTGGACTGAAGTATCTCCCAATAATGACTCCAATTTCCATCACTGTCAGCTCCAAAACCAAACACGCTCACCTGTAAAACAAAGACCTTATTAATAAACAAAATTTGAACAGAGAATTTTTTCTTTTTTGGTAGATGTATTTTCTGGGGTGTAAACTAAGACTTACCTCGTCACAAATGTGCATGGCAAGAACCAATGTCATGAAGCCAGTGGATGGGTATTTTCCATTGTTTTGAAGCCATGATTCATGGACATATTTCATAAACGCTGGATTGGCAACCATCACCTGCTATAAAGAACAGTATACCTTAAGCCATAATTCTCTGTGGCCACAAATAAATACTGTAAGCACTCACCAAATCATTGTTAACTGATTCTTTTTTCTTCAAACGTGCATTTGACCTAAAGAAATACCAAAGCTCCAATCAGCATCCACTGGGCCTTCTCTATTACAAGTAAGAAGGTAGAGTAGATGATATTGCATACACTTTTGTAAACACTCCTATTTAACACATCACAGTTTACCAAACCCAAACACACTCTTTGACCTTGTTAGCCTGCAACATTGAGGACAAGTCTTATTTGACATGAACATGCCTCATAGTATGTTATGGTCAGTGAGCAACATCTGCAGCTGTAGTTGCTTGGCTAATCTTTCTCCCCGTTCAGGGGCCTTTTGACAATGTTCAGCTCGTTATAAAATCTTCAATTACAACTTTTTAACACGCACTACTGTTGCTGCTAGTTTGAATTTCCACGTTGGAGAATCATAAACTAGCTGATGTAATATAAGACCAAGATCCTGAATTATTATTGTCTGCTGTTGATTTTCAACGGACATTGCTCATTGGTGGGTATCCCCAAAAATGTTTTTTGCTTTAGAGTTTATTTATTTATAAGGCCTATAGAGTAAGCACACAACAACCCATGTCTATCATGTTTCGCATGATCAGATCTGACCGGTTGGCTGTGCAGGTTAGACTCTTTTTTTTAAATAAACACTACAAACACAGACATTTTAGAAGGTGTCAGTGGCCTGGCGTTTCTTTGTATGTCTATAGGGAAAATGCTCTTTGGGCCAAATGGGATTTTTTTTTTTTTTTTTTGCTGCTACGCTGCAAGTGGCCATTAGTGGAATTGGTGGCGTTACTCCATCCAGATCCTATTGTACATCCATAATTTACAGTTTTTCTCAGTCGCATTGGTGCGTTTTTCACATCTAACATGTGCAAAATAATAAGTGCATTTCTCAGAACAATTTGTACAAACGGCAATATACAACAGATATGTTTCTGAAGTTAGTCAGTCACTAAAAATCCTGAGTACATCTCTCAGAAGTAAATATTGATGCCAACAATCATGTCAGTGCCATCAGAATGATAAGTCAATGAGTCATTGTTCATGAACAAGCTCGTCAAAATGTTTAGGCATGTTGTCAATGTAACTGTGTACTTTGACAGTATTACCAGATGTAAACCTATGCTACAGTTTGGATGACAGTTACTGTAATGAAAATGCACAAGGCTGCACATCTATGGCATATATCAATTTTAACAGTACTATTTACGTATTATTGTATGTGGGTTATTGATTGAAAGAGACAAAAGATGGATGGATGGATGGATGTTGAGGTAAGAAAAGGGGTCCTCTGCCACCGGTTTGAGGTAATCTTGCAGTACTATGTGGGGACAAATGCAGTAATGCATCGCACACTTTCACATAGACAAAAATTATGCAAACACACATTTTACTGTAAAACATAAAGGTGGGTGTGAAATACAAGTGGACTACTGTAATATGAAGCATTATAGGAAGTATATAGTATACTGCTTATATACAGTAACAGTGTACTGTACATTGGTGGACATACCTGTTCTCTCTTCGAAACGTTTGAACTATTAAGGACACGGTTGAACACTTTACATTGCTTGAGTGAGGGTCAATTTCACCTGCACGATTCATCAATTCATGTTTTGTACAAAAGGTCTAATAGAAATGTGTAAAACTATGATTGACAGTTTAAGACAAATAGTTTAACAATTTTGCATGTAATGGCTTATGCAAGGAACTAATGCCTAAATATTTTGAGGGGTAAGACTATTCAACAGAGAATCATTTACTATATTTGGATCAACCTGACATGAGCAATTCAAATGTGTAAAAAAGCTGACACTTGTACATTATCAATTGCAGTATGTACAAAAGTAATTGCAATTTGTTCAAAGGAATAAGAAATTGCTTTAATGATGTGCACAAGTGCCTAGATGATTTGGAATTTGTTTGTAAGTAGTATCAAGAATTGCACTTTTTATCTTAGAAATGCACCAAAGCAATTGAGAAAAACTGTAAATCAAGTTTATGCACAGCCAGACATTCAGCCTCCGGTTATCTGCCTAGATTCTAGGCCCAGGGGTGGGCAAACTAAGGCCCGGGGGCCACATGTGGCCCATTGGGCTGTTCAATGTGGCCCACCAAGTATTTACTAATATTTTATTGATGATGACACTGCAAATATTTTTCCTTCAATATTTTGCAGCAACTAGTTGATTACAGTATATGACCTGCTCCAAATGGTAAATACCCTTAACTCCACAAGAGTTCCATGTTCTATGGAAAAATAATTGTCCACCCTAGCCTAGAAATAACAAACTAACAACAACTCGCACATTATCTGATTGGTTTATTATTCTTTTTTGCTACACAGAGCCATGCCACTTTCACTGAGCCTGAGCAGGAAACAGAACAGACACTGCTTGCTTTAACAGTATAAAAAAGCAGTTATTGTAAATATGGTGTGTTCAGTTAGACAAAAAATATATATTACAGAAAACCTTGAGGCATAACCTGAGCATAACTTACACTGCTTTAATGTCTGTTGTGTAAGTCTTCAAGAGCCACTGAAAATCCAGCATCTTAAATGGAAAGAAGACAAGATGAGTGGTGTTGTTTAGGTCCACAGCACTCTCTGGGTACATGACACGATGAGTGGTTTTCGTCCCGACATCTTCTTCGTAACCTTCAGTTTTACCCTGGTTTAATCTATGGAGAGGAATTACTATTGTACAATTATCATTGTTTTATTGAAAATGTTTGATTTAAAAAAAAATAATAATAAAAAAGTTTTTTAAAGCCTTTAAATTACCGAAAGACAATGTCATGGTAATCTATTAATCTTCCGTAATGGGATCTCTTCAAGTTGATGGAGTTGCCCACAACAGCACATGACCTGCAGTGCTCCGGACTGGGTTCAGTCACATCTGGTTTTGAGGGGAACAGCTCAAAGATTTGCTGTTTTGTTGCTCTAAAGAAGTTCAAGTCACGGTTTTCATCCTGCAATTTCTAGCACAAAAACATTAGTGAAGCAATATCAGCACAACCTGTTCATAACCCTAACCGTGTAATCAAGTTTATATTGGGACAGCTCCTTCTAGAATCTATTTTGTTGCATGATATTTTATCTCAGTTACAACAAAAATGAAAAGTTGGGTGAGGAGTTAGAGGTAGAAGGTGGGAGGAATTATGAAAAATCAATAATGTAATTTGCTTGTTTAGGGTCTTCAACCCAAATTGGACATAATGATTGTGCCAAATTGGTGTGAATTTATGCAAATATACCAGACTGCTGTGTTTCACCTTTCAGTGAATGTTTGCACCAAAAGGTAACTAGTTACAACAGAAGTCCCTTTGCCAATCAAAACTGATTCATAAACAAGCCTCAAGTTTATCTTTTTATTTTATTTATTCATTTAATTTTGAGAACAGAAGCAGTAACATATTGGCATAGGCATGTTATTGATATGGAAAAAAAAATATATATATTTTTCATTATATAAAAGTATAAATGTATAAAAAATCTGTTCTCAAAATTCAAATGCAGTATATCTAGATAGATAGATAGATAGATAGATAGATAGATAGATAGATAGATAGATAGATAGATAGATAGATAGATAGATAGATAGATAGATAGATAGATAGATAGATACACACAGACACAGTTTATTCAGCTGGTTCTCTCACAGATTGCTGCTGTAAACCTGCTCTTGCTGCTCCAATAACAACTTAAAGCTGCATAGCCTTTAGTATTCAAAGTATAATAATTGCATAAGAATTTTAAACTTAATCATGAGGTAGGCTACTTTTCAGCTCATTTCACTTTTGCTTTTCCATGGAAAGGAGTAGGAGTAAACAGCAAAAGAAGAATCACAAGAGAAGAAAGAAAAAGAGAAAAAATGTTTTGTTCATTGAATCAGACACCAGCACAGAAATAAAAATATGATAGACCATATTATTATTGTTATTTTTCTTCTTCTTTATAAACTATATGGGCTCAGAGCTAACAGCTGATAGTGGGGTACAATAGATATCTCGAAAATACATATACTGTACATTTTACTAGCATAGGCCATAGGTTTAGTCATAAGGGAAAACCAAGCCTCTCCCATGGTACCTCTAAAATGGTCCTTGTGCAAGGGCGCCGCCATACGGTGATTTTACAGCGAAATACAGCGATATACCTCCGTCCACCAGAGGGCAGGCTCCAAAAGCGGAAATATAAGGAGAAACCCAATGGCGACTTTACAAGAGTAAAACTCATGTTTACAGCCGGGTACAAAAGATGGCTCCGGTCTCTAGAGCTAAGTTTTTACTACATGACAACTCTGGGGGGGGGGTGAATTTTTGATTAATATGTTTGTTTATGCTATATAAAAACTATTGTTTTACTATGGAAAAAGCCCGGATGTAACGGCCATTTTATTCCCCATTCGTAATGACCATATTGGTGAATAGGGGACCAATGGGCGGATATCATCCATAATTATACTATCTATGGGGAAAACAGGATGCGTCATCTTTTCAGGTCACATATTATGACTCATGACTAAAATTGTAAAAGAACAGATACTTTAGGTACAAACAACTCAGCCGTATAATCACACACAATCTATTTTATATTTAAAGACTTACCTGCCACCAATTGAAATCCTCTTCTGACAGATTATATTGCCTTGTCAAAAATGGGCTGATAGATTTCTTGAAACGCTGCATAAACCACGGATGTTCTTCTGATATGCACTTGTCACAGCTGCAGGCTTTTTGTTTCTCACACAGCTCCAAGGAAAGTAACATTTCTGATACTTTCCAAAAGGCACTAAAGCCAGTGATGCACAACAGAAACAAGAATAACTTTGCTCTAACATTCATCGTGGCTGAGTTGCTCTGTGAATAAGCTCAGGTCTGTAGGAAGAGAGATTTATATTTGTGAAATTACTAAATAAATAGCTAATTACCAAGGCATTCCTTCTTACCTGAGTGAGTTTTTGACCAAAGAAAATGTCACTCTAAAGTGCCTGTGTAGGATTAACACAGACTACTTCATAATAGGACAGCCTACTGACAACAGGACACCAAAGAGGGAGGCTGCCTGAATAAGAACTGGTGTAGCTCCAAAAAGGGTGTGACATGACATCTTGATCATGATATTTGATTTCTCCTTTATCTATCAGTTAACACAGACGTCAACTACCCAGGCTGAGGTGGCCTATCTTGTTCAGGTCATGAAGATAGGTTCTGCGTGTTAAAGGGCTGGTTAGGACCTAATATATACTATCACCGGTTGGGACACAAGTGTGAGCATCTATTACTGCAGTTAAACAATTTGTGAATTGTACTCATCTACACTAAACCATTTCTGTAAATATATACACAAAAATTCGACAGCAGTGACCAGTTAAAGACAGAATGTTATTGTTAAGGCCATCACATACTCCGAAAACTTGTTCTTGAGGTGGCGTAATTTTGTTCTTGCAGCCCTGTCTCTGCTCCCTGTTTTGATGGAGGGTCAGGGGTTGGATTACACAAGGCGTTCCTCTGGGCTCTCTACCAGTGCGGAGGGAGGTTGTCTTTACGGATGCCTCCTCCACGGGTTGGGGTGCGATGTGGCTGGGCCGCATAGTCCAGGGAGAGTGGCCCCGGCATCTGTACTAAGAACACATAAATGTTCTGGAATAAATTGTTGTACATCTGGCCCTGCGCCATTTCCTCACAAATCTGCAAGGCAGACAGGTACTCATTCGTTCCGACAACATGTCGGTGGTCTACCATGTGAACCACATGGGTGGGGTGCATTCGGAGAGACTTACACGAGAGACTTGATGATGGCAAGTGATGTGGGTATGGAAGTATTATCAAGTCAAAACTATTGAAAGCGCGCAAACCCGATTTCGAGCGAGCAGGCTACAATATGAGCCAGCATACACAGATCTGAGTGAGCAGAGTCTATAGTGCGTGCTCGTTTCTGTGTCAGCGCGTGTGCGAATCTGTCAGTGCGCTCTCAGTTCTGTGTTAGCGCTCGCTCCAGTCTGTCAGTGCACTCTCACGATTCCGTGTTTGCGCCCTCTCTGTTTTGACTGTGTTTGAACAGTAAGCTGCAGAGGGCGCAGCAATGGCAACAGGACACACCCACATCCGGGTATAAGCTCACTTTACTTTCAATTTAAAAGTCAACAAGTTAAGCTACCATAACCATAATGTTTTTTTAAGCAAAAACAAAAAAAAGATATATGGAAAACATATGTAGAAGACTACAAAGGGTACAAGCGGATAATATATACTTTTTAAAGTTTGGATTGTATAGTTACGGTTATGCGTTGTGCCACCTATTAACAGAAAATGACTAACTTGAATTAAATCATAAGCCCTAATGTAGTACTGTAACCTCACTTGATGGCAGCAAAAGCCAGTATGATCCTGGGCAGTCAGCCATGAAAGAACCATTGTCTACTCATCAATGCTGTAAGGCAAGGCAAGGCAAGGCAATTTTATTTATATAGCACAATTCATACACTGGGTAACTCAAAGTGCTTTACAGGAATAAAAGAAAATTTTTCAAGATTTATATTAAGAAACATAAGAAAAAATTAAAAACATTTTAAAAAGAAGAGTGCAAATAAAAGAAAAAAACAAACACTTTAGGTTGTAGTGTAGGCGGAGCTAAAGAGGAAGGTTTTTAACCTCCCCTTGAACATTGTTAAAGTTGAGGCTTGTTTTACTTCATCTGGGAGGCTGTTCCAGGTTTTTGCTGCATGAAACTTAAACGCTGCTTCACCCTGTTTAGTACTCATTTGTGTAACAGATTAAACAAAATATTGTGTCACACTTCTAAATGTAATTCTTTATTACATAATAATAATAATAATAATACTTATATATTATTATATATTATATTATTACTAGTAACTACTTAGTATTTTTATTTATTTTTTACTTTTTAATTTATTAGTACCTTTCCTGGCTGCAGCAAGACATAACTACACTGTGGTTTCCAAAGTGATGCGTCCTACAAACTGAAGTTCTATCCCAGATGTTTTCTCTTTGCAGCAGAAACTAAAAACATAATCTCAGTTTTAAATGTGAGATCTGACTGCTTCAAAAGTCTTAGCGGTGTCAGAGACAGGGGACATAAATAGGCAAGGCAAGGCAATTTTATTTGTATAGCAGAATTCAAACACTGTGTAACTCAAAGTGCTTTACAAGAATAAAAGACAATTTACAAGATTTAGATTTAAGGGCAGTTCCAGTGATACCTATCCATTCCTTTAATCTTTGTGACAGGATTTCATGGTCCACTGTATCAAACGCAGTCTCAGTCTGTGATGTGGCCTGAATATTGACTGAAAAGGATCAAAGCAGTTGTTTAGCAAGAAATAGTCATTAAGTTGTCGATATACAATCTTTTTGATGACTTTACCTAAAAATGGCAGGTTTGATATGGGTCGATAGTTGTTGAGCACTGTAGCATCGAGAATGCTCCTTTTTAGGCGAGGCTTGATGACAGCAGTTTTTCAGGCCCTTTTTGTTTTCCCACATTTTGGATAAAAATGTGAAATTAGATGGGGTGTATTGAATAAGGACATCTCTCCCAGGGCCTCATGTTGATAAGTGTTTTATTATGACAAAGCGTCCTGGAACAGCAGAGGCCCTCAGTGTTCTAATCGCTGATAGTAGCCTTGATGCTAGTCAAGGCTTTTGGAGGTGGTCTGGGAGGAGGTGGAGGGGGTCTGACAGGGGTGCATTGAACTGGCCGAGGTGAAGCAGTGGTACTCCTGGGGGGTTTTGGGGTGATGTTTTTAGGGATAATGATAGAACCCGTGACCTGGTCAAGTTAGGTGTAAGGGCTATCATCTTAATTCCAGATTTAACTAAAATTTCCAGGTGATCTGGAAATCCCATTGGTGAATCCGGAGATGGGACAGAGATGGTGAGGTCCGCAGAAGGTGTTGATGTTATTGGGGGGGTCCATGGTCCTATTGGGGGAGTCCATTTCAGTGGTGGAGGTGTTGATGGTGGTACAGTCAGATGAGGATCCTTGGCTGGTGAGGCAGGAGTGATTTTTTTTATTTGGTGGCTGATGGCTTCTCAGAGGACCCTTTCTTTGTTCAATAAGGCTCAAATGAAGAAAAAAACAAACAAACTCCCGACCAGTCTGTTCTTATTCCAAGCAGGCCATTGCTCCCAAAAGTTTGTGACTAAGAATAATTCCAATAAGCTGTATTTACACAGATGATTGCTGGTTACAGTACCTTTACTGTATGAATGTGTGTGATACACATACAGTACATACAGTATGTTCTTGTGTTTGTTTTGTGCTGTATGTTCTGCTGTTGCACGGCACTGCGCCCAAGACAAATTTCCCTTTGGGACAATAAAGTGTATTTGATTGATTGGTACTGCACAGTTGGAGAAGGACCCTGTTACTGACACAGACTTAATCATCCAGCCATTATGATTAATTCCAAAGTCAAGCACAGGGCCAGTTATGTAGCTACATAGTTTCCATTTCTATTTCTGTTTAATACAGGACATATTTTGTTTTATTTTGTAACTTCTTTAATGTAACTTTGTTGCATCATTGGAAATATCTGAAAACCATCCTGAAAACCATCAAGACCAGTTACCTCCAAGTCCTGAAGTCTTTTAAACTCCAGGACCCACACAAAAGGCTACAACACACCAACTGCTAACATTTCTAGTCTTCTGCTTTTGATCCATCAGTCATTGAACTGACAATATTAAAGGTGAAATTATTACTTACACCCTACAGGTCTAAAATGTTTTCCCAATTCCACTAGCTTTTTGCATGATCAAAATCTAAACAGGCCTATAATAATATCTGGAATTTGTATCCAATTAAGTGATGTGAATCCTCAATAATACACATTTCTTCTCAAGGAAAAGGAAAACATTATTTAAAGATTATCTATTCATTTGGTAATATCTAATTATCCATTGTAAAAACAATCTGTCAGTTAAGTTAGGTAAGTTACTAAAAGCTCCACCTCACCAGAACTACTCTCACTATCCTTGATGTTGACTATATACTGTACCTCCAAAGGTCGACAGACTATTAATATAGTACCTACATTAAAAAATGTTTTTGTATTTTAAATCTAAATAAAAGGAAAAAAGTGTGATTAATATATACAATCTACTGTACTGTAAGGTTGTGGTCTGTTGGAGAAAGTTTAGAGTTGTTTTACTCTTAAAATTATACAGTGTGTAAGTTACAGCTTTAATCTCAGGGTGCATTTAAGATGAATGTCTAGAATGTATTAATTACTTGTGTTGATTGGTTATTGAGACAATATGAGATGACAATAGTATAGAAAATAATAGTTTCAATAATAGTTTTAGGGAACTGGTTTTGAATGAACTTAGGGCAGTGTGTAATCTACAGCACCACTTTGGGAATGTGCAATAATAATGATAAACTTTAGTTTTAGCTTCAGAACAGCACCAGTCCTGGATGCGCTGGTGCACGACTGGAAAAAAGTGCTCCTGTACGCTTTTACTCCGTTCCCTCTAATAGACCGCACATTCCAGAGAGTCCTTCAGGCTGGGCACAGACTCCACCTGGTAAACCCCTTACTGCGGCTCCCCTCCAGAACAGATCCAGGTGGGGGGGTGGATATTACATTACAATCCCGTTACGGGGCCTGGATCAGGCTTCTCTGAGTTTGGTGGGGACGTTGGACAAACCACAAGAAACGCTCGGACACCATCCACGCAACTGCTGTATGACAATCAATGAAAATTGTTTGACAGATGGTGTTGTGACAGGGGGCAGAACCCTGTACAATGTCCTATTTCATCCATACTGTCATTTTTACAAGGACTCCTGAATCGAGTCTCAGTCTACCCTGAAGGTATACGTGGCACCAATCTCCTGTCGACATATGGAAGTCGATGGCAGAACTATCAGCAATAATAATCACGTTTCCTTATTTTTTAAGGACGCCCGGCAATTACACTGGTGTATTCAACAGTAGTGCCTTCATGGGACTTGACCATGGTGCTGGATGCCCTAAAGTCACAGTCGTTTGAACCTTTTGCAGAGGTAGGTACAAAATAGTCTTGAGTTTGTACAGTCAACGACAGAAACTGCTATTTTTTTAACACACCCCTTTCAACTAATTGCCCAATTGCACAGCCTTAAGAGCGTGCATATTATGAATGCTGAGTCTTGCTTGTTTTCTGAGAATCTACTGCATCTACTGGTAACCTGTTTGCCATTTAGCAATAAAAAATATTATATATATATATATATATACTATACATTGTACGCATTGAAACCGTCAGCAGTCATCTCGAGTCACTTCCTCTAAAGCCTAAAAATCAAGTTAGAAATCTGGGGGTAATAATGGACTTGTACTTAACAGCCACATTAAAGCAATAACATCAACAGCTTTTTAGCATCTCAAAAACATTGCCAGAATCAATGGTATTGTGTCTAAAGAGAGAGCCTTATCCATGCATTTATCTCTTGCAAGTTAGACTACTACAATGGTGTGTCTCTCAGAGGATAGAGTTTAAGGCAGCTCTGCTGTACATCTCTGACATGTTAGTCCCATATAAACCATCACAGACTCTGAGGACCTCAGAGACAGGTCTCCTGTTTTGTTTAAAATTATTACATTTACATTTACATTTAGCCGACGCATTAATCCAAAGCGACTTAGATTAAGGTTCCATTCACCAGTGTCACAGCTGGAACACCACTGGAGGCAAGGTGGGTTAAGTGTCTTGCTCAAGGACACAACGACAGTATGAACTGTGGGGAGAGCGGGAATCGAACCGCCTACCTTCCAGTTGAAGGACGACCGCTCTACCACTGAGCTGAAAAACACTTAGATAGATAGATAGATAGATAGATAGATAGATAGATAGATAGATAGATAGATAGATAGATAGATAGATAGATAGATAGATAGATAGATAGATAGATAGATAGATAGATAGATAGATAGATAGATAGATAGTAATAATAATCTTGTAATCAGTCAGTGGGCCTATTTATAGGGCTTCAGGTAGTCACTGTGTTGTCTGGTGACATGGTGTGTACCACACTCAACATGGACCAGAGGAAGCAAAGGAAAGAGTTGTTGCAGGAGAATAGAAAGAAAATTATAGACAAGCATGATAAAGGTAAAGGCTATAAGACCATCTCCAAGCAGCTAGATGTTCCTGTGACTACATTTGCACATATTATTCAGAAATTTAAGATCCATGGGACTGTAGCCAACCTCCCTGAACGTGGCCGCAGGAGGAAAATTGATGACAAATCAAAGAGACAGATAATCCGAATGGTAACAAAAGAGCCCAGAAAGACTTCTAAAGAGATCCAAGGTGAACTCCATGCTCAAGGAACATCAGTGTCAGATCGCACCATCCGTCGTTGTTTGAGCCAAAGTGGACTACATGGGAGACGACCAAGGAGGACACCATTGTTGAAAACAAACTCTAAAAAAGCTAGACTGGAATATGCCAAACTACATGTTGACAAGCCACAAAGCTTCTGGGAGAATGTCCTATGAACAGATGAGACAAAAATGGAACTTTTTGCCAAGGCACATCAGCTCTATGTTCACAGACGGAAAAATGAAGAATATCAAGAAAAGAACACTGTCCCTACTGTCAAACATGGAGGAGGCTCTGTTATGTTCTGGGGCTGCTTTGCTGCATCTGGCACAGGGTGTCTTGAATCTGTGCAGGGTACAATGAAATCTGAAGACTATCAAGGGATTCTAGAGAGAAATGTGCTGGCCAGTGTCTGACAGCTTGGTCTCAGCCGCAGGTCATGGGTCTTGCAACAGGACAATGACCCAAAACACACCCAAGAATGGTTAAGAGGAAAACATTGGACTATTCTAAAGTGGCCTTCTATGAGCCCTGACCTCAATCCTATTGAGCATCTTTAGAAGGAGCTGAAACATGCCGTCTGGAAAAGACACCCTTCAAACCGGAAACAACTGGAGCAGTTTGCTCATGAGGAGTGGGCCAAAATACCTGCTGAGAGGTGCAGAAGTCTCATTGACAGTTACAGGAGTCGTCTGATTGCAGTGTTAGCCTCAAAAGGTTGTGCAACAAAAGGGGTACCAACAATTTTGTCTAGGCCTGTTCCATGAGTGTATTTAGGGGCCAAGCGCACCGAAGGTGCGTAGGCACCTATTGAAATCGTTAGAATTCTTTTTATTATTAGACCCGAGCCGGTGATAACCGGAAGGGTCTATTATTTCTGATAGCGTCCGTTATTATTATTAGACCCGAGCCGGTGATAACCGGAAGGGTCTATTATTTTTGATAGCGTCCGTTATTATTATTATTATTATTCTGCTCTTTGAGGGCAAATTTGACCCCCTGAACATGCACGAAAACTCAGGAAACTTTGCCCAAAATTCAAGCCAGAAAAATTTATAGAAATGAAGTCCAAGAAATAATATGAAAAAATGACTCAGTGGCGACCCCTAGAAAAGTCAAAATACATTGGCCTATGGAAAGTGAAAGTAACTTTTTTCCAACGTAGAAAAATGAAACTTGGTATATCCATAGAACACCTCAGGGCAAATATAAAAGTCTATGACAGTCACACCCTAAACTCAACAGGAAGTCCGCCGTGTGGGGTGGAACGCGCGGCCACTAAAATCGCACTCCTCGCGCAAAATGATTCAACTCATCGTGTTTTTATCTAAATGGCCCCAAATTTGGTGAGTATCATCTAGACACGTGTGTCAACCAAAGTTATAACTTTGTTGTAGATATCTTATCGGGTATGGGTGTGGCAAGCCTGTAACGAGGTGGCCATTTTTGTGAAAATAAAATGTCTCTTAACTCTCAAACGCCTTCTCGGATCGCGTTGGACGCAAAAAGGCGTTTGTGCACATTCATGACCTGAACACAAAAATATGTAAATAAAAGGGTTATCTTTAGAAATGGCTCTCCAGCGCCCCCTACAAACTTATAATGGGACCCAAGAATTTAGTTTGTCATAGAGACTTCAAATTTGGTACACACATCTCTTATGTCATGACGAACATAAAAGCCAATGACAACCACCCTCTATCTATAAATGTGTTGCCATAGCAACGCCCCAAATATGTGGACAAAGTCAATGGGAAGTGAAAATTTTAGTTTATCATAAGCAAATGAAACTTGGTACACACATCCAGTATGGGCTTATGAACAAAAAAGCCAATGGTGACCACCCCCTATCTATAAATGTGTTGCCATAGCAACACCCCAAATATGTGGACAAAGTCAATAGGAAGTGAAAATTTTAGTTTGTCGTAAGCAAATGAAACTTGGTACACACATCCAGTATGGGCTTATGAACAAAAAAGCCAATGGTGACCACACCCTATCGTACACGGGAAGGCGGCCATTTTGAATTGAATATCTGAATCTTCTTAGAATACACCTCTCTTTTAAAAAAAACAGTACTTTGATTTTCTCGCCTTAGCCCAAGCATAATCTATTATTTTCAAAAGTTCAGACAGCTCCCAGGAAAACCAGGGATTGTGGAGACCTTTAACTCTAAATTACAAGGTGGTGTAGCAGGCCCCAGCAGTAACACAGGCCCGAGGTGATGAAGCAGGATCCAGCCAGAAGAAGATTCAAGCAGTAGCACAGGCCTGGTTATTTGACATTACTGTGAAGTTTACGCTTTAAAGCACAAAATGCAATCCTCCGAGTACATGTGTCCCCGCGGTCTCAAGGGAGGCGAGGTCTTTATCGCGCTTGCGGCTTTAATTATTATTATTATTAGACCAGGCGGTGATAACCGGAAGGGTCTATTATTTCTGATAGCGTCCGTTATTATTATTATTATTATTATTAGACCGAGCCGGTGATAACCGGAAGGGTCTATTATTTCTGATAGCGTCCGTTATTATTATTATTATTATTAGACCGAGCGGTGATAACCGGAAGGGTCTATTATTTCTGATAGCGTCCGTTATTATTATTATTCTTCTTCTGCTCTTTGAGGGCAAATTTGACCCCTGAACATGCACGAAAACTCAGGAAAGTTTGCCCAAAATTCAAGCCCGAAAAATTTATAGAAATGAAGTCCAAGAAAAATATGAAAAAATGACTCAGTGGCGACCCCTGGAAAAGTCCAAATACATTGGGCCTATGGAAAGTGAAAGTAACTTTTTGCCACGAAAAATGAAACTTGGTACATCCATAGGACACCTTAGGGCAAATATAAAAGTCTATGACAGCCACACCCTAAAGTCAACAGGAAGTCCGCCATGTGGGGTGGAACGCGCGGCCACTAAAATCGCACTCCTCGCGCAAAATGATTCAACTCATCGTGTTTTTATCTAAAAGGCCCCAAATTTGGTGAGTATCATCTAGACACGTGTGCCAACCAAAGTTAACACTTTGTTGTAGATATCTTATTGGGTATGGGTGTGGCAAGCCTGTAACAAGGTGGCCATTTTTGTGAAAATAAAATGTCTCTTAACTCTCAAACGCCTTTTCGGATCAAGTCGGACCCAAAAAGGCGTTTGTGCACATTCATGACCTGAACACAAAGATATGTAAATAAAAGGTTTATCTTTAGAAATGGCTCTCCAGCGCCCCCTACAAACTTATAATGGGAGCTTAGAATTTAGTTTGTCATAGAGACTTCAAATTTGGTACACACATCTCTTATGGCATGAACATAAAAGCCAATGACAACCACCCCTATCTATAAATGTGTTGCCATAGCAACGCCCCAAATATGTGGACAAAGTCAATGGAAGTGAAAATTTTAGTTTATCATAAGCAAATGAAACTTGGTACACACATCCAGTATGGGCTTATGAACAAAAAAGCCAATGGTGACCACACCCTATCACACACGGGAAGGCGGCCATTTTGCATTGAATATCTGATTTGCCTTAGAATACACCTCTCTTTTAAAAAAACAGTACTTTGTTTTTCTCGCCTTAGCCCAAGCATAATCTATTATTTTCAAAAGTTCAGACAGCTCCCAGGAAAAACAGGGATTGTGGAGACCTTTAACTCTAAATTACAAGGTGGTGTAGCAGGACGCAGGAGTAGCACAGGCCCGAGGTGATGAAGCAGGATCCAGCCAGAAGAAGATTCAAGCAGTAGCACAGGCCTGGTTATTTGACATTACTGTGAAGTTTACGCTTTAAAGCACAAAATGCAATCCTCCGAGTACATGATTCCCCGCGGTCTCAAGGGAGGCGAGGGTCTTTATCGCGCTTGCGGCTTTAATTATTAGACCGAGCCGGTGATAACCGGAAGGGTCTATTATTTCTGATAGCGTCCGTTATTATTATTATTATTATTATTCTGCTCTTTGAGGGCTAATTTGACCCCCTGAACATGCACGAAAACTCAGGAAAGTTTGCCCAAAATTCAAGCCCGGCGAAAAATTTATAGAAATGAAGTCCAAGAAAAATATGAAAAATGACTCAGTGGCGACCCCTGGAAAAGTCAAAATACATTGGGCCCATGGAAAGTGAAAGTAACTTTTTTGCTACGTAAAAAAATGAAACTTGGTACATCCATAGGACACCTTAGGGCAAATATAAAAGTCTATGACAGCCACACCCTAAAGTCAACAGGAAGTCCGCCATGTGGGGTGGGCAGCGACCACTAAAATCGCACTCCTCGCGCAAAATGATTCAACTCATCGTGTTTTTATCTAAAAGGCCCCAAATTTGGTGAGTATCATCTAGACACGTGTGCCAACCAAAGTTAACACTTTGTTGTAGATATCTTATTGGGTATGGGTGTGGCAAGCCTGTAACAAGGTGGCCATTTTTGTGAAAATAAAATGTCTCTTAACTCTCAAACGCCTTTTCGGATCAAGTCGGACCCAAAAAGGCGTTTGTGCACATTCATGACCTGAACACAAAGATATGTAAATAAAAGGTTTATCTTTAGAAATGGCTCTCCAGCGCCACCTACAAACTTATAATGGGAGCTTAGAATTTAGTTTGTCATAGAGACTTCAAATTTGGTACACACATCTCTTATGGCATGACGAACATAAAAGCCAATGACAACCACCCCCTATCTATAAATGTGTTGCCATAGCAACGCCCCAAATATGTGGAAAAAGTCAATGGGAAGTAAAATTTTTAGTTTATCATAAGCAAATGAAACTTGGTACACACATCCAGTATGGGCTTATGAACAAAAAAGCCAATGGTGACCACCCCCTATCTATAAATGTGTTGCCATAGCAACGCCCCAAATATGTGGACAAAGTCAATGGGAAGTGAAAATTTTAGTTTATCATAAGCAAATGAAACTTGGTACACACATCCAGTATGGGCTTATGATTCAAGCCAGAAAAATTTATAGAAATGAAGTCCGCAAGAAAAAATATGAAAAAATGACTCAGTGGCGACCCCTGGAAAAGTGAAAATACATTGGGCCTATGGAAAGAGAAAGTAACTTTTTTCCAACGTAGAAAAATGAAACTTGGTACATCCATAGGACACCTCAGGGCAAATATAAAAGTCTATGACAGCCACACCCTAAACTCAACAGGAAGTCCGCTGTGTGGGGTGGAACGCGCGGCCACTAAAATCGCACTCCTCGCGCAAAATGATTCAAGTCATCGTGTTTTTATCTAAATGGCCCCAAATTTGGTGAGTATCATCTAGACACGTGTGTCAACCAAAGTTATAACGTTGTTGTAGATATCTTATCGGGTATGGGTGTGGCAAGCCTGTATTGAGGTGGCCATTTTTGTGAAAATAAAATGTCTCTTAACTCTAAAACGCCTTCTCGGATCAAGTCGGACCCAAAAAGGCGTTTGTGCACATTCATGACCTGAACACAAAAATATGTAAATAAAAGGGTTATCTTTAGAAATGGCTCTCCAGCGCCCCCTACAAACTTATAATGGGACCCAAGAATTTAGTTTGTCATAGAGACATTAAATTTGGTACACACATCTCTTATGTCATGACGAACATAAAAGCCAATGACAACCACCCCCTATCTATAAATGTGTTGCCATAGCAATGCCCCAAATATGTGGACAAAGTCAATGGGAAGTGAAAATTTTAGTTTATCATAAGCAAATGAAACTTGGTACACACATCCAGTATGGGCTTATGATTCAAGCCCGGCGAAAATTTATAGAAATGAAGGCCGCAAGAAAAATATAAAAAAATGACTCAGTGGCGACCCCTGTAAAAGTCAAAATACATTGGGCCTATGGAAAGTGAAAGTAACTTTTTTCCAACGTAGAAAAATGAAACTTGGTACATTCATAGGACACCTCAGGGCAAATATAAAAGTCTATGACAGCCACAACCTAAAGTCAATAGGAAGTCCGCCGTGGGGTGGAATGCGCGTGACCACAAATCGCACTCCTCGTGCAAAATGATTCAATTCATCGTGTTTTTATCTAAAAGGCCCCAAATTTGGTGAGTATCCTCTAGACACGCATGTCAACCAAAGTTATAACTTTGTTGTAGATATCTTATCGGGGATGGGTGTGGCAAGCCTGTAACGAGGTGGCCATTTTTGTGAAAATAAAACGTCTCTTAACTCTCAAACGCCTTCTCGGATCGCGTTGGACGCAAAAAGGCGTTTGTGCACATTCATGACCTGAACACAAAGATATGTAAATAAAAGGGTTATCTTTAGAAATGGCTCTCCAGCGCCCCCTACAAACTTATAATGGGACCCAAGAATTTAGTTTGTCATAGAGACTTCAAATTTGGTACACACATCTCTTATGTCATGACAAACATAAAAGCCAATGACAACCACCCTCTATCTATAAATGTGTTGCCATAGCAACGCCCCAAATATGTGGACAAAGTCAATGGGAAGTGAAAATTTCAGTTTATCATAAGCAAATGAAACTTGGTACACACATCCAGTATGGGCTTATGAACAAAAAGCCAATGGTGACCACCCCTATCTATAAATGTGTTGCCATAGCAACGCCCCAAATATGTGGACAAAGTCAATGGGAAGTGAAAATTTTAGTTTGTCGTAAGCAAATGAAACTTGGTACACACATCCAGTATGGGCTTATGAACAAAAAGCCAATGGTGACCACACCTATCATACACGGGAAGGCGGCCATTTTGAATTGAATATCTGATTTGTCTTAGAATACACCTCTCTTTTAAAAAACAGTACTTTGATTTTCTCGCCTTAGCCCAAGCATAATCTATTATTTTCAAAAGTTCAGACAGCTCCCAGGAAAACCAGGGATTGTGGAGACCTTTAACTCTAAATTACAAGCTGGTGTAGCAGGACGCAGGAGTAGCACAGGCCCGAGGTGATGAAGCCGGATCCAGCCAGAAGAAGATTCAAGCAGTAGCACAGGCCTGGTTATTTGACATTACTGTGAAGTTTACGCTTTAAAGCACAAAATGCAATCCTCCGAGTACATGATTCCCCGCGGTCTCAAGGGAGGCAAGGGTCTTTATCGCCGCTTGCGGCTTTAATTATTATTATTATTATTATTATTCTGCTCTTTGAGGGCAAATTTGACCCCCTGAACATGCACGAAAACTCAGGAAACTTTGCCCAAAATTCAAGCCCGGCGAAAAATTTATAGAAATGAAGTCCGCAAGAAAAAATATGAAAAAATGACTCAGTGGCGACCCCTGGAAAAGTGAAAATACATTGGGCCTATGGAAAGTGAAAGTAACTTTTTTCCATCGTAGAAAAATGAAACTTGGTACATCCATCGAACACCTCAGGGCAAATATAAAAGTCTATGACAGCCACACCCTAAAGTCAACAGGAACTCCCGTGTGGGGTGGAGCGTCATGGCCACTAAAATCGCACTCCTCGCGCAAAATGATTCAACTCATCGTGTTTTTATCTAAATGGCCCCAAATTTGGTGAGTATCATCTAGACACGTGTGTCAACCAAAGTTATAACTTTGTTGTAAATATCTTATCGGGGATGGGTGTGGCAAGCCTGTAACGAGGTGGCCATTTTTGTGAAAATAAAATGTCTCTTAACTCTAAAACGCCTTCTCGGATCGAGTCGGACCCAAAAAGGCGTTTGTGCACATTCATGACCTGAACACAAAAATATGTAAATAAAAGGGTTATCTTTAGAAATGCCTCTCCAGCGCCCCCTACAAACTTATAATGGGAGCTTAGAATTTAGTTTGTCATAGAGACTTCAAATTTGGTACACACATCTCTTATGTCATGACGAACATAAAAGCCAATGACAACCACCCCTATCTATAAATGTGTTGCCATAGCAACGCCCCAAATATGTGGACAAAGTCAATGGGAAGTGAAAATTTTAGTTTATCATAAGCAAATGAAACTTGGTACACACATCCAGTATGGGCTTATGAACAAAAAGCCTATGGTGACCACACCTATCTATAAATGTGTTGCCATAGCAACGCCCCAAATATGTGGACAAAGTCAATAGGAAGTGAAAATTTTAGTTTGTTGTAAGCAAATGAAACTTGGTACACAGATCCAGTATGGGCTTATGAACAAAAAAACCAATGGTGACCACACCCTATCACACACGGGAAGGCGGCCATTTTGAATTGAATGTGAGAATCTTCTTAGAATACACCTTTCTTTTAAAAAAACAGTCCTTTGTTTTTCTCGCCTTAGCCCAAGCATAATCTATTATTTTCAAAAGTTCAGACAGCTCCCAGGAAAATCAGGGATTGTGGAGGCCTTTAACTCTAAATTACAAGGTGGTGTAGCAGGCCCCAGCAGTAGCACAGGCCCGAGGTGACGAAGCAGGATCCAGCCAGAAGAAGATTCAAGCAGTAGCACAGGCCTGGTTATTTGACATTACTGTGAAGTTTACGCTTTAAAGCACAAAATGATCCTCCGAGTACATGATTCCCGCGGTCTCAAGGGAGGCGAGGGTCTTTATCGCCGCTTGCGGCTTTAATTATTCTTCTTCTACTCTTTGAGGGCAAATTTGACCCCCTGAACATGCACGAAAACTCAGGAAACTTTGCCCAAAATTCAAGCCCGGCGAAAAATTTATAGAAATGAAGTCCATAAGAAAAATATGAAAAATGACTCAGTGGCGACCCCTGGAAAAGTGAAAATACATTGGGCCTAAGGAAAGTGAAAGTAACTTTTTTCCAGCGTAGCAAAATGAAACTTGGTACATCCATAGAACACCTCAGGGCAAATATAAAAGTCTATGACAGCCACACCCTAAACTCAACAGGAAGTCCGCCATGTGGGGTGGAGCGCGCCACTAAAATCGCACTCCTCGCGCAAAATGATTCAACTCATCGTGTTTTTATCTAAAAGGCCCCAAATTTGGTGAGTATCATCTAGACACGTATGTCAACCAAAGTTATAACTTTGTTGTAGATATCTTATCGGGGATGGGTGTGGCAAGGCTGTAACGAGGTGGCCATTTTTGTGAAAATAAAATGTCTCTTAACTCTAAAACGCCTTCTCGGATCAAGTCGGACCCAAAAAGGCGTTTGTGCACATTCATGACCTGAACACAAAAATATGTAAATAAAAGGGTTATCTTTAGAAATGGCTCTTCAGCGCCCCCTACAAACTTATAATGGGACCCAAGAATTTAGTTTGTCATAGAGACATGAAATTTGGTACACACATCTCTTATGTCATGACGAACATAAAAGCCAATGACAATCACCCCCTATCTATAAATGTGTTGCCATAGCAACGCCCCAAATATGTGGACAAAGTCAATGGGAAGTGAAAATTTTAGTTTATCATAAGCAAATGAAACTTGGTACACACATCCAGTAGGGCTTATGAACAAAAAGCCAATGGTGACCACCCCTATCTATAAATGTGTTGCCACAGCAACGCCCCAAATATGTGGACAAAGTCAATAGGAAGTGAAAATTTTAGTTTGTCGTAAGCAAATGAAACTTGGTACACACATCCAGTATGGGCTTATGAACAAAAAGCCAATGGTGACCACACCCTATCACACACGGAAGGCGGCCATTTTGAATTGAATATCTGATTTGCCTTAGAATAAACCTCTCTTTTAAAAAACAGTACTTTGATTTTCTCGCCTTAGCCCAAGCATAATCTATTATTTTCAAAAGTTCAGACAGCTCCCAGGAAAACCAGGGATTGTGGAGGCCTTTAACTCTAAATTACAAGGTGGTGTAGCAGACCCCAGCAGTAGCACAGGCCCGAGGTGATGAAGCAGGATCCAGCCAGAAGAAGATTCAAGCAGTAGCACAGGCCTGGTTATTTGACATTACTGTGAAGTTTACGCTTTAAAGCACAAAATGCAATCCTCCGAGTACATGATTCCCCGTGGTCTCAAGGGAGGCGAGGGTCTTTATCGCCGCTTGCGGCTTTAATTATTATTATTCTTCTGCTCTTTGAGGGCAAATTTGACCCCCTGAACATGCACGAAAACTCAGGAAACTTTGTCCAAAATTCAAGCCCGGCGAAAAATTTATAGAAATGAAGTCCAAGAAAAATATGAAAAAATGACTCAGTGGCGACCCCTGGAAAAGTCGAAATACATTGGGCCTATGGAAAGTGAAAGTAACTTTTTTCCAATGTAGAAAAATGAAACTTGGTACATCCATAGGACACCTTAGGGCAAATATAAAAGTCTATGACAGCCACACCCTAAAGTCAACAGGAAGTCCGCCGTGTGGGGGTGGGCAGCGGCCACCTAAATCGCACTCCTCGCGCAAAATGATTCAATTCATCGTGTTTTTATCTAAAAGGCCCCAAATTTGGTGAGTATCATCTAGACACGTATGTCAACCAAAGCTATCACTTTGTTGTAGATATCTTATCGGGTATGGGTGTGGCAAGCCTGTAACGAGGGGGCCATTTTTGTGAAAATAAAACGTCTCTTAACTCTCAAACGCCTTCTCGGATCGAGTTGGACCCAAAAAGGCGTTTGTGCACATTCATGACCTGAACACAAAGATATGTAAATAAAAGGGTTATCTTTAGAAATGGCTCTCCAGCGCCCCCTACAAACTTATAATGGGACCCAAGAATTTAGTTTGTCATAGAGACATAAAATTTGGTACACACATCTCTTATGTCATGACGAACATAAAAGCCAATGACAACCACCCCCTATCTATAAATGTGTTGCCATAGCAACGCCCCAAATATGTGGACAAAGTCAATGGGAAGTGAAAATTTTAGTTTGTCGTAAGCAAATGAAACTTGGTACACACATCCAGTATTGGCTTATGAACAAAAAAGCCAAAGGTGACCACCCCCTATCTATAAATGTGTTGCCATAGCAACGCCCCAAATATGTGGACAAAGTCAATAGGAAGTGAAAATTTTACTTTGTCGTAAGCAAATGAAACTTGGTACACACATCCAGTATGGGCTTATGAACAAAAAAGCCAATTGTGACAACACCCTATCATACACGGGAAGGCGGCCATTTTGAATTGAATGTGAGAATCTTCTTAGAATACACCTCTCTTTTAAAAAACAGTACTTTGTTTTTCTCGCCTTAGCCCAAGCATAATCTATTATTTTCAAAAGTTCAGACAGCTCCCAGGAAAACCAGGGATTGTGGAGGCCTTTAACTCTAAATTACAAGGTGGTGTAGCAGGACGCAGGAGTAGCACAGGCCCGAGGTGATGAAGCTGGATCCAGCCAGAAGAAGATTCAAGCAGTAGCACAGGCCTGGTTATTTGACATTACTGTGAAGTTTACGCTTTAAAGCACAAAATGCAATCCTCCGAGTACATGATTCCCCGTGGTCTCAAGGGAGGCGAGGGTCTTTATCGCCGCTTGCGGCTTTAATTAGACCGAGCGGTGATAACGGAAGGGTCTATTATTTTTGATAGCGTCCGTTATTATTATTATTATTATTATTATTCTGCTCTTTGAGGGCAAATTTGACCCCCTGAACATGCACGAAAACTCAGGAAACTTTGCCCAAAATTCAAGCCCGGCGAAAAATTTATAGAAATGAAGTCCGCAAGAAATAATATGAAAAAATGACTCAGTGGCGACCCCTAGAAAAGTCAAAATACATTGGCCTATGGAAAGTGAAAGTAACTTTTTTCCAACGTAGAAAAATGAAACTTGGTACATCCATAGAACACCTCAGGGCAAACAGAAAAGTCAATGACAGCCACACCCTAAACTCAACAGGAAGTCCGCCGTGTGGGGTGGAATGCGCGGCCACTAAAATCGCACTCCTCGCGCAAAATGATTCAACTCATCGTGTCTTTATCTAAATGGCCCCAAATTTGGTGAGTATCATCTAGACACGTGTGTCAACCAAAGTTATAACTTTGTTGTAGATATCTTATCGGGTATGGGTGTGGCAAGCCTGTAACGAGGTGGCCATTTTTGTGAAAATAAAATGTCTCTTAACTCTCAAACGCCTTCTCGGATCGAGTTGGACCCAAAAAGGCGTTTGTGCACATTCATGACCTGAACACAAAAATATGTAAATAAAAGGGTTATCTTTAGAAATGGCTCTCCAGCGCCCCCTACAAATTTATAATGGGAGCTTAGAATTTAGTTTGTCATAGAGACTTCAAATTTGGTACACACATCTCTTATGTCATGACGAACATAAAAGCCAATGACAACCAACCCCTATCTATAAATGTGTTGCCATAGCAACGCCCCAAATATGTGGACAAAGTCAATGGGAAGTGAAAATTTTAGTTTATCATAAGCAAATGAAACTTGGTACACACATCCAGTATGGGCTTATGAACAAAAAAGCCAATGGTGACCACCCCCTATCTAAAAATGTGTTGCCATAGCAACGCCCCAAATATGTGGACAAAGTCAATAGGAAGTGAAAATTTTAGTTTGTCGTAAGCAAATGAAACTTGGTACACACGTCCAGTATGGGCTTATGAACAAAAAAGCCAATTGTGACCACACCCTATCACACACGGGAAGGCGGCCATTTTGAATTGAATGTGAGAATCTTCTTAGAATACACCTCTCTTTTAAAAAACAGTCCTTTGTTTTTCGCCTTAGCCCAAGCATAATCTATTATTTTCAAAAGTTCAGACAGCTCCCAGGAAAACCAGGGATTGTGGAGACCTTTAACTCTAAATTACAAGGTGGTGTAGCAGGCCTTGGGAGTAGCACAGGCCCGAGGTGTGAAGCAGGATCCAGCCAGAAGAAGATTCAAGCAGTAGCACAGGCCTGGTTATTTGACATTACTGTGAAGTTTACGCTTTAAAGCACAAAATGCAATTCTCCGAGTACATGATTCCCCGCGGTCTCAAGGGAGGCGAGGGTCTTTATCGCCGCTATGGCTTTAATTATTATTATTATTATTATTATTCTGCTCTTTGAGGGCAAATTTGACCCCTGAACATGCACGAAAACTCAGGAAACTTTGCCCAAAATTCAAGCCCGCAAAAATTTATAGAAATGAAGTCCGAAAGAAATAATATGAAAAATGACTCAGTGGCGACCCTGGAAAAGTCAAAATACATTGGGCCTAAGGAAAGTGAAAGTAACTTTTTTCCAACGTAGAAAAATGAAACTTGGTACATTCATAGGACACCTCAGGGCAAATATAAAAGTCTATGACAGCCACACCCTAAACTCAACAGGAAGTCCGCTGTGGTGTAGCTGCCACTAAAATCGCACTCCTCGCGCAAAATGATTCAACTCATCGTGTTTTTATCTAAATGGCCCCAAATTTGGTGAGTATCATCTAGACATGTGTCAACCAAAGTTATAACTTTGTTGTAGATATCTTATCGGGGATGGGTGTGGCAAGCCTGTAACAAGGTGGCCATTTTTGTGAAAATAAAATGTCTCTTAACTCTAAAACGCCTTCTCGGATCAAGTCGGACCCAAAAGGCGTTTGTGTACATTCATGACCTGAACACAAAAATATGTAAATAAAAGGGTTATCTTTAGAAATGGCTCTCCAGCGCCCCCTACAAACTTATAATGGGACCTAAGAATTTAGTTTGTCATAGAGACATTAAATTTGGTACACACATCTCTTATGTCATGACAACATAAAAGCCAATGACAACCACCCCTATCTATAAATGTGTTGCCATAGCAACGCCCCAAATATGTGGACAAAGTCAATGGGAAGTGAAATTTTAGTTTATCATAAGCAAATGAAACTTGGTACACAGATCCAGTATGGGCTTATGAACAAAAAAGCCAATGGTGACCACCCCCTATCTATAAATGTGTTGCCATAGCAACGGCCCAAATATGTGGACAAAGTCAATAGGAAGTGAAAATTTTAGTTTGTCGTAAGCAAATGAAACTTGGTACACACATCCAGTATGGGCTTATGAACAAAAAAGCCAATGGTGACCACACCCTATCACACACGGGAAGGCGGCCATTTTGAGTTGAATATCTGATTTGCCTTAGAATACACCTCTCTTTTAAAAAACAGTACTTTGTTTTTCTCGCCTTAGCCCAAGCATAATCTATTATTTTCAAAAGTTCAGACAGCTCCCAGGAAAACCAGGGATTGTGGAGACCTTTAACTCTAAATTAAAAGGTGGTGTAGCAGGAAGCAGCAGTAGCACAGGCCCGAGGTGATGAAGCAGGATCCAGCCAGAAGAAGATTCAAGCAGTAGCACAGGCCTGGTTATTTGACATTACTGTGAAGTTTACGCTTTAAAGCACAAAATGCAATCCTCCGAGTACATGTGTCCCCGCGGTCTCAAGGGAGGCGAGGGTCTTTATCGCCGCTTGCGGCTTTAATTATTCTTCTTTTCCAATGGAAGTCTATGGCAGGCCATAGAACCGTTTGATAAAAAGTTGTGAAATTTGGTACACTCATTAAGGACAGTCCAGTCATTGATCTTAGTAAATTTGAAGTGTCTAAGTCAATATCTCTAGCGCCACCAACTGTCCAAAGTTGGACTTATGTTTATGCTAATAACTTTTGAACCCTAAGGCCTAGAATGAAAATTCTTTTTTCCACTGATTCCTTGAGTCAAGGCGATTCGATTGCACCCTATGACGTCATTTTCCGCCTAGATAATTTTTCCGCCATTTTGAATTTTACGAAAAACCTACTTTTGCGAACTCGTCCTAGGCCGTAGCCCCGATTTTTATGAAAATTGAACCAGATCATCTCCAGACTATGGTGACAAAAAGTTATTAAAAGAAAGTTGATTAGTCAAACCGTTGTCGAATACCGCGCAAATGAAATCGACTTAATGCGCACAAAAATAAAAGTCAGGCTATATCTCTGCGATGCTTTAACATATTTTAACCAAACTTAGTACGTGTTATGTCAACCGCGACTTGAGGATGCCTGCAGAGTTTTGGCGCAGCGCCACCTAGTGGTCCGGAGATACAAAAATGGGACTTTTTTTAATTATTGCTTCAGAATGCTTCGGCCAAAAATCACAAACCCGGTCTCTTTAGATTCGTGGCATCATGCCGAGTCGTAGCATATCCAATTTTCCCGTATCAACTATTTTGGGAGTCGGCCATTTTTAATTTTGTCAAAAAGTTCTATATTTTTTTAACGCATTGCCGCATCGTTACGAAACTTGGTATGCGTCTTCGGCACCAAGTCCTGAAGGTACTCAAAAGTTTTGGGGCAGCACTTTGTAGTCAAAAGTTATAATTAAATTCACAAATATGCTAATAACTTTTGATTACGTTAACCTATTGTAAAACAAATGGTCTCAATGTGTTCACTGGATCAAGCCGAGAGCACAGATAACACATATGTCCTATTCGGCCAAACTTTCTGTTTGCCATGTTGTTTTACTTTAAAAACCTACTTTTTCGAACTCCTCCCACATTGTTTGTCCAATTTTCAGCAAAATTGAATCATAACATCTTCAGACCATGCTGACAAAAAGTTATTAAAAGAAAGTTGATTCGTGAAACCGTTTTCAAATACCGCGCAAATGAAATTGACTTAATGCGCACAAAAATAAGTCAGGCTATATCTCTGCGATGCTTTAACATATTCTAACCAAACTTGGTACGTGTTATGTCAACCGTGACTTAAGGATGCCTGCAGAGTTTTGGGCCAGCGCCACCTAGTGGTCAGAGATACAAAAATGTGACATTTTTTATTATTACTTCAGAATGCTTTAGCCAAAAATCACAAACCTGGTCTCTTTAGATTCGTGGCATTATGCTGAGCCGTAGCATAGCCAATTTTGCCATATCGACCATTTTGAATTTTGTCAAAGTGCTATATTTTATGAACGCATTGCTGTATCATTACAAAACTCAATGATGATTTTTCAACCATTTACACCGAAGTCTTATTGAAATGTCTTTAGATGCTTACTGCCGTTGGTCTGCTGATGTCTGGTCTTGTTGTGTGACATTTAATGGCCTCCTAAGTGCTTGGCCCCGTCATGGCTGCTTGCAGCTATATTTTTTAAAATAATTCTGTTGAAGCATGGTTGAAAAGCAATGTCTGAGTTTCATTGGGTAACATTCATAGAATTTTTATTTATTATCACTTTTGTCAGAATAAAGTTTTTCTGTGACCATTGTGAGTTTTTCTTTCATTGACCGAAGGGTACCAACAATTTTGTCCACGTGTGTAGATAGATAGATAGATAGATAGATAGATAGATAGATAGATAGATATAGATCTTTAATGTTATTGTCATATATACAATGAAAATTTAAAAGAGCTCTCCATTAGTGCACCACTCATACGTAGTTAAAATAATACTAAATGTAAATGTAAGAAAAACATTAAAACACTAAAACAATAATAATTTAAAAATAAAAACACCTAAAAACCCGCACATACATCATACAAAAACATTGGTCCAGAGTGACTTTAGCATTATTTTTTTGTAGCGTTTAGAGCGGTTAATACAGTTGGGTAGAAACTGTGCTTAAGTCTATTTGTCCTGGCTTTAATAATCTGTACCGTCTCCCTGAAGGCAACAGTTCAAATAAGGGGTAGCCACGGTGTGAAGTGTCCTTTATAATGCTCTGTGCTCTTCTGAGGCAACGGGAGCTGTGTAGATTTTCCAGCGTGGGGAGAGGGCAGCCAACAATCTTCTGTGCGGTGTGATGACCCCTTGGAGAGCTTTCCTCTGAGCCATTGTGAGGCGGGTGAACCAGATGCATATGCAGTATGTTAAAATATTTTCTATGGTGGCTCGGTAAAAGGACACCATCAGTCTTTGTGTGATGTTATACTTCCTGAGTAACCTCAGGAAGTACAGTCTATGCTGGGCCTTTTTCAGCAGCTCGGAGGTGTTTGCACTCCAGGACAAACTCTCTCCAATGTGCACTCTCAGGAAGCGGAAGTCTGCCACCCTCTCCACACAGTCCCTGCCAATTAGTAATGGTGGAACATCTGTCTTTTTCCTCCTGAAGTCTATTATTAGTTTGTTGGTTTTTGAAGTGTTGAGAAGAAGGTTGTTGGTCAAACACCACGTCAGTAGTTGCTCCACCTCATCTCTGTAGGCAGACTCGTCCCCCTCAGAGATGAGCCACACCACTGTAGTGTCATCTACAAACTTTACAATGGTGTTGCAGTGATGGACAGGGATACAGTCGTGTGTATAAAGAGAGTCTCAGAGACTCAGCACAAAGCCCTGGGGGGAACCGGTGCTGAGGCTTAGGGCCGTGGATGTGTGTTGGCCTACTCTGACTCTCTGTTTGCGACCAGAGAGGAATCTGCTGATTCACATGCAGGTTGAATGGGGGAGCCCCAGATCCTCCAGCTTGGCTACCAGCTTGTGTGGGAGGATGGTATTGAAAGCCGAGCTGTAAGCCACAAAGAGCATCCGCACGTAGCTCCCCTGCTGCTCCAGGTGTGACAGTGCAGCATGTAGCACTGTTGCTATGGCGTCCTCTGTGGATCGGTTCAATCTGTAAGCAAACTGGTATGGATCAAGTCTTGAGGGCAGGCTTGCTGTGATTTGACTGCGGACCAGTTTTGAATTGCTGTATGTATGAATTGTGCTATACAAAACATGGACATCTGTCAGGTAGGGGTGTGCCGGTTTCAGAATTGGTGATGACGGTTATGACGTGAGTCAAATGTGACGGTTCATAACATAACCGTCGGGGTGGCGGGGGGGGTATTAGTTTGAATAAACGAGCAGACACTGATTAGCTACTTGCTCTACGTTTATTTAAAATTAACAGCAAGACAACTAGCAGTGAATGTGCTTATTAAATGAATCACACACAGTGAACAAATCCTTAACAAAATAAATAAATAAAATAAAACTTTGCAATGAACGTGCTTTGTTTTAAATAAATCACACACAGTAAACAAAACCAAGTTCCGTGACAGGAACACCAACATGTTCCCCGCAGTCTAAAACTCGCTCTGATGCTGTGCTTGTAGCACAAATACACATGTATTTACGTGCCAATTTTGCTAAGAGCGGATAGCGTGTTTCATTGTCTCGCCACCATGCTAGTGGATCTGCCGTAGAGTCAATTGGTTGTTCTTGGAGATAGCGGGTTAACTCCGTGTCAGCGCAGAAACTCTGATCGGTAAAGGGGCAGAGATTTCAGACCTCCGTTTATTAAGGAGATCTCCAAGATTGTGCACAGACCTCATCTCCAGCAGCAGCAGCCTCCGAAGCACCACTAACTCCGCCTCCGTTTCCCTCGTCAGCTGATACGATTTCCCCCCGAAGTGCATCTTTTGTCTCGCCCAATCCATCCCCCCCATTGCCTCTGTATCGTGGGTCAAGGAAAGATGACTTTGCCAAAAGCTCCCGAGTGGCTGGCACTGTATTTGTGCTAATGTATGAGGCATAGGCCTACGCTGAGTTTCATTTACGATGAGATGCGCTCTAGTTCACAGTGCAGTGCAAGTGAACGCGGGCTGGCGCTGCTTCCATGTCACGGTAATCATTGTCTGCTATATTTGCTTTTTATTTATTAAAATACATGCAATTGGTTGATGAAACATTTATTAAAATTAAGATAAAATTTGTACAAAACAGAATTCGTTTTTAAGAAAGGTTTTCTACAAAGCAAAATTTAATGAAGTGGTAAATATAAAAAAATATTTTAATGACACGGTTTTGGCGGTTAAAGAGTTCTAATGAATGTGTTCAACTATAACCGCCGATCACACGGTTATATACTAACCGTCACACCCCTACTGTCAGGTGGCTTTACATACTATAATGCTTTGTCCTGTCAGGAAACTTATATTATTTTTTAAACATATATGTTGGCTGTGCTGTCAGACATACAGTCTGTAGTTACATCTGTTGGGTCTTATTACAGGCGCACATCTCTTTCTCTCTCTATAAAGGTCTGTGCTATATTTTTTAAACATATCAGGCAGGTCCCATGGCAGGCATACAGCTAGTATCTTTGACTTCTGTGCCTCTTCAAGGACCCCACCTCCTTCAAGCTAATAAAATACAATTAAAGAGATATTTGGTTTTCTCCTTGTGACCACCCTATATGTTTAAAAATATAGCACAGACCTTTATAGAGAGAGAAAGAGATGTGCGCCTGTAATTAGACCCAACAGATGTAACTACAGACTGTATGTCTGACAGCACAGCTAACATCAACAGCTAATGCTTAAACAAAATCTATTAATGATTCCATAGTAAACCAGACTTATTGCATAAGTTATGTTTTTCAACTTCTAGTCATTTATTGTATTGCATAGGATTGGTACCATAAGGTTTAACTAAAATCTAAATGTAGCTTGTAGCAACATTAACTTAATTAATAAAGTTAGCAAACACTAACCAGTCTGTTAACATTTAGCCTCAAGTTTGGAGCAAATCTTTGCATGATATCTTAGTAAACCAGAGATATTGCATTAGTTGTTTTCCAAATGATTGAAATTTATTGTACATGGCATGCTGCCTTATATTTTCCTGTTCTCAGCTCAGTAACTTCGGTTTTGCACATTAAGCTAGCATTAATTTAAACCCCGTTTGGCTGCTATATTTCCAGTTTTAGCAAACGCTAGCTAGTCTGTTAACATGAATATTGCAAGCCTCCAAACACAGACGTCACACTTTAAATCCTACATGCCATCTCCTTTTTCTTTTTCTGTTTGTTGCCCCTGCTTTTTTGCTTTATCCATCTTTCAAAGACAACTGTGTGCGTACTGTGACAACTGTACGTACCTGCGCGCTCTGCGTGCTCACGGCGCCCCAGCCAGCCACGCCCACTCGCGATATTCCATTCCAATGAGGGCGCCTACTGTAGCCACGGCAGACAAAGTCGACTTGACGTGCACAAACACAATGTAGCGAGTAACGCTAAGTGTCAATTCAAATGTAGTGAAGTAAAGAGTACAAGTATTCAATCAAAAATGTAGTTGAGTAGAGAGTAAAAGTTGCTTATATTTTTGATACTCAGTACAAGTACAAAGTAGCCAAAAAAATACTTAAGTACAGTAACAAAGTTCATTTACTTAAGTACTTTACACCTCTGGTGAGAACATAGGAAATGGCTTCTAACGGGGACACTTCTGGCACTGACTTCTTAAAATTGACGTTGGGCAGCATTTTATACTGATAAAGTACAGAATCCACTCTTTTCCAAAGATGTTTAATACATGCAGCTTTTGTGACTCCAGGTTTTCTGTCATTGGTTTGGGTGAGTCGTTTAGCTACGTTTTGCACATATTTGACCTTACTTTTGCCTGGAAATGTTATGTGAACGCATTTGACCACATTTTTCCTATTTAAAACATGCATAAACATTTAGCCAAAATATTTAAACATTTTATGAACATTCTCCAGAGTCTTTGTTCTTCAGAAACGTATAGAGCTGTTTTAACACTTCAATGCAGTAACTAGAGGCAGCAGAGTTAAGTTTGTTTGACTAAGTTTACAATGTTGCCCGACAATAGCAAGCATTAAACTGAATATTAATTTCAAGATGAGGTCACGTTTTTTGAAGGTGCTATTGTTACATTGTTTTACTAACAGTTCAACAATGTTTCACAAACCTGAAGATAACTGGATGTCGTGTGTGCTTGGTAGCCGTTAACTGTTTGTCTTTTATTTATAAGCAGTAATCTAAGTTGAACATGCCACTGTGAGAACATAGGAAATGGCTTCTAACGGTGACAGTTCTGGCACTGACTTCTTAAAATAGCAGTTGGGCAGCATTTTATACTGATAAAGTACAGAATGCCAGATATTTAATACATGCAGCTTTTGTGACTCCAGGTTTTCTTTCATTGTCAATGATAATGTCTTGTTTTTGGCCGGGGTTCTTCATCAAAGTTTGATCAATTCTCTTGGAATTAAACATCTTTTTTTGCATATCAGAGCTTTATGAGGCGCAGTGGCTCAGTGGTAGAGCGGTCGTCCTTCAACCAGAAGGTAGGTGGTTCGATTCCCGCTCTCTCCAGAGTTCATACTGTCGTTGTGTCCTTGGGCAAGACACTTGCCACCTTGCCTCCAGTGGTGTTCCAGCTGTAACACTGGTGAATGGAACCTTAATGTAAGTCGCTTTAATGTAACATATTGTATTAAGTATTATGAGCATTGGTTTTATACAGTAGCCTACAGTAAAAGTATTTAAATAATATAGGCTCTATTTATTGTGAATAATTACAGGCTACAGGCAACACATAAAAACAGGCTTGTGATTTCTTTTGAGGGTTCCATCTCTTTGGTGAAAAAACAAACATTTACATCCAGATTTAGTTGTTTTTTAAGAATTCTGAAACAGGGTATATCAGAAAGGCCTGCCAGGTGTCATTATCATACGATGCTGAAAACGTGAAAAGGCAAACAGCAAGGCTTGTTTTTCAATCATGGTTGCCTGAATTAAGTTCTAAAATGTGCACTTGGGTATGTTTATTGGGGTTTTGAGGTAGTGTCCAGGACAACCGCGCCGCAGAGTGAAAAAACAATGCAAGGACTGATGGAAGAACACTTTCTCCACCGTTGTTGGATAGAACAAAAAAAACTTAAAACAGTTTTTTTTTTCATTCTCTACTGCCTAGTCCCGTTGGGGGTTGCGGGTGACTGGAGCCTATCCCAGCAGCTTTGGGCCTGAGGCGGGGAACACCCTGAACAATGGCCAATTAGTTGCAGTGCTGACTAACTGTTAAAATTAGTAATCATTGTAACATAGATACTGATTTGTTAAAACGCTGCATATTTGTTACATCTGTCTGACCTATACTCTAATGCTTGTTATACTTGTTTTGTTGAAACTGCTACTGTTGTTTATGTTGTAACTGCTACTGTTGTTATAACTACCTGTCTGTTATGTCTGCACATTTGATGTTTGCTATGTTTGTACCAAGCCTCTCCCATGGAACCTCTAAAATAATCCTTGTGGAAGGGCGCCGCCATACGGTGATTTTACAGCGAAATACAGCGATATACCTCCGTCCACCAGAGGGCAGGCTCCAAAAGCGGAAATATAAGGAGAAACCCAATGGCGACTTTACAAGAGTAAAACACATGTTTACAGCCTGGTACAAAAGATGGCTCCGGTCTCTAGAGCTAAGTTTTTACTACATGACAACTCTGGGATTTTTGATTAATATGTTTGTTTATGCTATATAAAAAACATTGTTTTACTATGGAAAAAGCCCGGATGTAACGGTCATTTTATTGCCCATTCGTAATGACAATATTGATGAATAGGGGACCAATGGGCGGATATCATCCATAATTATACTATCTATGGTTTGTACATTGCCTTATTTCATTTTCTGGAGGATCATCGGAGCGCTGTAATGGCGCACTGGTGTGGCCTGCAACCTTGTGTGTCTATCTATGTATAAATGTAATATGTTGCACCACTAAAAAGCTTTTCGTTGCAGTGTACTTGTACAATTGTAATGACAATAAATTGAATCAAATCAAATCAAACCATGGATTTTCTTCTGATGAACATTTTTCACAGCTGGGGTTGACTCAGCTCTAAGAAAATTTATAATGTACTAAAGACAATGATGCACAAAGTAACATAAACAGCTTTACTTTTCCATTCATCTTAGCTGAGATGCTCCATGACTGGGATAGAGTTTCACCCCGTGGACAGATGCAGTTTGAAATTATTTTTTTATTCAAAATAATAAAACGTGACTAATAATGGATTAGAATTATATCACACTTTTCTCCCACCAAAGCCCTCACAGGCCATAAAAGAATAACTGAACATGGCAACTTACATGTGAAAACGTATGGAGTTGAAACTTGTCCCTACAAACTATTTGTTCAGAAACAGTAAGCACTTGTGTGAATATGAAGATCTACAAACAACAGACATGAATCCTTTTAGTTACCCCTAGCTTAGTTAGTAGAGCACACGCAAATATACGGAAGACCCGGTTTGAGTCTTGCTTGAGTTGTTCTTAAATAATAAAAAAATAAAAACTTGTGTCATTTATATTTTGATGGATTTTGTGACATTTGTACTCATTTAAATATGTCCATTTGTCATTCACTTATAGTTGGTCACATACAAATAACCAACAAATGACATCTTATTTGTTGAAAAGCACCTTGATTGCAAAACACTAGTGTGTACAAGAGACTTCCTAAATGTTCCACATCCAGAGACAATATATTTAATGAAACTATGTAAGTGTGCATTTTCAATTAGTTTATTTTTTTTTCTCATACTTCATACCTGTGTCGGTGGGAACACAAAACATAGGTTACAGAGCCACCTAGTGGATCATTGCAGGACATGCACAACACCTGTAATATTGGGGTAAGTATACTCCCCAAATGCAGACACAAAGACCAATGCAAGGCTAAAACAAGGCATGTCCTGTTACAACTAAACCAAGTGGGAATTTAATAGAACAGATTGTACATTTTTGAAAAGCCATAACCCATAAATGAGCTGCGGCGTTTTATTCATTTATTTAAACAATCTGCCACTAGCCAAGGGGTAATGTTTAAACACATCAATTTTATTTTATTTTATTTTTATTACTTTCAGCAACAATCACATTAGACCCAGATTTTCCTATTATCAGAAAACAATCTAAACAGACTACGTTTTTGTATTTTGTGGTGAAAAATTGGTTTGGTTTTATTTTTTTAATAAGTGAAGCAGGAGAGGTCCCCAGGCTGCTTTTGAAATAGACTTTAAGACAGGGACGGCAAAAATAAAATCAGGTAGTGGAGCTTTAACTGTGACTGCTTTGACTGCAGGATTTGATTATAATCAAGGGATGTAATAATTTCAAATCCAATTCCTTACACTTATTTAGGAATTTTCTCACTTTTACTTTGGTTGAACATATATCTAATGCACAACAATACATGCATTCTTCAAAGATCGGTGCAAACTTATAATGGAATCTGTGACTAAAGTAAATAAATGAGAATTGACATTTAGTCAAATTTCACCAGAACAGTGTCACTGTTATTCATTTTTTGGTACATGTAATCTATGTATGGATGCCTGGATGCACATGAATATATATTACGTGCTTAGCTCAGTTAAGCATATTATGTTATTTTGCAAAAAGGGCTTTAATGGAATCCATCAGACCAGAGAGTGCTTTTTTTTTCATTCCAGATGATAATAACCTCCTCCAGAGCTGGCACAGAGCTAAAGCAAAGTGTGGAGATAGGTGTTAGACTGAGGAGACAGTTCTAATTTAAGCTGATGTCTCTATAAGCAGGTGTGCTGCGCTGAACGAGTTAAAAGTCTAATTAAAGTAGTGTGAGGCAGAGCTGATAGTGGCGTCTGAGAATTACAAAGCACTGGAACTCCAACTATTGCCATTTAAAGTGCAAGTCTTTGGTTAAACCCCAGTGTGTTTAATTAAATAGCAGTCGGAACACTAATATATATATTTTTTCCTTATGTTGCAACACTGGCAATCAAATGCCTCCCTTGTGTTTTGTTAAAGAATACGAAGAATAAAAAAGGGCTATAGAAAGTAGGTAACTGTTTTTTTTAGGCGTCAGCATCTTCACAGCCCTGATTCCATCTTTTGACTGAACACGTAATACAGTGTCAATTAAGTGATGGATACTTATAGGTACTCATATTAATTAAAAATATTTATCTCACTGCATAGATTCGTGCATGTCAGCCTTGTCATATGAGCATAATCCCTTTGAGAGAAGTACATGTTCAATCTTTAATGAAGTATACTAATGGAACACAACAAACTTACTGAGCGGTGTATGTCCATTTGAAGACATGTCATCGGTACTACTCTAAACTTTACACAATGTTATAAAAATTTTACAAAGACACTTTAATCCTGCAGATGTGCTGGAATGGAAATGAGTCAGTTTTGATTAACTGCCCCTCACTGGTGTCATCTGTACATTAATGTGTATATAAAGGATAGTGAGGTTGTGAAGGCAACACAGAGCCAAGGTTTTAATGAGTAGGGCTGTGGAAGCTGCCTGTCTGCAGAGAAACTCTCTGTAAAGGAGTCATCAGTGGTTCTACTGATTTCAATCACATCTTGAGCTGGTCTGATTAGCTTCATTTTTAAAGAACAGCTCACATGGCATGGTCATAGTGGCATTTGTTTGTTACACAAAATCTAGCTTCCAAATCCAATTTATCAGGGCAACCTATTTTGACCTTCTGGCATTCTAGCTTTTTATTTTTGAGAGAGAGAGGAGATTGCTTGGAGCAGATGGTTAACAAGTGGTTTGTGGTTATTTTTGGGCAAGAACACATACAATAAATCAGAGTCCAACTATTAATATCAAAACATTTTTAAAGACGTTTAAGGCGAGACACTACAAGTGAATAGAGAAGATTTTTTTAATGAGAAGATATCACTGTGAAACTCCAGTTTTTACTAGCATAAACATAAGAAAAAAAGTATTACAAGATTTGTAAAAAAATTATTGTTTTATTATGCAAATAATACTTAAGTATACTTTCATTTGCAACCATTTCCAAAAACAAAATCTGGAAATTTTGGAATTCTTGGTTGATTTTGTTGACATTTCAGATGAAAGGGCTTTTACACGGGATTCTGGATATCTTATTTTGTGCTTTAGTAAATTTGAGAATACAGACATAGCCTTAAAAAATACATTTACCTATAACTCAGGATAGGACTGATATATCAACAAATCCCTCTGTAAAGGTTTTCAGAATATAGTTAAAAATAAGAGTAGAAGACTTGGTGCTTGTAGGTGCTACTGAAGTCTGACTCAGTGTAAAAAAAAACTCATTTTGAGATAACGATTCTATAAAGGAAATGTCCATATTTGAGGGTGCAAACTGGTCCAAAATCTTAAACTTGACCACTGATGTTTTCACCTGCCGTGTTTTGCCTTAAATGTCTTTTAAACTGAAGGCTTAGATATCTTCCTGTAAACATAACCAAAAACACACAATGTCTTAATGTGTCCCATTGTGATCTAAAAACAAGCTCTGCATTGGGAACAAAAAGCCACAGCCTTAAATAATAAAGTACAGTTTTGAAACCCCATTTAGAGTTGGAACATAATGAGAAGAGTCACAAACTATCTGACAAAACAATTTCAGATATTTTAAAATGCTATGTTTTTTGGTTCTCTAAACAGTATTTCATTAGGCTATTTTATTTCTTGAGGATTACCAGAAATGTTTCTGGTAATGCTTTTGTCTGGGATGCTGGAACAACTCACTGTGGCCTAGTCTGTAATTAAAATGTCTTGTTCTATTTGTGGGCTTCTCACATCAAACTGCAATCTGAACGGTTAAAGCACCCTGCAAAGCCATTCTTCCTTTCTTTTAATGTTCAATCAAAGGCAAATTCAAAGACATAAATGTAAAGTGTTTGTGAACAATACACAAAGCCATTTCATTCCTGACGACATGTTGACAGCGACTAGAGGGAAAGTCTAAACGTTTTTCTTTTTGGGCTTAAGAAGGCACATGCTTTTACACAGTTTGTGCAGATGAAGCAGGTCTTTGATCAGGAAGATGAGAGAAGCAGCAGGTGAAGCAGAACACCTGCGTGACTCAGCTGCAAAAACAAACCAGCGACATGTTTTTCAAACGGAAATTTTTAGTGACAGGGAAAACCTTTACTCTTTCATTTAGAGTCAAGACTTTTGACACTTTGTTGCTTGGTCTGTCTCAAATCATCTTTTCATTTGTGATTATTAGGTTATTAAGAGAGGGAGACTCTAGGGATGCTTAAAGCTAGGGATGCACCGATACCGATACCAGTATCTGGTATCGACCTCGATACCACATTTTTGAAACTACTCGTACTCGTTAAAAGTCCCCCGATACCTGGGGCCGATACCACGGTCTGAGAAATGTCTATGTTTGAGCGGCGTGTAAGGGGTTAATCACAGGCGCCGAGTGCCTGCAGACGGCTGCGCTGCAAGCAGCTCAGAGCGGGGAGAACGAAGGAAAGACGAGACATGGCAGCCGTGTGGATCTATTTCAAAGTGAAATAAGACAAAACAAAACAAAGGCGGACTGCAAATTGTGCTAAATTGTCCAGAGGAGGCTCAAAAGGTAGCGCATTTAACACAAGTAATTTAATCAAGCACCTAAAATCCCAACACGACAACGAGTATAAAGAGTTTACCCACGCTTCTAAACCAACACAACCCACACTGCCGCAAACTCTTGCAAGACGAGAGAAAATGTCCAGAGACAATTCACGTGCTGTGAAAATAACACAGGCAATCGTCGAGTACATTGCATTGAGTGACCAGCCACTTTCGGAGGTAGAAAATGTGGGATTCATGCGTCTCCTCCATGTTATGATGTCCCAAGCCGCCGCTACATGACTGACACGGAGCTGCCTAAACTACACGACTCCGTGAAAAAACACATCCACAGCCTCCTGCAAGCCTCAACTTCGTTTAGTTTCACCACGGATATTTGGACAAGCAGTGTTTGCCCCGTGCCTTGTTTTTTGTTAAATTATATGACTAAAGCTGTTACCTGTAAATTTAAATCATGTTTTTTTAATAAGTACTCGGTATCGGTATCGGCGAGTACTGAAATGCAAGTACTCGTACTCGTACTCGTTTTCCAAAAAAGTGGTATCGGTGCATCACTACTTAAAGCTCCCCTCCCGTACTGTCAGCCATTATTTAGAACCGTAGTCTTACAATTAACTAAAAGTATTTATAGGAGGACTTTTATCTTTGCGACTGGGTCTGTTTTACATTTTCTATTTCGAATGGAAGGGACTGTCATCCTTAGGGCTTCTTCTGTTCTTTTAGCAGACAACAAGCAAAGCCCAAATCTTTTTTTATACACAGAAAGACAAACTAAAATGACAAATTAGCATAGATTATAATGTAGCTATTTAAATGTCTGAAGCCTTAGAGTTATGCATGAAAAGGCACTTACAAATCTGGTATGCTTAGACATTCAAAACATTTAAGGTCAAAGAAATGTTCTGTTTTTATGAGTAAGGTTAATGAAATATATTTTAATCTCAACAAAAAGCATTACAGTTAATGTTAAGAAGATAATGTATTTTATAGAATATGTTTTTGCAACCACAAAAGATTGAACTTAAGAGCAGCATGTTTTCTAAAATAACACAAATGCTTTGTTTATGACAAAGCTCAGTAATAGCTGAAGGAAATGTTCAGCCATATCTGTTGCAAATTGCTGCCCTTATGGCAAACTCACAAAAAGAAAATTGGGAAATCCTGCAGACTGTGAAGTGTTTAATTGAACATTTGCTCCTCCAGAGGTAAGTAACTGCATTTTATATATTTTTTTGCTCTCCAAAGAAAGCATTTCTCATGCCTATGTGCAATATAATCATAGTATATGCCCATAAAAAGCTCATGTGAGATGCTTATCACACAAATAAAGCATTTTATATTCTTTAGAATACTGCACGCTCTGATGAAATGGTTTGTTTTACCCTCGAGCTTTTCAAAACCACATTGGCTTTGACTGCATTTTTATATCTTATATACCAGCCAAGTCCCCTCTGATACATGATTAATGATCCACTGATGGGCTTTGCCTGAATGGGGCCATCTACATCGACATAAGAAGTTTATTTCTTAGGACAGTGAAGGGCAAAGACAGACTTATTTTTTTCAGAATAAATAAGAAATTATTCTGTAATCAATATAGAGGAACATTTTATCCACTTGGGTCTGGTTTTACTATATTATTATGTTTACCTTTTTCCTTTCTGTCCCTATAGAATAATTTTCCCAAACCCAACTAAAAAAAGACATGACTGACATAAGGACAAGTCAACTTTACTTACCCCAGGGGAATTTTTGTCTTACAATTCTCTAGTTTGTTGCATCAGCCACTATAAAAATATTGCCAAACACAACATTTTCAGCACCCAATACATTAAGGCCATAAGGTAGATATGATTTTATTAAAAAGAGCAGAGATATGGAGGTTCTTGTTCAAGTTCAACAGTGTCAGTTAAAAATCCTTTCATTAATCCTACAAAGGACTGGACACTAGGAGGCACACTTTAATGCTATATTCTCAGTGAAGCATTTTAACAGTATATTGAGAGACTTGCACAGTTTGTGTTTGAAGATTAAAATTAGGATAATTATAATCTTCAAACACAATATAATTTTAAATCAGGCCTGTTTCACCATGTGCTGCAATTTATGATATTCTATAAATACTGGTAGAATAAATGTACCAGTATTTATAGAATATCATCCTGGAGAGAGTTCTCTTTCTATCTTATCTTTGCCTATTTTTAGCAAGACAGTTTGGTGAGTGTCTTCACCTAAAGTGGCCACATAATGTATAAGACACTATGTTTCCAGGAGAATCAGTGTGAAATCACATAAAAATGACCTGTGTCCTATGTCTGACTTGGAAATTGCTTGAGTAATTGGTTTTGTCTTCAAAAGGCCCTTGCTTGACTTCATCTTTATGCATTACTTGTAGCTTGCGGTTGATGCTCTCTGCTACTCGCCTGTATTCTCAGGTGAGAGGATGAGTTATTAAGCCTGGTAAACATGTACCGCCTCCATCCTGATAAGGCGCTGTTTAAAATGATGGATAACAAAGAAGATTAAAAATAAACAAAGCTTGACGTAGAAGATTCTAAATAACAGCAAAGGAGGGGGCTGTGTGCATAAGAATGTTTGTCTCATTTATGGAAATCGTTCAAGGTCTATTTGGATCTATTCAAATGTAAAAGCCTCGCTATTCATTTCTTGCTGAACAAGCAGTGATTATGCAATATCCTCGGATATAAGTAAATCCCAGGCTGTGATTCTACACATGGACTACAGCAAGTGTGTCAGTCACAGCAGACGAGTTTCAGGTGGGGCACACATCGCCAAGAGAGCAGGGCAGGCAACAGCCATTGCTTTGATCACGAAGGAAGGTCAATAAATTATGCACATATGCGCATCAACTATTCCTCTTGTCCCAACCTGTTGTCTCTCAGATTTCCAGGCCGTGAGTAAAAAACTCGCTGTAAATGATTCTGAGATGCAGGCGTCCACCAGCTTCTGTCCTCGTCAGCTGTAACACTGAGGTAAGGACATGGGCCCATCTGCCACAGCCATCACACCCCAACACTGCACATTTCTCTCACTTGTCAAATGAAACTATTTTTCACTCCTGACATCTGTGTTGGGTTTCCATCTTGTCTGTAAATTGAATCTCAGATCCTCCTCCCTTCCAGTTTTCCCCCTGTAAAAATGAAAGACACACATTGAATCCACAAGTGTGGCTCAACTGACAGCATCCAAAGCTGAATATTATCTTCTGCGTTGCAGCAAATTCTATTTTCATCTCCTTGCCAGAAGACATATTGGCCATAATTAATACGCATGAAGTGAAGTGATTTCAGTCTGACATCTGGAGACATTTTCAGAGAGAATGAGTGCTGAGATTACTTTTGTTAGTTTGGTTTTAATTGCAAATGCTCCTCAGGGGAGAGAGAAATGGACTAGAAATGAACCTTGTACTATTACGCATAGTACAAGGTTTTGAAAACAATACAGTATTGAGTATTGTAGTATTGACAATGTCCAATTAATCAGTGTAGGACAAGAGGAACAGGGGTACTAAGTGAATCACAACGTTAGCAGGCTCAAAGATACTACAGCCTGTTGTTTATAAAATAATGTAAAGCTTGAAATCCTCACTGATCTGAGGAGGTGCAGGGAGGGCACCAGTGGGAGTGAAGCAGCAACAAGCTACAAAAGATGTTCTATCAGTCAACTAGAGCGAGTGCATAGTTCTGAGTTGTAGTGCATTGGTGAGGGCTGTGAGGCCAGCCGACTGAACGAGCTGAACAAGGAAGGCAGGGTGTGCTGTTGGATTGGAACTGGACAGTAAAGAGGCTGTGGCAGAGAAGAGGATGGTGGACAAAGTCAGTGCCATCCTTGCCAATCCCAAACATCAACAGTATTATAAATTGTAGCAAATGGAAAGCTTTATATAGAGAACTTCAGTTGTTTGTGCTGATGGATTCAAGAGCTTACTATTCCTTTATTCATTGATCCTCTGTTGCTTATCCCAAAGGCAGGGGGGCTAGAGTCTGTCTCAGCAGCTTTGGGCCATTGATGGGGTACACCCTGGACCATTGTCATATAACACTGACATACAACAAATCACTCTCACAGTCAATTTAGCTTCACAAATTCACCTTTACATGCATGTATGGTGGAAAGAACTTGCAGCGAACCCACTCTGCCAACATAATATCATATTATATACTGTATAGTGGCATAGTGGTTAGCACTGTTGCACCACAGCAAGAAGATCCAGAGTTCAACTCGCAGGCTGGACAGTTTGTATGTTCTCCCTGTTTTCCCCACCCGTTTCTTCCCCGGGTTTCCCCAACACCATAAAAAAACATGCTAAACTGTGTCAATCTGTGATAATGGGACAGTGAGGTGAATATAGTCTGTAATACCCCTATTTACAGTATATGTCAATTAAAATAATGTGATTTTTCCAGACGTTAACTTGAAAATTTAAATATTTTGATATGATGCATATGATGCATGACACACACACACGTGTTATATGTATTCTATTACTGCCCACAGCTCTAATATGTACCCTAAATTAAACATTTGAATCATTGCCACAAACACTATATTTTAAATCTGATATGCTGACAGTTCTTGTCTGGCTCACCTGTGCCTGCAGTCATTCATATATTCCAGAGCTGACAGTGAGTTAAAACTCAGATGCATTCAGCAATGCACCGTGGCGCTCTCCAATCTGCAAAAGCCATTTCAGGAGCAAATAGAAAACACACACATATCGGATGAGACATGGGTATTAAACTACACATTGTTTTGATAGCTAATGAAAATTCAGGGGTTGGCTGAAGACAGGCTCTAGTCACCAAATGTCAACTGTGGCTGTTGAATTGGAGCTTTGATGAAGTGGAAGTTGGGACAAGGACAGCTGCAGAGCCCGAGGAGACGCAGCAAAGACTGATGGGAAACGCACCGACACTTTCTCTCTCTGCTGGTGCTGCTCTTCTTCATGCTTGTGCAAATCAGGGCGATGCAAATTACTTTATTACTCCTGGGAATGTAATTCATACAATCAGATGACTGGCGGACCAATGAAAGTGCTATTTATAATAAGTGAGAGTGACACAACAGAGTTGGATTGAGTTCTTTGAGCAGTACATATAGGCTCTAACATTGTCATAATAAGAAGAAGCACTTTTGTTTGCATGTTTGTAAATATAAAACCACACTGAAATTGGATTCTGTTTACACTTGATTGAACAATATGATTTCCAAGCTTTTCATTGTGACTCACAAAGCTTTGCAGTGGAAGAAGCTTGGAAAAGAAGTGCCACCCACTTTTACATCTCTTGGGGCCTGTCATCCTCAACCAAAGACTATTTTCTTGCTGCCAGTCATGCAGGGGTAGTACTTCAAGGTCTGCCAAGGTTGAAAGCAAATGATGTCGCAGATGAGAGGAGCCCATACCGCACGTCTCTTGCTCTTGACAATATGTATAACCTTGCGATCTCCTTTAATACCAGGCTTACAGATAGGCAGCTGCACAGAAATGATGTAGCATTGAGTCTGTCACACTGTGCGCACTTTGAGAAAAGGTCACCAGAGTGCTTTGTGATGTGCACAGGCCTGGATCTTTATTATATGTGACAATGACATCAAACTAAGTAATGGAAAGGCTGAAAGGGGCAAAGGGGAGGTAGAGTGATGATGGTTGTGTAAAACGACAGTGGAGGCCCCAAAGTTCCACTGCCGCAGTCCCTGAACATATCACAACAATAATCAATAGAAATAACAAATACATTTTAGAATAAACTGCAGTGCTGACAGTCATGAAATTCTCCTTGTAGACATAAAACATGTGAATTCTAGAATCATGCACACTTTATTTGACATCTTAGTAATGCTTGACCCGTTAAGTTCCCAGCTAGAAAAGACGTCTGTTCACTGCTTTCATTTCTGGGACAAGGAGTTCAAACCTGTCAATCAGCTGACCCAGAATTTCCCCCAAGAAGTGGGAACACCAGCCTGCAGATTGGTTTCCAGTTCCACCAAATACTTTTTGCTGTTCTATACAAAGAATTAGTGGGATTTCTGTGTTTTGAATTGGATTTCAGAGGTGTGGGAACAATAAACCCAGATTAACCTGCTTCTGGATGTAAATTGATACACATTCATCCAATGAGAAGAAAGGGGACAGTACTCACATCTGCTGAACAAACTGCCCTGAACCCAACACAACTCACAACCCAACAGAAATCATTTAACCATGATTTTAGAGACACCCTAGGCCAGAGGTCGATGATCGACTTTGTGGTTTTATCTGACCTCAGGCCGTATGTCTTGGACACTCAAGTGAAGAGAGGGGCGGAGCTGTCAACTGATCACCACCTGGGAGGAGTTCGGTGAAGCCATTGAGAAGCCATTGAGAAAGACTATCGGTTGCCCTCGAAGAAATTCTGGCACACCGTCCACAGCCTCAGGAGGGAGAATCAGTGCCATGCCAACACTGTTTACAGTGGAGGTAGGAATCTGCTGACTTCAACTGGGGACAATGTCTGGCGGTGAAAGGAATACTTTGAGGATCTCCAGAACCCCATGGACACGACTTCCACTGAGGAAGCAGAGGCCGAGGGCTCTGAGCTGGACTCGTCCATCACCCAAGCTGACGTTACAGAGGTAGTTGGGAAGCTCCTCGATGGCAAGGCATCGGGGGTGGATGAGATCTGCCCTGAGTACCTCAAGTCTCTGGATGTTGTGAAAGTCTATGCCAGGGTACTGGAGAGGAGAATTCAGTCGATAGTCGAACCTCGGATTCAGGAAGAACAATGTGTTTTTTGTCCCGGTCGTGGAACACTGGACCAGCTTTATACCCTCTCCAGGGTTCATGGGAGAGATTGCCCAACCAGTCTACATGTGCTTTGTGGATCTGGAGAAGGCATTCGAGTTCTCTGTTGGAAAATGATGGCTTGTCCCCTTCAGGTTGATGGAGAGCTCCTGCTCCGGTTGGTTGTGGTGAAGAAGGACCAAAAAGGACAAGATTCCAGATACAGGCGAGGTGCAAGGTGGTTGGGTGCTTCCTTAGAGATGGGGTGAGGAGCTCGGTCACTCGGGAAGAGCTCAGAGTAGAGCTGCTCCTACACATTGAGAGGAGCCAGCTGAGGTGGCCAAACATCTGTTCAGGATGCCTCCTGGACACCTCCCTGGGGAGGTGTTTCGGGAATGTTCCACCGGGAGGAGAACCCGGGGAAGAACAAGAACACGCTGGAGGGACTATGTCTCTCGGCTGTCATGGAAAAGCCTTGGTATCCCCCCGGAAGAGCTGGCGGAAGTGTCTGGGGAGTGGGGAAGTCTGAACGTCTCTCCTTATACTGCTGTAATTGATCAAAATAGCTGCAAATGATCTGAAATGTGGACATAAAGCAGTAAGGAGACCAGACCAGATATACACAAAAAAAAACTGAATCAAATTGATTGGTTTATTTTTTTACTTAACTTAGCAATTCATATACAAAAAACAACAAAGTGGGGCTTATGACATGTAGTGCATCCATACAATTACAATCTAGCGCTCCAGTGTATAAAAAAGTGTGTATTATCTGTGCACTGTGGAATAACCATATTTACAGTGCTCTCTTGTGGTGTTGCTAAGTTAGAAACATACTGCTGCCTGCAGGCATCCATAATACAACTTTCTCGACAGATTTTGTGGATGCCCGTTCACGAATCTTTTTAGACCAAGAAGAGACAACATCTGTTGAAAGGAAACAGTTGTCATGTAAACAGATGCCTAATGTAAGGGGACATCTCTCGGCACAGTTAACTCCCAAGGCCTCAAATAGAAATAATCCACCGTGTACAAGTAGGGTGCATATGACAATCTTGCAAATGCAAATCATGAATTCATTATTGTGTCGAGGCTGCTTTTGCAGTTGTGTCTAAATGCATAATTAATCAGCACTGGGGGAGATTTTGACTAATGAGAAACAAAGAATGTATACAGTAGTGAACAGTAGTGAAGTTAGATAAAAAGAATTGTATAAAAAAAACAGAAGGTATGTTTTTCCTCTGGGAAATGTTTGAATTTTGTTACCTCTCCAAGTGAAGAACTCTTTTTTATTTACAAGTCAAGGTCCTCCAACATAATTTTCTTTCTGGAAAAAGGAAGTCAAGTGGCGTGACAAGATTACACGGTTCGGGCGGATTGCTTTTCACACTTGTGGTCCTGCACTGAAATATGCAGGCATACAAAAACCCAGCGGACAGAAAAGAATAAGGAAAAATGTCTTGTCTTTTTTTCACCCCAAAAGCGATGCCAACGGGAGAATCAAACCAAAAGAAAATCTAAATTGATTTTTGCAGTGATATGCTGAATCTGAAAAATATTTTTAGCCGTTCAGATCAATGCAATACTGAGAAAAATCAATGGCTTTGAATTACAATCTTCGATCCGATGCCTCATGTTTGAAATAGAGAAAGGATCATCTTTGCTTTGAATAATGTGGCACAGCTATGTCAAAGGCATCACATTGTTACATTAAAGCATGAGGTTGTTGCTTTCCTTGGCGTATAATAGAGTGAGGATAAGTCCTTGTCTTCACTAGTCTTGTTTCACGAGTTAAGTCCTGGTCCCTGTGGAGAGCGACTGGCAAGAAACAACCAAAACCCCATGGTGGTATCCTGAGCTTTCCCTTTATCCAGTCTTCTTCTCCTGACTACAGATGTGGGGAATTAGGAGATAAACAGAGTAGAAATAATCCAATTAGCTGTAATGGGCATACTCAGGATGGGAGTGTACGTGAAGAGGAAATGTCATCCTCCCAAAGCGTTCACTAATTACTGTGGCGGTGTTTACATAAAGACACATCCAAGGTGAGTTATAAACTAAGGCGTAGTAAATTTAATGTAGTAGTATAAAAACAGCTCACAGGTGTTAGGACAAGTTAAGAAGCTCAAGTAGATTTTAACCTCCAAACTGAAGTTGAGTATAATATGCATTTCACACTCCAGAAAAGTTCTTGTCCATCAAATGCTCTGACCATGAAAGTGTACATTTCAAAATTCTTCGGATTCATTGAGTCTTCAGTGATTTTACAAAAAAATAAAAAAAATAAAACACTCTTTTTTGCTTAATTTCAACTTGAAGTCATTAGAGCCTACAGTAGCTACAAAAATTAAGATAAATTGTTTTTCACTTTACATTGAGCATCACAAGCTAGCTACAACTCACTTTACGTATACACGCTCTTCACTTTGAGGTTTCTCCAAATATTTACGCTTACTTTCTTTGTTTCAATACCCATTATCTAGATTATCATTTTCTTATTTTCTCTTCATTAGTAACACATATTCATATGATAACACATTTTAACAAATCTCCACAATGCTCACCAAAATTATTCAAATACACCTTTTGGTTGCTGAGAAGTGGTCTTCGGGTATAAAGGGTTAACACTAAAACATAAATTCTAACATTTATATATCTTACACCAACTTAATAGCCTTTTCCATTTAACTTACCATCATGCGGACTGTGATTTATTGGTGCTGGCTACCTAGAGGTAATCAGAGTGCATTGTTTTTTTCAATCTTTTACATGAAGGTCTTTCCTAACTGGCCATACACACCAAAATAATTTGCCAAAGGAAAGTACTTATGGATAAATTCCTGGCAGGTGATTATGTAAACCTGTGAGTCATTTTGTCCAGTCAGAGCAGAACCATGTTGTTTACTAAGTAGTTCCAGTGAAAATCATGTGGCTTTGAGAGGAACCAGTTCCGTTTGCGAACTCAAATCTCGCAAAAATGTTAGTTACACCAGTTTTATTTTGCAAATTAATTTATAGAAGTTCATTCATATACTGTATATCAAGTTTATTAAATATAAAAAACATATATTAAGATGTAAGCGCTTTTAGTAGTAATTGTTTTTCCTCTCCTATCATTAGTCTTAGTTTTTATTTAGACGGATATGCTGTACCCTGTATTCATAAAGTCAGTGGTAAATAATACCATCTCTACAAGTGGCCCTGATGGGTCTTCAGATCCCATTACTGGAGAAGTGATCACGTTGACACGCTGGTCCACACGGATTATGAGCAGCAGCCATCACCCAGCGCAATCCTCTGCTAATGCTATTAGCACAGCATGAGGCCCTGATGATGGTTCACACATGGCTAGCTTATGTGAATATCATTCTGTTGGAAGGTAAGCACAGATCACATCAGACCTCCTCAGAGGTCTGATCTGACCTGATCACGCAGGTTGATCAGGTCAGATGAGAACATCAAGTTGAGGCCTATGTGAGAAGCTTTGGTTGACTGCCCCTAAAAGTCTTTCTCTACAACTAACTGTAGGCCTACCTTTGTTTATGACCAGTCTAAGATACTTGCACATTAGTAATGCTCTTAAACTAGCAGCTTGATGTTTTTCAACTAACATTTAATTATGGGTTATAACATATTTTCAACCAATTATCAGCTATTCAAGACTGCAGCTGTCTTCAAGAGTCTACACACAAATTCTGCAGTGACCTTCTAAAAAATGATTCTGTCCAATTAAAGATAAGTGTGGGGATTATTGTTTGAAAGAGAGATTGTTGAGTTAAAAGTTATTTTTGATGAGTTTATTATTTAATATTCTTGGAATAAATATAGCCTAATTTAAGCCTTTTAGACTTTGTTTGATAGAGATAGTGGAGATACACAGGGATAGAAGGTGAATGACCCTGGACCAGAATCAAACCGTCATACCCTCATGTGTGGAATGCACTCTACCAGGTCAAATTTACTCTATTTTTATAATGGCTCAACAAGAGGTTTTACAAGCATAATGTTGAAACCTTACCATAAATAAAACACAAACCTTTTCTGCTCTCAAGGATTTAACAAGGACAAATGTATTTGACTTTGCTTCACTGAAAAACAGAATGAGACCTGAAACCGTCCCTAATCTCACTAATAAACGCTTTACTGAAAGGCTTGTTCTTGTTATGTTTGTGTTTGGGTGGATGAAAGCAGATCAAGAAAAAAGGTTTAGTGTTTGTTCTCCAGAGACATGTATTCAACATGATAAAATAATAACTACTACAGGAAGCGTCTATAAAAGCATTTATTTTCTCATAGGCGAGAGCACTGTTTAATTATTTTCTTTTTGTCAAACATTTACCACTGGCCCATTTAAAATGAACTGAGGCCATTTTGTAATACTTTATATAAAAATCATTGTTTATACTAAAATACTTATGCCCAGATAGAGCAACTTGGGATAATGGATGAGCCAAAACATTCCCTCAAAGCTCAAATGTCTCTTTATCGAAGAAATGTTTATAGCTTGGTCCAAAGATGAGGTTGTCTCTGAAGCTACATTCTCTTGACAGGCAGGTAGAAACTGAGCTGTCGGTCAGAGCTAATTAGCTTTATCTCCACCTCCACCAGACAGAACGGACTTTCTGAAAGTCTGGAAAAATGTATACTTTTGCAGACAGACACTAGCTCGGTATGGTTTCATCCATCCAGCCATCTTCGGCTTATTGTTGCAATATACATCATATGACAATTCTGAATTGGTTACACTAGGTATGTAATCTGCCATTAGCATTAGCTGTACTGGATCTGCTCATAAACAAGAGGTCTACTAAAAGAGGACTTGGATTTTGAAGACACAAATGTTGTTTAGTGAACATATTAAAATGCAGATAATAAACAGTGTAGTGCTGCTAGAAATAGCAACGCTATGTAACGTTAACCCCAAAATCATTACAACAATAGCAATACATTTATTTTATTGGTTCTTTGACGGGAAATAGCAAAACTAACCCTTCTTTTAATCACAAAGTGAGCCTCGTTTGACAGGTACCGTCTTGTGATAACACATATTGTCATAACCCAGCTCAAGGCCATGACAAATATAAACGCCAGACAAACAAATATACCAAAAATAGTGTTTTTTATTTTAAAATAAGGTTAACTGATATTAATTTAGATATTTTAGATGGTAAAAAGGAGCTGCGTTTATTAGTAATATAAGTAGTGCGGGTGCACATATGATTGCATTGTGATTGCTAGTCAAAAGCTCATGACATCTACACAAACCTACATTAAAACTGCAATATTTATAACATATTTATGATAATAACAATCACACGTGGGTGGGTGTGCCACAGTGTTTGTCTTTTTTAGTCTTTTAGTGGGTATACAGTCTGAAACGTTACAGTTGCTTTTATTTCTCTCAATAGACATGTTTTCTCAGTCCCACTGAACTAACTAGCTGATTTTCAAGTCAGTATACAAAGTTAAACAAACAGAAAAAAAAATGTTGACAATAGAATAATTTAAGTAGAAGAAGATTTCTGCTTTTATTCTTTAGTCAGTGAAAAACATAAAAGGATCTCAAACATGATCAGTCTCTCTTGCAGACATTGTTGCATTTAAATTCAAATTAGAGAATGAATTTCTTCATTTTTAGTTTCATTCCACTTTGATCACAAGTTAATTCATTACTCATTCTAGTGTTGTTTTTAATCCAATTCTCTACACGCTTCACATTTTATAGCCCTCTTGAGCATTATTGTAAACTGTGTGTTGCGTCTTGTCAATGTGAGGGCTGCGGAGATAAAAAGACAAGGCAGAAAAAGACCCCAGTGCGTCGGGATAAAAGGAAAACATCTCAAGTGTGCTGAGAGCATTGAATGCTTCTTCTATGCCGCCTTGTCATGTTCTGTAAAAGAAGTGCTAAATTAAATACTGCAGCGGCATTGCGCCTTAAAACATAAGCCATCTTAGAAAATTAAATGCTGCTCTCTTAGTACCTCTTCCCAAATAAAAAGACATTTCAAATTAGAAAACACAGACACAAACATAGCATTCAAGATGAAAAGCTATTGTGCAGCGTGTCAAATGTCAACTGAAATGCCAAAAAGACCTTCTGCATTAATATGTGGGCCATGCAGCCATTGTCTTAACACTCACACTACCACCGGAGTGGCTGTAACAAATATGACATATTTAATTGAAAGGAGTAATATAAGAGTCAGCAAGAGTCTACAGCTCTACAGGATGTTAATGGTGCACGTAGACTGATGCTCACTCCCAATGTGTGCCTCCCAAGTGTACATGTCAAATACACTTTAAAGTTATGAGCAATCTGGCAAAAGAGCTGTTAGTACCAGGGCATTACCACGTTAGCCTACTCCAACTGTGAGGGTGATTCTGAAAGAAAAACAAGAAATGGGACGAAAAAAACGCACATGCAGGACCTGTGTGGTGTCCCAGAGTCCACAGTGTTATTTTTAATCCTCCGGTAGGTATGTGTTTCTGTGGCTTTGTTTTCTCATATCTTTCATAACACATTCCGTATAGGGGTTGGCCTGGATAGTAAATACAACCCAGAATATTTGCACCAGGGAGTTTGTGTCCACTGTAACCTAGATGCAATAAATCACTATAGTTATATATTTTTTTTCTATGTTTTTTGTTTATAAACTCAACCTTGGTACACTAAACAAAGAGTGTTCATGATTGGCATAAGAGCTAAATTCATACAGGTTTTACGAATGTACTAATAGCTAAGGCATTTTTAGCAGTTTTTCTTTTAGTTTTTTAAGCTAGTTTTAGACATTGTTGCTGCTGTAAACATAAAGAGCGCATTAACTAGACAACAAGTCTAGGTCAGTCTCTCTCTCTTCAATAAGCTGAATGAACATATGCTTTCATTTTTCTTTGGCCACTTTGGTTTGTTGGGGCAACTGTCTAACCAAGAAGCCTTAACTTCTCTCTCCCCACACACTTAACTCCCTTGAGGATGGCATCTCCAGGACACCCAAGAGATTTAGGTCCTTTCCAAAACAACTCCCATCTCTACCCCGGAGAACAGTGTAGAGTATAAACACAGGACTCTGCTTTTGTACACTCCTCCCTTACATTTATGAAAACAGGAACTCTCCATCACCATTGTTACACACCAAGCACAGCAAACGTTGCCATTATCTATAGGTTTTTGAGAAATGAGGTAAGTTTCAGACCTGAAGATTCATTTTCTCTACTTTGGTACTTTGGCTTTCTACCAGCATCCAAATAAGACAAAAGATGTTTAAGGCTCTTAGTCCTGGTTCATCTATAGGATTCTTTCACAACTAAATATCTGTCTTTTTCCAGTATTTGATCATTTTATATATATTTTTTAATGATTTTGTTTTAAAATTTTAAATCTCTATGAAAATGTCAAGTTTGACTGGTTGACAGGAAGCTGGTGCAGCATGTAGAAAGTAAGCCAGCATCAGTGGAGTCTTTCTGTGGAGAGTTTTAAAAGCCACTTGAACTCGGGACACAGACTTGTGGACCCTCTGCGTGAAAGTGAATGGAAGTGGGAAGAAAGGGTGTCCTGGGTTGGCCCCAGGGCCTTCACCTGGTGGGAGTGGGCAAATAAATCTTGCAATCTGTTTCCAATGCCTGAGTTACTTTAAATACATAGCCCAAAATCATGAGTTTGATGCAGTTTGCAGTTATCCTTCAGAACAAATCCTGAAAAGGTATGTAGAGTTGTTTTATACTGAAGTTTGAAGTATTAAAGTTATGTCAATAATTTCTTCAATGTTTCTTCAGTAGGTTTATAAGTCACATGCAAATGTAATGGCATTTTCATTTTCCTTTTTCTGTGTGGAATAAAAAATGTAAAAGAAAAATACAGAGAAAGAACAAAGAAAAAATGCCCCACTCACTTCTGAACAGGCTTTAGGAAATTTCAACTTTTCACTCAATATGTGAAACAATTTAACAGGGAGATCGCATCAGAGGTTTCACATTCTTGCTCAAAAGAGAATAACACTTTGCATTTTGAGCAAACCTATCTCTCTCACTACTCTGAAGGACAAGGGTCACAATTCTGCGGCGGATGCGATGCCTTTCACAGAATGTCATCCTGTCCAGAGCGTAGCCAGAGCTTTCCGAGATTGCTTTTCAAATGAGCCTTTGCAAAGTTTCCATGATCTTTGCTCTTCACTATTATAAACAACACTTTAGAATCAATTTGGATTCAGTGAGGATACAGCATGGCAAGTGTCACATCATGTCAATAATCCCACTGACGCCCCAGCCGGGATTCAGTGTTGAAACGCTTTTACCGATCGACAAAATGGGACTAAGGAACAAAAAGTACCTTGACATCAAAAGCGAAGACATAAATGTTCTCAAGACACAGACAAGACCACGACTGCGGTTTTACTTTGACTCTGCAGGGTGCATTTTGTATTCACCCAGCCCTTTAATACTTTTGATTATTAAGCTTTAGCATCAACAACGAGCCCTCCACTGTGACCTCCCTTTGAGCTTTTCCCTTTGAAACCACGCAACTATTTTTCTCAATGTGAACACTTAGTACTTTTGATTAGATCCCCAGCTCTTGATGTCCTCCTGAAGCCTCCCCAGTCAGCCTCCGATACACACACATACACTCCCCCACTGCTCCTGCAAGCATAATATAATTGGACAAAGATTTGAAATAACTGCATCTCCCTGTGGAAAGATAGTTTTTCTCCTGGCAACGGTGAATTGATAATCTGCTCTGCAAAATACTCCTGAGGTCTTCGCTATCATGTGGAGTGGCTTCAGAACTGGTCGAAGCATGAAATACAGTGGCAGCGCTCAATTCTGTATATCTCGCATTGTCATTTCCTAATTGCCTGTAGAAGCACCAAAAAGGCGCCACAAAACCGTCAACAAGACAATAATAATTAATTACATGACACAGACGTGGAATTATTGGTTACAGTAGCCATAAAATCTTGGTTATACATCAGCTGGAGACTTGCAGAAAGTTTTGGCATAATGAGCGAAAAGTTTGTGGATGCAAACAACAACAAACTTTTATGTTATTCAATCATTATGGATTTCCCTCCTTAGACACATTTTTAACACTCTTGTTGGTTGATTTACCTTTTCTGGAAGCAGCCTGTCTTCACCAGAAAAGCAATTGATTATAGCTGCAGTAGGAAGAAAAACTCCATCCAACTTACTATACGGCCTTAACTTGGGAGCTAACACAAACAAATATGTTCCCCCACCTCCCAAATTTGGACCGGGACGTACTTGACAGGATCTGGCCCCTCCTGAGTTTGTGAAAGTATGAGTTCATGTGGCCTAAACATCTGAGCAGGTCCTTTGATTTTGAATAAATCTAACTCTATTTTGAAATTTGTTCATCTGTTAAAAGGTAATCATTTAGTTAAAATATAGCTATTATGAAGACTTCATTGCAACATACTCTATGTTAGAACACTACGCTAGAACACACCCCTAAAATACTGTTTTAGTTCCGGGACCTCCAGCTTTACAAATTAAGCACTGCTTATCAAAAATAGTAATCATTTTTATCTATATCTGCCTTGCACAAATTTATAATAAAAAACTCAATGTAGAATTATGCATACACACACAAAAATTACACTAAACTTTGCAGACAGACTATTATTTGAACGTACAGTGTAGTTCCGTTTAATTAAAGTGGTGTTTATTCTTTCCATCCTCTAAACCCCACCACCCACCCTCAACAGCAGCCTAGTTAAACATTGAGTCAATCAATTGCCAATATTTATCCCTATTTCAGTTTGCTTCCATTTTCTTTTTTGCACTCTTAAGCTGTGTTAAAAGACTAGCACCAGAGAAAAACACTTTCTCTGTATTATTGGTAGACATTACTTCCTTGTTCATCTGTTAAGCATTTATGTTGAGTTATTGTACACTTAATTGTATAAAACAATTTGGCTTTATCACATTCCTTTTACCTTTACTGATTATTTTATGGTCATTATATATTAGTCAGTAGGTCCTATATTGCACTCCACAACAGTATTTTATTTTGCAGCGGCAGCAGCTTTCAAGGTCATTCATGGCTCCAGTCTATTGGGCAGAAGAAAACTTCTGTGCTCCACACTGAAATCTAGTGCAATATAATACACTAATTAGATCACTGCCACATACAATCCTACTGCAGAAATCCTGTAATATAATTGTATCATATTATCATTGCCGCCATGCAACCACGCAGTTCTACAGTGTAGTCCTGTACTGGCAGTCCAAATGTGTAGTGAGGATTGTAACAGCGGTAATTATCAGTACTATGTCCTGTGAAAACTAGTGCGCTAATACACACAGCGGTGAAATGGTAATTATGTGATTAAATGTGTTCTAAAAAGGAGCATACAGAAGTGTTTCTTTCTTCTTCTACACTTACACAAGTAGTTAAACATGCAGTCATTATTTTTTTCCTTTGAATTGAGAAATACAGTTTAATCACTTGCGTGTGATGTCAAGCTCACACAGGTTGCTATGTTGTTGGGGTTTGAATATTAAGGAAAAGGCTATAGCTTTTATGAATCAGCAATTATAGACACATATTCTCATGTAATTAATAATGCCTGTCTTTTCCCTGTGTTGTCCTGTTTGTCTCCCCCTCCCTGTGTCTGTCTCTGTCTCTGTGTGTTTGTCAAGACGCTTTCATTGAACCTGGTATATACAGCAATATACCAGATGGCAGGCTCCAAAAACAGAAATATGAGCAAATCCAATTGCGACGTGTAAGTGTAAAAATCATGTTTACAGCCTGGTACAAAAGATGGCTCTATATGTCACTATAGCTAAGTTTTTACTACATGACAACCTCGATTTCTGATTAATATGTTTGTTTATGCTATCTGAAAACTATGCATTAACTGCAGCAATAGTCAGAAAAGCCTGGATGTAATCGCCATTTTATTGCCCTGTGGTAAGGACCAATATTGGTGAACGGGGGAGCAATGGGCACACATCCATTTATATACAATCTATGGTGTTTGTCTGTCGTTTTGGAGCTGGGCGGAGTCCATTACCTTTTGTGATACACTGTGTGGCTCAAATTTCTTGAAGTTTAGATATTCTTGTTTTTAAAAACTTTAATACTTTAAACCTTAATACCTACCTTTTTCTCTGTGCAGAACTCCATCCCAGCTCCAGACACCTGCCTGGCCTCCTCCTCAGTTCCACCGTCCACTATCCTCTGAATCTCCACCTCCAGCTCCTGTTTGGTTTTTTGAACTGCCATTTTGTCTTGGTGTCTACCATTTTGGTCTACCAGTTTTTTGTTCATTACAACAAAAGGAGAGAATAAACTTTGTTTTACAGTAAAGTATTGTCGGGGAAGCAACGTTTAGAGCATCAGTGGCATACAGTTGACTGCCGAACTGAAGGAGAAAAAATGTGTGGGAGGAGGTGAAAGACCTGGACTTGGAGAACAGCCATAAAGAGTCTCAGTCCATTTTTTACACAGGTGTAATTAGGTGTGTGGTGGAACAACACAGAATAGCAAGAAAAGTGCAGGACTTCACACCAAATAATGAAGGGCACAGAAATGCTGAATTGACAGCCCTTGATAATGGAGTTTGTTAAAGAAGTGCAGGAGTGAGCAAGCCTCCCCACCGGAGCACTGGCCAACAAACTGGTAATCCTGTGCCTTGTAAGATGAGACGCCGTAGTTAGCCAAGTGACCTTGGCTCCATGTGAGAAGGATATAGCCTGAGGGCTGTACGCCTCACGCTGGGAGATATTGCTATTTGGCGCACAGATATTGCAGCTGAAGCGCAGCGGGCATCGCACTCTGTGTTGAAGAAAGAAAAAGAAACATTCTTGTGGGAGGCTTTTAAGCTGAGTCCACATTGCACAAGTAATTTTCCTTCTGACATTTTCTACCAACTTAAATTTGCAGCCCCAGAAAACAATGACTGTATCCCGTAGTACATGTAGCTACTTTATGAAAATCCCCAATAAAATAAAAATTGTTTAATTTGTTCTTTTATTCACACACAGCTTTCCAAGGACTGGTTTTGGCACACTTGAAGATTCTTAATATTGCCTTCTTATATTTGATTTGTAATAGCACAATAAAATGTTAAAAATGCTGAATTGAAGCTGCTCAAGAAAACCCTTCATTAAATTCACATCCAATAGATAAAATAAAAATGAAACTCAATTAAAGGTCCAAATCCTGACTAACTTTGAAACTACAAAGTCCATCTCCCATTCATTGTTAATTGAACATCTCCAGGCAAGCATTTGGGGAGAATTGTTAATGTTCGCAGTATTGATTGGCCGTACTGAGCCTTCACAGGAACATTGGCAGCTCTGCAGAAAGTGCACAAATCCAATCTTGCCCTCTGTTATTTTTAATTACGTACTGACATTATCCCCTGTATTAAAATTTCATGACCTTAGGACAAGAGCTTGCCATTGACAAATAAATGGGCTGAGGTTGTCAAACAATGAACCAGTTAATATCAACTCAAAAGTTTTGGAAAACTAAAATGTCACCTTTTAAAACAACCTTAGCACTAATAAGAGACATTGGACAGGACTCAATGTACTTAATAAACTTGTATCTAAAACAAGATTATAAAACCATAAAAAGATCTAAATCAAGATGCGTTAATCATGTCCTTGTGCTTTGGCTGCTTCTGCACTTGTTTTCTGTCATTATCATATAATAGGTCATCTTAAAGCCACACTTTTCAACCTAAAACATACAGACTAAAATTCAAATATAGGCCCAGATGTGTCTTTCCCTGTTGCCTGAGAGTAGCCCAGCTACATAGATGCATTTAGCCTGAATTTCTCACATCAACACATCTTTCTTGAGACATTCAAATGTGTTTGTTTGCAGCACTGAAAAAGACCTGAAATCTGGCCATGTCATTGCAGACTACAATTCTCATTTTCCACAGCTTAGAGCACCTATGGTAGCCCTGGAAGCCCTGTAAAATAGTTGTACAAGTTCCGATAGTAATGGAACTTCCACTGGGTTCTGTGCATTATGTGTATATTTCCTGTATTAGACAAATGCAAAGAGGATCATTTTGATGCAAATATACACTAGTGTTTATATTGCTACCTATACATAAAACACAGCTAAGTAATGTGTGTATAAAGTTTTATTCAATTATACACTACAAATCTTTATGCAATGCACCCTTCAAATATTTATCATATATTAGCAATATCACATTATTCAAACATTTTAATGCCTTTAGGTCTACTTTTCTAAACCGTACTGTAGGTTCAGCTGGTGTAAGACACCACTGCACATTACCTACACCTTCACTGCCAAAAGCAAGAAATAAACAAGAAAACAAGATTTGTCAAGGCATTGCTCTAACTCTTGCTGCGTTTCCATTGCACTCCTCTGAGTTTAGCCATGCTGTGTTCCCTTCCCCACATGCTCACTCTGACACTGTCCATTCCCAAAAGCACACTGCACGCACTCCCTGCCAGCAGTCATCCTGTATGTTCAGCTGCTCTGTCAAGTCCCCATCCCGCCAAGTGCCCACCCATCTGTTGAACCTAAGACAGCATGCAAATCTCAACCACATGAGGAAATGTTCTTGCAAATTACCACTTATCTGCATGCAGGCAGTGACTTTCAGGGCCCTCGGGGCTTGCTGCAAAAAGACACAGGTATCGCAGTGCAATAGCGTGTTCCAACACCTATGGAAAAATTCTTGATAAAGAATACTAATGACCAATGTAGGTAAGTAATCACAAACATGCAGCACAGGCAGTGGATTTCTTCTACACTTTCCCTGTCTGGACTAACTTCCAGCTAGTGGCAGCAGCAAAAAGTGTGTATGAAGTAAATGAAGTAATGATAAAGAAAAATGGCCTAGGCTGGACTTGCAATTTATTTAAATTACCACTGCGTACTATTGTGTATTTTTGTCTGTCCCCCAAAAAACCCTGACCCTGAATTGAAAACATAAATTGTTGCTATGTTAAAAGATGTACAGGTTTTGCATGATAGAAGGTAGAGGAAAAGCTCAGCACCTTCTAACAGTCCACTCTTTGCACAGTACATTCCAAAACCATTAACATAATTTTCCATGTACTGTCAAGTGAATAAAACTGAGCGTAATAACCATCCTATGAATAAAATGTAGTGTCTGTACCATCAGTTTTCATTAAATTGTTACCACTGTGGTGTCATACAGAGCTGTGGATGCTTTTCTTGTAGCCTTAGGGGGCTGGGTAAACAGTCACCTAGCCAAAGGCATAAATCTAACCAACAGGTCTGCACGCCTTGGGCTACAGCGGCTCTTTAGCTTATACTGTAGGTCTCACCCTGCTTAGAGCCACACACTCAAGTCACCTCCATTATCCTATTAGTCCGCTGAAGAGATCCTACAGTTTTAAAGCAGAAGTGCCTGCATGACTGTTGACCTACTATTTCTTGACTGCAACAATGTAAATAAAAGCGAGCATTTGAAGTTTGCTTATTAAAATCAGAATGAGATAGGCCTTATTTTATTAGTAGGCTCTTGTAAATTTAACGGTGATAAAGCATTTAAGTCAAATAAATAAATCACATTGTTTCTATTATTCTGCTAGTTTTTTGTACATTTTGAGAAAGCTATTCATTCACACTATTTGAATATCCCCTATGAATTTAATGATCATTTATTGATATAATTTCTTTCTAGATGTCCCATTTGCAGTAGTTAGGCTAGTTTTGTGTTGTTACTCTAGCTCCTTTTTGCAGTCTTCCAAATTGGTAGCTATTATGCAGACAATACATTAACTATCCTATCTATAGGTAGCCAGTCCCAGAGTGCCCCACTAAAAAACCTAAACGGTCCCTTTAATGAACCACGCACACCGGTGTTTAATAAAACATTGAGGTAGGTTAATTCAGTCCATAAATGAATATGGATTTATAAGTGGGTATAGGAGCTCATTGTTCATTCCAACAATAGGCTGGAGGCTACGAGCAGCACCTGGACACGCATGCCTAACAAACCCAGAAGTGGGAGTGTGTGACTGTGAAGATGCTGAGGGGCGTAGCGGTGCCCCTCGTGGCCAGCGCTCAAGAATTCAAATGCCTTTTCGTCTCGGAGCGGGTAACGGTACACTAACAACTCTTCTTCTTCTTGTTGCGTCCTTCTCGCGCTGCTCTTTTCCCGGTGTGGCGGTAAGCGTGGACCCTCCTCGCGCTGTGTTCGTATCCAAACAGGCGCGCGGTGAGGAAACGCAATACACGGCGGTGAGCAGGGGATGCCACGGCTTTATATTGGGAGCTCTGGCTCCTCTTCTCGCCGTTAGTTTCCTCCGCGGAGCTGCTGCTGCTGCCGTTAAACACAACAACGGGACGGTTTCGTCCTGACTTTAAGTGAGTACCCGAGGAAACAACGTTGTAAGTCTTGTATGCTAACTAAGTATGGGCTAATATATGCTAATTATAGCGCTTAATCTGTGTGCAATACGTTGGCTTAAAGTAGCCTATCCTAAGTGTGCTCACCAGGTGTTGTACTGTAACTTTCAAATGCTTAGCTCAGATTTTTTACGACTTTACGCCTCGAACAGTCTCCTTTAACACCAGGTTTTCAATATTTTGCATGCTTTCCCAGAACATGTTTGGAATTGTCCTGATAAAGTCCCTCAGCTCTGTGGTTGGTCAGCGTGTGGAGAGAAATCAATCTTTTTGTGTGTGCTTTTTTTCTTTCTTTCTTCTGAAGGCTGGTTTTGATTTCTGGGCTTCTGCTGGATGGTACAGAGTGGGGGCTGGTGTCTGCTCGGTGCACAGCTGAACTATGTGACTTCAAAAAGGCTCTGTGCAGTGGTGGACCGGACTTGGGCAACTGTTGAACATAGAGCAGATGTGCAGTGGCAAGATAAATTACAGCCTGGGCGCTACCTACTTCTTCTGAATGTCTGCGGCCCTGGAAACAGCACTGGTGAGTACAACAACTATTTTTGCTAATAGAAAACAATATAATGTCTTTCAAAATTAATTATCGCTGTTCCACTGTCAAAGTAATATCCTTGAGTGAATAAACTCCACACTTATTGCTTATGGGCTTCGAAATGATCCCCTTTGTTGTGCATTTTCAATGAGATGTCACCTCATTTACTAATGAAAGTGTATCCAGCACACTACTTAATTTTCCACTATAACCTCCTTTGCCATAATAAATAATGAGCAAGCGGAATACATTAGCCTGTTTCCCGTCACATCTCCAACCAAATTGGATGGCGTGACCTTGGGGGACAGCTCTGCAGTATTTAGAGATGAGAGGGCGGCATCTATTATCATAGAACTCAATTGCATGTGGAAAGTGTAGTGCCATAAGCAATTGTCATTTGTTACACTAAAAAGCACAGGGGAGCTGTTTAAAAAGAAATGATGATGACATGCACTCCAGTCGGTCACTAATGTCTTGTCATTGTAGAATTTTTTTTATGCAACAGAATGTCATGAGATATAACATGATACTGAAATTACTACAAAAATGTGTGTGCATGTGTGCAACAGAATAGAAAAGCACAGCTGTATTTATTTTCTTGCTCAAAAGAGGTTTCTTTTTGTTTTTGTGTTGTGACGTGTAACCTCACAAATACACCCCAAAAGTACACTGTGTGCACAATTATTAGGCAAGTGATTATTTTGACCATATCATCATTTTATCCATAATTTCCAACTCCAAGCTGTATAAACTTGAATCCTTATTGGATTTAATGCATATCAGGTGATGTGTATTTGCGTAACGAGGGAGGGTGTGGCCTAAGGAGATCAACATCCTATATCAAGGTGTGCATAATTATGAGGCTGATTCTTCTCCTCAGGAAAAATGGGCCAAAAAAGAGATTTAACTGACTCTGAAAAGTCAAAAATTGAAAAAAGTCTTTCACAGGGATGCAGCACTCTTGAAATATCTAAGATATTGGGGCGTGATCACAGAACTAGTGTTGTCACGATACTGGAATTTCTAACTTCGATACGATACCTTCAAAAATATCGATATTCGATACTATTTTCGATACCAAATGGAAAACAACTGTCACAATATTATTATTTTTTATTTAAAGATAAATATAACATGTCTAGATAAAACATGACAATGAGGTATATTTTACATTAACACAAATGTCTTGAGGTAGTGCAGGGGTCTTCAATTAAAATCAGCCGAGGTCCGCTTGGACCTTAGTTAACTTTCCTCACCGTGAGGGTCGGACATTTTAATAAAATGATATGTGTTTGAATATAATTCTCTAAAGTAAAGTCTCATTTATTCCACACCTACAGCCTCTTTAACAAAATGGAGATGAATGTAGATAATCCACTGTTTTCTGTATTTTATCCTTTGTTTCCATGAGGAGGATGTTTGAGTGTTTAGCTTTCACCAAACACAGCTCACAGACAAAAGTAAAAAACTACAAAATCAAAAGAGGCTAAAGCTCAGGACCTGGTGGTTTATTGACAACAGCCTGGAATCCTGCATATAATGCCTAATACTCCTTTATACATGTGTGAGAACATTTTAAATACAAAATCATCTATTCAAGCCAAAACATATTTGTTAAACAAATGTGACAAAGATGCCTGTCATAATTAATCTCTTTCTATTGTCATTCCTCTGAAAACAACAGGAACAAGGGAAAATGCACTGAGCATTTCTTTAGCATTAGCTGTTGCCAATAATGAACTGTTATTGTTTAATTTGCAGGTTCATCTTAAAACATTTTCAGAATTTAGAATAGAAAGATTTATTTCCTGTATTTTTCCCGTGTGGGGTAACATTTTAATTAAAATGCTTATGATTAGTTCTGTAACAGGATTTAGGATTCACACAGAAACTGACACAACTTAAGGAAGACTTAACCTGTGTCACTTATCTCCAAACCCTCCTTTCACACCTTTTCTGTTTTTAATCACCCAAATAAACACGTTAGGTTCAAATGAACGTAAATAGCTGAGCTAATTACTCATGTTGATTGTAAATTAGGTCAAATATGCGACAAACAAGTCAATACTTAACCTATGACAGAATAAAGAAGTTGACAGACAAATGTACAACTCACCACATTATTAGACGTCCTCACTTCCCTCTGAGCTAGAGTCTTTTTAATCCTGACATGAAAACTGTCCAGTCCTGGTTCAGTTCTGGATTCATTCTCTGATTATCACTAGAGGATAAAGGGCTGTTCTTCAGCTTTGACACTGACAAGGAGCTGAGGAGCTGAATAAACTAAAATAAACGTTCCCTCTCGTCCATAACGCCAGTGAATCTTTATTATGTTTTGCCAAGGCTCAACTTTTAAATTTTAGTTGTTTCTAACGCATTATCAGGCTACGCTAAACATGTTGAAATTTCCCGCTGCTCTGTCCGTAACCATAGTAACCTGAGACCCGCGCGTGAGACGTAGCCTTCCTAGAAGTGCCGGTTCAAAAATATGTTTTAGACAATGCGCTTGTATTTATGAATAATGTCTTGCGGTCCAGATCGCGGTCCGCCTTTTGAAGACCGCTGATGTAGTGCACTTGTTCAAAGGCCTCTCAGATTGTCATACATTCAGAAACCAATAGTACAAGTAATAAAAAAAAAAAAAAAAAAATCGGTATCGATACTCGGTATCGATACTTCGGGAAATGAGTATCGTATCGTTTGAGATATTTCAGTATCGATATTTATCGAAATATCGATATTTTTGACAACACTACACAGAACCATCAAATGTTTTGTAGCAAATAATCAACAGGGTCGCAAGAAACATGTCGAGAAGGAAAGACGCAAATTAACCTCCAAAGATTTCCAAAGAATCAAACGTGAAGCTACCAGGAACTCATTATCCTCCAGTGCTGCCATATTCCACAACTGCAACTGCAACCTCCCTGGAGTGTCAAGAAGTACGAGGTGTTCAGTTCTCAGAGACACGTCCAAGGTAAGAAAGGCTGAAACCCGACAACCTCTGAACAAGACACATGAGTTGAAACGTCAAGAATGGGCCAAAAAATATCTGAAGACAGATTTTTCAAAGGTTTTGTGGACTGACGAGATGAGTGACTCCTGACGGACCAGATGGATGGATCAGTAACGCACACAGAGCTCCACTTCTACTTATTATTAAAGATGAGCTAGTTGGACCTTTTCGGGTTGAAAATGGTCTCAAAATCTACCCTCAGACCTACTGCCAATTTTTAGAAGACACTTTCTTCAAGCAGTGGTACAGGAAAAAGTCTGCATATTTCAAGAAGACTTTGGTTTTTATGCAAGACAACGCTCCATCACATGCATCAAAGTTCTCCACTGCGTCTCTAATGACATGAGCCCCTTCTTCACCTGACTTAAACCCTATTGAGAACTTGAAGGTAACAGTACAGTACACCTCTCTGAACAGTGTCTGGGAAGGCTGTGGTTGCGGCTGCACAAAAAATTTATTCTGACCAGATCAGGAAACTGACTGACTCTGTGAATGGAAGTCTTGTGACTGTTATCGAAAAGAAGGGTGGCTATATTGGTCACTGAGTTGTTTGTTTTTTTAAATTTCAGAAATGCTTATTTGTAAATTTTGAGTTTGTTTATTATTCTCACTTTAACAGGTGAAAATTAACAAGTGAGATGGGAAAATCTTTTTGTTTTTCATTTTGTTGCATAATAATTCTGCACACTAATAGTTGCCTAATAATGAAAAACTTCACTTTTACTACTTAAATGTTCAGGTTTGAGGTTTTGTTAACATTTTGGATTGACCAAGAGCACTGTAGTTGCTGTCCTTCCTAATGTACATCAGGTACATTAACCTGCACTTTTCATCATGCAATTTATTAATCTTTCCATAACGGCAAAATGAAAGGGGTGTATGTAAACCATGATTTGTTCCACTATTCTTTTTTACACATTTTGATGTGAATTTAGCTTATTATTAAGGAAATCCAGAGGGCAGTGCTTTGTTTCACAGAACAATCTGGGAAGGCCCCTGTTGAAAGCTTTAGCAAAGAGTGGCGCCTTCTGTCGAAAACCTGGTACATGATTGGATGAAGCACCAACTAGTATCTGCCTACCACGAGATTTGTTTTAGTCAATCATAGCAACAATTCATATGACGTAACCAGAATACAAAGAAACAACAAACTGTTGTAACAGTAACAGTTTTTGCAAAGTAAATCTGTGAAAAAAAGGAACGTTAACAAACACTAATTGATAACAAAGAGAACGCTTGTTGCATTTGTCAAATAAAAAACCTGCCTCATCCTGTTGCCACATCATTGATCACAAGAGGCCAGTGAGCCCGTGGTTTGACTCAAGCGGTTTGCTTGGGGCGATAAAAGATCGATTTACCCTAGTTTTGAAACTCCAAAATCTCACGAGAATCCAGCTGCAGCGCAAGGTTACTCTTTGGACCCATTATAGTTTAAAACCAAACATCAGATTTATCCAAATATAATGCTGCAGGAGGTGTAAACGGGGAAAAAGTGAAGAATAAAACTTGTGTGTCATTGTAGATACAAATTTGAAAATTCAAGTTAAGTTCACACTTATTCAAATACAAATTAGTATTGCTGTGTTATTTGACTTAGGAATAAATGCTGATTGGGCCCCTTTTCCAATATGTTATATGTTTTCTTCTGTAATATACTGTACGTTTGTCTAGCACTTTTCTAATGACACACACTTAAATTGTTCCTTAATTTCAATGAGCAGACCTTAAAGAAGCGAGGAATTGAATAATATTTCAATTCCTAGCAGTTTTTTTGGGGGGGATTTTGAAAGCCAAACTTAAATAAATGTGATAGTATTCAAGGATTAACCAAACATTCTCTATAACTATTTGTCCCTACAGTGTAGTTTAAAAGACCTATGTGATTGTCTGAAAAGAAACCTGCGGACCTGCTTTAACAATGGAGCACATTAGGAGCAGTGAGTCACTGTGAATCATGGCAATTCTCAGCAACTCTGCCAGCCCAGAGTAGAAGTCTGACGAAACTTGTTTGACTTCAAAGCACACACTGCACCATACGAACAGAAACCTGTAGCATTCCACATGGACATCTAACGCATTCAAAGTTTGTAGGAATCTCTCTAACGATCCAACTTCCCGTTATAAGATCTTCCCTGCAAGGTATTTCCTCTGGTCTTTAGCTGCTGTGGCGTAAAAGCTTGAGGTAAATTAGAGCAGGCTTTACAGTAATCAGTTATTCAGCTCTGGTATTCACAGCTACAGACAGAGGGATGGCCGTGTCTCACCACAGACCAAATTAGACCCTGTAAACGTAGGGCTTTACTACAAGGTCTGGGTCTGCAGCAACCTCTCCAAAAATGTTTCCAGTCCCTCGGGTAGTGGTCTGCTGCATGCAGGTTTTGTGAATAGTAGGTGTCTTTTGTCCAGGCCTCCTATTTCAATTCCCCTCTTCTTTTCCTTTGCTGTACTCCCCTTGGACGTCTCCCTGACTTTTTGATTTGCCCTCTGTTTCCACTTAACTCTGCTGGACATTTTCCAAGAAACACCTCAGCACCATTTTTTTTTTGCAGACTTCCTATAGTCGAGGTACACATGGAGAATGGATAGAGCATGACATGGAATGTATGGAAACATTCCTAGTTGTATTGTGGGCTGCATTTCCCCATCTTACTTTTCCCCAGAAGATTACCAAATCAGAATTCAAACCCGAGCGCCTCTCCAACAGACAAAAAACGTCCTGTGATTGCTGTTGTAATCGGTCCCCAGAGCAATCAGCAAAGTAGAGATTGCACATCACTCCCCCAATTAGCCATGTCAAATTACTGCGTGGCTTTTTATCCACTTGCGCTCGTTTGATAATGTTTATTGGCAGGTGTCTACATAGTAGAAGCAGAGGAGGAGAATCCACAGCTGGTGCATTTCAAGAGGGACAGATGCATTATGTAAAACTCTACTGTAGTGTGCAGCAGATGGCTACTTCAACTGATGCCAAGCTCTGCTACATACCCATAAATCTCCATATCGCATCTGCAGAAATGTATATTTTTCATTTGACGGACATCTTTGCTGACCTGTGCATTCTTTGTTTTGTTACCATCTCATTACGCCATCTCCTTCAAACCTGTCTTTACCACTTTCTGCTCCAATCTGTTGAGTTGAACACACACCATTACTTTTGTGTTGTCTTAAATGCAAAGTGTCTGTTAACTGTGTTTCTTCAAGTTAGACAGGTCTGTGTGTGAGACCTTGTCCTGAAAAACATTCATTCTTTACTAAAACAGACTCAGATCTTATGCTTTAGATTAGATTCAACTTTATTGTCATTACACAAGTACAGGTACAAGGCAACAAAATGCAGTTTAGGTCTAACCAGGAGTGCAATAGCAGTAAAATACAATGGTTGCGTACGTGCAGGATATGGAGATGTACAGGATTTACAGGTAATATGTACAGTGAATATAAATATACAGATGGTTATTACTATAAAAGGTGAGTGTGTGCCATAAATATAATTACAGGTGTCTCTTTTCTATAAACAGCATTTACAGGTGAATATGTACTCTAAATGTAATGTAATACACACGTGTCGCGCCATAAAGAATGCACGAAGAATCCATAAAGAATTAGGTACTTTACAGTGCTTTGCCTAGGATTACCTCTTCCACCTAGATATCATTTGGCTTGTGAGTAGACAAATAAGCAACGTGATTTTGTCATTGGACTCGACATGCATCCTTTATCTGGGTTTATTTGAAGGAAAGGCTAATTGTTATGCCTCAGAGGTCCATTGTTAATTAGAAGTTATCTCTGGCCGCTCTCGCATGGTCACTGCTCTAATTGGCAGTCAGAGCTGGGTACCACCTGGCCTAGCCTTTAACTCACCAGGTGCTCGCAGCCAAACCGCCGGCCGCAGCATTATGTGGGCATGGACGCTTAATGGAAGCAAGACAACGAGACATAGGGAGGAGGCAAGAAAGGAGAAAAGGAGGAGGAAAGAAAACAAACTGGTGTGTGCAGCCATTTTGTAATTAGAGCATAAAATTACAATATTCAGCTTTCCAAAAAACATATCCAGATTACCAGTCTACAATTTATTATAAATGGTATATGTTCTGTGTGCATTACACTACATTGGACGTTTCAGGTTTCAACAACTGGGGTTTGCAGCAGCACATGAACAACCAGACAGCTGTAATTAAAGTCGGGAAGTCAAAATCCTTGCTGAAAACAGTGACGTCATAGACGCATCACACGTGTAAGCAATGTCTCTACAGAAGAGGGGCTACCAACACCTATTGTTCTTGCATATGTACTACATTGTTTTGGGTGGCTCCACATATACAGTATGTGCATTGTTTTGCGATTCGGCAACAAAATGACTGTTGCGTTTGCCTGACCAGCCCTCTTGTGTAAACAACCCCTAAAACTGACAGAAAAAAAAAAAACTAGCTTTACCAAACTGTACTGAGATTCTTCTAGGTGTTTATAAGTCATTGTAAATTGTTCTTGGGTAAATCTCTGAAGATTTACCCAAGAACCAAGTATAACTCCTCTGATTGGTCTAAGAGAATAGTACTGAGTTGGTCTTTCAAGACAGGTGCCCTATGTAAGACACAAACAAACCTCTAATAAAATGTGTTGTGCATCACTGTGCTCCAGAGAACAAAAGATCTTTGTCTTTACATGGCACAAAGTCAATAGTGTTGCTCTGTGTTGCAGCTCCAAAGTTCACACTTATTCAAATGTGTCATCCTTTTGTTCTCTTATGACAATGGCAATCTGAAATGTACAAGGGGTTAGATTAAACTCTATAATTGAAGAGTTTTTTATGTTGTGCTTGTTATTTCTATAGTGATGTTTTGGCCTTGAGCTTTGACCATGTGTGTGTTTTAATTACACCCTACAAATGCATTAAAATGCTAATTTACTCTGGATATGTCCAATCAGCAACCACACCAGCAATATCAACTGATGTGTAAAATCAAGTGGTAAAAAACACAAAGAACAGGACAAATTGAAAATCACTTGCTTCTTCAACCCTAATTATAATAAAGTGACCAATCAGTGTTGTGACTGCTGTAATTACTGACAGCACAATCATTACCTTCCCTAATGCTCCACTGCCACCATTGTTAATAACGCTTCATTAATTAAATATAGTATGGAAAACAGTCGGCCTGTCCTCAGAAAAAGGATTTATCCTTGACTGGACTTGCAGACTTCTCACTTGCTTAATTTTGCTCTGGAGGTCATTTCTGGAATAATGAGCAGGAGAAATGTAAATACACCTCTCATCTGAACTGTAGCATCATGTACATCTGAGGCAAGTCAATTGGTTTCAGCCCATAATGAGCTGCTGATTTAACCAGTTAATCAGCCAAGTAAAAGAAAAAAAAAGAGAGAGACTGTAGTTTTACAACACTACACTCACAGCACCGTTTAAGGAAACGTTTATCTTTACCATAAACAACAAAAATAGATCTAGTACAGTAAATAAATTCATATTGCACTTTGTGATGTTTAATCATTATGTCGTTAGCCAATAAATAGAAATGCAATAAATGGTATACTTATAAGGAATGAAGCTATGGTATTAGCATAATTAGTTTTGTTGCTCATTAGCAAGAGTGCTTCTTAAGAATTATTTCTAGCCTCTGAACAGCGATTAATAAAAAGGGAAGGCATAATTTATTTACATTATTATAATAATAATAATAATAATAATATTTATATATATATATATGCCTGTGCTAAAACAGTTGCAGATTTTTAATAGTATTTCTAGGAAAATCAGGTGTTTCTTAGATCAGTAAGGTAAATGAAGGTATGAGCTAAAAATTTATATATTCTGGATTATATCTGAAAAACTTGTATTTGAAAAATGTTTTATGTTCTTGCAAAGCAGCTTTTCTTGTTTCTCAAAGTCCATCAAGGACTGTCGTTCAGTGGCCTGGAGAGTTTTGTACCACACACATTCCACTGTTCCTGTAATTCATCACAATAATTGGTGTCTTGAGTAATTCTCTATTCTGTTCCTCTGTACATTGACCTGGCCTCTGTGTGGTTGAACTCTGGATATCAGAAGTCTACAGACTCTGTAATTTCCTGAGTTTTAATCCTTTGAAGACTGAAAAGGAAACTTATTAACTTGTTAATTTCCTTGTTCCAAGGAAAAAGCATAAGAAAAAAGAGACAAATTTCCCACATTTAATCAAAATGAAAAAAAAAAAAAGCCAATGGCCTACATTATGTTTAACTGTCTTGGCTGTCAACCATGAATTTGTGATTCTGTCGTCTATTGCAGTCTATAGTCTGAAAGTTGGCCTAGAGGAGATTGACACCTCATTTGATCAGCCCAGAAGTTTTGTTCAAATGTAGAAGTCAAGAATAAACTTTTTCCTTGTCAAGGATAGCTTATGTTTGATTTGGCTGTGTGTTTGGGTTGGTTGCCAAGTTGACAGAAGGGATTTTGCTTTGACTTGTGTGGTGTTTTGTCTAGAGGGCAGCTGATATTATCCATCTGAAATAGCTTGGTATTTGAAGCAATTTGTCTTCCCCACCAACCTGAGCTTAGTTCCTGTCCAGCTTTGTAGCCTCATACAGCAGCACTAAATATCCGCACAATTCAGTTTGCCTGTTCGACTGAGCTTTACAGCTAGTAAACCATATTATTGTTAACTTCAAATAGAGTATGGTATTACCAATTTAGTTTGGATTTTGTATGATTACCATTAGGTACACAAGTCTTATGGCCAAAATGTGAAGGATAAAAATTACCTGACATTTCTCTTTTTCTATTGTACTGTGATTCTTTTTTATATATTAAGATTTTTATTTTTTTTAAGTCCCTAGTGAAACAGGACAGGGGCTTTGAATCATGCTTTGAATCATGCTCTTCAACCTTATATCTAGACACTGAGTACATCTTCTACATAATTAAGACGGACTGGGAGTTATTTTTAGGGAAAAGTGGTATCTGTCTCACCACCTAACCGCACAACCCAGAAACCTTGCCAAAATGCAAATTAGTGCAGGAAAGGATTGGGAGACTCCAGCATATGTAGCTGAGTTGTTAATATAGCCAGGTCCCCTTTCCTTCCCTGATGAGTTTCTGTCTGCACAGCCATTCATCTCAGAGGAACCTCCTGATCTGCAGAGATCCTGCATCTGTATTACCTCTGGTCGGAGATTACACTTCATATTGTATATTGTATTCCAGGGAATAGGGGAAAGGAGGGGCTCATTTCATCTTTTTAATTTAAAGCTTTTAAATAATAGAATCTTTAAGATAAGTCACTTTTTTAATTAAACTATTTAGGACTCTTATGCTGCTCAGAACTAATTGGGAATTTCCAAACCCAGAGTTAATGATAAAACCTAAATGAATGAAATGACGTAATGGTGATAAATACCATCACATTGCCTCATTTCTAATTCCATTAATAATGCTGAAGCAAGACTAAAGGGATTGAAGGCATCATTTGTGTTATATAAATAAATGTCGGATGCAAACATAATTTTTATATAAAAAGAGCAATCTTGTAAATGTAGAGACAGGGCATCTACAGCTCCATATGCATTTTACTAATGGTTTGTGATGAGGAACATGCTCTACAGCAGGGGTGGGCAAACTAAGGCCCGGGGGCCACATGCGGCCCGTTGGGCTGTTTAATCCGGCCCACCAAGCATTTATAAATAATTTATTGGTAATTTAACACTGCACATATTTTGCCTTTTCCTTCAATATCCCGCAGTGATCTGTTGATTCCACTACAACATGGTTCAAATTATAACAACCTTTCCTAGAGCTGTTATCTTTACTCTCAGCCAGAGGTAATTTTCACTGGTTTTAGCACAAACTGTAAAGAGTGATCTAAAACTGAGGAGGTGCAGCTGTGACTGGTGTTGAATATAGTGTTTATTGCACATATTGTTTAGCCTACAGTTCAAACTTTAAACTATAGGCATAAGTGAGCTCACCGTGTTGGCCCGGCCCTCCACCCATGTCCCATGTTCAAATGTGGCCCTTGGGGAAAAATAATTGCCCAGCCTTGCTTTACAGGCTCTCCAAAAAAAACAAATGAAAAAGTCACAAAAACGTTGCTAATGCCGCTGTTGTGGTATGACTCTTGCTTCCTGAATAAAGATCTGTGAGTAATCTCAGCTACTGTCTACTTGGAATGTGACATCTATATTTGAAACTAAAACAGCATTTAATATCCAGTACCTTCTAACAGCAATTACAGTTTAGCTCTGTGGAAACTGGTTTGCAATACTAGACCTTTAGGTCTTTATTGCTGGACTCACTCATTAGGATCCACAGCCCAACGGACCCTCTTTAGTTCCTAATGAAAGCACAAACCATTAAGACTCAGAGTATAACTCTCAGTCGTGTCCTTTATTGACAGCTGTTTTTTTTGTGTTGCTACACACAGATGTTGCTAATGAAAGCAGAAAATGAAAGAAAATGAAAAAACACAGAAGCTTACCTCTGTTCAATCAAGTAACCCCAGCACTAGGAATAGAAGAACATTTCCTCCCTGCTGCTTCCAATAACAATTTGAATATCACACCTTTTTCATGATCATCAAATCAACACACACTATCTCTTTGTCATATTTGGTCTAGTCATCTCCCGGGGCCTAGTAATCAGCTTAAGGGATAATAGAGCCATTATTGAGTTTTCTTATCTCTGGTGGCTTGTGATCTGTTGTGTCCAACCATTTGTGTCTGACCATTTGACTTTCCTATCTGCAAATTCAAATTGGGCTTTTTTATCACTCCCATTGGACTTTGGGAGCAGCAAAGAGTTCTCCAGATTGTAAAATGTATTCCAGATTGTAAAATGTATTCTCCAGAATACATCTCCAGAATACATTTTATGTTATTGTTGTCATGCAATATACAGTATGTGATAAATATTACACTAATGCTGCACATACAAAAGGCAAAATAAATACAATGTTTCATATTAGGCTTTTTACACCACCTTTCATAATTGTTTGTCCTTAATGCTTAAGGTTGCATACATTTTCTTAATGTCTTTGATGAAACAGTGTGTGATTTCATGTCAAATCAATTCCATGAGCAGTACACTTAAGATCCTGACCTTTCACTGACTGCATTTATATGCACAATACATTTGCCCCTTTTGTTAAAACACAATATTCCTCCTAACTTGTTTACATGGCCACTCAGAATGAATATTCCTCTTCTATTTCCTTTTTGCGTTGCAGTACCGATTGTGATGGATGTCCTTTAGTGTGTTGTTTATCATGTAAAATACTAGAACAAGGGACATGTGGCATATACAGTATTGTTCAAAATAATAGCAGTACAATGTGACTAACCAGAATAATCCAGGTTTTTAGTATATTTTTTATTGCTAAATGGCAAACAAGTTACCAGTGGGGCAGTGTCATTCTGGAGTTGATCATTGGCTGAGCCTTTGCCATTCTGGTTATTCTTTGATCCATTTTGATGGTTGTCTTCCATTTTCTTCCACGTCTCTGGTTTTGCTCTCCATTTTAAGGCATTGGAGATCTTTTTAGCGGAACAGCCTATAATTCTTTGCACCACTTTATAGGTTTTCCCCTCTCCAATCAACCTTTTAATCAAAGTATGCTGTTCTTCTGAACAATGTCTCAAACGACCCATTTTCCTCAGGCTTTAAAATGCATGTTCAACAAGTGCTGGTGGCTTCATCCTCAAATAAGGGCCACCTGATTCACACCTGTTTTTTTCACAAAATTGATGACCTCAGTGATTGAATGCCACACTGCAATTTTTTGAACACACCCTTTTCAACTAATTGCTCATCCTTAAGGCAAGGTAATTTTATTTATATAGCACAATTCATACACTGGGTAACTCAAAGTGCTTTACAGGAATAAAAGACAATTTACAAGATTTAAATTAAGAAACATAAGAAAAGTCTTTAAAGAGTGCAGATAAAAAACACTTTAAGTTGTAATGTAGGCAGAGCTAAAGAGGACGGTTTTTAACCTTCCTTTGATACATTAAAGTTGAGGCTTGTTTTACTTCATATGGGAGGCTGTTCCAGATTTTTGTCACGGGGACTCCTGGCCAAGTTAGGTGTAAGGGCATCATCTTAATTCCAGATTTTACCAAAGTTTCCAGGTGATTTGGAAATCCCATTGGTGAATCTGGTGACGAACAGAGATGGTGAGGTCTGCAGAAGGTGTTGATGGTGGTACAGTCAGAGGAGGATCCTTGGCTGGTGAGGCAGGAGTGCTTTTTTCATTTGGTGGCTGATGGCTTCTCAGAGAACTCTTTCTTTGTTCAAGAGGGCTCCCAGAACCATTTAGGTGTCTCAGGGAGTGCAGAAGATTATCAATTACCGTATTTTTCGCACCATAAGACGCACTTTTTCTTCACCAAATAGTGGGAGGAAAAGTGCCTGCGTCTTATGGTCAGAATACCATATATTACGGTATTCGGACCATATCTTATGGTATTCCCTCACCCGCTGCCGCTCAGCAACTCGTCTTATGGTCCGAGTTGCTGAGCGGCAGCGGGTCCCCCGGGACCTTCCGTGTCCCTGGAAACTGCATCATCCCTCCCCCGCCCCGTGTCCAGGCTTCTCAGTAGTCCACTGAGATAGTGGCAGAGTGGCAGCGCCCCGTGTCGCCTTGCCTTACCGTAGTGGCAGAGCGGCAGCGGGTCCTCCCTCACCTTCCTTACGGAAGCCGATGTGTGCAGGAAGCATAGATTGTATAATAATTAGCAGGAAGGCGCGATGCTGCTGTAGTGTGTCACCGCCGTATGCTATTGGAGGATAGCATGTAGTAGGCGGTGTTACAGTACACAGCAGTGCGCATGCCCTTCACTCCAGTCATATAATTCAAATATTATTCTGTTATACTTTATTAAATATTTTATTACACTATTTAGTTCAGAATATTTTTTTTCCTATTTTTCTCCTCTAAAAACCAGGTGCGTCTTATGGTCGGGTGCGTCTTATGGTCCGAAAAATACGGTATCCTCCTGACCCCTCCCTTGTTTAGATGTTGGCCCTTTCCTTTGAACAGGTCGTCATGTTGCCAAAACAAGATAAAGTTATCAATGAAGTGTACTCCTCTTGTCTCACAGGCCTTGGACAGCCATGTATTCAATGCAAGCAACCGACTGAATTTATTTATCCTTCTGTCGATGTTTGGGAGTGGTCCACTGATAAAGGATTGCACTTCCAGGTTTTCAAGTTTATCTAAAAGGATGGAGAAATCCTTTTTTAAAACCTCTGATTCCCCCTTCCTGGTGTCAACTAAACCCATGTGTAACATCAGCTGTTTAATCCCTGTGTGTTTGAACATGACTTGGGGGAGGACATGGGGGAGGAGTGCTGTTATATCAGTGACCATAGCACTTGGAAAGCTGCATGCACTGTCTCCAAGCAGCAGGATATCTCTGTCTTTCACTTTTGGCATAGATTTTCTGTCTCTGTTTGCCTGGTGCTTTCCCACAGATTCATGTCTCCTGTTTTCCATAGAATAAGTTTTATTTTAGGGATGGGCGTTTTCCGCAAATATCACATTCGAATATTTGAGCTCACAAAAAACGAATATTCGAATATTCGTTTATTTTAATTAAGTTTAATGAGACAGACGTTATTTTTCAGTAACATTTATTGTTTCCGTCATTTTTGAACAAGCTTATACACAATAAGATTAAACATTACGCTACATCGTGTTTTGTAGCTGAAAACCTTTAACAATGTGTGCAAACAAACAAAAAAGTACAGAGCAAAAGCAAAAAAAAAAAAAAGTGATATACCCTCGGCTCGCTCGGGGGTACATCTCCGCCTACTTGAAGTCGCGAACGTGGTGATGGGCAGCTGTGTGTCTTCATTACTAGGTTCGTCAATTATTATATTTCGGTGTTTGCACTTAAGATGATTCCGCATTGTAGAGGTGCTGTTGTGGTAACTCAGTTTAAACGACAGATTTTGCACACTACGTGATGATCATTTTGATCAAAGTATTTCCAAACTTCGCTACGCTTAGAAGCAGAGGACGCCATTTTGTCATCAAACACAATCAACTGGTTTCCACTGCACGCTCCACAGCGCCACCCAATGCATATAGGCCTAAGGGTTATTGTTAGTTGTAGTTTGCGTGCTCAGGTTTTATTGTGGATTTTATTTATTTTTTACGGCAAGCAAAAATATAGCGAAATTCGAATAGCATTTTTATTTATCGAATAATTACAGCAGACCGAATATTCGAATGTTCGACTATCCGTGCACACCCCTATTTTATTTACTCCATGTTTTTCAGTTACAGCAGAGTTTTCTGGTTCATTCACATTTAGCTCAGTCAGTGGTTGGAATCTGTTTTTTAGCTGGATGTCTGGTGATGCTACATATGCTCTTGTGATGCCAGCATTCTTTTTCTAATCCAGTGCTGCTTTAGCTGGGCACCAAGTTTATGCCAGGTGGCATCATTTTGTTTAAATCCCTTTGCTTTGCTCAGTTTTGGGAATGACACTGTATCATCCAAGTTTAAATTCAAAGTCTTAGCACATTGTGTGATCGGGATTGTCTCCTGAAGTCCTCTTTCAGATTCCAAAACAAAAATCTTTGTTTGTAGCACACTGATTTCCTGTTGATATTTCCAACAATTTTTGCAGAAAGAGTTTGTAGTAGTTGTTTTTACCCCAGACATGTTGAAAATTGATACCAAGTCTGCAGTCGCTCAACAGGTCCAACGTGTTGTTTAAAAAGTAAAAATAAGTAAAAACATAAAAATCCAGTTAAAAGAAAGTAAAATGTAATGTAATGTAAAAAAGTTGATTATAAAATCATTGGCTAAATGTGGAGATAACTAAAAAGAAAAGTAAAGCTGGCATGAACATGCAGAGGAGCGTCTGCACTCTTAAGAGCGTGCATTTCATGAATGCAGGGTCTTGCAGGAGGAGAATCTACTGCACCTACTGGTAACTTGTTTGCCACTTGGCAATGAAAAATAAACTAAAAACCTGGACTATTCTGGTCTGGTATTGTACTGCTGTTATTTTGAACAATACTGTACAAGGTTTTAAATATATTATATATATTTTTTCCATTAGTGGCAGAATTTACTGTGGTGCCATGTGTTCAAAGTTATGGCATGTAGATTTTCCTTTTAACCAGAAATGTAAAGGCTTAGTCTACCTAAGAAACTTTATAACATTTGTTCATAAAGTCTAAACCCATCACTGACCCTTTGACACATGGGTTAGATTCAATATGCCTGCTTAATTGGCTGAATTATCACTTGTGCTGGATATTATTTTCTGTTTTAAACCTGAACTGTGATAACGTTTCAGTAGTTTTATAGTCTGATTTGCCAGCTATAAAAGTGCCAATTCAAACTCAGCAAAGTGTCCTATTGAATTATATCCGCATTATTAACATTGGCTGCCAAGGCCAGCAGCATTACACCAATTGTGTTCTATATGATTCACACACCTGATTTTCTGAACTCCTGTTGGCACTGCACTTTATTTGAGACTTTATTTATTAGCAAGAATAATAGGGTTGTTGAGAAACTCATTTGATCATTTAAATACCACCAGTTTAGTGGTGATAACAGTTGTACAGTCGACTCTTGCTTCAGGAGTAAGTACAGTGGTGTGCAGCAACACCACAGTTCCTGTAATCCTTTCCAAATAAATGCCGTGCCATTTGACTGCAGTTGAAACCACTTTATTTTTGCGGAGGCAGAAAACGACACAGGATTTGAGCTGCACAACTTTATCTGATTTCACAAATGACAGCTTCCCCTACACAGCAGCTCATACACAGCAGGTTAAACAGTCAATAAGATTAAGTCAGTCCAGACTGTAGGCCTACTTTAAATTTGGACATAAAAGGAAAAACTTAACTTTCCAGATGTAATTTTTAATAAATCAGAAATGATTTGAGTAGGCCTCTGTAATATGGGCTTTGGTGTTGGGCTCTGCTCCTGGAGCAGGACACATTTTCAGAAGGCTCCTTTAAACAACATGGTCCTGATCAGAATGCCGGTCTTTTCTTTTTTACATGTATATTATTGTATTGTAACAGAAATCAATAATCCACAACAAGATGGTCATCATATTAAAAGAGTCATGATGGTGGTCATAAACTATAACTTAGCAACATATGCAGTTATTAAAGAAGTGGTACTATTCCATGGTTTTGTAGTGATACATTTACTCACCATATAGCAGCTAAAAGCTTCATGAATTTAAAACAGAATACAGGGAATTACATCTACTTAACCAAGAATTTCCAAGAGGAGAAGCCCCCCCACTTAACAAACCTTTAGACCTTCTGTCTGACAATATCTGAAAACCTTTATTAAATAGATTTCATTTGGTGACAAATTATTAGTAATAAAACATTATATATTTTTTTTTTTTTTTTTGCTGGCTTAGGTTTGAAGTATTGCTGTACGACAATTGTGGAGGGGCTACAGAATCTCTCAACCTCAAGGCTTACCGTCACATTAAAGCAGACATGCCCCAAATTTGCTAAGCCCGCCACTGAGTAAGTATTTGGGGTGTGTATTGGCAAGCACCTGGCAATAAGATACGCATCATGATACACATGTTACAATACAATATATCACAATACTGTTTTTAAAATTATATATTGTGTGCTTTTAATCTAAGATTATTGTGTACTATGTACACGTGTGCATTCACCAGAGCAACAGTGTATAAAATACATTTAATTAAATTATCAAAATAGTAAGCACTGAAACTATATCTCACAACATTTTTTGAAACTAAATAAGCAACAAACAGATTTTAATTTGAAAAAATCAATTTGGCCATAATTTGAATCAATAATTGCACAATGACATACTGTGATATTTAACAGTTATTTAACAATATTTTATCTATTTTTCCTTACACCTCTAGTAAGTATGATGTTTCTTTTGTTGAACTTTCTGGGACACATAAGATTTTCTATTTTAACATAAATAAAGTGCACAATGGTCTAACTTTTACACTACTGATCAGATTTTTTAGTTCAGGTCAGTGGGGCGCAGTGGCTCAGTGTTCGAGGGGTCATCCTATAACTGAAAAGTCGGTGGTTCAATTCCTGCTCTCCCTGGTTCACTCTGTTGTAGTGTCCATGCGCAAGACACTTAACCCACCGTGCCTCTAGTGCCACCCGTAGAGGTGAGTTTGGTGGTGGTTGGAGAAGGCATGACTGCCGTGTGTATGGCAGCCCCCCTCTTTGTCTGCCCCAGGGGTGAATGGAAGCGTCATGTAAAGTGCTTTGGGTGCCTAAGAAGGATACAAAAAGCGCTATATAAATGCTCACCATTTACCATTTCAGTAAGTTTGTCAATGGCTTATAATGGTATTATGCTAAATTTGGCCTGTATGATGTAATTATTCGTCAAATTCAATGATACCTGGTCAAAATAACAGCAAAAACAAGTTGCCATGACAATGTGTCTTATTTTTAGAAATAACATTTTACAAACTAGACTCGCTAATCAACTCCATGTTCAGCTGTGTAGGAAATATGCACACTTTTATACACACTATTATTTTTTCCTTGGGACTGATTACGCAGGTTGTATGTGACCTCTGCGTTGGGGCCTATTGGGCCTCGATTCTGGATTGTTGCCACATCTATCCTGCTGTGTGACTCATCTTCTTTGTGCAGTGAGGATAGATTTTATTAGACTGTTAGTCTGTAATCATAATAATAAGCATGCTGCTAGTTTTTGAGGGCCGGTCGTGCTCGTTCTCCCCATACCAACTTAACTCAAGCCTTTTATCTCAGTGTTACTTTACCATTTCAAAACACTGCAAACACATGCAAAGTCAACGGTGATAAAACGTATGAATCAGTCTGACTAAAGACCTTTATGCACCTTAAATGTAGGGTTCTGTTTGGTTTGTAAACTCATGTCTGATGTTGTCTATGTTTGTAATTCTCAAACATTACCATCAAAAGGTGGCATGACATGAAGGTTGCCATTGAAAAAGAATGTATCTATTCACCCATGAGATGGATGGGTTGGCAGAGCTGAGTGGCATCAAAAGACATACAGTAAGTAGCAATCATGACAGATAATCCATCGCAGACCTTCTTCACACAAGTGCTGCCAGTGTCATTGGGGCTGACATTGGGGTTGTGGAGTTTATGCTTATTGGTAATTCTTCCCATTATGCACCAAACCTTTGATTCTTGTTTAGCCTTGGTCACAACTAGGGGTGGGATGATATAAGATTATATTGGTCATCGTGATAAAAACAGTTAAGATTAATTGATTGTGGCAATTTTTTGGATTGGACATTTGGTTTAGGCCTTAAGACCATGATCAGATAAACAAATAGATATTCAAATTCGGCATTGCGCTTTCCTGCTTGGTTTTTACTTTCTCTTTTTTGCTTTGTCGCTGTGGCCCGCTCTGTTATGCGCAACTGAAGAGCAAAGGTTTCGCAAAACTTCAAGTTTGCTGAAATTAATATTCAGTCTGTGTCCAGCAGAGAACAGAGATGCAGACGAAAGTTTGTTGATAGTTATGATAGTTAGCAAAGCAGCTTTATTTGCCTCAAGGTTGTGTTTATTCAGGAGCAGAGCTGTCTGACAGAAACACTGAACATGAGCGTCATGCAGCAGGGTCAGAACAAGGAATGTGGTGCCTTTGGGCTAAAACTATACTTGGGCCACCTTTGGGGAGGTGTTACCCCCAGAGGTCTGGGGGTTTAGACGCAATATGTCTATTATTAAATAAAGGATATAAAAATATTACTTTTAATTATTTTCTGAACTAAAAATGAAATTAAGCTTTCTCTGAATAAATGAGGCTGACACAGAACAGAATATTGCCAAATTTCTTTTTATTAAGAATTGCCTAAATACTTTAATAAGCTGAATTTCCACTAGTTTTAGGTTTTTAGAAAAAGAACACTATAACACAAAAATCCTTATTTGTTAATTAAAGCTCTTTAAAAAAGTTTTGGACAGGTAGATCTTGTTGTCTGGACACGGTTGGCAAGTGCTTAAAAGTGATTCATGTTATTTTCACTTTCAACAAAATGCAATTTTGTTTAATCGCAAAAAGTATTGTAAAGTGATTCCAGTATGTTTTAGTGACATTTTCAAACTGTAAGCATGAGTTCATAATTATTGTGATAATATTGGTAATTGCAATTATTGTGGCCAGGATTATTGTGACACAAAATTCTAATATTGTCCCATGCCTTGTCACAACTTGTTCTTTTCTAAGTCCTGGGCATCACTTTGTCTTGGTTAGTGTTTTCTTCATACAAAACTATCAACATACAAATTACACACCCCAAGGAATGCATTCTGCTCTTTAGTCTTTCTGGATTGTCAATTGTTCAGCTTTATCAAAAATCCTGTTAATTTTGTTCACACAAATTATTCATCATAGACAAGATTTCATCCCTTGTTTTCACACTACAGACATGATCATAAATACCAAAGCATGATTAAGTGCTGTCAAATGCTACTTGTTGCCATGACTCCATATTGATTTGTGGTATGGGATGTACATGGCTGTTGATTTGTATCGTTTGAAGTGTTGTCTGTGTACACATAAATTGTATATGGTGGAAAGTGGGGAAAGACAGTCAATTTAAATAAGCCAGTGGATTATCTGCCATACCATGTGTTCAAAAGGATTAATAATACAGAATTCTAAAAGTAATGAAATGTTAAAGACATAAAAGTCACAAAAGAAATTTCAAAGCTTAAGGAGCTGTTTCAAAAGTTAACATGGGTCAAAAAGTAAGCGGAAAGCTAAACAATTCAAATGGATAACAGTCTCAAAGGGTTCATATTGGAACTTTAACAACCCACCGCAAACCTGTGAAGCACCCTTGAAGCATCCAACTTCTTTAGTGGGATACATTTACTCCGAGTATATGAGCTCCAAGAAGGTAGAATGGGAAAATGCAGTGACAGTGACAGAAAATGGAAAAAAGTACATTCCCAATCGTAAAACTGTCTACCCAAAGGATAAGACTTAAAAATCTAGCAGAGTTTTATTGCTGAAAGAAATCCCCTGAAATCCTCTTTACCAGTTCTAAGATAGATTATATAAGATGTATGTAAAACGGCGCCCCTTGCAGGCAAAATTTAGAGCAGCAGATAAATCAAAACAAAGTCAAGTCCTCTTTCTCCTAGCTTACATTTTTCCAAAACATTATCCATGGGGCAAAAATAAATTTCAGTACGTCTCTCACATTTAGGTTAGAGGTTAGCCAAGAAAAAGACATGGCAACTGCACCGCAAAAGGTTCTAGTCAAGCACCCTTAGGCACATGTCACTAAACTGCTGCTCACCTGCAATCATAATTCCAGGTTCTGTAAATGAGAAGCATTGCACAAAATTGTAAATTAGATAAAGCATCCCAGTGTTGCTTATTATGATTGCACTGAAACTCATACTCGCAGGGCTGCATTACTTGGAGGATGAAGCAGCTAATTATTCCACGGACCCCAGGGATCAAAGGCATGAGGATTACTGTATCAATTTGATTTGAAATATGCACTAGTGAAAAAATTATTTACTGAAGTAATATGACTGTAACAGTTAATGCAATAATCTCCTTACTCTGACTGAGTATAAATTGATTATTTTAGATTAAGGTACTTCAGATATATCACAACTGCTCACAAAACATTTTAGCCATTATCAGTTGTATTTACTTTAAATTAAACAATATCTGTGAGGTCTCATTTTCTGAGCATAGCCACATTCTGTAACTCATAAAGTACCATACAGTATTGGAGAAGAATAATTAATGGCAAGCTATAATAATAAGTAATCTTTTTTCCTTCTGAGCAGCCATGGGTCCTTTTTTATATCCACTATGTACCCAACCATGTTTCTGCATCAACCAATCCAGACACATTAATCACGTGAATAATAATGTTGTATGCAAACCCACTATTAAACAAGGAATGTTTTACTGTGACAGTGTGCTTCCGCAGCTGACAATTTTCAGGTTTGATGGGGTCAGAAAGTTGGTACATAGGCTGTATTTAACAAAAGAATGTACTTAATGACAGTTTAAAGTAAATGACTATGATCTGCACAATGTATTTTGTAAAATGCCAGGTACGTATACACATAAAAAGTTAAGATGTGTGTGTAAAATAGATGTTTATATAAAGCATTTTATATAAAGCATTTGCTATAGCTAAGTAGGATTGACAGCATTCAGCGTGTATTCCTCTTCTGTTTTCATTTTATAAAGTATAATTAAACAAGCACATATACAGTTGTAGTGATAGACAAGCTACAGAGACCTGTAGTTTGAATAAATAGCTTCAATGACAAACAGATGTGTTTGTACATAAGCTCTCAAATCATGCAGTGTGGTTGATTCTTTTTGTAAGTTATGCAGATGTAGGATGAATGATTTGTTGCACATAAAGTATATTTCACTTTTAAATGCAAAACCTAGTTTTGTGCTGATGTTTCTTTTATACTTTCTTTAAAACAAAACAAAACTCAATTTGTCCTTCTCCTAGGTGAGAAAGTTTATACTTTCTAACAGAGAAACTGGGACCATCAATGTATTGCCTAAATGTGCCATATATTGGAGTTAAAATAAAATATACTAATTAATAATATATACACATTACATTGTGCCAAAATCCATTGCTTTAAAGCAAAAAAGATGATCACATAGCCAATTGCTTTCATATAGGTTGTATTGGAGCCCCCAGTCACGTGGTTTATATAATATACTGTGTGTAGCCAGTGACGGATTACTTTTCTTCATGCTCGAAGTTCAAAAATATAGCTGTAGGTAGAATTCACAGGAGAACTGGACAATTTCAGGCAAGCATTGCAAAATGTAATAAAGTTGCCATCCAATCTGTGTGTGCACAAACCTGGATGTGTACACCGTTCACAGGGAGTTAGAGAAATGGATTGCCCAGTAGCACTCTTTAATCCAGCTTCATGTACAATTGCTGCTGTAATTACGTCCTGTTGAGTACATGACACATTGTTTGGGTGTGGAGTGATGTCTTTGTGTTGCTGCCACAAATGAAACAGTCATTTCATGTGGTGTGAGAGTTGGGGCAACATTCTTCTTTCACTTGTGAATTATCACTGAGCAGAGGTGTGTGATGAAGACAACATATCCAATAAATCTGCCGCACAAGAAGGTAATTATCCTAAGGGATTACAGCAGTGCTAATATGCTAGAAATGGCCTTATTTGTCTGTTTGATAAGACTGTTGTTCCCTGTGGTACATACACATCATTATTCAGGATGTTATGTAAATTTTTAACATAATTTACCACCGCTTTCCAACTGATAACTAGTCAACACAGTAAACAATGCTAATACAATTAAATTTCCTTTATCATTTAAAATAGCCTTTCGGGCAGGGACTATCACATATTGGTAGCCCAACTGGAAAACGCTATAGCCCCGGGACGTTGACCATCCCCTCCATTCGGCTTTTGAACAACAGAGAGCAGCCAGTGGACTTCTGAGCTCAGTGAACTGCCGGAGGGAACGGCACAAGAACTCCTTCTTCCCGACTGCCATACTAAATTCTAGGTTAAAATGGTTTGTTTGCAGATTAAGTTGCAAAGAGAAGCAAATGAAAGATATGGTGATCTGTAGTTTCTCAACAGAACACATTTGTTTTTTCTGGCATTTTCACAACCTGTATCCACATCTTGAAAATGAGCTGTGAAGAAATGTGAAATACTATTTTTAAGTGTAAATGTGACATTTTAGCACTTGAGATTTTATAACGTGCTTACTGTGAGACTCCAACTGAAGGATGTTATGCAGTTACCAACCTAATTACTGTTGCTCTAGCGCAGCCGAATTGCAAATGTGGACCTCATGCCAAGAGTGATGTTTCTTTAACTAATAAAGAATAAATATACACATTATAAAATGTACACATAAAAATACCCAAGTTCTTTTAATAAGTCTGTGAAGGTTCAGAGATGAAGACAAAACGTCTTCACCTTGAAAGGTGAAGAAAACTGAGTCCAGATGCTTTTGATTTAACGTTTTCTTTGGACCTTTTGATGTCCAACCAAATAATAATTAACATTGTAAGAAGTGGATTTTAAAGCTTTTGCACGAGATAAAGCCCCTAAACACATCTAATCTGTAGTCATGTTTGTACAGTGAGTAATTTAAATAAGCATCATTTTATATTCAGATACCAAACACCCTACTTGAGCCACATATTAATGCTGTCTGGGTTATTTTTCATGTGCTAGTGAACTTTGTCATTTGTCAAGCACATAGACAAACATATTGAACACATCTTGTCAGCCAGATGTCTCCTCAGTTATGCTGTACAGTCAAACAAACACTGATTAGTGGAAATCATATACATTTTCGATCCACTGCCCTGGCTTCAAGTTGGTGTAATTAATCTCATGGTCTTGAAGGTCAGAATACTTTCCTGTGACTTCGTAGACTTTTCTCTTATATTCTGTGTGTGGAAAGCATACAAAAGTACACATTCTTTTTAAAGTTGGTCCAAATACAAATAATACAATAGAAAACTAAAATAGGGTGTAGGGAGCTTTCAGTAACTTCTCAAAAAAAAAAGGTTTCAGAAATTTACAGGTTTGGACACGGGCTCTCCTTTAGAAATAGTGATGAGTAAAAGTAAAAATACACTCTCAGAGTAAAGCTTGAGATTTGTGCAGAACCATCTTTATTATGCAGCCAAATATATTGAAATTATGGAGACTTTATACTGAACATAAATATAAATGTAACACTTTTGATTTTGCACCCATTTTTTATGAGAAAACTCAAAGATCTAAGATTTTTTTCTTTGTACACAAAAGGCCATGGTCAAATATTGTTCACAAATCTATCCAGATCTGTGTTAGTGAGCACTTCTCCTTTACTTCTCCACAGGTGTGACATGTCAAGATTCTGATTAGAGAGCATCATTATTGTACAGGTGTGCCTTAGGCTGGACACAATAAAAGGCAAATCTAAAATGGGCAGTTTCACTGTATTGGGGGGGTACGGGGGAATGTCTGAAAACCAGTCAGTATCTGGTGTGACCACCATTTGCCTAATACAGTGCGACACATCTCCTTTGCATAGAGTTGGTCAGGTTGTTAATTGTGGAATGTTGGTCCACTTCTCTTCAATGGCTGTTTGAAGTTGCTGGATATTGGCAGGAACTGGAATACATTGTTGTATCAATGATTATGAGCATCCCAGACATGCTCAATGGGTGACAAGTCAAGTGAGTATGCTGGCCATGCAAGAACTGGGATGTTTTCAGCTTCCAGGAATTGTGTACAGATCCTTGCAACATGGGGCCGTGCATTAACATACTGCAACATGAGGTGATGGTCGTGAATGAATGGCATGACAATGGTCGTCAGGATCTCGTCACAGTATCTCTGCATTCAAAATTCCATACAAAGTGCCAGACACCATCGATTGCAAGCATTTGCCCACTCAAGTCGGTTACAACAACAAACTGCAGTCAGGTTGAGACCCCGATGAGGAGAACAAGCATGCAGGTGAGCTTCCCTGTGACGATTTCTTACAGTTTGTGCAGAAAATCTGTTGTTAGGCCAACCGATTGTTGCAGCAGATGTCCGGGTGGCTGGTCTCAGAGGATCTTGGAGGTGAAGATGCTGAATGTAGAGGTCCTGGGCTGGTGTGATTGCACATGGTCAGCGGTTGTGAGGCCGGTTGGATGTACTGGTAAATTCTAAACGCCTTTTGAGATGGCTAATGGTAGAGAAATCAACGTTCAATTTATGGGAAACAGCTCCGGTGGTCATTCCTGCAGTCAGTATGCCAATTGCACGCTTCCTCAAAACTTTCTTAAGAAGTAGGCTAGGCAACCAGGCTGGGAGTCAGAGGTCGTGAGTCAGAGGGTGCCTGTTGCTGAGGGCAAACGGGACGTGGTGATACCAACTGGTCCGAGCTCCTTCGGTACTGCCTCAGACAGCTCTCTGTGCAGGCTGGCGGTGATCTCTCTGACCAAGAGCTGGTGGGGCTCTTTCTTGGGTCAGAGGTCAGGAAACGGCTCTGTCTGTGAGAAGGTGCTGGTTGTCTGTGTCAGTTTAACCACAGTCAAATCAGAGTTAGGCATATGAAAAGTTCTCAGAGTAAAATGCCAATTAGAAAAATGTTCAGTGTTCTTTATAGGCTTTTTAAGAAAACAACCTAATTGTAGCTGATTACTAGTGGCAGCAAATAGACAAATAGATCAACAATTTTTTAAAACAGGTTTTTGACAGGTAAGACTTTGTCTTGAACTGAAGAAGCTCTTGGAGGGCGGCAGTAGTTCAGTGGTAGAGCGGCCGTCCTTTGAACGGCGGGTGGACGGTTCGATCCCCACTCGAAACATCCCAAAACATCATAACATCCCACTCTCCCCCACAGTTCATACTGTCGTTGTGTCCTTGGGCAAGACACTTAACCCACCTTGCCTCCAGTGGTGTTCCAGCTGTAACACTGGTAAAGCGCTTTGAGTGCGCTGGTAGAAAAGCGCTTTATAAAAAATTATCTCACTAATAAAAATAACAAATCAAGAACACAGGCGATCCCCAAGAAAACCTGAAGAGAAAGACAATCAAGACAAAACAAACTAAAATTGATAAGACGGAGAAGATAAAGACTGAGGAAGAACGTGAAGGAGAACTCTTAAAGTACCCCAAAACAAAACAGAAAACCAAAACCCTAAGAACTGAGTTTTTACACTTGATGGCAGGACTTTGTCTTACGAGGATGGGGGAGGAGACAGAGATCCTGAATACAGTGCACAGTGCATTTTAATTAAACAATAAAGGAACCAATGTCTCATTGTCAACAGTCTTTTTCACAATGTTTAAAAGATATCAACATTTCTTTTTGAATGACTTCACTAGGGCTAGTAAATCAATAAAAAATCTTTACTAATTAATCGCAGCAATTTGTCAACTTTCAATAAACACAGACTAAAAAGGTAATTAGGCCCGAGCCGGTGATGACCGGGAGGGCCTATTGTTTTTGCTCGGATTTTTTTTTTTTTTTTTTTTTTTTTTTTTTTTCTTCCGACCCAATGATCCTAAATTTGACCCAGTGAACATGCACGAAAAGTCATTTTATTGGTCCCAGACTTCAAGCTCGGCGAAAAATTTATGTATTTGAAGTCGCGAAAAAAATACGAAAAATGACTCAGTGGCGACCCCTACAAAATCAAAATACATTGGGCCTATGGAAAGTGAAAGTAACTTTTTTCCAACGTAGAAAAATGAAACTTGGTAATATCCATAGGACACCTCAGAACAAACAGAAAAGTCAATGACAGTCACACCTAAACTTAACAGGAAGTCCGCCATGTGGGGTGAAAGCAGCGGCCACTAAAATCGCACCCCTTAGCAGAAAGATGCAAATCATTGTGTTTTAATCTAAATGGCCCCAAATTTGGTGAGTATCATCTAGACACGTGTGCCAACCAAAGTTGTGACTTTGTTTTGATATCTTATCGGGTATGGGTGTGGAAAGCCTGTAACGAGGTGGCCATTTTGTGAAAATAAAGCGTCTCTTAACTCTCAAACGCCTTCTCGGATCGAGTTGGACCCAAAAAGGCGTTTGTGCACATTCATGACCTGAACAAAAAATATGTAAATAAAAGGGTTATCTTTAGAAATGGCTCTCCAGCGCCCCTACAAACTTATAATGGACCCAAGAATTTAGTTTGTCATAGAGACATAAAATTTTGTACACACATCTCTTATGTCATGACGAGCATAAAAGCCAATGACAACCACCCCTATCTATAAATGTGTTGCCATAGCGTCCCAAAAATGTGAAAAAGTCAATGGGAAGTGAAATTTTTAGTTTGTTGTAGGCAAATAAAACTTGGTACACACATCCACCATGGGCTTATGAACAAAAAAGCCAATGGGGACCACACCCTATCACACACAGGAAGGCGGCCATTTTGAATTGAAAATGTGAACCGACTTAAAATACACCTCTTTTTAAAAGTACACAGAAAAAAGCTGCTTCATTCCACAGACACCAAACTTGGGCAAAATGAGCTAAACACATGTATGTAAAAGAGACAAGTGTTTTTCTAGACTTTTGCTCGAGTTATATTTTTTATTATAATTGGTATATATTTTTTATTATAATTTTTCTGCAAAATGATCCTCAATTTAACCCAGTAAACGAACAACTAAAAGTCATTTTTATTGGTCCCAGACTTCAAGCCCGGCAAAAATGTATGTATTTGAAGTCCCGAAAAAAATACGAAAAATGACTCAGTGGCGGCCCTAGAAAAGTCAAAATACATTGGGCCTATGGAAAGTGAAAGTAACTTTTTCCAACGTAGAAAAATGAAACTTGGTATATCCATAGGACACCTCAGGGCAAACAGAAAAGTCAATGACAGTCACACCCTAAACTTAACAGGAAGTCCGCCATGTGGGGTGAAAGCGCGGCCACTAAATTTGCACCCCTTGCGCAGAAAGATGCAAATCATTGTGTTTTAATCTAAATGGCCCCAAATTTGGTGAGTATCATCTAGACACATGTGCCAACCAAAGTTGTGACTTTGTTGTTGATATCTTATCGGGTATGGGTGTGGCAAGCCTGTAACGAGGTGGCCATTTTGTGAAAATAAAATGTCTCTTAACTCTCAAAGCGCCTTCTTGGATCGAGTTGGACCCAAAAAGGCGTTTGTGCACATTCATGACCTGAACACAAAAATATGTAAATAAAAGGGTTATCTTTAGAAATGGCTCTCCAGCGCCCCCTACAAACTTATAATGGGACCCAAGAATTTAGTTTGTCATAGAGACATAAAATTTGGTACACACATCTCTTATGTCATGACGAGCATAAAAGCCAATGACAACCACCCCTATCTATAAATGTGTTGCCATAGCAACGTCCCAAATATTTGGAAAAAGTCAATGGGAAGTGAAAATTTTAGTTTGTCGTAGGCAAATGAAACTTAGTACACACATCCAGCATGGGCTTATGAACAAAAAAGCCAATGGGGACCACACCCTACCACACACGGGAAGGCGGCCATTTTGAATTGAAATTGTGAACCGACTTAAAATACACCTCTTTTTTAAAGAACTCAGAAAATAGCTGCTTCATTCCACAGACACCAAACTTGGGCAAAATGAGCTAAACACATGTATGTAAAATAGACAAGCGTTTTTCTAGACTTTTTGCTCGAGTTATATTTTATTTTATTATAATTTGTTTTTTTATTATAATTTTTCTGCAAAATGATCCTCAATTTGACCCAGTAAACGTGCAACTAAAAGTCATTTTTATTGGTCCCAGACTTCAAGCTCGGCTAAAAATTTATGTATTTGAAGTCGCGAAAAAATATGAAAAATGACTCAGTGGCGACCCTAGAAAAGTCAAAATACATTGGTTCTATGGAAAGTGAAAGTAACTTTTTTCCAACGTAGAAAAATGAAACTTGGTACATCCATAGGACACCTCAGGGCAAACAGAAAAATGTATTACAGCCATATCGTAAACTCAACAGGAAATCTACTATGTTGGGTGTATGCGTGACCACCTAAATTGCACCCCTTGTGTCTAAAGGCTTTTCATCTAAACAGCTCCAAATTTGGTGAGTATCATCTAGACACGTGTGCAAAAAGTTATCAATTTGTTTTTGATAGATTTGTGGCTGTGGTCGTAATGAGTCTGTGAAGAGGCAACTATTGGGAAATAAATGCCATTTCCCAATTGCCAGGATCCTTCTCAACAGAAAATGTTGGGTGGAATACATGACCACCTAAATCGTACACTTTGTGCTAAAGGGTTTTCATCTAAACAGCTCCAAATTTGCTTTAAAGCACGACATGCAATCCTCCGAATATATGTGTCCCCGCGGTCTCAAGGGAGGCGAGGGCCTTTATCGCCGCTTGCGGCTTTAATTAACTTTCTTTTTAATCAATTAACTTTGCCATACTTTAACTTTTGTATAGCATGTAAATTGTAATAGGTTTTACATAGAAAAGAATAAATTAGATTGTTCAGACAGGCTTCAAAACAAGCTCAGTCTATGAATGCAAAAATAATTTTACAAATAACTGGTAAATGGTCTGGTGTGCATTTATATAGCGCTTTTTTTTGTACTTCGCTGCACCAAAGCACTTCACATAATGCTTCCATTTTTCACATTCACCACATTCACACACTCACACTCACACACTCACATCTGGGGCAGTCAGAGAGGGGAGCGGCTTCCAAACACAAGGTGCTCACACCTCTGACCACCACCAAACTCAACTCCACAGTCACACAATTATATACCAGAGATGTGGTGAAATAAATGAGAAAACTTTATAAAATAAAGTAACTTAAAGTGCATTACCAATACATTCACTTTGTAAAGGAATTCTGATTGTTCACTTCACTCCCCAGGTTCACATTAGAAGTAAAAACCAATGATTCAGTAGCTTAAGTTCAGTTTAATAACAGATCACATGTAGAGTACATGGCCATGCGCTAACTGCAGAACATTCTCCTGCCATCAGCTCCGAAAATCATCCGCACTATGTTTTCTTCTCTCTCTTGGGAGCTGTCTCTTTTCCTTTTTTTATCAGTGCAACAAGTTTTACCACCCCTCCAATCTTCATCAGTTGCTGTGTGCTGCTCTTCCCTGTCATTTGGCTTTTTCAGTCCTGGGTTTGATACCTGCCTATCCACGTATCTAGCCTTCTGAGCGGAAAGAAAACTTGCAAAGTGAAACTTATTTAGAGAAAACGTGTGTCCTTATTTGATAGCTTTGTAAGCATGTAAAATTACCCATTTTACTTTACTCTTTTCTAGAGGACCATCCGGTAATCTCTTAAAGCAGAATTGTCCATTTAGCAGCGTGTCTTTTTGTTTTCCATCGCTAGCTCAATTGTGCAGCTGTGTTAGCCACAAGATATGGCAATGAGGTGCAGCAGTGTGGAGGGGGTGTTAACAATTGCGTAATTTTTTGAACCCACTAAAGAAATTTATGCAAAAAGTTAACGCACTAATTTTACTAGCCCATTGATAGCAATGAAACTTTATTTGTTTTTGTCTCTTGTCCATAAGAGTCCTTAAGTCTTTATTAAATCCCTTCAAAATCAACTAACATTCATTGTTGAAAGTTTAAGGTTTGTTATAATTTGTTCCTTAAAGTGTTTTTCCTTCCAGAAGCTTCTTCATCTGAAAGGAATACAGGCCTTCAAAACAGGAGATTTTGTGCAATTCAAGGTTCAAAATCATTAATATTTTCTGTGAGTCAATCCTGCACATTTGTGTGTTTGGTAATTACACTCACTATTATTCATTCTACTTGGTACATTTACCAACAGCTACTCCAATGGCACTAATGAGCCATGTTGCTGGCCGAAGCAGAAAAATAAATGTCCTTAAATTACCTGAATTTTTTGGAAGCTCAGAACCTTCCAGCAAAATTACTTGTTATTGCAAATCTTTTTGATGTGTTAGGAGTTTCACTAACAAGTACCTGGAGAGACTTATTAACTTTGATACTGAATGTGTAAGCAAAATTGATTTTAGGTTTTAATGATGAGGCTAAGGATGTGCAAATTTATGATGTTTCTGTTTTGTAACCTGCTGAGCAATAGGAAGTTTTAGTCCCTATTGCCAAGCACACAATTATTTACAGTGATCATTTAATTTAAAATTTATATTATTGTGTTATAGCTAATCAAATCCTACTTATGCTATAGCAACAGAATTATGTTAGGCATACAGAGGGAAAACAAGGGTTGTGTCTTCTTGCATTTTTGAACATGAAAGTAAAATGGACTCAGACCCTTGCTGGCAACAGCAGGGTGGCAGCTCTCTATTGGCACACGTCTCGCTCTCTGAAAGCCAAAGTTAAGTAGATTATAACCTTTACAGTAATGGCATTGAATCTCAGCATGTAACAGGACATGCCTCTTGGCAAAAGCGGTGAAAAACCTTTCTCCATTGATCACCGCGCCAGTGAGGGGCCACTGCAGCCATCGGCACCTGCTCTGTTTGGCCTACAGCCCAATTTTATTTTTAATAGATAATGTGAACTGGTCAGTAAACGTTTGGTACTTTCAGTGGCAGTCAATGGAGTCTATTAAACCCAGTTGGTTGGTTGCCTGTGACCGAATGATTATGTTAGTGATATGACCTCATTCTGACCTCAACAATTGCACCATCCTCAGAGCAAAACAAACTAGGTGCTTGTGGGTTTCTGACACACGTCTATTCGCAATCCTCACGGCAACCACTTGGCCAAGGTGGGGTCTACTTATTAACAACCTGCGGTTGTCCGATAACTGTGTGGCACTAGATTAGACCAAGCAAAGCTGGCTGTTTTTCCTGAAGAGGTTCAGGTTATTTAATACTGCCTGTCTTAATCCTACACACTGCAAGTGAAAACTCAGCCAGAAAGTCCATCTGTTCTCTACATATAAGGTTTCAAAAATATAAAGTTGTGCAAGTTTGAAAAGTTTGCCTTGATGTGAAAAGCACAAAGACATTTTAGATTATTATTTGTTTTTTATTTAATGACACAATATAATAAATAAATAAAAACCTCATCTATTGTTCCAGAGGGGAACAAGTGCAATTTTTGACAGTGAGAAAAGCTTCCTCCTACACAACCTCCCACAACATCCACTAGTCCTCTACTCTTTGTCTGGCACACATTAAATGTCATATTTTATACATGAGCTGAAAAAGTGACTTACAGAGCTATCTGAAAGCATTAGTGAATAATGTTCAAAGTCCTGGAACTCACTTCTCTTTAGCTATTTGCATTTAAATTTTACACTTGCAAAAGTGTCAGTATAGAAGTTATTTTGGCAGATTTGTACCCATATCAAATATCAACAGGGACAGGTAAGATATCTAGCACAAACTCTCTTGCTTTGCATTTACCACAGTGTAACTGCAACTGAATAGAGGTTACCCACTTTGGAAGTTTTTTTAAAATTATTATTATTCATAGGAATGTATTTTCAACAAAAAAACATTCCAATATTATAAACCTACAAAAAAAATCACTTATTTACAATCTATTTTCTGCCTCATCATAAAAAGATGATGAAAGAGCTGTGGCCATTTTTGATCATTTGATAACTAGAGTTAAGGAAACAAACTGTAAGAACTCAACTCCAACTCCATGGCTGGATCAAGAGCTCAAAGAATATATGAGGCACAGGAATCAAGCTAAAGAAGAAGCTATTAAACAGAATGATGTGGTTCAGTGGAATAAGTATCGTAAACTTAGAAATCAGGTGACTAAAATGAACAAACTTAAAAAACAAATAAATTATCAAAATAAATTAAGAGAAGCTGGAATGGACAGTGCAAAGATATGGAAAACACTTAATGAATTATTGGGAAGGAAAACAAAACGTAATACAACATTACTAGATGCTGATGGGATTTGTCTTACTAGACCAAAAGAGATTGCTAATTATTTGAGCCATTTTTTTAAGCATAAAATAAAAAAAATTAGACAAACCATGGATTTGGGACAAGATGAAAATATCTCTTATGATCTAATATCAAATAGGATTGTGAAAACAAAAGATTGCACATTTAAATTTAACATTGTAACAGAGGATAATGTGAAGAAAATATTAAAAGCAAGTAAAGATAAACCCTGTGGAATAGATCACTTAGATGTTAAATTGTTGAAGATGGTGGTAGATGTCATTGCTTTGCCCATTTCTCATATAATTAATTTGAGTTTAACAGCAGGTGTTTTTCCCTCACAATGGAAAAAAGCAAAAATTTTACCTTTTAATAAAAAATAATAAAGAACAGTTTTCAGGTCAGAATAGCAGACCAATAAACGTATTACCGGCAGTAAGTAAAGTGATGGAAAAAGTTGTGTATGATCAAATACAAGTGTATTTGGAAGTAAATGGGTTAAACACAAGGTATCAGCATGCTTATAAAATGAGTCATTCCACAACAACAGCACTTACTCAGTTAACTGACTATTGGCTACAGGAAATTGATAATAAGAATTTAGTGGGCACAGTATTTTTAGATTTAAGTGCAGCCTTTGATGTTCTAGACCATAATATTTTATTAAAAAAGTTAGTTTGTTATGGATTTGAACCTACTGCTGTTAGATGGATTGAAAGCTATCTTAGAAAACGTGAGTACTCTGAGGTGGAAGTAATGAGTTGTGGGGTGCCCCAGGGCAGTTGTTTAGAACCCCTTTTATTTTCCGTTTTCACAAATGATTTTCCACTTGTAATTAAACATGCAACCATGGCAATGTATGCAGATGACACAACATTGTGTCAATCAGCAAGAGATATAGATCAACTGAATATTATGTTAAATATGGAGTTATATTTGGTAATACAACGGATTACTGACAATAAATTACTGATTAATGCAGGTAAAACAAAATATATGATACTGGGGTCAAAATATTTTCTTAAGCCATCATTAACATTGCACTTAGATATAGGAGGAAATGTGATTCAGCAAGTAGAAGAAATTCATCAAATGAGTGTAATTGTGGATAGCTCATTGTCTTGGAATAGCCAAATAAATAAAATATTGCAAAAAATGGGTCGTAGTATGGGAATAATCAGATATTGTTAGAAATTTATTCCCAAATGGCTGACCAAACGATTAGCCCAATCTTTAGTATTAGTTCATTTAGACTACGCGTCGGTTGTTTGGTCAAATACCAATGAAAATAATTTATAAAAATTTCAAGTTGCACAGAATAAAGTGGCACGTATCGTTCTGGGTTGTCCATATACAACTAATATAATCACAATGCACAATAATTTGGCATGGTTAACTGTAAAATATAGATTGAAATATTGTCTTTTATCATGTGTTCTGCCTCAAGTCAGAACTAATCAGTTTCAGAGAACAGTTTTTTATCGGGCCATGGTTGCATGGAATGGATTACCAGGATTTTTGTTGTTGGAAAATAATAGAAATTGTTTTCAAAAGAAATTAAAATTGTTTCTGTTCACACAAGAGGTATGATTCTGGAAAAGTATGGTAATATGGAAAGATGTTTTATAGTTTATATTGGAGAGCTATTGATTATATGTTCAAATGTATAGCATTTTTTGTTTGTTTGTTTATTTATTTAATTGCATTGGGTTGTAGATGATGTCCAGTTTGAGGATGGGTGTGAGTGGGTGTGTGTGTATGTGTGTGAATAATGTATAAAATGGTGAATTATGTAAATTGTGATGTAATGAAGAGGAGACCCCAGGAAGAATAGCAACTGAGATATCAGGCGCTAATGGGGATCTTAATAAATGAAATGAAATGAAACCCTATAATATTTAGGCAGTAAAAGTAAAACAATAAACCACAAAGATAAATTAAAATGACTTGAAGATACTTATGAAAATTTTTAATTGTTCTAAAGATTTGCCCCTACTTGTCTATTAAATCTGCACCACATGATTTTTTTATGAGCAAAGGAGTTAATATATATATTATGATGCGGTTACCACTCTGGACAACATCCTGGCAGCAGGAGCATGAGAAAATTAAGTTTTTATTGCAGAACGCTACTGTAAAAATGCAATTTCCTGGCAGCAATGGTCCCAGACTCTTTTTCATGCCATAAAGTTACCTTTTTAGCTGCCAGAAATGACTTGGTTTGTTTTCAGCAAAGCTCATCCTACTGCCACAAAATTTTTACAGTAAAAGAAAAACAAAAAACAAATGTGTAAAAAAGTTAGGACTTGGCATTAAAATTTTTTTAAGTTTACATTTAGTAATTTAGCTGACGCTTTTATCCAAAGCGACTTACATTATGGTTCCATTCACCAGTGTTACAGCTGGAACACCACTGGAGGAAAGGTGGGTTAAGTGTCTTGCTCAAGGACACAAAGGCAGTATGAACTGTGAGGAGAGTGGGAATCGAACCACCTACCATCCGGTTGAAGGACAAACACTCTACCACTGAGCTACTGCGTCTAAGGGCGTACTCACACTAGGCACGGTTGCCATGAACCGGGCCCGAGGACGATTGTCCCCCCTCCCCACTCCCCCTCTGGCCTGCACTCACATAGGGTTTCAGCATTCGTGCCGGAGCACGCTTACGTCATTATGGTGCGACGGTTTCGGGATAAACAGGAAGAGCGGCGCTCTCTGAACACAACGGAGTCCATCGCTCTGTTTTATTTGTGGATAATTTTGTGTCGTTTGGTCCACGGTGGTCCACAGCCCTCTCACAGCCTGTTGTTAAACAGATTTGTCGCCTTAGTGGCGCGAAAATTTTCACGTAATCGTGCTGCTCGTATGAGGAGGTTTGCAAGGTACCAGCTGAAGTGCAGCAAGGACTTTGCAGCTTTGATTACGGACTACAGTTCCCGTACATCGACATGGTAAGAATTAATATAATGAAATGTCATTGAATACAATTGAAAAGTGTATTGTGAAATTTGAAATACAATATGTGTATAATGTTTTTTTTTGTAATTACGACAGTAGCGTTCTAAAGGTAATAATCATGTAACTTAATATAATTTGCTGGTTAATATTAGCTACATTCTTGTATTAAGACACCCGTATTCAACGGGACACATAACTGTAATGTATGCACTGGAGTAGTAGTTTGTTGTTTATTTAATTTCACTTCAAAGTGCTGTAAGGTAATTGTGTATGCATAAACTATATACAGTTAACAATATTTTTCCATTCTGCTGCAGGACCATATGGATTCGGCAGAGATCTGCTGTGTGGTGGCAGCATGTTCTCAGCAGCTGGACAGACTGTGAGTGGAAGGCTAATTTCAGAATGAGAAGGACATCATTCTTGCAGTTGTGCAACAGCCTGCAGCCGCACCTTCAAAGACAGACCACTTCATTCAGAAAACCAGTGCCCGTGGACCAACGTGTTGCAATATGCATATGGAGACTGGCCACAAATGTAGAGTTCAGAACCATCTCCCATTTATTTGGGATTGGTCAGCACTTCTCAAAAAAAAAAACAGTATTTCACATAACACAACCATATGCAGTGGTGAAACAAAATAGGCTACCTTGTGTGTGTGGTGTATAATTTATGGAAGTGTGTGGTATATGTTGTAGAGGTTCGAGGTCGAATTATAAAGTGTAGAGGTTCAGTGGGTAGGCGTTAGTCCTATAACCGGAAGGTAGGCGGTTCGAATCCCTCTCCCCACAGTTCATACTGTCGTTGCGTCCTTGGGCAAGACACTTAACCCACCTTGCCTCCAGTGGCTGTAACACTGGTAATTACATTAGAACAATGTAAAGTCGCTTGGATGGATAAGCGTCAGCTAAATGAATAAATGTAAATGTAAATAAAGTGTAGAGGTTTGAGGTAGTGTTAGGTTAAATGAGTTTGTTTGGACAAGACCTCAGTCCCATATGCCTGAGAGAAACCTGCCCTGGTGCATAGACACTGCAAGACTGGGTGTTACATGATGAAATGTTATGATTGAAATACATTTTCATACATTTTCACTTCACTTTTTCTCCAACACATAATAGCAAAGAATAATCATGAACTGAATTGTCAACTTTGTCAATTCTTTTAACATGCCAAGGAATGAATGTATTGTAATGACTTTACTGTAGCCCAATGATAAAGATGTAATATGTTGTCATTAACACTTTTAAACCAAGGAGAACAGGCACAGATGATTTACACTTTGGAAGCAAAAGTTAAATTTACAACTTAGGTAAAGCCTAAATCAAGTCTAAGTGCATTACCACATTGCAACATGCATAAAATGAACGGTCTGCAGACTAGCATTTGGAGAAAATAACAGGTATGTACATTAAGAATCCAAAGAGTGACATTTCCTGTGAAAAACACTAGTATTGCCAGAATCAAAAGAGAGTGTAGACTTGAGTTTTCCACACCAGACTAGTGTAAATGTCAGCACAGCTATAAATAATCCACTCAAGTACAGATTCAAGTTGTTTTGGAGCGTCGCATGGAGCGTCGCAAAACCGTGACGTCACGCGTCTTGTTCCATGCTCCAGCACGGTTGGCGCTCACACTACATGCGAACCGCGCCCGAGCCCAACTAACCGTGCTCTGGCCCACCTCTTCCAAGCGGGCCAGGGGCGGCTAATCGAGCCGCGCCCGGGCACGGTTCGGAGCACTCACACTAGTCAAACGAACCGCGCTATGGTGGTCAAACGCGCTCGGGCACGGTTCAAACTGGCTAGTGTGAGTAGGCCCTAAATAGAGGTGCAGTATCTCAGGTGTTAGAGCGGTTGGCCTGATTCCGGCTCTAACCAGTTCATACCATTGTTGTGTCCTTGAGCAAGACACTTAAACCACCTCCAGTGTCTGTGGCAGTGGTGTATGAATGTGTAAGAATGTGGGACAACGGACGGAAATTAGCCTAAAGCTACAATCTGGCATGTTTACATTCATGTGGTTGTGGCTGTGTCACATGTATTCACCTTTCCAATCAAATAAAAAAAAAAAAATATAAAATGTAAAAAATTAGGGATGCACCGATACCACTTTTTTGGAAAACGAGTACGAGTACTTGCATTTCAGTACTCGCCGATACCGATACCGAGTACTTAATAAAAACACGATTTAAATTTACAGGTAACAGCTTTAGTCATATAATTTAACAAAAAAACAAGGCACGGGGCAAACACTGCTTGTCCAAATATCCGTGGTGAAACTAAACGAAGAGGAGGCTTGCAGTAGGCTGTGGATGTGTTTTTTCACGGAGTCGTGTAGTTTAGGCAGCTCCGTGTCAGTCATGTAGCGACGGCTTGGGACATCATAACATGGAGGAGACGCAGGAATCCCACATTTTCTACTTCCGAAAGTGGCTGGTCACTCAATGTAATGTACTCGATGATTGCCTGTGTTATTTTCACAGCACGTGGATTGTCTCTGGACATTTTCTCTCGTCTTGCAAGAGTTTCGCTGGAGTGAGGGTTGTGTTGGTTTAGAAGCGTGGGTAAACTCTTTATACTCGTTGTCGTGTTGGGATTTTAGGTGCTTGATTAAATTACTTGTGTTAAATGCGCTACCTTTTGAGCCTCCTCTGGACAATTTAGCTGAGCACAATTTGCAGTCCGCCTTCGTTTTGTTTTGTCTTCATTCACTTTGAAATAGTTCCACACGGCTGACATGTCTCGTCTTTCCTTCGTTCTCCCCGCTCTGAGCTGCAGCCGGGGCCTGGGGGCGGGCACTCGCCGCTTGTGATTAACCCCTTACACGCCGCTCAAACATAGACATTTCTCAGACCGTGGTATCGGCCCCGGTATCGGGGACTTTAACGCACGAGAGTACTTTCGAAAATGTGGTATCGAGGCCGATACCAGATACCAGTATCGGTATCGGTGCATCCCTATAAAAAATACTTATATTACATAATCAGAACAGTTTGGAGTTTTCCTCCATCAAAAGGCAGTCTTTATTATTTGATTTTGTGAGGTGGCAGGAAATTGATATCACAATTCACATGCCATCTGTTTGACAAGCAAATTAGTCATGTGCTTTGATTTAATTGTGATTAATAGTGTGCAGCGGTTGTCCCTCAACCGGAAGGTTGGTGGTTTGATTCCCGCTCTCCCCACAGTTCATACTGTTGTTGTGTCCTTGGGCAAGACACTTAACCCCCCTTGCCTCCAGTGGTGTTCCAGCTGTAACACTGGTGAATTGGAGCTTAATGTAAGTCTCTTTGGATAAAAGCGTCAGCTAAATGAAGATATGTAAATGTGATTCAGAATTTCTATTAGAATGAGGAATGTAATTAATGCTAGACCTGGTCAATGGAGACAAAGGGAGCTAAAAGAAAAATGCACCAAATCTAAACTGCTTTATTATATTTTCAGCAGGACAGTAATTATCTGTTGCTAATTTTCTGTTGCTGTTTTGTGCTTCTATTGAGTATTAAAATATTTTTGTTTTTTTCTTTTCTATTAGAAAAATAAAACTACATTAAAATTGCCTATTGTGGGTTAAAACATAACGTTTTTAATCTTCAGAAAAATTACAAATAACAAGAGTAGCATCGCGTAATTTTAAATTCCAAAAATATTTGTTAACCCTAACATTCTTATATTGATTTAATTCTAACTCTTAGACACTCGATTGAATCATACCTATTTCACTGACAGTAACCTCAGCTGGACAGAAAAGTCTGATTTAAATTATACATTTGTTCCATGCCCCTGGGAGGCGCAGACCTCTCCTGACTCGGCATGCTTAGCAACTCAAACACAGGGAGCAGAAATATGCCAATACACTGGCAGAGTTTTATTTGTACAAAATGCACTAAAATGACGTTTCAGAAGACATGTTTTTTTCTTCCAAACTTTATCCGTTTTTTGATAATATCCTCTTAAAAACAAACAACTCAGAAGGGATCTGCACCCCTAGTGGCTAAAAGTTACACAGTGTCGATTAAATGTCATTATATTGAATGGAATCATTTGGACCCACTTTTTGCTGCTTGCAATTACATTTGGTGTTGACTTTTTGTGCTTTGACAGATGTATGTTAGTATAAGTCGCATACATATAATAGTGTAGTTAATATTTTGTTAAATAATTTTACAAGAATGTAGACTTTTTGGGGTCTGACTTTGCTGCTGCTGGTTTGGGAGAGGAGAGTGAAATGATGTGTGAAGATGTTTGTTCCATAACAGCTCACAAGACAGATATAGAACTGTGAGATGCAGGAATGTCAGCCCTCATGGATATAATCATCAAGTTATTGGGATCAATCAACAACTATATCAATTCCCTGCAGAAACGGTATTGCTGAGTTGATTTACTCTTAGAGTGAGAGGTTTCAGTTTGTGAAAAGGCCTATAGCTGCACTTAAACTATCTTTCATTCATCATCTCTACAGCAACTAAAAGATTTAGTGAAATAAAAAGTACCCTGTTGAGATGGCATGAACATTTTGATAAAGGCTTAGAAGTAAAATTATTTGCAGACTGTTTTCAGGCAAACACTTTGAACCCTGTTCCACAAAAAGTGCTTCCTGCTGAGCAGTGTCATTAAACATATACATCTTATCTTTTTTTTTTTTTTTAACCTTTCAACAAACAACCAGCCTTCAGTGTTTGATGAGAGGTCAGTCTGCTTTTTATGTTCTTGACAGATTCCTTCCAAATGCACAAGTGGGCCTTGAGCAAATTCAGAAAATGTCTAAACTCTCACTACTTTCTAATTACTTATGAAGTCGATGTCCAAGTGCCAAGCATGCTGTTTGGTATCACTGGACTTTGAAACTTGGTTTCTGGTAGTTTGCAGATCTCTGTAATCTTCTGAGGACTCTCACTTTTATAGTCCATATTATATACACATATTAGATTAGATTAGATTAGATTCAACTTTATTGTCATTACACAAGTACAGGTACAAGGCAACGAAATGCAGTTGGCATCTAACCAGAAGTGCAATAAGCAGTAAGTACAGAATATACAAGGTCTATAATATGTACAATAACTATACAGATAAGTATTATGGACATAATTGACAGATTTTAAATACTATAAGCATGATATACAGGTAGGTGTACTATGAACATACTATATAGATGGATTATGTAAAAGTGTATGTACACTATAGGCAGAACTATGAACATATGAACATCATTTACACTAGTGCAATGGACAGTACAGTGCATAGAAAATATTACAGTGTGCAAATGGATGTAGTGGAAGTAATAACAAGTTTACTGTTTGCTTGTTGTAAATAATAAATAAATCAGTCAGACGCAGTGGTGATGTGGGGGAGGAGTCTGTGTGTGTGGTGGTGTCAGAGGGCAGAGTTCAGTAAGGAGACAGCTGTAGGGAAAAAGCTGTTCCTGAATCTTGTGGTCTTTGTCCGGAGGCTCCTGAAGCGCCTCCCGGAGGGCAGGAGGTTAAACAGTCCATGGTCGGGGTGAGAGGAGTCCTTAAGAATGCTGCGAGCTCGACGTAGACAGCGTTTCCTCTGGATGTCCTCAATAGCAGGAAGTGGTGTCCCTGTGATGCGCTGGGCAGTTTTCACCACCCTCTGCAGTGATTTGCGGTCAGCCACTGAGCAGTTTCCATACCAGACTGTGATGCAACTGGTCAGGATGCTCTCGATCGCACACCGGTAGAAGTTCACCAGGATGGCTGAAGACATATAAAACATACTTCTCATTTTGTCCTTCAACGTTTGCACGATTGTGGCATTTCTTTCTGTCAATTTTATCGCCGTTTCAATTAAAGCTACTGCAAGTATGTTGCCTATCAGAAAAAAGGTTATTAGAAATGTTGGGAAGGTCACTAATGGTCAAGCGGTCAGTTACAATGTTCGGGAGTAGTCCCTTCTGTGAGTATTTCCTCCATGCTATTTCCTATTTTTATGAGACTCTAAAACAGTACTCGCTTCTACACATTAATGACTTCTGCGGCTGACAGATCACTGTAGGCGGATGCCAGACCCGATTGCAAGTCGGTTGGTTAAAGCCTGGTCCAACCCTAAAACAGCTCCGTCCTTAAAATTGTGCCACGAGTGTGTGACTCCTCCAGTGAGCGCTATCCCTCAAGACAGTCCCACCTATTAATAGAGGATTTTGATAGAGGACTTACCTTTAGGTTTATGTACGGCGGTCAAATCTCCCTGTTATTCTGATGTCCAGTGGACGATTTGGACGGCCTGCCTGTTAGTGAGTCTGATTCTTAAAATTAGACCTCTGTGCCGATGGGAGAGGCTGGTGGGAGTTTAAAGAACGACCTGGAGATTGAATATGTCTTAATCCTAGTTTTGTACTAGGAATTTATTAAATGGTTAAACAAAAATTACAGTATGAAACTTAATAAGAAGAATATATTTCCCTTCTCACAATATAACCTCTTAGACTTCACAATATAACATAGTTATAGGGCCTCAATTTGAGAACCAAGATTGGTCTTTTCTAAGAGTTGAGAGAGTGAGACATTTTTAGGAAGAAGTAGATTACCTCAACGTTAAACCCGGATTGGTATTAGGACCCTGGGAGAGGTTCTTAGGAATAGCGGTGAAGGAAGGAGTAGACTATTCCCTTTGGGCTGAGCCCGAGGGGAATAAAAGTGTATAGTACAGTAAGAGTGAGGTTTATGCTGTCCATACTTTGATAGAGGGTTGCCCCAGAAGTTTAACACTAAACTTGCTGAACACTCTAAACTTTGGCTTGAGGTATTGTATTAGTACAATGGTGGATTGGTTCAGTTTTATGTTTTTATAAAAATAAAAGCAGGTAGCTATGTTATTGTGCTAGTGGTAGGATGGAAAGGAAAGGGGTTTTTGGTAAACAACCCATTTTTGAGTAGCTTTTTGTTGTAACCAGTCCAAGGTACACCTCATGTGCAATAATCATGGTCGGGACTCACAAATATAGATTTGACCAGAGTTGTGAAGTTGTGATGTGAGCAGTTCTTCCTGATAACAAGAAGGTTGTGGGATCAATCCCTGTGCTTGCTCTACTTTCCTCCCACTACTCCCACTACTAATTTTTTTTCTAAATGGTGATGTAAAACACTCCAGAAAGTCTGCTCTATACTCAACATGAAAATAATCAGCCTCATGATGAATATATCCACATAAGAGAAAATAGACTGGTTTATTTCATCTGAGGCGCCCCACACCTTTCCTGATGCTCACGATTAATGGGACAGGCATTGCCTCTTTGGATGGAGAACTTCTTTGACAAAACACATTAATATTGCGTGCCTTTTTTACATTCTCTTCCAGGCTACATGGAGCTGTCAGTGAAAATTCAGTAAAGCCATTTGTCTGGATGCAAAATGGCATCATCAGAAAATAACAGATAAAAATACAGCAAATGTGAAAAAAATTTCCAGCGTTGTGGGTATACGTACAAATAGACTGGCCAAGTCTTCCACAGCTTTGTTAATGATTAATGGGTAGGATGTCTCATTTTTCAACACATCAGTAATCACATGCTTTACATTCTGGCTGTGCCATCAGTTAAAATGCAGAGGGAGAAATTTCACTGCATGCAAAACGGTTGGATGTTTTCCATTTAGAAGGGGCTGTCCGGACTCATTTTCAGAGGAGGCTGTGGCTGGCGCTGCTGTCACATGGCTTTAATGCATCCACTGTCAACATGTTTAATACTGGGCTCAAAAGAGCAACTGGTGATTACTATATGAGCCAATGCAAATTAGGGCTATTGGTATGTTTAGTATTTGTCCTTTTGTTGCCTTTTTCTTGGTTGTACAGCACAGTGCTTCATATGCAGTGTTTGTTTGAGACAAATGAAGACTGATCTGTAAAGGCATATCTATCTTTTTTTGGACATGTTTGTAATAGGAAAAAAGAAGCTGTGAAATATATGATACAAATATGTTTTCCTTTTAAAACTAATAAATACTTTTGCACTTACTGTGTTGTGTTTACACCAGAAAACAGCGCTTTTGCACAGGCCAGTAACAGCACATAAGGCTAACTACAACTTTGAAAATTGCTTAATTTTATATATGGCACATTTATGTATTATTAGAACTGGAAAGAGTTGAGTGAGAGAGTAAAAAAAATTAAACATTGCATTATTTTCAATGGAAGTTGCTCATTGATTTTTTTGTTTTTGACATCCCCGTTAATTCCGCGCTGTGCGGCCCATAGAGCAGGAACACTACGGCACTCATGCATGCGTTCTTGTGTTTGACCCTGCCGCCGGGTTCCACGTGATTCGTTCTAATCAATGGGCAAAAAGGTGGGACAGAGTGGTGACGTCACAGACAATAAAAGTTATTTTTAGTGGATTTAATTTATTTTACAGAAAAAAGTATATGACATGAAGAGTAAGAGTAGGTAATAAACACTACAAAATAGGATACGTATCAGCGTTTTATTCATCAGTTGTATCTGCATTGATTTTTGTGACTGTAACTGCATGTGATTTTCATGTGATTTTCTCAAAATGACTATTGACTGGACTGTAATCCCTAACACATTGTAAAACCAGGTGTTTGGATGGAGTTACTTGGAAATAATTGTACATTTAAGATTACAAACGTTGAGCCAGGGCCAAGGGAGCAGCCCAGCCTTTTTTCTAAAGGTTCATTTCAAAGCGCACTGCTCGGTGCTTGCATTTCAGTGACACCGGCGTGAAGTGAATACGGCAGGCAGACACACAGGGAGTTAACACACTGGGGAAACTTTATTGCTCTTGGCAACAGCCGGTACATGGATGAGCGTGAAGGACGTGACAAAGGCTCTGCAGTAATCAGAAAAGGACAATAAGAGAACGCCTAAGTGAAAGGATAATACAATCCTGCCATAATAAAATTAGAGCTATAATCAGCTGCTGAGCATGGGCGAGTAAGTAAATGGTCTGCTGGAGTTATGTTCATAACAGTAAAACTAACAGGCAAGGTCATAAAGAGGAGCAGATGTGTGGGTTCATCCCTGAAATATCCTGTAATAAAGCAATGAACAAAGAATATCAACAACATCTCATACAACTTTTTATTAACATATAAGCAGTACTTTTAAAAGTCTAGCTCATTGTCAAATAACTGGATTGTGTAACTTTACCACTGACATTTAGAATTAAATTTTCATACTTTAACTTTTAATAATTTTAGAATGTCCATCCATCCATCTTCTACCACTTATCCGGTGCCGGGTCATGGGGGTAGCAGCTCTACTTTGAGCTCCTCCCGAGTGACCGAGCTCCTCACCTTAACTCTAAGGGAGCGCCCCGCCACCCTGCAGAGAAAGCTCATTTTGTCCTCCTGTATCCGGAATCTTGTTCTTTCAGGTCATGACCCCAAAGCTCATGACAAAAGGTGAGAGTAGGAACGTAGATCTACCGGTAAATCGAGAGCTTTGCCTTACAGCTCAGCTCCTTCTTTACCTCGACAGACCGGTACATCGACTGCATTACTGCAGAAGCTGCATCGATCTGTCTGTCAATCTCACGTTCCCACCTTCCCTCTCTCATGAACAAGACCCCAAGATACTTGAACTCCTCCACTTGAGGCAGGATCTCTCCACCAACCTGAAGGAGGCAAGCCACCCTTTTCCGACTGAGAACCAAGGTCTCAGACTTGGAGGTGCCGATCCTCATCCCAGCCGCTTCACACTCGGCTGCAAACCGTCCCAGTGCACACTGGAGGTCCTGGCTTGATGGAGCCAACAGGACAACATCTGCAAAAAGCAGAGACAAACCAGACTCCCTCCGGCCCCTGGCTGCGCCTAGAAATCCTGTCCATAAAAAAATGAACAGGACCGGTGACAAAGGGCAGCCGTGCCGGAGTCCAACATGCATCGGAAACAGGTCTGACTTACTGACGGCAATGCGAACCAAGCTCCTGCTCCGGTCGTACAGGGACCAAACAGCCCTTAGCAAAGGGCTCCGGACCCCATACTCCCAGAGCACTCCCCACAGGGCGCCACGAGGGACACAGTCGAATGCCTTCTCCAGATCCACAAAGCACATGTAGAATGTGCTTATCAAAGCTCCAGTAGCCTGGAGAGGGTATAGAGCATTGTTCCTCCTGATTCCGAGGTTTGACTATCGGCCGCATTCTCCTCTCCAGTACCCTGGCATAGACTTTCCCGGGGAGGCTGAGGAGTGTGATCCCTCTGTAGTTGGAACACACCCTCCGGTCCCCCTTCTTGAAAAGAGGGACCACCACACCGGTCTGCCAGTCCAGAGGTACTGTCCCCAACTGCCACACGATGTGGGAGAGGCGTGTCAGCCAAGACAGCCCAACAACATCCAGAGACTTGAGGTACTCAGGGCGTATCTCATCCACCCCCGGTGCCTTGCCACCGAGGAGCTTACCACCTACCTCAGTGACTTCAGCTTGGGTGATGGACGAGTCCACCTCTGAGCCCTCGGCCTCTGCTTCCTCAGTGGAAGACATGTCGGTGGGGTTGAGGAGATCCTCGAAGTATTTCTTCCACCGTGGAAGGAATACTTCGAGTTCCTTCTACAGTGTCCCCAGCAGATTCCCACCTCCACTGTAAACAGTTTTGGCAGGGCACTGCTTCCCCCTCCTGAGGCGCCGGACGGTTTGCCAGAATTTCTTCGTGGCCGACCGATAGTCCTTCTCTATGGCCTCACTGAACTCCTCCCAGACCGGATTGTTTCCTCCACAACCACCCGGTCTGCAGCCCGCTTGGCCTGCTGGTACCCATCAGCTGCCTCAGGAGTCCCACAAGCCAACCAGGCTCGATATTTTAGAATGTTACTTCATCAAAACACTTTTCATCTAATGCATTTGGAAGATAAACTTTGAAACCTTTGTAAACATGCTTTTGTAATTATCATCTTCACGTTTATTTCCCAAAACCACGTTCTCTTTTACACCTTTTGTGAAAAGACCTTGCCCGTACCTTTTAGTTTCTCAACCGCCAAAATTCTCTTGATGTCCCTTACCTGGAAATGCAACTGCACTTTCCTTTTATTAAAGTAAAGCATTCAGTTAAAGCCAATATCTGTAAAAATAAAATATTCTCCTCTAAAAGCAAAGCCTGAGATTAAGGCGCAAAGACTCGCAGATGTGATGCCATCAACTGAAAAATCTTGTCTTTTCTTTTTTATTCTCAGTGTTATATTTCTAGTTATGGAGCAAGATTTTCACAGGAGGATCCCTGTGGGTTTCTTCAGTGTTGCCTTTAACCCTCTTACTCTTCATCCTGTCTGATTCACTTTTACATATTGGAGGTTAATAATACTAGAGTCAGTTTTACTTTTTTCATCCAGACAGAATGACAAAATATAAAAACCTTTATTGGGCTATAGTTATTGTGGGAATGTTTATTGGAAAAGTGGTGTTTACTCTGCCTGAGTTCACAGCCTGGTAAAATCAATGCTACAGTTCGGAGCTATGTGCTGGCTTAACACCTCTCAGACCATGTTGGTTGATGCTCTAAATAGTCAATAGTCTGTAGGTGTTTGAGGTTGAATAATTCCAACACAATCACTGAAGAGAACAGAAAGAGAAAGTAATAATTTTGTTTGTGTTAAAGTAGCGCTGTTTGTTTTTTCTGGCCTCGTCCTGATGCAGGTGTAACTATCACGTTATAGTATTTGTCCTTAATAAAATGTAAAAACATTTTTTATTGAGTTGCCTTAATCCAAAGCACAACACATACGCACGCAATGAAACCCACAAACTACACATCAGTTAGGCCTATACTATAGACAGACACAGTTATTTTTTTGGCAAACATCCTTATCCAGCTGTCAACGCGCTGCAGAACACAGGTCAATGCAAGGCATTCCTTTGAGCCTCTTTGCTCAATCCGATCTTCTCTCTGCAAGAGACGTGGTAAAATGGCAGCTGACACCGCAGCTTTCTCACGGCGTGCCCAGGTGTAAACTTTGTACAAAGACATTCAGTCGGGCAGTCCTGTTGTCGCAAGCGTCTACTGTACATAGCAACATATAACAGCAAGTTGACTCTGAATACAGAAACGTCAGTGCAGCACTGGATGGCTCTATACACACACACACTGATTTCAAGCAAACGGATCACAGGTGAGGATGGTTACCTTTAGTAGCCATTCAAACCTGTGTGCATATTATCAGGCCAAAATTACCAGGGTATGTGAACTTTTGATCAGGGTCATTTGGGTAGTTTCTGTTGTCATTATGATTTAAAAAGAGCAAACACACTTGTTTGAAAATAAATGGCTTCACCCAACCACTAACTATGAGTGAAAGAAAGATTTTGTGTTATCATTTATATTCTTTAAAAAGTGGCCAAAACATCACATATTCTGCCAGGGTATGTAAACGTATGGGCACAACTGTACAGAACTTAAAAATTTAGCTTTATCCTATTAAGGATTGCTAATACATTTTAGCCTTTTTCATACCATTATTTTGGTATTTCTTAATGCAATGTAGCCCAGAGATGCACGTAAATCAAGGGACGTAAGACAAAAGATTCTTTATAGATTGTTCCAATTTGTAAATTATGTAGCTTTATGGGTTAATATAAGAATAATAATTTCCAAGTTTCTGTCAAAATGTATTAGTAGTAATTGATCATTCTCAGTGAATTGTTTTTAATTAGCTCTAGCAAGCAACTAAGCATCATTGTTGACTGACCTTAACAACATATTTTAAAACATGAAGAAAAAGTTTTATATAAAAAAATATATAAATTCTCAAAATCATTTTGATGGTTCTTTGACATGGGATTGGTTGAATCATGCCTATCTCACTGACACAGTACCCCCAGCTGGACAGAAACCCCCAATGTAACTTTCCCATCACCGGGACAGGGAGTCATTGCAAGAGATTAGTTTAAGATAAAGCGCTGTGCAATAGCACACTGATACCATTTTACACTGATGTTACTCATATTTCTCTGAGCTTTGCAAATAATAATAATAATAAAAACCTTCTCATCTCTATGTTTGCAGGGCACTCTGCCACTTTTGTTTCGCTTCAAAACAGATTAAAATCTTTTTTACTATCAAGCCCCAGACATCAACCAGATGGTCTTTGAAGAGTGTTTGAAGATTGAGATTAACATTTCTACTTTTAAACAGGTTGGCTTTTATGAACATCTGATGCATCAGATTAGAACATATGCAAATACTTAGGTGTACAATAGCTTTCTGTCTCTCTTGCCTCTGGAGGGTTTCCTCTCTGTTGATATTTAACACCTGGGTGTCTTCAAAACTGCACTTTTTGGAATTTTTAAATTGCACAGGCATCAGAGGTAAACCAAAGAGAAAAACAATTTTCACAGAACACAACCTGAAAACACTTCACTGTAAGAACTCGCTGCAAAGCTGATGACTTTTCAGAACTGAAGATTAGGGCGAAAATCACAGCTCACACAGTTTTTATTTTACATGCGTTGCCTGCCGCTGCCACCTCCCTGTTTTTCTTCCTCATCTCTGAAGTGTGATGAGCTGCTTTGGTTGGCTCATTTCCGCTTGCATAACTTTGATTTTTGCAGGGTCACCAGCCTTCAGTCAAGCAGGGTCAAAGTAACAAGATGATGCTAGTGCCTTGTCAAAGGTTGGTAAGAGCCACCTGTTTGGGAATACACTCTTGCTTGCTCTCTTGTGTCCCTTATTGTCAGTCTTCAAACTGAGTAAAGTCAATTGCTCCTCTAGAGAAGTATGCCTGCCCATTCATTGAAGTGTCTATTATCTGTGTCCCCAGGTATCCTCGTCAAACTCTTATACAGCAGCCACCCTTGGACTGTATGCAAATGTGCAGTGTGCTATGAGTTACAAAGCTGCTGCAAAGAGGAGATCTATGCTTTCTCATGCACAGTTCAGTCAGAGCAGCTGATAAACGGTAGTACATTTTGTTTTTATGCTTCGATAGCAATCAACCGGAATGCTCTGTTGGCGTGTAGCCTTTCTCAACCAGTCTTAAACCATATCCTGTTTTGCTTCCTTGCGGGCTGGAATTTGAATAACCTGATTAATTTCTTATTAGGAATGACCTGCAGCCTATCTCTGCTCATAATAGAGTTCCCCACAAATTTTCTATATGGAAGGCTTAGCTAGGTTAAGAGCAAAAGGGCAGGTGTGGCAGTTCCCCCATGTTTTGTGAGGATCAGGCTTTATCTTTAATGTGAATCTGTAAGATAAATGTAGAGGTATTTTCAGATTCCTTAGTGGCGCACCACATTACAACGAATATCCAGGCCCTGTTTAATGGCAGAGGTGGCCTTTTCGTGTTGAATGAAAACCCCAGGAGGTCTGCCTGCTTTGTCAGTCGTGAAAAGCAGAAAACTATTCTTTTAGTTTGGGAATTTGTCACCAGAAAGTTTTCAACAGGCTCCATGGAGGTTATAGTAAATGGAGCACAGTCCAAAGAAAAATTTAAGAAAAATAACCAGAACATCTATTACTGCTGTAGTTACTTACTGCTTACTTGTCCATTGTACATTTTGATTTTGGACTAAAGCACAAGATCAATGACTAATTTAGAGGATGTGGCACTCTGGCATTAATTTGGACTCCCACTACTACTTGGTTAACAAAGCTATTTTCATTGACTGGCATGTTTTTAACAGTGGACTAAAAAGGTGCAAATGGCCATGGGAACAGAACCCATTTTCATTGTGAAGTTGCTTTTGCTTTTTAACAAATGTGAGTCTGAAATGCTACATGTAATTTAACAGTTTAAAGTGGAAAGATCCAGCCTAAAGCTAAACATTTATTTTGTTTGCTTTGCAGGTGAATCATTAAACCTTGATGTGGACATCAGACCACATAAAGTCAACATGTGATAAACTTGCAACTAACCCGCAGTGGCTCTTTCGGATACATATATCATCTACTCTACAAGGATCTTTTTTTGGAAAGCACTACATTTGAGCTACTTGCACAATGTGGTCGGCTGAGTTTCCTTTTTCTCAAATATTTGGAGTCCCTGCTTTATTCTGAGGTTACTCTCATCTTTTAAATGCTCAAAGTTGTGACTTTTTGTGACTGCTGAGATGACTTTACTCAAAAGGAAGACGTTCAGGACTTTTGCTCTTTTGCTCTGCATCCTTACATTTACCACATTCCTCTTCAGTTTCACTCTTCGAGTCCCTTCGCTTTATTTCTTCAAGTACGCTTTACATTTATCGGACAGCTTTTTCTCTAAAGGGCTATGTGCCTGTCGGCAGTGCATAATGGAGCTGGACGATGACCCATGGTTCACTGAGCGCTTCAATCAATCCATCCACCCACTGATGACCAGGGACAACAGTGCGCTTTCTGATGAGACCTTTAAATGGTGGCAGGTAAGCTTTAATGAATGTTTCTGATGATATCTAGAGTATTGAAGAAAAACATGCACAGCAGTTTCACAGCATGAGCCGCTGAATACAAAGATCATGAATAAAGAACAAAATCCAAGGGATCTTCTCCAGTATCAAACTGTGAAAAAAAAAAACACCCACGCACAATTTGTTCACGTTTAACCAGCAAAGTGGGTATGGAAATTCTTGTTTTCTCATGCATATGTTATCCTAAATCACATTAAATGTATACATTACATATACATAACTGATATAGGAATATATATACGAGGAGAAGGCCTGTCCCAGATGTTCTCAGAGTCCGAGAAAGTTCATAAGCAACTAGCATGTCAGAATTATATTCTGGTGCTAAACCAGCAGTGCTGTTTAAAACTCTAATCTCTGAGCAACAGGAAGCCAGTGCAGAGATTTGAGAACTGGAGTGATGTGGTTGTACTTCCTGGTTTTGGTTAGAACTCAAGCAGCAGCGTTCTGAATAATCTGCTGCTGTCTTAACCCTCGTTTTGAGAGACCAGTGAGCAGCCTAACCTGCTGGAGATAAAAGCATGGATAAGTTTCTCTAAATCTGGTTGAGACATCATTGACTTTGGAAATGTTTTTAAGGTGATAAAATGCTGATGTGGAAATTCGAGTCCATGATGACCCCTAGATTTCTAACCTGATTTTAGAGAAAGAAACTCGAGGTGACTGCTGACACTTTCTCTTTGTTTCTGTGGACTGTTAGTTCAGTCTTGTCTCTGTTCAGTTGGATAAAATTATTTTGCATCCACACATCAATTTGTTGGATGCAGTGACACAGTGAATTGATTGGTCCATTTTCAGCTGCTGTGAGTGAAATGTAAATCTGAGTGTCATCTGCATAATTATGCTAGGATACGTCACAGCTGCAAATTAACTGGCCTAAAAGAAGCATGTAAAGATTGAATAATAGGGGTCCCAAGATAGACCCCTGTGGAACCCCACATGTCAGGGCCATTTGGTTTGATACACAGTTACCAACCGAAACAAAGTACTTTCTGTCTTCAAGATAGGACTGAAACCATTTAAGGGCAGTTCCAGAGATGCTTATCCATTCCAGTCCAACAGAACTAAGACAGAGACTTTGCCCGCGTCAGTGTTCAGATGGATGGCATTTGTGACTTTGATAAGTGCATTCTCTGTGCTTGGAAATGTTCCAGACTGTAAGTAATTGTTGACTATATTATTGAGTTGTGGTAACAAACTGCTTAGTACAATTTTAGAAATCTAGTGAGTAAAACATTGAGGCAGCAGGTGGATAAACGCAGGCTGAAGACAGTTTTTTTTCAATTGTTTTGTCATTAATGGGTTTTAAATGTCTTTACACAACCAAGTGTCTCCTAGATGGCTGCAGTGTTTTATGCCCTGTGGACTGTAGCATGTTTAATGCCTTGAACCTTGTTGTTGAAAAACATTGCAAACTCATTGCATTTAGTGGTGAAAACTAATTCTGGAGGAAATGGAGCTGGAGGGTTTGTTAATCTGTTCACTGTAGCATATAGGACACGTGAGTTGTTACTGCTGTTATTGATGATCTCTAAGAAAAAAAAGAATCATCTTCCTTTTTAACAAAGTTTGATTGAAAACATGCACATTTTCTTTGTATACCTCATAATGATGTATAAGAAGTCCATCTTGTAATAGCATGGTAAACTTATGGAAGGAAAAATTTTTATGAGATTGTGTGACATTTAAGGGGGTCAGAATAATCACTCACAAGGCTTTCAATTGTCAATATTTTTTTAGGCCAAATATGTTAGATTTTCCTTGTTCTACCAGTTTTTAAAATACTCTGCACAGTCCTGCATTTATTTGCTGTCTCTGTGAGTTCAAAGCCAGCAGAAGAATGGCAAGCTAAAAGAGCCCCCTAGACTGATCTAAGCTGCCCTGAGGTTATTTCAGAAATGGGCTTGGTGTCTCCAGCTCCACTGCCCTTATTCAATCACTTCTGCTTAAAGTGGCCCCGGAGCGGAGACTATCTCTAAGGTCTGTTTCTGTTGTGTCACCAGTGGCTGCAGTCAGAAAAAGAGCCGGCCAACTTCTCCGAAGTGGTGGAAGAGTTGTTCCAAGTCATTCCTGATGAGGTGCTCTACATGGACGCCAGCCCTGAACGGTGCAGGACATGTGCAGTGGTGGGGAACTCTGGAAACCTGAAAGGGGCCCGCTATGGCACGCTCATTGATGACAGCGACGTCATTATAAGGTTAGGCTCGTTTTGGTGTTACTGTCCTCATCGACACAATATGGTTGAGCTGGAGACTGTTACTCTAGTCAACCAAGATTGCTTACTTACAGTAACGCTGCAGCTGAAAACTCCTTCCATTACTCTCCAACACCCACCCCCCAGTATAAGGACATTAAAAAAAAAAAGTAAAACTGAAGCAATTTGGAAAATACGCATTACATCAAATCAAACAATACTTGAAATTTAAGCCCAGACATAGTCTTAAGAAAAGGTTTTACAAATCATTCTTACAAATAAGATTTTTTTTTTCCATTTGTACCCCAAGTCAAAAATGACATTGATTTATTTCCAATGGGAAATCATGTTAATCACTGAATCACTTAGCCCCTTATCAACTAACTTATCACTTACAGTATAAGCAGACATTTAACATGTAACAGGTAGGCTAGGCTATGTTTTCATGTACTAGCTTATTCTCATGTAAGCTATGACACTCTATTTAGATAACTAAGCCAACTTTATTTTTAATGTGTAAATGTATCGTTTGCCTTATCCAAGGTTTTCTAAACTATAAAAAAAATCAAAACTGGGCATGTGTCAGTGTGTAAACTTGTATGCACATGAGTGTGTGCGCCTCTATTTTGTATTTATATATGCTATTTTAATGTTGTTAGGTTTGCCTGTTGGGCAGCACAGAAAGGTCAGCACAACTGAAAAGTGTGGGTTTGTGCTCCATTAGGCTATAATTTTTCTGTCTGTTTTTGTGGCTGTTCTGCCTGCTCAATACTTCCTCACACAGGACAACCTAATGAAACAGGACTAAATTATCTGCTACTCTAAATTTTCCATATAGAAATGAATGTGACTACTAGTAATACTAAATAAAATTCTAGCATTATTTTTCATAAAAATTACATAGAAATGCACAATATGGGTTATTTTTGACCCACTTGTGGAAGAGTCAGTAGTGTAGTCTAAGTGATATGTAGGTATATGCCGTATGCCCACTAAGAAAGCAGTGGGATTTCCATATAACCACTACAAAATGCACATTGGATGCGTAACTGTATATTCCATATGACTTTTTGCGTAAATTATTTCGATTTAGTGCGTTAAAAAAACACAATTGTTAATTTGACGCCACACCCTCTACACACCACTGCACCTCATTTCCGTTTCCTGTGGCTAACACGGCTGCACACTCGCGCTAGTGATGGAAAACAAAACAACACCTTGCTAAATAGACAATTCTGCTTTAAGAGATTACCGGATGGTTGCCTGGGAAAAGGTAAAGAAATATGAGTGAGTTGACATGCCCGCCGCCTCTCACCGCGGGCAACTCCAGAGTAGTGGAGAGTCCACTTAGCAAATGGAGCAAACGGAGTCCACTTTTAACCCTTTAAATGGCTGGTTTCATACAATTTAATTGGTAATAATCAATGAAGGTCATAAATTCAGTAAAACAAATAGGACATTCATTCAAGTGTTCACTACATTAAAGAGCAGATACATTCAAGCAGGTACTAAATGTTTAAACTTCATACCAAACGTCTTTTATACCTGAATGTCCAAAAAAAAGTCACAGAGCTTTTTCCAAGGATTGGAATTTGGATACAAAAAAAATGAGGCCTGATAGAGTCTTCACCACTGTGGTAGACTGACGTCCTGGCAAGGAACTGGAGAAGAAACCGGGTTCATATACTGCAGCAGCAGCTGACAAGTAGATTGATTGCAGGTGTGCCACTCTAGTCTTGGAGCAGGGCAAGAGCCACAACAGTCACACAGACAAGGGAGGGGAAACACATACTGGGAAAAAACAGCGTACTATAACAGCTTCACCATTTATCATTTCATATTTTCAATCAGAATTTATGCTGTTTGTTTACAAAGACTGGAAGCAGCCTTTACCTTTTTGTTTATTGTAGAGGGAAATGTCTGTGCTAACAATTGTCTGTTACTCTAGGCACCTGAAATTTCCCAGTTTGTCATATTTCCACTAAACAATTTGCAGTGAGTAGTGAGGCGTGCTTGCTGATTACATTTCATGTCCTTGTTTTTTTGTTTTTGAAAGAAAATCCAGAAAACACTCTTAACAATGCAGAAAGAGAAAACAATTGAGATGGAGTGTTTAAATGTTTATCCTGGCCTTAGGAAAACAGGAAAAAAGAGGAGTTAGTTGCTTTGTGTCATCTGTCACACTCGTCACAACTCTGCCTAATATGAATTTGAATAGTTGGAAAACACGACAAGAACATTTGCTTGGAGGCATTACATAATTATCCTCAAATCTCCAAAAATGGTATTACGTTAGTGTTTTACAAAATTCTCTTTACTATTGTGAACATTTTTGCACAGAAATGACAAGAAAGCAGGAGGAGGATATAAACAGTTGTAGAAGATACTTGTAGTGTCACACACAGCAGATAATGCCCATATGTTACTAAATCTTTCCAACCACTGACACAGGCATATCTGTGCACATTTTTGGAAACACTAAGCAGAAAGCACAGACAGACAGTGCTTTGCAAATATCCACATTACAATTCAGATCCTCATCCGCAGATCCTCTAAAGCCTACTTTATAAACTATTATGAACATTGTACAGCAGCAGCCAGCCCTGTTTGCTCAGCAGATTGCAGTGGTGAGATACCTAGATTTGCGTCAGTGCTTTTTTTCCTTTGACAGACAAGACTAGGCTCTGTGGCTTTTGAATAATAAAGTTATTGAAGTGCAAATAACTCAACATAATTATTAAAATTGGTTTCAAATTATGGTTTTGTTCTTCTTGGACATATTAAATGACAGGCAGATGTGCATAGTGTTTTAACAAGCACAAATTTGTCCATCTTCTCTGAGCCTTTAAAGTATATACTAAGCCCATTTTCTGCTTGTTTGTAAAAGAAGATAAAAAGTACATTTAGTCATTAATTCACATATGGGACGTTTTAAGTCGGTTGAGATGTTAATTTAATTGCGAGTTCAAGTTCAACAGGGGCCGCTCTGTTTACTGCAAACTCGCTTTTAGCAAGTGTGTCTCTCTGCTGCTGCTGCACAGACCGGTCCCGGGCCAGGTCGGCTCCAAGCGGCCTTAACGGGTGCGTAACAAAAACAAGTCTATGTCTGAGGTTTAGATTTACTCTCTCCAAAACGGACAAAAAGTAACGTTAATGTCCTGTCACAAGTGAAGAACAGAGAGAATGTGAGCAGTAATCTGTGTTAGCAAAGAGGCTAAACTGTAAACGGAGGCTGTCGTCCCGAGTCTGAGCCATAAGTTATTATTTCATAACACAGTCTTAACTTAAAGTGTTCACCTGTTTGAGGCCCTTGTCAGAGAGATGTAATAATGTTCTGGTGGATCATGTGCTGCCTTCTGTGTCTCAGCTGCAGCCACTGAGGAATCCAACTTCCTTTGTGAAGTACTTCTGATCCTCACATTAATTATTACTGTTAATACATTCTTGTTATTATTGATAAATAACAGGAGAAAATGCATTAAAAGGTAACAGTTCTATTTTTTGGGGAAACACATGAGACCAGTGTTTATTATTGGGTTTGATCTAAAGAGGTTTGAATTGTGAGATCAGAATTGTGAATCAAATCAAGTTCAGTGAATTGTTACATTCCTACTTGCCACTCTTATACTGAAACTCTCAACAACATAGACCATCCACTGCATTTGGCTTTTGAACAACGGAGAGCAGCCGGTGAACGCTTGAAATCAGTGAGGAGGACAGAACTCCACAAGAACTCCTTCTTCCCGGAATCTGACTTTACAATCAGTCTATGGAAGTTAAAGTCTCTGCTCACTTCTCCGCCACATGAATTTTTTTATGTGAAATGTAATGTTAGTAATTAAAAAATAATAATTATAAAATATATATATATATATATATATATATATATATATATATATATATATATATATGTTCAGTTTTTGTTAACAGGTTGTTTCTCTCTATTTGTTGCATTAAACAATGAACAACAGGCTTTTGCTATTAAAAAACAAGTCCAAAAAAACCAACATTTATTAATTTTCACATTTACAGAATGTCATTGAGGCTGACTGAAAGCAGACAGACATTACCAGGACACTTGCATAAAAGTAGATTTTTTGTCACATTAAAGTTCTGTTCCTGAATACATCAACTCTTGTTGCTTGTAGAATCTACTTTATATATTGCAATTTGAAGTTGTTTTTTTTTCCTGCTATTGGTTACAAGCCACATAATCAAAACTGTGAGCGTTTACTTATAATAATTGGTCACAGTGCATGTACTAACAATGTTATCTATTTTAAATAAGATACTAAATTGCATGGTCCTATTGCCATACCATATGACATTTGCATCTCTATTATCAATTTGATCAATTTGTGACTTGCTATTTCCTATGAATAACATAACTAAGTTACAATGAGATCTGATACAGTACTTAGAGGCTAGGAATGAGGTGTGCATCCTGGGGCTAAACTAATTTTCTGGGTGAATTAGGGTCTCTGTTAAGATTGATGGTAAATGAGCTACTCGATTATGTGGCTGACACTGAGATTTTATCAAGAGGGCATCTATATGGCGTCTTCTATATCTGAAAGCAAATTTCACTTGGTGTTCCTTTGTGGCTCTTAATTTATCTCAGCGTGGCTCTGTCAGCCCGCTGTGACATGGTGCCTCTGTTCAAAGCCACATTACTGAACTTATCTTCTTTGCCAGCCCCCCGTAGTGACAGCAGCATGGCATTGTCTACCAATTCAATTATCCAATGACATGGCTAGCACCAGGAAGACAAGACTTATTACTTTGCCATTAGCAGCAGAATGCTTAGCCAGAGCCACATGCTTTCACGCTCATTGTGAATTCTAGTTTGAGCACATTTGCAGAGTCATGCTTGGTTGAAAGTGTGAAGACGCTTATACGAAAGGTCACTATTTTGCTACACAAAAATAAAATTGAATGCGTAGAATGCACACTTAACAAAAACACGCTTGAAGACAACAATACATCAACCACATCTTGTGGTTTTGATGCCTTCATAACAGCTAAAACTTTTTGGGGTTTTTTTTGTATTTATTTTTAAATGACTGCACTCATTTTTCCTGCTGTTTCTAGTTCTCATCACAGTACAATCGGATGAGAAGAACAAACGAACTCTTGGCAGTCCCGCGCACCGACTGTTTTGAACAAGGGACTTGGGTCACTAAACGTGACGCAAAGCAACACTCCAACAGCATTCAAATGTAATTGGTCGGTAGGGAAGGTACCGAAGGATTTTATTGATCTATGACACTTTGCCAGACTGAGTTTCTGTATATACGTATAATATAGAGAGCTCACGTCCGGCTGTGCCAGGTTACCTTTAACTATCATTGCAAACCAATTAGCCCAAGCTAGCATTGGTAATAGTAAGTGGTAGTGTTTTAGAGAAACATCTATGCTTTAGTTGGTGCTGTCCTCCTTAGTTTTTTGTCATTTATAACTATGCAAAGAAACAAAAAATAATGGATGCAGTCTTTACAATAGTATTTTTTATTTTTAATTCAATCAATGAAACATTAACCACATTTGCAATCATAAATTGCCTCTGGACCATGGCTCACTTTGGACATAAGAGATCATAATTGAACCTTAAATTTCCACGTTACAAAAGACATACATTGAAGCTATGATTGTGCCAAACTACAAGCCAAAAAGAGACCTAGCTGACGTAGATATCATAGCTAACCCCAAATGCTAACATCTTTGGCTGAGTACATTTGCCCCGTTTGCTACTGTTGAGATATGTACATCTTTGCCAGGCCCAGATGCTAAAGTCTTACATATCAAGTTAATGTCTGTATTGTCGTACCTTTTCAAAATTCTTCAAAAATTTAACGTATCTATTCAAAATACAAGTTGTTTGAATGATAGTTAATACTACTCACATCACTTGTGTAGTTGGTGTGGGTTTGCTATGTGGGGTATTTTTACTTTAAAGTCAGCTGTCTTGGAAGTCCAATTGTCCCATCATTTATATTTAGTCTGTTTAATTGTCTATTAGGCGGGCTTATATCTAGAGCTGCAACGACACGTTGACATAATCGACTAAGTCGATTGGTTAAATACGTGCATCGATGCGCCGCTTATACACATAAATGCACATTAGACTACACACGTTATTACTAAAAAGACGGGAAACAATCTAATATGTACTGGGTCTTATTTAATGATGAGTTTTAGTTTACTACATTTAAACAACTTCTGGTATTTATTTATTTATTTATTTATTGAGTACAAAGGCGTCATACGTTGCACTGTTCTCTCTTGCTCTGCCTTGAGACAAGCCGAGAGGAGCCGGGAGCGCGCAGAGAGTAAACGGAGCTGAGCTGGAGCTGCGCAGTCACACAGACACAGAGCACACAGAGCAACAGGCTCAGGTGCGGGCACAGACAAAGAGTCAGATGACATGATAATAGAGCGCAATACACTCACCTAAAGGATTATTAGGAACACCAGTTAAATTTCTCATTAATGCAAGAATCTAATCAACCAATCACATGGCAGTTGCTTCAGTGCATTTAGGGGTGTGGTCCTGGTCAAGAAAATCTCCTGAACTCCAAACTGAATGTCAGAATGGTAAAGAAAGATGATTTAAGCAATTTTGAGCGTGGCATGGTTGTTGGTGCCAGACGGGCCGGTCTAAGTATTTCACAATCTGCTCAGTTACTGGGATTTTCACGCACAACTATTTTTAGGGTTTACAAAGAATGGTGTGAAAAGGGAAAAACATCCAGTATGCAGCAGTCCTGTGGGCGAAAATGCCTTGTTGATGAGGTCGGAGGAGAATGGGCCGACTGATTCAAGCTGATAGAAGAGCAACTTTGACTGAAATAATAATCGTTACAACCGAGGTATGCAGCAAAGCATTTGTGGATCCATAACACAAACAACCATGAGGCAGATGGGCTACAACAGCAGAAGACCCCAGCGGGTACCACTCATCTCCACTACAAATAGGAAAAAGAGGCTACAATTTGCACGAGTTCACCAAAATTGGACAGTTGAAGACTGGAAAAATGTTGCCTGGTCGATGAGTCTCGATTTCTGTTGAGACATTCAGATGGTAGAGTCAGAGTTTGGCGTAAACAGAATGAGAACATGGATCCATCATGCCTTGTTACCACTGTGCAGGCTGGTGGTGGTGTAATCTCCATCAACTGCAAGATGCTATCCTATCAATTGCTTTCATGCACCTTGTTGAATCAATGCCACATAGAATTAAGGCAGTTCTGAAGGCGAAAGGGGGTCAAACACAGTATTAGTATGGTGTTCCTAATAATCCTTTAGGTGAGTGTATATTCTACTGTTTGTTTTGTTTTAAAGTTGTTCAGAAAGTAGCCTGTTGTTATCAGCGAGCTAAAGGAAAGCTAACTTCATGTAGCAACAGTTTGTCGGAGTTTCACAAACTCCTCTCTCTGAGTGTTACCATGGAGACTCTGACCAGCTTTTACTCACCAATATGATGCTTTGATAATGCTTTGATAACCAGAATAGATTAATCAATAGAAAAATAATTGTTAGTTGCTGCTCTACTTATATCAAACACAATAATGTAATTCTTTGCAAATGACTTCATTGAGATGGATCTCCACCACAAACCCCTGACTCTTTAAAACAAGGATTTTTGCAGTAACTAATGCAGCACATCAAATTCTGTCCTCGCAAGTTGTAATGAAACCATTCTAAAAAACCTGTTTACAAGCTTCACAAATCATAATGATGTGCTACCGAGGGCTTGGGAATGACCAGAATACTCGCCAGAAGGGCCTCCTATTCATCAACAACCTTCAACTGATGATGAATAAGCTGCCATTTGTTTTTGTAATCAGTGCCCTGAAAGGGGCTCACTTAATAGAAACTTGTTTTTGTACCAGACCTTGATTTAGCTCCAGAGAAACTTCAGTATGCGTCACTCCTAAAATGTCTGATTAAGGCTCAGTTTTTGTATATTCTCCAACCACTCTGCAATCAATTCTGCCCAGGCTCATAAACATATTTGTTATTGAGACACAAACAACAATGAAGCTAATTGGCATGATTTTCACCTGGGCTTTTCAGCTGTCAGGGTAGGGGTGGATGGTTTTCTCAGGTTGTAATATAAATATAGAAGATTGTGCTAAAATCTGTTGCCTGGCTTTCCGACTTGATGAAATATGCATAATTACCAAAGATTAAAGAAGCTTTTTATTATATGTAATCACTGATTACCATTATTGTTATTGCCTACATATAAGTGACAATAATAAATAACTTAATTCAGAAAAACTACTTTCTAATAAAAACTATGAGCATTGGCATAAATTCAGCATATGACAAAAGATATGACTGCTTTGGAAGAAATGATTCCAAAGTACTATAAGTAAATATTTATTATTAGTGCAGAGGCCCAGAGCAAAAACAAAAAGGTTTAAAAAATGCTAATGTTTCTTAGAGGAGCCCGTGGGAACCTTTAACAGCCATGACAAAGTAGCAGCTCTCTCTAACCAACCTGTGCTACACTGAGTGCAACTTCAGTCTGCACATTCCTATTTGGGGTAATTACAATGCCTGCTGGTTTTATACCACATACGAGACTGAGTTCCTCCATCTCTTCTACTGACATTTCCTCACTTTTGCTCCACAGCTCCTCTCACCTGATAAAAATGTGCACAGTGTTCCTTTCTCATTACGATTATTAGTTAACTGGAATGGCAGAGGGCTCATAAAAGCATATGTGCTCTCCAGATTGTAAAGACGGCCTTTGGTAACAGCAAGAAATCCCACTGACCTTTAATGTATTAGTTGGCACCTTAAAGTCTGGAAACACTATGCTTTGGGCGTTGTTAGGACTAATGAATAATAATCAAGACACATAATGCCATGCTACGTGCTGGTGGGCAAACTGCTTTGACATTAAAGACGGCATTTATTAAAACACACAACTTCACTTTTTCACGCACAAGAGAAAATTGCTGTAGACTCGCCACTTTTCTCCCTTCCATATATATTTGATCTTTCAAGAGTTACTTAAGTTGACTGAAGTTGATTGATGCCCAACCCGCCAGCACTTTAGCCCAGAAAGCTCCATACAGTACGGCTATAAATCACTGGTCAAGATGCGTTTCATCAGTAAAAGGACCTCCACTCTGAATTTCTCTCCTTTGCTGAGAATGAGTCATGTGCTTTCACACTCTGTCTGGAAGGTGTTGCAGACTCTAGTATTGTAAGATAATAGAAAAACATGCAATATAGTATGTGATAACTACTGAATGTTGCAATTCTGACAAGAAAATGTAATACTAGATCCACTAGTTACACTTCCTCTATTCTTTTCTATACTGCAATTGCAAAATGGTTAATTTTACATGCAGATGGAAGTGTCCGGTGCAGGTAAGGATATAGTCTGGCTATAATACATTTTTGATATATTTTGCAGCTCTAGTTCTTGTTTCCCAATCAGAAAAGGTTGCATGTATTTACAATTATGCATTTTACTGCTACTTTCTATTCTATATGACTCACTATGGACACCAGGAAATAAAAGACACACATGCCCTGATCAGTGCTACATCTGAAATTAAGAGCCTTATTTTATCTTCTTTTTATGCAGGTTTGTTTTTATTTTTTAATTTTTCTTATGTTTCTTAATCTTAAATTGTCTTTTATTTCTGTAAAGCACTTTGAGTTACCCAGTGTATGAAATGTGCTATAAATAAAATGGCCTTGCTGGGTAAACATTTATTTTTTTCGCAACACATGCAATACATTATTGCAGTATTGAAGCATTTTGTAATTGCAGACTACGTAAATAATATATTGCAGACCTGTGAAAAGCATCTTCATTCTCAAAATATTACCAACTATTAAGAAATGCTGTTCTTAAATGTCAAATAATCGTATCTTGTTTGTGTTTTGTATTCTAGACCATTGCCTCCAGTGTTTATTCAAACCATTGTGTCTGTGAAATGGGCTTTTTAAAGACTACTTCATTTTGTTTCAAGTCCATGTGGTATAGATATCCTGTGCCAGGGGGAAGTTAGAGCAGAAGATGAATATTGATTAATCCAATCTGAAATATTTGCCTGCTTAGGGTGGTTGACACTGCACGCCCACACAAGATTAAGTGAACGGGCAGCTCATTGAATCCACTTAACAGCCTAAGTTAACTTCTTGAATGGCTGGACAGACTTTTATTGACCCCAACACTGAGTAATGGGAAGCTCTTCCTGCAACATAAAAATGAGGTGGAAAAAGACCAGAATATCAAATGCATGAGATGCTCAGAGGCATGTCTGTTCAGTTAATGAATGGCAAAGGTGCACTGTTTTATCAGATGTTAAAAATACTCCACTGGAAATAAAGCAGGCGGAGGGAAGAAAGGTCATTGCTAAGTGTGTTGTTAGATGAGAAGTTCAAGAAGATTACATTGACTCTGGAAGTCTAAACATTGAGCATGAGTTAATTACTTAGAAATTCAATCTGCCAGAGTAATGTTTAAGAAGTGCAGCTCTTGGTTTGCAGCACAGATGATCCATCTCAGTATAGCCCAATAAGATCTGTGGCACACTGTTCCCAGGCACTCACTCTCACAGCCATAGGGCCCATTTGCTGAGCAATTTGGGCATCTCTCGACAGCACATTCACCACAAAGAAAAACCAACAATGATGTCCTGTCATAGAATGTTCTACCCTGCTGAGCTATTGCACAATAAAACCCTTTGCCAATACTATTAATCTTCTATTCAGTGCAGGTTTAGCTCAGTTAGAAATGTGGGCATGGTTTGGATGAGCCACTTGATGGATGCACTGCGTCAGTGCTGGTCAGATTAATGATCTTTTAAAGCGGAGTACAGATCCAGTCTAGTTGAGGTTTGTAGAGTTTAAAGAAAGTGGATGTATGCCCAGCAAAAGCAATGACCATAATCACTGTGAATGGGAAACACAGAGTGACGCACACCAATTCATAAAAACAAACTATTGTTAACTATTGAAAAATCATTTTACACAACTTGTTTAACTTTGTCCAAATCGTTTTAATTTGTACAGACAATCTTAATAATCCCAACTGTGTACAGCTAATCTTTTAACACTTACAGCACACACACTGCCTACTAAACAAGTACATAACACTAGTAGTCAAGAATCAGAGCACCAGACACCCTGATACTTGTGCATGATGGCAGAATGGTTAACCCTGTCTGTGATAGTTGTGTGTCTGTGTCAGTTTCTAAGTAGCCCTGAAATTAACTGCTTATCATCCGGCGTGCACCCTGCTTGACACCCAGAAGTAGCCCCCGGCGACCTGTAAAAAACAAGTGCTAGTAATTTAGTTCTGCATTGCATCTTTGACATCTTTGCAAAATTACAAATAAGGAATCTTGAAGTTCTACTGCACTTTCATAAACACACATAGAGTTGTTACTCCATGGCCACCCCTCACAAACAGCATGCCTTTCTTTACAAGACTGGCATAGAGTAATAACAAAAGGCATGTAGACTGACAAGGTAAAGCAATATTACTTTTTGGTACAGATATGTCTCTGTTATTATCTAGCCTTTGTTATCCGCAAACTGTTTAGTTACTCACAACTAAAATGTTGTCTGTTGCCAAAAACTTATTTAGAGAAGGCTAAGTTGGTTGAGAGTTTGTAAGGTTATAATCTTGCTAACATAAAGCAATGAAGGACAAACTTTATTGTTATTGTAAGACATTGATTCTCCGGGTTGCTCTCCTACATTTACCATAATGCAGTTTGCAGTGGTCGACCGTTTGCTGATGCTGAGAGGGGGGCTATTACCCTGTTTCATGTAGAGGAAACAGTCAAATGAGTGTTATTATGTTAGGATGTTCATATTTGGATAAAATCTTATCACATGACGCAGAGGACTAAACCACTAACACCCTGCATTCGTTTATGTTTCACTTCTCTTTGGCTTTACTTGTCAAAGCCTGTCTTCTAAATATGAAAAGAATAGCTGATGTTCGAGGTCATGGGGTTTTATTATATATTTATACATAGAATTTTTCTTTCCCAGAGGTAGGCTTGACACAAAATGCTTGTTGTAGAAGGTCATTTTAAGCCCTGACAGGACCAGGCGGAAAATGTCAGGTTGTTATGTTGCTGTCATCTTGGAGTCAGTAATGAGAAGGATGATATTGCTGAGGTGGGTGAAACAGGTGATGCTAGTTGCACGAGGGTCAACTTTATGATTTTCTCTCTTGTGTCACTTTCTCCCACCAACTGAAACCAACTGCAACTGTCACTATCATGTCATGGTTATTGACAACTATGTTGCAGCCAACTACCGTTCCAGTTTGTTGAGTATTGTTTGAGTGTTGTTGTCAAGAAATGAACTTAAAATGTCCTCCATAACAGTTACAAACCCAAGATGTCAAATTACTTTGTTTGATCTTCCAGAATGAACAAGGCTCCCACCAGAGGGTTTGAGGAGGACGTGGGCGCCAGAACAACTCTTCATTTTATGTACCCTGAAAGTGCCATCAACCTGGACAACACCACCAGTCTGGTCCTGATCCCGTTCAAGACTCTGGACCTGCAGTGGATCATCAGTGCCCTGACTACGGGTACCATTAAACAGTAAGCACTTTCATCAACTGCGCCTAACATCTCTAAATTAAACAGGCAGCTAACTGTATGTAATGTGTACAATGTTGCTGGGAGAGAAACAAAGGCCAAAGCCACAGGGACTTGGCAGCAGCCGATGCAATTACCCTCAGCTCTATAGTGCACATAAGCATTTTCAGCTAATTCCTTTTTTTGTTTCTTACTAGCAACTTTACTGCCATGCTTCACTGTCACTGAACACAACTTTATTCCCAGACACAGCATAAAGTTATTTTTTACCCAAAAAACTTTAATAAAAGGCTGAATACCACCTGCTCAGCTCTGACATAGATACAGTGCCTTGTTTATATCATTGATTCCTGCTGGTATATAAAAAAGCCAAATAATCATTGTGGCATCAATGACACATATTACAGAGTACATAATTATATTTTCATTAGCCTTTTATGAATAATTACATAACATATGGTGTTTAGTTGTAAATGTTTTTTCAGCCCATCTCACAAAACTTCAGATCATCAAAATGCTGGTTTTAGGCAATGCAGTGGATAAACCACCTGCCCGTAATTTCCTATCACCAAGTATTTTTTATTCAGTGTTAAGTTGTTTATATTAGAAACAGCAAAACTGTCATCAAATGTAAAAATACAAATACACTATGAATATTAAGTGATGTATGTAACAAACAAAACATTTGCACAAAAAAGAGAGAAAAAAGAAAAACCTCAGGGAGAACCACAGAAGGAGGGATCCACTCCCAGGACGGACAGGCCGTGCAGGAAAACAAAAAGTTAAAATACAGTTAAACTTTCCAAACCAGTTTTTCTATTTGTTTTATATAAAGCCTACCTTAGGGGTGTGCCAATAGATGGGAAAACATCACATTCTGGCTGACAGATGTGCTTATATTAACCCTAGAAAAAAATTACGCTGCTATAATTTCCAACACAGTGCTCACTTAGCCTATTCACAAAACGCCAAATAACACTGACAATAAATCACTTAATTTTAATCTTCCAGTAAATTTAACCTTCAGCTGTGACCGTAATGATTAGCATGATCAACGGACAGCCAGAAAAAACAAAAATGAAGCTCAAACTTGCCAACTCGGACATGTAAATCCAAACAAATGTTTCCTCTAAACATACAGCTGTTTCCAACTGCACCAAAGTAATCATTCTGCATCATTTACTTTGCCTCCACTGGCAATAATGTCAGCATTAGCCCTGTCATTACATCTTAAATGAGCACTGTCAATGGTTTTGTTTCATTTGCCAACCTTGTTAAATCAAACTGGACTCTAAATGACAAGACTTATTATCATAAAATTAAAGCTTAGTTCAGAAGTAGTCAGAAAGTCATGTTTTGTGAAGTACGCAGCTGACACATGACAGGTCGTTTTGAATAAACACAGTGAAGCTGCTCGGACTGTTAAACAGTTTGCAACACTAATTTTAATAGCATTATGCCATCATGTGTTATCTGTGAATTTTAATCAGACACATTCATTGGGCTCATAATGAGACTCTGTAATTGGAAATATTACTTTTCATTTCATTGCTAGCCAATCTTGAAAATTAGACTTGGTCAATTAAAACTAATTTTGTCACTTGTGATAAATGGATTGACTCGTCATTTCTTTTACTTTTTTTCACATGTGCCGTTTCATTTGCTCTTAGCTCACCCAATGCCAACTGAATGCAAATTTTTTCATCTGTAAAAGTTTTCACGTTGCAAACAGTAACGTCCAGTTCAGCATGTCACACTGACATCATGAATTGTCATTTCTGTTATTGACCATTTGTTACATTGACATCTACTATTTATCTATCTTATCTATCTTATCTTCATCTCACTATTGGTCCAGTCTAATAAAATCATAACTGTATGTTTACTCTTTCATCATTAACAGATGTTTCCCCAGGCAATACAAACAACTTAAAGCCTCAATATCTTTTATCTTTCAGAACGTATCTGCCTGTAATGTCCAGGATAAAGGCAAACAGAGATAAGGTGAGTCATACACTAGACAAGGTCCGGTTTAATTCTTCTGCCTGTTTAGACAAAAAAGGTATCTCAAAGTGGGTTCTAAACTTGCTGAGTTAACCGTTAATCTGCAGAGCTTTGAGCGCATTCATGTGTACTTATGGTACTAATGACCATTTATTGAACATCAAATTGAACATTACTGTCAACTAAATGGGTAAATCACCGAGTAGATGAACCACCAGAGTTCAATTAACCAAAGTTATATATTCATTCTTTTTTCCTGGGCATAGCATGTTACAGAAACATTCTTGCCTTTAATTTCAATTAACAAGAAGTAGTGCCGGTACTTCCAGTTCAAGAACGCTAACTTTTGAATTTCCCCGGCTCCTCTCCATTGTCGCTGACGCTGTCTTGTGTTTAGTGTTAGTCAGAGCGCGCAGTGAGACCGCGTCAGCCAATCATCGCTTTTGCAATGGTGTCATCCCCCCCACCCCTGCTCTCTCCAGGCAGCTGATGTGTAGCATGACACCTTGCACTTTATTCAACCAAATTGTAGTAACGCAACCATTTTTATTCTCAGTAACAATAATGGCGTTGCAACGATGGGAAAAGTAATTAATTAGATTACTCCGTTACTGAAAAATAAACTCCGTAAGTAATGCCGTTAAACTCTAACGCCGTTACTTCCAACACTGTTGCAGACAGAACAATACTAAAAAAAACTAAAATAAACACTTATTTGTTCAGTTCTAAAGCTTTTTGACTGAAATGCTCTATTATTATAGTAATTAAGCCAAAAAGAGCAAGTGACTTTGAGCCTAACTCTTTATTGGTAATTGCTGCAGTCATTCTCAGGCAGTAACAATCCCACACTGTCTTCCAAATGTCATTAAAGAAATATGAACATTATTATACATTAAATATATGACAGGGTAGTTGAACACTTTTTTGAAGGTTTTGTAACAAAACTTCCAAACAGTTCTGATTTGTACAGTATATGTCACGCCTTCAGTTGGGAAACAAGAAGGGAGGACATCACACTCGGTGCTATGCTGAGTGTATGAGGCGAGACACGACAGAAATACTGTATCAATAATGAGCAGAATTGTGGTTATTATATTTGCAGTTATATTGCTCTTAATCTACAAGGGGTTGACTGATGCAGCATAAACAGAATGTACAACTTCTTTTTACAAAAAGTTGAAGATGTATTGGGTGTTAATGTAGTATTGTATACACCACAAAAACAACAACTTTTAAATTTATGCAAATTAGCCATGCCACTTTTAGTTTAATTTTCACCTAGCACTAACACTTTAAAAATTTGGGCTGGGTTGCAGTTGATAGAATTTGAATCCCAATTATGATGAACGATTATGAAACCAACTAGATGTGGACTAGAACTTATGAGAACTAGAAAAAACTATACTAAACTATAAAAAAGAAGAATTCTTATGTAATAATTGAGATACACGTTTTGGCCATAACTGAGTAGCCCTTGTCTGGTTGTATTCCCAGCCTTTTCCCCGGTCTCCTGTGTGCTTTTAAGTCTTAATGAGTAGAGTTCTTTATCCGTGTGGTCGCCTGGAGGAAGCACACACTGTTTATTCCACAGCATCTGCTTTTGCTCTTTACTAAAAATGCCTGTATTATTTAGAAAAACTCTGTTGTTTGCCAGTGTTTTTATTCTTGAGGCGACCAATCAGATCGACTGGGACTTTTACTGGGACTCACACTGATAAGATGAGAAAAGTTTGCTGCATTTTCACTTTGAGGGCCTATTTTCTGCCAGAAAAACAACTTTATTGTTAAAACCACCCTTTAGTCAAACACAAACCAATAATTTAAAACAACCTGTGTTCCAAACTGCATTCTTTAATTAAAGAAGTAGAGTTTGTGTTTTGTTGTAGTGAGTCGGCAGGCTGCAGTATATTTTAATGATGCTTTTTATTTCTTTCCCAGGTGCTGATATACAATCCAACCTTTTTTAAGTATGTCTACGAGTCTTGGCTTGAGGGTCATGGCCGATATCCTTCAACTGGTTTCCTCAGCTTACTGTTCGCAATCCATATATGTGATGAGGTAACTTGGTAGTTTGGTTTATCGACTATAGACAACCTTAGATCAGCAGTTATACTGTCACTAAATATAATTCCACCATTACTCTATAGCAGGGGTCCCCGGGCCGCGGACCGATACCGGTCCGTGGGTCATTTGGTACCGAGCCGCAGAGAAAGAGTGTTTCTGTCCCTGTGAGTCTGAACGATGTTTTATTTTGAAAAATGACCGGATTCCCTTTATTACATCCGTCACTCTTGGCGCTTGTCCCGGTCATGTAATACGTTGCCGCTAAAATTAAACCTCCAAGCTAGCAAAAAGAGTAAAAACAAACGTCTTTAGAAAGTTTCTTCGCAAAGGGAAAAAGACCAAGTGAGGAGACAGAAGAAGACCATACGATTTACAAGACACCAAGAAGTAAGCTGCATTTAACAGACAATACCAAGAGTCCTACTTAAAATATGGATTTATAGCGACAGGTGATTCCCGCACACCAAGCCCGCTCTGCATACCAAGAATCCTGCATTAAAAAACACGTTTATTAATATATTTAGAAAATATTACAGTTTTTATGCTGCTTGTATCATTTTATTTTGTGTATTTATCCGCCACACCTTAAAGACTGGTCCGTGAACATATTGTCTGACATTGAACCGGTCCGTGGCGCATAAAAGGTTGGGGACCGCTGCACTAAAGAATTGTCTTAAGGATATTAAAGACTGGATGGAGGAAAAAAGAAAAATGTTTTTGGCCATTCTAGAGTGAATTGGCTCTTGATCTGTTGGATAGATACAGCCACAGAAATCATGGGGTGATTTTAGTGCATTTGAATTAGACAGGCAAATAAGTTGGCCAAAATTGGTTTCACGTAATAATTTGTAGTCTGTGACAGATGTGTTCATAACGTTCAGGATTAACTACTGTCATTCTCTATTCTATGAACTATGTTTTATATGTTTGAATTTCATCATTGACTGGCCCCTCTGTTTTTGTCAGATTTGTGATACTAAGATTTTCCACCCAGAACAATTAATTGTTCCTCAAATTGTTCAGGTCAAGGCTTTCTCTCAAAGTCAGAGCTTTCAAGCTTTTTAAAATCTTTACTCAGTCTTCACCCTCTTTGGACTGGCTTTTAACAAAAGTTAAGCTTGACATTCTTTATTTTATTTTATTTTTTAGTCTGTTTTAGGCTTGTACAACAAACCTTGACAAAACAGTACAAGACAGTAATGTCACAAAAACAAGATAGATATTATTTTCATGCTAACCCTTTGTTTCCTGTTCATCTTAGGTCAATGTTTTCGGCTTCGGTGCAGACTCTTATGGAAACTGGCACCACTACTGGGAGAAGAACCATATGGCCGGAGCTTTCCGACACACAGGGGTCCACAATGGAGACTATGAGTACAATGTCACCCTGCTGCTGGCGGACAAGAATAAAATCCAAATGTTTAAAGGGAGATGATACTGAGCCATGTGTATGCGACGGTGTGACCGTCTAATGAACCCCAGCGCCTTTAATTATGCCTCACACCGGAACCTTTGTGACATGATTTTAAAGGACATGTTCTCAAGCGCTCCTCTGATCTGCCCTTTTCCTGTGATTTTATTACATTGATGTGAAAGCCCTCACTGACCGCAGCTTATGTCTGGGGGATATATATATATATTTTCAGCATTGAGGTAATCTAGTGCAATTATTCTTAGGTTTGGTGTAGATGAGATCATAAAGAATTGAGGACCGCAATCAATTAGCAAACTAAAAAAAGAAATTATTAACCATTTGCTGTGTTACAGTTTGTTACAGTGACATCTGACTCCTTTCTGATTCAGTATTGCTTCGAACTGATCCTGAAACACAATAAGCTCTACATTCTGATGTAAACAAGATAAGTGCAATAAATATTCTATAGACTTGCACAGAGTATTATGCCTAGTCTGATAGAAGTAAGCGCATTCTGTGCTCAGTGTGTTTTACATTTTGATACCAGATGTGGAATGGAGTCATTTTATTCCATCACACTGACTCATTCTGAATAGAATTTCAGAAAAGTACTTTCTTTCAGAGTTACCAGCATCTTGATTGTCGGCTGATTGCAGCTGCAAAATGCATTTTGACAAGGCCAAAGGGCACTTGTCAAGCCCCCAATCCCCAGTTGGAAACAGTTATTTTTCTTCAGTTCATTGTTTAGAGTTAAAGTGTGCAGAAAGACTTGTAAATGGAATATACATTAATATTCACAAGGATTCTTTTTTGCAGTATTTTCTCACTTAACAATCACCTAAAGTTACATTAGAATGAGTCCTTACTATTTAGAACAGGTTCTTATTCATAGGCTTCTCAAAGTCGCAACACTAATATACAAATAGTTTGTCAGTTTAAAAGTTTTATTCAAAGAATTCTATGTATTTGGGTGGATTATGTCTACCACAGCCAGCCAGTATATTTCACATAATGAACCTTTCAAGTAAAGGACCTTTTGACAGTGGCTTAACCAAGGAGCCAGAAAATAATACAACAAGAATTCAAATTTTTATGTTCATTTTTTATGTTATTAAAAACATAGTCTAAGGAGTTTCAGCTGTATTGAAACAGTGCCAAGGTCACAAAGAAGTTATTATTCTGCCACTGAATATTTTAAGAAATAAATGAGTAATTATTCACTGTTGACTGATGCACACAGTCTATACAGGGGTGCCTTAGTGTGGTGTACTGTACATTGTAACTGTACATTTTTCACAAAGTGGTTGTGAAGTGCCTTTGAGTAATTGAAACAAATAATTGCTACCAAGCTTTACGTGTGTGAAATGTTTTTTTAGCTTGTTTTCTCACCCTTGATGTATTCACTGTGTGATTTCCTTTAGTCTTGCATGTAACAGTCCTTTGAAGCATCTCATAAATGTCTAAAAACAGACCTGGTTGTACAGTTTTTGGGGGGATACGTTTACTGTCCAGGCCTGACACTGTTTGTGCACTTTTAATATCTTTGTGAATAACGGCACCAACAGAAGCACTTAGACCACTTCTTAAAAAGCTTAAATAAAAGTCTGTTCGTGACATTTAACTAGCTTAATGTGCCTTTTACTTATTAATGGACATGTCTTGGCTCAGTGTCTTTATAACTCTACACCCAGAGCACATAAGTAAAGAACAGACCACGTTTAATTTGAATTTAACAAATTCCAAATTAAAGCATTTGCGAGTCTACCACTAATTTGGTGTTGCAACAACATTGTGGACAGTTCCACCTAGTGGCTAAAAACATGAATTAGCTTTAATTTTAACTTTAAAAGGCCTGTTTTGATTGAGAATCACCATAGTAACCTTTGTTTTATATCATTTAACACTTCAGTTTCCTTCCCAAGTTTTTTAATTGTTCAATTACTAAATAAAAGCATCCTCTTTTAAAACATGTAGAGTGTTTGTTTTCAATTTACTTAATTTACTGTGTTAAGTTGAGAAGGCAATTATAATTTAGGTAGGCTGATGCATATGTAATGTCTAGAAGTGTCAACACAAATGGAGAGTTGATATTATGTAGTGCATTTGTAAAATGCTGGTATGCTTTATATGCTTTGTGGAAGTGGAAATTGTATAAGATGGTTACAACAGGATGCTTGTTTCCTAACGGCATGCATCACTGAAATGAAAAGCTCCTGCTTCTGACACTAAGTGCAGCCATGTATCTACTGCCTTTAATTTGTCATGAAGCTTTACAGTGCAGATGTTTTTACAGATGCCGCCGCAGAAACATTCCCCAAAAACATTGCCATCAGGGTGACTGCTGAGTCACACTCACTTAAGAAACTTCTAATTTTTTAATCTTTTTACAGCTTATGCACAAAACAGAAAGTCTTATTATAATGAGCACAAGGCACAAGATAATAGCCGTACCTGGGCATGCAGGGAATTTTATGGAATTTTAAATAAGCCTGCAGTCAATTTCATAATGACAAACTTCAACCTTATGGTACACTCATTACATTCCTATTGTCTACATCTCTGCAAGTCACAGAAGGTGGCTTTGAAATATAGTACTTAACCTACTTACTATTAAAGCAATGGTAGTAATTGATAATTCACATGTGATTGTTATTACCTAAATGGTTGCCCTCACACAGAATATTACTTGTATTAAAAAAAAATGCTGGCTATGTTCCACTTGAAAATCAAGATGTGACTTTTATGCGAGTCATAAAAATGTATTTAATTTAAATGCTCAGGCCCATTAACCCCCCTGGTGCACCACTAATCTATCATTAAACTGCACTTGAAATGCTAAGCTTTAATAGGGGCGGCAGTAGCACAGTTCTTACTGTCATTGTGTCATTAGGCAAGACACTAAACCCACCTTGCCTCCAGTGGTGTTCCAGCTGTAACACTGGTATATAAAAATAAATAAATAAATAGCTATTAATAATTTTATAGTAGCCTAGGGGTATCTTTGATGTGTCTGTTAGATATGGTGAGTGATAATACTGTACTCTAGTACTTCAAACACAAAACTATTTATTTTTTTGTGTCATAAATTGTGTGTACCTGTTCCCACCTGGTACCTGTTGGTTGAGTTTAGGAGAGAGAGTTGTTTTTTTGTTTTTGTTTTTTTACAAATAGACACTATAATCTTGCCAACGGCCATTAGCCTTTGAACTAGCCAACTAGCTAGCCAAACAATTCAAGAGCTCATTATACTTTGTTGAATTTGACATTTGACTGATACAATAATCAGTGGTGGACGAAGTACACAAACCAAGTACTTGAGTTAAAGTACAGATACACTAGGTAAAATATTACTTCAGTAAAATCCAAAGTACTCCCTTTTAACTTTCACTTGAGTAAAAGCACAAAAGTATTTGCCTTCAAATGTACTTAAGTATCCAAGTACTATCATTTATTATGGCTATAATGCCCATATCATTTTTGTCAGGTCTCTTGTTTAGGCGCCAGGGTTTATTTAAAAAATACAGATGGTTTTGAGATCCAAATTTCAAAAGGCTGTGGTTTGAAAATGATAAGAGATAGAGTCTCTACTCTATAAACTAGAAAAATGTCGAGTAAATAAATTTTAAGCATATAATTTGTATATAATTTGCATATACCATGACATTATATATTACGGTTATGTTATTTACAGTACATACACACACTAATGAACATATTATAATAGTTTTCTTTTTCTGAAATAAATTATAACAGTAATTTGTAAAAGCAACATTACCACACACAATAAAGAATAACTACACACTTCTAATATACACATAACTAGTAAAACGTATGCAAACAGTTATGAGAAATATACACATGTACTGTATGTGTGTGGTTGCAGTTGCTTTATCTTTTCTTATCCATCCATGTGGCATAGTTAGTAGTTTTTAGAGTGTGGGACCTCTCATAAAGCACACACACAGCCATCACTTTATTACATCGCTGCTTTGATTAGTGCATTCTCGCTGACTATGTTTACACACTGCCTCTCCACTCCTACTGGGTAAAGTGTCAGGATGAACAACACTATTTGTCCCAAACAGCTGTCACATAGAAGTCATTATTCCACACAACTCCCTGTTACTCCTGCACACACGGCACACATACACGCCACACATTCTATCACCTGTGCTAAAGGTAAAGCTGCAGGTGCTAAAGGTAAATCTGCAGGTGCTAAAGGTAAAGCTGCAGGTGCAAGCGCTCACGGCTTCCCTTCCCAACATTCCCTTCACTACACACCGGCCAGAGCGACTAGTTTTCCTACCGTTTCTTTCACTGATGTTTGGCAAAATGTGGGAAAACAGCGTGTGCTTTATGAGAGACACTGAGAAAGGCACAAGCAGCGGTGCCGCTGTCCAAGTTACACACGCACTTATTCTCGTTCATTCTCACTTTCACTCGGCTGAAAAGACTCTAAAGGTAGATGTTCTCCCTCAGAATCAGAGTCAGCCATTACTAATACCAAAGCTTCATCACAGGTGTATTTTTTATTTGTTATTTTCATGTTTATCAGCTCGCGTGTAGAGAATGAGGCTTCTATTGAGCCGGTCCTGACACTCCCACTGAGACGCGTCTTTGAGGTCTTCTTCTAAGAACATTTTAATGGCAACACATGGAACAACTAATTTTGCAAAATGTAATTGAGTAAAAAGTAAGATATTTGACGTTGAAATGTAGTGAAGTTAAAGTAAAAAGTATCCCTTAATGGAAATACTTAGTAAAGTACAGATACTGGAAAAAACTACTTAAGTACAGTAACGAATTACATTTACTTTGTTACTGTCCACCACTGACAATAATAATATTTTTCATTTTGTTTTTAGGAGGCAATGTAGCCTACACTTTTAACATATCTCTCTAATGCAAGGCTGGGCAATTGTTTATCCCCAAGGGCCACATTTGAACATAGGACTCTGGTTTTTTTGCCTATAGTTTAAAGTTTGAACTGAAGGCTAAACAATGCAATAAACACTATATTCAACACCAGTCACAGCTTAGATCAGTTATAATTTGGAGCATGTTGTAGTGGAATCAACAGATTACTGCGGAATATTGAAGGAAATGGAAACATATTTTTGCAGGGTTAAATTATCAATAAATTATTTGTAAATGATTAAACAGCCCAAAGGGCCGCATGTGGCCCCCAGGCCTTAGTTTGCCGACCCCTGCTGTAATGGTACTATAGAAACAAATTAGCTAGCCCTTGCCTTAAGTAAGCGTTATTGCCACTGTCTCTTTAAGACGTACGACTTACGTTTAACAAATACAACAAGGAAGTTATCAGTGTCCTGTTTAACTCGTTGGACGAACCTAGGCAGATGTTTTTAACAACCACAGGTAAGTCATGCACCATAGCCAAACTTTATAAATGAATAAAAATGCGCCGTATTACTTATTACAGGTTTATAATAAGTGTTACTAAGATTAGCTACGCCAACATCGCCTTAAATGGCTAGTAGCTTAGCTGCTACTTTCACTTTCCAGTTAGTAAAATGACGGAGCATTTGAATATAAACTTATTTTGTCCTACACTTATTCAAAAAGTGGCAGAATGTAGATGTTTTCAAGAAGACATGGATTACTTTAAATATTTAAACTTTTTTAAATGAAAGTTGTTTGCTGGGTAGGGCATCGTTAACAGTGCTATATTACTTAACCTTACATGACCTGCAGCTAATAGAGAATGCACTGGTAATAGACGCCATAGTCATTGGGAAACGTACAAAATTGTGTTTCTCTCACATAAATATGTCCAATTCACTTACTTTAGGCTTTGTAGATAGAGAAACTTAGTTTCAGGGCCATACGGGATGTGCAAGGTCCAGACTTGAGGAAAGTCCCTGAAGAAACAGTTTACTAATTCAATTCTACTGCCTTTTTATTTTATTTTTATTTTTTATTTTTTGCATGCAATTAAGGAATACATGAAGTGAGCAAAATGTGGAATGGCTTGCATTGGAGTTGTAGAATGACAACACTTTTTTACTCTTGTACATTACAATTTTAGTAATTTACTCTGTTAAGGGGACAGTCTAAATGTTCCTTTTTTGTCCAGTTGTTGAAGTACATCTAATTTATTTGTTACCTGATGTTTCCAGGATGACAGAGAGCCAAGAGGGGAGAACCGTGGAGGTGCTTGGGCTCCCTGGCGATAGACGAGCTCCTGGCGCTGTACTTTGAGAACAAACGTCGGTCTGGAGGAGGGCCACGCTGGTCTCGGTGGAGAAAAGCGGAGATGGTGCCTTACTGGTGTTTGAAGATGCAGAAGGCAAGTGCAGAGTGGGCGAACGGTTGATATCTGTGCTGCTTTTGAAAAGGAGGGGGTGTATTTATTTGCTTTTTTAACTGTTATTTTTATGTCACAATTTTTCTCCAGCGGCTGCTCATGTTCTTTCCAAAGAGCACCATGTTCTGCATAACGTGGAGATCAGTGTGAGGAAGCCTCCCTCAAAGACCCATGCAGACTTTTACTGAAGGGACTTAATCCAACCACAAGCATTGACATGATAGAGCTCTATGTGGAGAACCTGATGGGCCTCAGTGAGCCTGACTACACTCTGCACCCCTCTCCAGACCGAGACCTTATACTCATTCAGCTCTCCCAACCCCTCGAACAAGGTTATTATTTTTTTATCACTTTTTTCTTACAAAGTTTGGACCATCCATTGCTCATCTAATTTCTCCTTGCAGATTTCCAAAGCTTAGTACAACAATCTCAAAGAGAGAGCTGAATAGGCAGTGGTCACTCTGGAACAAGTGACAGAAACAGACTCGGTCCTAGTAGAGAACATCCACCCGGCACTTCTGCAGACATGGTCACCTTATATTTTGAGAGCCAGCGTGGCGGGGCTCAGCAGGTGAAGGAGGTGGTCATGTTGTCTGAAGGCACAACCAAAGTGACATTTGTCAGTTATGAGTGTAAGTTTGCCCCAAGCATTTTTAAATATAAAGTTTCTTCTTGCAGACAAACATGTTCAAATTTGGGAAAGAGCTTTAATCTTTTGTATAGTGACAGATTGACGTTTAACTTTCATACTCCATAAGTTCAAACATCCTTATATATCTTATCTTATATATATATATCTCACCATACTCCTCTGAGCGTAATTTCACCCTTACTACATGCTTTACTCTTTTTCTTTGAATTTATCAAAGTCAAATCATGATCAGGGTAAGCCTTTACTCACCCAATCTCTTTTGACAGCATCATCTGTTGTGTCATTTAAACCATTGTTGTGCCATTAAAAATTCCAAACACACCCTAAATGGGCGGCAGTGGCTCAGTGGTAAGAGCGGTCGTCCTTCAACCGGAAGGTAGGTGGTTCGAATCCCGCTCTCCCCACAGTTCATAGTGTCGTTGTGTCCTTGGGCAAGACACTTAACCCACCTTGCCTCCAGTGGTGTTCCAGCTGTGACACTGGTGAATGGAACCTTAATGTAAGTCGCTTTAAATGAAAGCGTCAACCATAAATGTAACACTGGTGAATGTAAGTCGCTTTGGATAAAAGCGTCTGCTAAATGACTAAATGTAAATGAGCATCAACTTTAACAATTATATTATTGAAACTGTGGAGTACATTTTGTGGCATACCCCCAAAAATAAAGAATAAAAATAGAATAAACATCTACTACTATATTGTTTAAAAAGATTAAAAAGATAGAGCTACACAAGCAGAATTTTATGCTATATAATCAAAATGAATGATAGACATGGGTCAAAAATGGTTGTAATGGTGGAAATTGGCACAGTATATGCCCAGCTTAAAGTTTGACCAACAATGACAAAACTTTAACATTTGCCCCCTTTAACCACATATCTGTGTTTTTCGACAGCTGTGAGCATTGTCCTGGACCAACCACACAAACTGGAAGGAGCTGACCTGGTCTTGAGGCCATACTTTGACTTCCTTCAACCTAAAGAAGTAGCTTCACTCCAAGACTCCAAAGTCAGCGGCAACGTTATCAGCGAGCCAGCCTCAGAGGAACAGGAGGATATGCAAATGCAGATCAGTACCCCCACTTTAGCTCCCTTGACCTCCTACAGTCTCCCTGAGCCTCCCACAGCCTCGCACACTCTCCCTGATTCTCCCTCGTCCTTTGAGTCCAGCTGCTTCTCCCAGTGACACGGTGGAAGTCATGGAGGCCCAGACGGAGGAGGTCCATATCGCAACAGAACATATTTCTATCCCAGACCCGGCGAAACTGACTTTGTTTCAGAAAAGCTCTCTCCCACGGGACACTGAAAAAGCTCACCCAGATTACAACATTATAGTAAACAATGACAGTGTGCACGTAACTGGGCCTTTGAGACCGGAAATGGAACAGATTAAATGTGCCATTATGGATTTTATTCTCAGTTTAGCTGAGATTTCTTTCACTCTAGACCAAGACCAGGCTCAGTTTCTTGCTCAGAAAGATGTGAAAGACCGACTACTACAAATCATAAACCAAGCTGGCTTTCCTACTCTGTACACTGTTCTGGATTCGGATGTCTCAGTGACCTCAGTGTCAGAAGATTCTGCGAAGCAAGCGTGTAGCCTTCTGAAATCCCAATTGTGCCGCTTTAGCATGCAGGTGGATCCGAAAGACGAGAGCATGTTGTATTGTAGAGAGTGGAGCGAGTTCTGTCAGGCTCTGGGCTTTGTAAAAGTCTCTGAGCGAGGAGGAAATATTGATGTGCTCACTCTGAAAGGCATGGGGGATGAAAAGCAGGCGGCCATTCTAACTTTCCTCACTACACCTATTGAAAGGGAGACGTTCATTCCCATGGAGCTGGGCAGACTCAAATATATCCAGAACCACTCTCATCAGCTGCTGGCGGACATGACCGAAGTGTCCATATTTCCCATAGAGTCCCAGGATGTCTGTGGGTTAAAGGTGTGTGCTGCATGATCCCACTCTCTTGACATTGTTTTACGTAACGTATAATAATACACTCATTTTATTACTTAACTTTGACTGGTTGACCCCAAATCATAGACACAGAGAACCAACAGTAAACAAACTGAGCAACTTAAAACTGATAGTGACAGATAATTAGCTAGTCAACTGACAAGACACTGCACTAACTACACTTATTGTCAACATAAACAACAAATTGTCCACTTCCCTAATAAAAAAAAAATTAAATGCATGACTACTGACTGTTATTCAAGCTAGCCATCCAAAGCTTTCTATTCTATACAATAAATTATAGGCTGTTTAATTGAGCCAAAAGAGTTTTGCTAAAACCACAATGGTTCTGTTGTAGATATGCCTCTTGTCTGCATGAGACCAGTCAAACTTTTGAATCTGGCCGAGAAGGTATTTTTGAGTCATTGCGGCTGTAAAGCCAGAATGGCGCAACATGCATGCGCCAGAGATGGAGTATGATGTATGATGGAGTATGATGGAGTATGATGGAGTCATCAGGCTCATTTTTATAACTTTTGGCTCGCCTTTGTATGGCTTGGACTTGAGAACTGATGACTCAAACTTAGACTCGAACTTGAGCACAAAGGACTCGCAAGTTATGAGCCTGTTGCATGTGTTCAGATGGGGACGAGCTGCTTTCATTTTACTCCCAGCTCCAAAATGTAACCCAGAAGTTGGGCCTAAATAAATGCATTTTAAAAATATAGGTCTATATAGGCTACAACCTTAGCCTAATTAATATGGCGCAATCAAAACTTCATAAAATGTGTTTAATGAAAAAGGCTTATACAAAACTAAAATCCCAATTAGTTTGGCTTCAACAGTATTTAGATTTTTAACTCAATTTGGTTTGACTTGGACTCGACTTAATAAAGATTATTCGACTTGGACTTGGACTCGGACTTGAACACTGTGGACTTGAAAGTGACTTGGACTCGAAAACTGGTGACTCGACTACAACCAATGACTGTAGAAAATATAGACGTCTTCCGCCCATTGCTCCCCTATTCACCGATATTATCGTTACCACAGGGCAATAAAATGCCAGTTACATCCGGGCCATCTTTTGTACCAGGCTGTAAGCATGATTTTTACACTTGTAAATGCCATTGGGTTTCTCCTTATATTTCCGCTTTTGGAGCCTGCCCTCTGGTGGACGGAGGTATATTGCTGTATGGTGGCGCCCTTATCCGAGGACCTTTTAAGGGGTTCCACGAGAGAGGCTTGACTACGACACTGGCATGCGCAAGAAACTTCTCTAAAGAGAAGAGGGGGGTAGCAGAAGTAGCAAAAGAAAACCCACCCCTACCCATTGTACTATATTGTTTTGGGCAGCTCCCTGTATATGCTGTGTCAATAACTGACCAGCATTCTTGTGTTAATGGCCCTTAAGTCTGGTCTCTGAGTTAGATTTTCAGGGGGTGGAACAAATGGCTGCAGATTAAGCTTCTTCTGAATGCAATTGAATAAACATACATCTGAAACAGTGGGAAGTTCCATAACCAGAAGTGCCATACATATAACTGCCTCTTGACACAATTTGAAAAACATACAACCAATCATAAAACCAACATGTGCGTAATGCCTGTCCCATTTTAGATAAATAGTTACAATTTTATAGAGGCAATTTCAATTGTGATGTCCTAAAACCTGAGTTACAGACAGCTCCTTGTTGATTATGTCATATGTAATTATGTGATAATGTTGTAGATCCATGGCCACCCCACTGCCTGCCAAACAGCTGAGGAGCTTCTTCGAGGTGTGGTTGAGAACCTCTGCACTAAAGCCATCAACATTAATGTCCCAGGTGTGACACGCTTTCTGGACTCTGAAGATTGCCAGAAAATCTTCAAGGAAATGGAGACCAAGTTTCAGGTCTATATCAGTCCAGAGCTGGTGCCCTGGCAGCCGCCACAAAACAAGGTAGAGCTGCAGTACTGACTTGATTTTCTCACTTGTTGTGTGTGTCAGTTTTATGCCATACAATGCAATTTGTGAAATGACTTCTGGAAGCAATGTCCAGTGGAGCCTCAGGCAAGTCAACCAACCTACACACACACATGAGGCAGCAGTGCTTTTCAACAAGTGACCCTAGTTCTGAATGCTGTTGCGTAACTACACTTAATGTTTATGTCTCAAGCAGTTTGTTTCTCATTGAGAGGACTGTCAGGAATATACCGTGGCCTGTCATATTTGATCTGACAGCATATTCTACGCTTTACGGTTACGTTGTGGTTCAACCTATATGACTAGAGACTAATCTTTATTGAAAAAAATACCTATTTAAAGGCATAGTATGCTGTTTTTTAACATACATTTAAATTAACTTTATCCCTCTAGATTCTAGAACAATGTCAGCCTGTAGTTCACCATTTTGCTCCACTGTTTGCATAACCAACCAGGAATCACCGACGGAATTAACAAAGAAATACAGTTCCAAATTCAATTCAGAATTCATCTCCAAGGGAGTTAGATTTCATCTGCCACAGAATGTTTGAGTGTACGGGAAGAAGACGTTTTTGTGGCGTTCCGTCCTGCAGCTCACTGATCTCGCTGAGACGTCTACTGGCTGCTCTGTTGTTCAAAAGCCAAATGCAGAGGATGATCCAGTTTGTTCAGTAATGCATCCATCCTGTTGTGTGTCTCATACACTTCTTTAACCAGTCCTCAAACTAATACCTACAATCAAACCAGCCCTCTTTTTGTTTCTTTTTTAATGTCCTAGCTTGTTTTGTTTTTTAGTTCTTTTTCCTGCTTTAAAGGCATAATATGCAAGATTGTTGTCAGTAAGGAGAGGGCAAATGACTTAGTTTTGCTTTTTGAAGTCTACAAACCTGTAACTTTACTACATTCATTTTTAACATTGAGCTGTGATTGGCTGAGCTCAAAATCCCATGTAAACAAAGAAATAAAACGGCAAAAAAGAGGCAGAGGGGAGTTGCTTTACAGATATACTGTATATTACCTCTGTGTGTAGAATAAAAACTATTACCATTGTGTGAGGATTAAATACCATATTTTTCGGACCATAAGACGCACCCGACCATAAGACGCACCCGGTTTTTAGAGGAGAAAAATAGGAAAAAAAATATTCTGAACCAAATAGTGTAATAAAATATTTAATAAAGTATAACAGAATAATATTTGAATTATATGACTGGAGTGAAGGGCATGCGCACTGCTGTGTACTGTAACACCGCCTACTACATGCTATCCTCCAATAGCATACGGCGGTGACACAGTACAGCAGCATTGCGTGTTCCTGCACACATCGGCTTCCGTAAGGAAGGTGAGGGAGGACCCGCTGCCGCTCTGCCACTACGGTAAGGCAAGGCGACACGGAGGGGGAGGGGGGGACTACTGAGAAGCCTGGACACGGGGCGGGGGAGGGATGATGCAGTTTCCAGGGACACGGAAAGTCCCGGGGGACCCGCTGCCGCGCTGCAACTCGTCTTAGTTGCAGCGCGGCAGCCTGCGGACCATAAAAAAGTGCCTGCGGACCATAAGACGCAGGCACTTTTCCTCCCACTATTTGGTGAAGAAAAAGTGCGTCTTATGGTGCGAAAAATACGGTAAATTTTTTTAACATTTTGGTTCTTTTATATAGAACCTTTTAATACAGTCAACCTCAATTCATTATATTTTCACACATACAAACTGTAATGTGACACTTTTGCCTTATAATTACTGGTTGCTGTTTCCTAGGGCATGTTTGAATCTGCCTGGAAGGTGATGGCCGACAAAAACTTCCATTTCCGAACAACTCTGGATGGATTACGACAGGACCTTAAAGCAGATGTGATGCAAATGGATCAGAATGAAGCCAACAATAGTAATACCCTTATTCTTTGTTATTCTCTCATCATCTTTTGAATAATTGTAAATATATTTTTGTTGACCTTTTCGTAGGTCTGTTAGTCAAGGCTAAAAAAATTGTGTCAGCCATTGAGGACAGACCACAGAGCCCGTTTTTGACCAACTGGAGGACATGGATAACTTAGACTTGTACACAGCTGAGGAACCCACCAGTCCATTAAGCACTGGTTTAGAGGATTCACAGCCTTCAGAAAATCCTCCACTGCAAGGAGCCATGGCTTTTTCAAGCAATCTCGAAGAAGAGGCCCAGTTATCTCTCGCCATCCAGTACTCCATGGAGTCCAATCAGTGGCCTATGGAGGATGAGGATGAACAGCTGCAAAGGGCCTTAGAGTTGTCCAGGATGGTCCACCAAGAAGAAGAAGAAGAAATGCAACAACTAAAAGAAGCAAGCAAGCTTTCTTTACAGAACGCCATCGAGTCCGCCAACACTCTCAAGTTAGTTGTGTTTGCAGGTTACAACTCTGACCTGCTTCGTGTGGACATCGCTTTTGGGAAGAAGGTCACCCAAAGACAGGATGAGCAAAAACTTGAGCACCGGTGCATAAAATACATCTCAGAGTTCCACAAAACATGTTTGGATGTGATTAGGAGGAACCACGCGGTCAAGATAGAGATTACGGGCACTATCATCAGTGTTTCCGGGTTTAAGGAGTATGTGGCCGAGGCAATCCCCGACGTGAAGCTGCTGTTGGAGAAAATGGCAGCTTCAGTGTCAGACCGGGAGGTTTTAAGGACTGTGGAGTGGGTACAGCATGGACCGGGCGCGTTACAGAAAATGCCCTATCCTTCAGATTTGACCCTCCTCCTGGAGAACGCCTGGAGAATGAAGCTTAAAACATTGGATATCTTATTAGACAACCAGCCACACATAATGAACATTGAAAAGATGGAAGCACTGAACATCGCATCAGGAGTAATAGAAAAAATCTCCCGGCAGTTGGTCAAAGCTGAAGACATGAGCGAGGATTTACCAGGTGATGTAACTCTTTAAGTGCCTCAGCGTTAAAGGTGCAGTGTAAAGTCTAAATACTGTCTGAACTGAGCATCAAATTAGAAGTTTAAATCAAAGAGGTTTTTTTGTATCAGTGTAAAACAATAAAAAAGGCAAGGCATTACATTGTCTTTGCAAATTTATTTTTTATGCAAATTAATCATGTGCTTTTTGATTTTATTTTCATGTAGTGCTTCGTTCACATAATTTTTGCTCCATTGCAAAGAGCTTGAGTTTTATGTTTATGATATGTCACAGTAGCAGTTGCTCCACATTTTTTTAGCATAAAAGAAAGAGAGATTTTTTTTTTCTGTGTGTGTGTGTGTGTAACATAAATGGCACACACAGATAATGGTGAGCAAAAAAGAGACAGCATTGCATCTATAAACAATGACATATTTTGTTAACAGAAGATAATTACTCTCTGCTGTCAAACATGCCCGAGACAACTAAAGTTGACGAGGAATCAGAGGAATTTCAGGATGTGGTGAAGAACTTCTACGGGAGAATTCAGGAATTCCACAGCAAGATTAGAATCATCAAGGTAAAAAGACAAGCTAAGAGTTGTTAAACCCATTTCTGATGTGTAGTAACTTGGTTTTGCTTTACAGGTGGAGAAGATCATGAACCGACTGCTGTGCAATCAGTACAAGCTGAAAAAGGCAAGCATACAGCAAGCGGCCATATACCCAGAAGTGGAACGCACTCTTTATCATGGCACAAGTGAGAGTAGTGTCAAAGAGATCTGCGTTCATGGATTCAATAGAAGTTTTTGTGGAAAGAATGGTATGATTTCCCAATATAGTCATGTTTAATTACTCGTTTTGATACTGACCTATATTCTCTCTACACAGCTACCGTCTATGGCCAAGGAGTATATTTTGCCGTGAACTCTGCACTGTCCGTTTCAGATCAGTATTCTCCCCCAAATGCAGATGGACACAAGTTTATCTTTGTGGCGAGAGTTCTCACAGGAGACTACACCAAAGGAGATCATTCAATGAAGACGGCTCCCCTAAAAGAGACCGGGAAAATTCCCCTGAGATATGACAGTGTGACCGATGACATCACCAGGCCGTCAATGTTTATCATCTTTAACGACACGCAGGCTTTTCCCGAATATCTCATCACATGCGAACGAATCTACCGCCACTGATTTAGTCGCAAATATATCATGGAAAAAAATACTGCCTATGTCTTGATTTGAATGCGCATTTTAGAGCTGATGTGATAAAGTGTACAGCTGTTATTATGTTTCTTATTAGACTTTGAAAAGTCCAGAAGAATTTTCTCCATCCTCTCTAGTGCTCATCAGTAAAAGTAAAATCCAGGTTTACTCTAGCACACGTCACTCCCATGTAAACAAAAAAAGAGGTTGTGAAATTTTGCAGTTGGTCTATGGATTAATTTGTCACCACACTGCCTTATTGGGCCCTAATTGCAGGATAAAAGGGACTTCCATTTGGGGGAGAGTTAATCAAAGATTACATTTAAATCTTACATACAGAATAATGCCTTTAAGTTGTCTTGGTGGCAAATTAAACCATTTGCATTACTGAAGTACAAAACATGTATCTATACCAATGCATTTTCTATTGGCTCTTTAAGTACTACAATTTCGGTAAAGGATTTTAGCACGTGTACTGTTGGCATTTACAGTATGAGTACAAGTGGACTTGAGCATCACATGAATGTAACAGAACACTTACTTTTGACATTGCTACATAAAGCTATAAAATTAGATATTATTTACTTTCTGCTTTTTTATGGTCAATGTTTACCAAAGACCTTTTCTCCTTTTGATCACATTATGTGCAATGGATAAACCATTAAAAGTTTTAATTCAGTGCCTTTATCTCAATTTTGGATGTTTTTTTGTTTTTCTTTTACAGTATTTTGGTCTCCTTGCTTTTCTTTTTAATGGTTTTAGTTGAAAGTGAAAATTAAACAGAAAAGGTCAGAAGAGAATTACTGTAGGGTCATGAAATAGCCTGTTTCTCAATGTAAGCTGCAGAAACCATTTTACTTTTGGTCTGGATATTGATAAGCAAAAATAAAACATTAAAGTACCACAATGATATTATGTGCCACTGACTTTATATGTGAGCAGAAAATGGGACCAATGTCACTCAAGAGGCTTGCTTTTACATATAATTTAAGGTCTTTGTAGAATATAACTGCAGGGGGCAGTAGCACACCTTACGCGCCTAAAACAAACCACGAAGAAGCTCGACGTCTCACAGCAACAGCTAACTGCTAGCTCAGTCAGTTAGCAAACATTATTAACCATTCGAAATATGCTGCCCTAAAATTCAACATAAGACGAGTCAATAAAGCTTCAAGATTTTGTGTCGTGTTTGTTATCGGTATGTAGATAGGTTTCATTCACAATTATTCTTCATAAACATTGCCAGTCCGATGCAGGTGCGGTGCCATGCCAGCTAACGAGAAAGGCTAACAGCTAATCCATATAACGTTAATGTCTATGGGCTAACAGATGTAAATATCATTGAAATTCACATGTGTCCATTTCATGTCGGACAGATGTATCTGCTCAGAAAAATTTAATTATAATGCCCCAAAGATTTTTAGCATTCTTACAATAACAAATATTTTTTTCCTGCTGTAGCCATAGTAAAAAACTGTTCTATTTACTAAATGTTTGTCCTACGGATACCTGTATGTCTATGTTTATGTCTATTTAATGTAACTTTAAAACCAGGTACTAAGAAGCAGCCCATAGGATGTATGCTGTGTACAGACAAGCCCACACTCCCACTGCAGTGGAGTTCTCTGTCTACTGCAATTTCATCTCCAGTAAAGAAAAGAACCTAGTGGTTGCCGGGACATCCCAGCTTTTTGTCTACAGGATTATTCATGATGTGGAGGTAGTCAAAGCATCTCACACAGCTGTTTGTATTATGCTATAGTTTTCTTGTCTAAACCTTGTGTGTTGTGTTTTCAGAGTACATCGAAGTCAGACAAATCTTCAGGTACGGTCGTTATCTATATAATTTGGCAGTAGACTTGTAAACAATTTCTAAGATGAATGCATCTGTGTGCAGATGGAAAACCTCGCAAGGAGAAGCTGGAGCAGGTGGCGTCCTTCGCTCTGTTTGGAAATATCATGTCCATGGCAAGTGTGCAGCTCGTGGGATCCAGCAGAGATGCACTTCTGCTAAGCTTCAAAGATGCCAAGGTAATATAATCTAACTAAGGCTTGTCTAAGGCATTACAAGTATTTTTACATATCAACTGATTGTTTTGGGTTTCCCACCAGTTGTCAGTTGTGGAGTATGATACTGGGACACATGACCTGAAGACATTGTCTCTTCATTACTTTGAAGAACCAGAGCTCAGGGTATGGAGACATTGGAACAGGTGTTCAAAAAAGTATTAAACCATTTCTAGCATAAAATTATAATTTCTCTAATCCCAGGATGGCTTTGTACAAAATGTGCACATTCCCATGGTCCGTGTGGATCCAGAGAACCGCTGTGCTGTCATGCTGATTTATGGCACCAGCCTTGTGGTGTTGCCGTTCAGAAAGGACACTCTTACTGATGAGCAGGAGAGTGGGGTTGGCGAAGGGTATGTTTTCTCTGTCTATTTATTTCTGTCTATAATTTAGTAACATTTTAACTCTTCATCAGGGTTTTTTGATATCATATTAGCATGCATATGGAATAACTATGTGAATCATTGGAACATTACTCTACTTTGGAAGTGTAATGTTGAATTATTTTCAAGAAATACAGTTTTGTTCAAAAATAATAGCAGTACAATGTGACTAACCAGGTTTTTAGTATATTTGTTATTGCTAAATGGCAAACAAGTTACCAGTAGATGCAGTAGATTCTCAGAAAACAAACAAGACCCAGCATTCATGATATGCACGCTCTTAAGGCTGTGTAATTGGGCAAATAGTTGAAAGGGGTGTGTTTAAAAAAAAAAATAGCAGTGTCTGCCGTTGACTGTACAAACTCAAAACTATTTTGTACAAATGTTTTTGTTCTAGGATTTAGCAATTCTGTGAATCACTAAACTAATATTTTGTTGTATGACCACAGTTTTTTTTAAAACTGCTTAACATCTGTGTGGCACCTCTCAGCTGTTATTCCACTCCATGATTCTTTAACAACATTCCACAATTCATTTACATTTCTTGGTTTTGCTTCAGAAACAGCTTCTCCAGGGATTGGGCTGTCCACTCCATAACATTAATTCTGTTGGTTTGGAACCAAGACTTTGCTTGTTTACAAGTGTGTTTGGGGTCATTTTCTTGTTGAAACAAACATTTCAAGGGCATGTCCTCTTCAGCATAAAACATGACCTCTTCAAGTATTTGACAAATGCAAACTGATCCATGATCCCTGGTATAAATAAATAGGCCCAACACCATACTAGGAGAAACATGGCCATATCATGATGCTTGCTTCACTGTCTTCACTGTGTACTGTGGCTTGAATTCAGAGTTTGGGGGTCGTCTTACAAACTGTCTGTGGCCCTTGGACCCAGTATGAACAATTTTACTATCATCAGACCAGACTCTTTGGCAAATTGTAACCTCATCTGCACATGCCTTTTTTTTAAACAGAGGGACTTTGCGGGGGATTCTTGAAAATAGATTAGCTTCACACAGACGTCTTCTGTCACAGTACTTATAGGTAACTCCAGACTGTCTTTGATCATCCGGGAAATGATCATTGACTGAGCCTTTGCCAGTCTGGTTATTCTTTGAACCATTTCAATGGTTGTCTTAGGTTTTCTTCCACGTCTCTCTGGTTTTGCTCTCCATTTTAAGGCATTTGAGATCATTTTAGCTGAACAGCCTATAATGTTTTGCACCTCCTTTATAGATTTTCCCCTACTCCAATCAACTTTTTATTCAAAGTACACTGTTCTTCTGAACAATGTCTTAAACGACTCATTTTCCTCAGGCTTTCAAAAGCATGTTCAACAAGTTCTGGTGGCTTCAACCTTAAATAGGGGCCATCTGATTCACACCTGTTTTTTCACAAAATTGATGACCTCAGTGATTGAATGCCACACTGCTATTTTTTTAAACACACCCCTTTCAACTAATTGCCCAATTGCACAGCCTTAAGAGCGTGCATATTATAAATGCTGGGTCTTGTTTATTTTCTCAGAAAATCTACTGCACCTACTGGTAACTTGTTTGCCATTAGCAATAAAAAAATATACTAAAACCTGGATAATTCTGGTTAGACACATTGTACTGCTAATATTTTGAACAATACTGTATATGACTCTGCTGTTAACTCACTTGTTCGGCTGCACCACAACGTAATTTCAAGCAACATTATGTAACTTACAGCACCATAAAATTAATAGTCTCAAATTTATGTAAGTATCTAGCCACAAAGTTTAGTCTTTGTCATGTGAAATTAATTTTTTTAAAGCAAAGTCTCACTCTGCAAGATCCTGTGTGATGGGGCTTGCTAACATCTTGCAAATTTCTGGCCAAATAAATATAACTTTCCACTTACGTGATCTATTCAATATACAGATTCAAAGTTTTTGTAGCTGTGTAGCTGAAGGGAGAGTCCTTTAGAGGGTGCAGAAAGGTTATGTAGTGTTGCTTTAAAGACAATTGGACAGTTAGGACATAGAATACCTTAACTTTATCACTATAAATGCAGCGATTGGAACTTTGCGTTAATGATCAATTTAAGATATTGTACAGTCCTACTCTTAATTTAGTCAAAGTAACTATCGGCACTGACTACGCTGTGTCTTCGGCAGTATTCACATTCAGTTCAGCTAAATATATGATTGTTGTGTTCTCTTATGTGCAGACCCAAGTCCAGCTTCCTTCCCAGTTACATCATTGACATCCGAGAGTTAGACGAAAAGCTGCTGAACATCATTGACATGAAGTTCCTCCACGGATATTACGAGCCCACGTTACTCATTCTGTTCGAGCCCAATCAAACATGGCCTGGGTCTGTTTTTATTTAACATTTTTGGCAAGTCTTTAATATAAACTGTATATTAATTTTCCTGATTTGGTTCTCCTAGGCGTGTGGCTGTACGTCAGGACACGTGCAGCATTGTCGCCATCTCACTCAACATCATGCAGAAGGTCCATCCTGTCATCTGGTCCCTCAGTAACCTGCCCTTCGACTGTACACAAGTCATGGCTGTTCCCAAACCTATTGGTGAGCTCACAAGTATATTAATGTAGAAATGTGTATTGGGCTGTTGTTAAGTCAGTGCTGCCTTTTTTTAATATAGGTGGTGTGGTGGTCTTCGCTGTAAACTCCTTGCTGTATTTGAACCAGAGTGTCCCCCCATATGGTGTTTCTTTGAACTCTCAGACAAATGGCACCACAGCTTTTCCTCTGCGTAAGTGCCATTAGCTAAAAAAAATACATTCTTTTGTTTTAACCTTTTTATTCATTGTCTTATTTTGGTGATGCAGGTGTGCTAGAGGATGTGAAGATCACGCTGGACTGCTCTCAAGCTGACTTCATTGCTTACGATAAGATGGTCATCTCTTTAAAAGGAGGAGAAATGTAAGGATAAGGATATTTGTACCTATTTTTTGATTCTTCTTTGCTAAATATGTATTTTTTTTCTTGGCAGTTACGTGTTGACCCTAATAACGGATGGAATGAGGAGTGTCAGGGCGTTCAATTTTGACAAAGCTGCGGCCAGCGTTCTAACGACCTGTGTAAGTGCTGTCATTCACCGCAATGATAATCCGACTTTGTTGTTGATAAATGTAATCGAAGGATTAATTTCTTCTCTAACCAGATGGTCACTATGGAACCTGGCTACCTCTTCCTGGGTTCCCGTCTTGGAAACTCACTGCTTTTAAAATACACAGAAAAATTACAAGAAACAAGACAGGAAGAAGCAAAAGACATGCAAGATGAAGATAAAGATAAGCAGGTGTGTTGTTTTTCAGTGAAACCGCTTTCTATGTAAGAATGCTGTTCTTAGTTCAATACATTATTTTCAGGAGGAACCACCGAGTAAAAAGAAGCGAGTTGAATCATCTGCCAACTGGACTGGTATGAAAATATTATTGGACAGAATCTGTTAAGTTACAAAAAAAAGAGGTGCTAAGTAAGTCTCTTTTGTTTTACCAGATGAAGTGGATGAGATAGAAGTGTACGGCAGTGAAGCCCAGTCCGGCACTCAGCTGGCCACCTACTCCTTTGAGGTAAAAAAAATAAAAATAAAGCTTTTAATAAATGCTGTTAAAGATAGTTGATGGTCTTCTTTTTTGTGCTTTTCTAGGTGTGTGATAGTATACTGAACATTGGACCCTGTGGGAATGCTTCCATGGGCGAACCGGCCTTTTTGTCTGAAGAGGTACTGCATTTATTTTTGTTTCTTATCCCAAAAATTACACTGAATTCACATCAGGATAGCATCTCAGCTTTGTTTTTGTCAGAAGCGTTGATTGATGTTGAAAGCGTTTGTGGAGCTGTGTCTGTGTACTTCACTAACTTCCAACTTCAGTAATTTCTGTGGGAGAAAAAACATGGTCAAATACAGGCTTTTTTTTAAAGAAACACTATGTAACTTTTTACCCCCAAAATGCACATGAAAATAGTATTACATTTTGATGGAGACTAGGGGTGTAAGAAAAAATGTGCAATTTTCTTTGTGCAATTTTCTTTGAATAAAAAATAAATAAATAAAAAATAAAAAGATATATATTTTTTTAACACTTTATGGGTTCTGCAATAGTGTTTTACAACCCACCCCGCAACCATTAAAAAGACATGCTAAAGGTGTTTTGAAACAGCTATAGATTACATCGCCCTGAAAACTGGCAACATTATAAGCTTATGAACCATTAAAACCAGCATGGTCATAACAAGATAGGATTATGATCATGCTCCAACTATTTCTGTCATCTGGTCCCAAACATTAGCCGCTTGACCTTCTTTTCTTTTAATTATGTAAATTCCCAACCTTCATGTCTCCCACACCTCGTCTTTCACCTTTATATTTCACCGTTTTGTTGTTGTGGCTGGCAGCAGGAGCTGCTTGGTGCTTTCCTGACGTGAGGCCAAAGGTTAGAGGACATCACGCAGGTTACGTCGCTATGTAGGCCTACGTATTGTAACCTTATCAAAGAACCTAATAAAATATAAAAAATATATCCCCAAATATTTATATAGGCTATAAGAAACTGCACACAACATACATGTTTTTTTTAATGTTTTTAATTAAATGACCTGCCCCAACCCTCTCTGCAAAGGGCCAATTTCTTAAAACTAGGAAATTGAAAGGATTTTATAAAAGGTTATGAGGTAAAACATTAGTCTTTCAATAATTATACAGCCTGAAAAGTTACATGGTGTTTCTTTAACTCTGTGAGAGGCAGCTTAGTTTGAAAATGTATTGGATCCTTTTATTTTATACCAATTGTTTGTGAAGCATCGCCAAGCTGCTACTGGTATACTTCAGAGATGTGTCGCTGCGTTACAGAAATCACACAGCTCACCAAACGCAACACTCATGGGTTCAGTGTAAACCTGGTAAGTTAGTGAGGTCATTTACTTAACTATGCTTAATCATTTCTCTCATAGTTTCAAAGCAACCTCGAGCCCGACCTGGAAGTCGTGGTGTGCTCTGGCTACGGCAAAAACGGGGCATTATCTGTGCTCCAGGTATGTCTTTTGGTCATTTGGTCTCGCTGTATGATCTTTATGTATCGTAAATGCACTGTCCCTAAAACCTGTGGTCGTGAGGGCCGTCTGCCACAGGTCGATCGACAGCTGCTACAGTGAACAGTCTGGGTTTACCAGGGTTGCCTCAGAGGTCGACGGAGTAGCCTATAAACAACTCAGGCACAGACCATGAGCCACTGCATGTGTATCAGTGAAGTGTAACTATGCACAAGTATGACTCTTTTATTACATTCTCAGAGAAGCATCCGTCCTCAAGTAGTCACCACCTTTGAGTTGCCGGGCTGCCACGACATGTGGACCGTCATCTCAAGCGAAGATAAAAAGGTACGCTATTTTTTTCTTACAATTTTGCCTTTTCCCTTTGCATCTTCAATCTAATGTCTAATGTGGTTTGGTTTTGCTAACAGACTGTCAAACCGGATGATTCAGAGGACAGTGTGGAGACAGAGGCTGGTGAGGAGGAAGAAGAGGGAGAAAAAGAAGATAAAGACAAAGACGAGAAGAAAGAGAGTGAAGAGAAACCTGAGCCCCCCCTTGAGGATGATTTAAAAAAGCACGGTTTTCTCATCCTCAGCAGAGAGGACTCCACAATGGTACAGTATATCACTAGTGTCTGAATTATGTTTGAGAGCTTTCACAACTTCCAAGAATTTGATTTGAAGTGCTCTTTTGGAAGGAAACAGAAAACCTAAGGCACTTTCTTAAAGATGAATACAATTTTTATTTTATTTGAATGGCTATGATAGGCCTAACAAACAATTAATATGCCCCAAAGACATTGTTTCAAGGAGCATGAAATGTAAACCATTCTACAAGCATTGTCATCCAAAAGAATGGCCCAGCAACAAAAATAGCCAGTATTTCTCATTCATTTATATGTATGCACACCAGTGAAAACCAGCATTTTACCTTTATGTAGGATTTGCTGCTTTACCAAAACATATGCTAATCTCAGCATCTCATAGGAACATCTCAGCTTAACTGCCTTTGATGAGGAACCGCAGGTCCTAAAATTATCAGTGTATCTCCTAGTCCCTCATGTGGTGACTTTAGCCTAGTCTAGCATAACATAGTCTTTAGCATCCAGTGACTTGTGAGCCTTTATCTGGTGTAGCCTAAACGCTTCACTCAATAGAGCAGCAAACCATCAAGCCTAATGTTCTCTACCCACTCACTGACAGCGCACATGTAATCAATCTGCAGGTTTTGGTGGCTAATGCATTTTGTCTATTAAAAATGTATTGTTGTATGCTTTAGTTCAGTTGCAGATATGCTCAAACAGCTTTACTAAACTATGGAAGTGTGTTCTTTTTGTTGCAGATTCTACAGACGGGCCAGGAGATCATGGAGTTGGACACCAGTGGTTTTGCAACACAGGGACCCACTGTGTTTGCCGGAAACATTGGTGACAACAAATATATCATACAGGTCTCACCCATGGGCATCAGGCTACTGGAGGGAGGTAAAAAAAAAAACTATAAAAAGTCTTTATATTTTGTTAATTTTGTGTGAGAAGTGGAAAACCCATCATAAATTTGGTGACATGCTCTCCTTTCAGTGACTCAGCTGCACTTTATACCCGTCGACCTGGGGTCTCCCATAGTGCACTGCTCTGTGGCCGATCCTTACATGGTTATCATGACTGCGGAGGGAGTGGTCACCATGTTTGCGCTCAAGATCGACTCGTACATGGGGAAAACTCATCGGCTGGCCCTGCAGAAACCACATCTCCCCTCTGTAAGTCAACCGCTCAGATTCCACAGAAATACCCAAATACAAAAGATCTGTTGTGTTGTGTTGACTGCCATTTTCTTCACAGCAATCTCGAGTAAAAACACTATGCGCATACCGAGACGTAAGTGGGATGTTCACCACCGAGACCAAAGTAAGCTGCTCTGTCAAAGAGGACATGATCACCAGGAGTCAGTCTGAAACTGAAACCTTCATTCAGGACATGAGGTCAGAACATCTCCTCACATGGTACTTTAATAAAGACCAGTTTAATGGACTTGTGGTAAATGTGGATCTTGCAGTAACACTGTGGATGACGAGGAGGAGATGCTGTATGGAGACTCAAGTGCAACTAGCGCGTCTGGGAAAGACGACATGGGCCGCATTACAGGAGTCCGCACCTTCTGGGAGTGAGGAGGCCACAGTGAAGGCAGAGCCCACCCACTGGTGCATGATCGTCAGGGAGAACGGTGTCATGGAGGTACACACTCTACACTGAGAATCCCACAATTTTCTTTTTAATTTACAAATAGCTAGGGTGGGTTAGCTATTGATGATGATATATGGTGACAATACACAAAACATATGCAACAAATGTATTCAGAAAGATTAAAAGAATAGTTTGTATTTTTCCTTCCTTGACACCATGGGGCACCCAGCATTTTTTTATATTAATGGGGGAAACTGGAGTAACATGCTGAAATCCACCCAAGCACTGCGAGAACATGCAAACTCCACACAGGAAGGCCTTGACGGGCCGTTCTCAGTAGGATTCTTCCACCGCCATTGATTCAAAGTTGACAAGCGGTGTAGACAAACCAGCCAATAGTAGCAGGCCTTATTCAAGTGGGAGCCAGGCCAAAGCTTTCTGTGTGTAGCTCGCAGCCAATCAAATCCCAGAATGAATTCAATCTCAGTGAATGTTTATTGAAATACCAGTTAAAACCTAATGTTGGGTTTTACCTACTGAAGGGGATAAAGCGTGGGGCTATGTTTGTTTACCAGCATTTCTTGTTAAATCCTGCATTTTAAAATGTAAAATGAATTGAACTACTGTGTGTACATAATCAATGTGTAATCATATTTTGATAGTAATGATAGTAATACACAGTTATATTCAAACAATCATTGTATTTGAACAGATATACCAGCTCCCAGACTGGCGCCTGGTTTTCCTAGTGAAAAACTTTCCCGTTGGTCAAAGAGTGCTTGTTGACAGCTCTTCTGGACAATCGGCAACACAAGGGGATGCCAAGAAAGAGGAACTGACTCGTCAAGGAGAGATCCCATTGGTCAAAGAAGTTTCTTTGGTGTCACTTGGCAACAATCGCACCAGGCCATATTTACTGGTGAGCTTTTTTTTTTTTTTTTTTTTGAATGGCTTGTCATACTTGCTGTTCTTGACTGAAGTAAATATTTCTTATTTTCCAGGTCCATGTAGAGCAGGAGCTTCTGATTTATGAAGCGTTCCCTTATGACCAACAGCAGCCTCAGAACAACCTCAAAGTGCGCTTCAAAAAGGTAACAGCTCAGCCACACGTACAGCACAGATTACCTGGGTCAGATCACCTCGGAATAAGACTGAAATCCCTCTGCACAGGTGCCCCACAACATTAACTTCAGAGAGAAGAAATCAAAGCTGAGGAAAGACAAGAAGGCGGAGAGCGGTGCCCTTGAGGACACCTCTGCTGCAAAAAGCCGGAACGCTCGCTTCAGATACTTTGAGGACATCTCAGGATACTCAGGCGTAAGTGAGGCTGATGAGTGTCCTGACTGAATATCACATAAATATGGTTTTGTTCACGTTTACTTGTGGTTGTAGGTGTTTATTTGTGGCCCGTCTCCTCACTGGATGCTGGTCACCTCCCGTGGGGCACTGAGGCTTCACCCTATGACCATAGACGGCCCCATCGAGTCTTTCTCTCCATTTCATAACATCAACTGCCCCAAAGGTTTCCTCTATTTCAACAAACAGGTATTTCTGCCCATTTATTTAATTGTATGTATCTGTTGAACAAATGGAATGGATGTTTTCAATAGAGAGGTAACACTTTGTATTTGTATATCTTTTGGAAAAAATATACATGTTAAACTCCATAGAACCAAGTTAAGGTTCAGCTGCTTACCGTTCATGTTACTATATGTGCCCAGAGAGACAAACTGAGCTCTGCTGGTGGAGAAGAACAACAACACTGTTTGTTTTTTTGACCAGATTTTAGTTGGATGTGAACAGGTTTTAGATGGATTTGAACAAGTTTTAGTTGGAATTGAACAGGGTTTATATGGATTTGAACAAGTTTTAGATGGACTTGAACATGTTTCAGATGGATTTGAACAGGTTACGTTGTTCTTTTTAGACCTTTTACTTCACTCGAGCTAAACTCATTAAAACAGCTTATTCATTAATTTTCTACCGCTTAGTCCCGTTAGGGGTCGCGGGTGACTGGAGCCTATCCCAGCAGCTTTAGGCCTTAGGAGGGTAACACCCTGGAGAGTGGCCAGTTAGTCGCAGGCCTGACTAAAACAGCTTATTTTATCTTTAAAAAGTGGCATTTACCTGCAGTGACCTGTCAATCAAAATGCATTTCATTTAAACAACAGCAGATGTTATTCAGATTTTGCTTTACAATATGTTAATGGTTTCATACAGTCTTACTTGATAGTACCTGTGAATTTGTCTTGAAAATATCTAAATGTTGTTTATTTGTTTGGCCACACAGGGAGAGCTGAGGATCAGTGTACTCCCCACGTATTTGTCTTACGACGCTCCTTGGCCGGTGAGAAAAATCCCACTGAGGTGCACTGTTCACTACGTCTCCTACCACGTTGAATCCAAGGCAAGTCTCTTTGAATGCAAAGTGACACTGTGACACTAATTCCTGCCGTTTCCCTTTGCACATACACCATGCAAATACAAATTAAAAGCGCATCGATCGACTGCTTGAACACTTTGACATGAAAGCTTTTAAATGTGGCCTTCAAGTTTTCTTTCTGCAAGAGGAAAAGAAAAATCAATGATGGGATTAGCCTTTGAAGTTTATTTTCTTTTGCCCTTTCCTCAGGTGTATGCAGTGTGCACCAGTGTGAAGGAGCTCTGCACTCGCATCCCAAGAATGACTGGAGAGGAGAAGGAGTTTGAAACCATCGAGCGGGGTCAGTCCCGAACACCACACACATACAGGATACACACTCTAACATACTTTATTTGGTGCTAATATGGTTTGTTCCACTTCAGACGAGCGTTACATCAATACTCTGCAGGAGAAGTTTTCCATTCAGCTCATCTCTCCAGTCAGCTGGGAGACCATCCCCAATACAAGGTACTGGCTCCAAAACCACTGTGGACAGGGAATTCTGTTAGAACTCTAAGGACTGTAAGGCAGCATTTCCAGTAATAACATTTGGAACACTTTGGGGAAAAAAAATACTAAAATCAGTAGTAACACATGAATCCCTATTTCTAGCTTGTCGCAGGCCACTTTTCTCATTTTCCTCTGTGGTTGGCTGTCCTCCTGGGGCAGCAGTGGGTTTAATTGAAAAGTTGTGGACAATTAGTTCAGTCCCATCTGGCTGTTCTGGATCATTTTACTGTGGAACTGCTGAAAATGTCAGCCCATTTATCCAAGTCTCTGCTCATTTATTCTCATATGTAGCGTCATTACTGTGTGTGTCTGACCTAACACTTATATTATTACTATTAACCTGCAGCTACATTTTACAGCTAATGAACCGCAGTTTGAATAATTACTCACTTTTTTTTCTGGAATAAGGATCGACCTGGAGGAGTGGGAACATGTGACCTGCATGAAAACAGTGGCTTTGAGGAGTCAGGAGACGGTCTCGGGGCTGAAGGGCTACATCGCAGCAGGGACTTGTCTGATGCAAGGGGAGGAGGTCACCTGTAGGGGCCGGGTGAGCGGAATATCAAAAGAATCCTCTGCTTGCTAATGTCATCTGTCTTTAACATTCATCCTTGTGGAATTATCCTGCCCCATCTTCATTCAGTCTTTTCAAAACCACCTTCATGAAAACTTATTTGTCTCTGCGCTGAGCAAGAGGCTTACAAAACACACATTTTTTCTAGATTAGTCCTTTTTTTGTTGTTGACTTATTTTTTGAACTTTAAGGAAAAAGTGATGTATTCATTGTATGAAATTATTTTTTAAACTGTAGCTAGAAAATGCACTTCACAGTGATGCACAGTCAATGATTCCAAAAACACAAAGTTATGCTGCTGGTGCATCCAGTAACTATAGTAACCCTATAGTTACCTACCCTAAGTATTTTTTTATTTTTTACTTCACTTACTAACAAACGTAATACTCAACCTCTCTCCCTCGACCAAATAAAGAACGTAAGAGATTGTTACTGTCTAATGTGCATTCCCAAACAACCACACATAAGACACATTAACTTTAGTGAGCATTGTTCTTTTTTTTTTCTTATTTCTAACAATGTCCACGTCCTGTGTTCAGATTGTGATCTTGGATGTGATTGAAGTGGTCCCAGAACCAGGGCAGCCTCTGACCAAAAACAAGTTCAAAGTCCTGTATGAGAAGGAACAGAAAGGACCGGTGACGGCTCTGTGCCACTGCCACGGATACCTGGTCTCCGCCATCGGACAGAAGGTGCCTGAAAAACACAGCTGCTGAGCCTATCTTGAGGAGCGAGGCTTGAGAAAGAAAAATAAAAAGTAACACAGTGTTTTTTTTCCCCACAGATCTTCCTTTGGGTGCTGAAGGACAACGACCTGACGGGCATGGCCTTCATCGACACCCAGCTCTACATACACCAAATGTACAGCATTAAGAATTTCATTCTGGCTGCCGACCTGATGAAAAGCATCTCTCTGCTCCGTTACCAGGAGGAGAGCAAGACGCTCTCACTCGTCAGCAGGGTGAGGAAGGCAGCGGATATTAGATTGAGAACTTCACATCAAAAAGCCATCTCTCTGAAAGACACATTTTTAGTTGTTTATGATGATAGCAGAGCTGTATGACTGATAACATACATTTGATTGGTAGCTTTGGAAGACACTAGAAACAGTATGGTTTAGTCGTGCCTCCCCTCACAGTATTTATCCTTATCTTTAAAGCCTATTAATATATCTTAAAATAAAGGAAGTTCAACACTAAAACTTTAAAAAGAAAAGTTTAACACTAATATACTACATACAGTACATTACAAAATGACAAGAATAGTACAAGAATGATGGTACACAAGATAAGTGCCTACCTCTTTTATATTGGAGGTAAAGCGTATCCAGTTGTTGAGGCCCTGTGTCCATCCTGCAGGCTGCTGTACTCAGTGTTTATTGATTCAATATTGATGGTCTCCTCTGTGGGCCCTGTGGACTTAGTTGAGTTAATCTCATGGAAAGCATCAGTCCTAGCAGCTGTTTTCACTGTTTTTTGTTCTTTGTTTTGGGAACAGGATGCAAAACCTCTGGAGGTTTATAGCGTTGACTTTATGGTGGACAACAACCAGCTTGGATTCTTGGGTAATGTTTCTAATGCCCACAGGAGGAACTTAACGTCATATGACTAGTCATATTCTGTGCCTCTTTATTGATTTTTTTTTTTTTTTGTTTTTCTTCCACCTTCTAGTTTCAGATCGTGACCAGAACCTCTTTGTATACATGTATTTACCTGAAGGTAAGTTGTAAAGTATTGACATCTACTGTATCATTCACAGTATCTTTAGTACAATTGATGATCAATGTGTGACTTGTGGATACAGCAAAAGAGAGCTTTGGAGGAATGCGCCTCCTCAGACGGGCAGACTTCAATGCTGGGGCCAATATCAATGCTTTCTGGAGGATGCCTTGTAGAGGAGCTCTGGACTCTGCCAGCAAAAAATCTCTGACCTGGGACAACAAACACATCACATGGTTTGGTATGTCAAATAGATAAATTTATTTTGTTATCTAAGCTGAAAAGTTGTTTCTGTCGAACTGTCTCAACTCTCCCACCTATCCCAACAGCAGCATAATAACCTTTCCTGCTTTTGAAAAAAAGGTTGAAGTAAAAGCCTTAACGACTCTCACATCAGGAGTCACACTGTCCTTTCAGAGCCAACAACCATGAGACCAGAACAGCCTGGTCCATCAGGTTTGGTTTCAGGGGAAACTCCCCCCTCCAGAGATATAAGCTCAGCTCTCTTACCAGTTGATCTCAGAATTGATAAAGTCTCTTGGAATTAGAGACGAAACGTCTTCATCTTGTAAACCGAGTCCAGATGCTTTTACTTTAACCTTTTTTTCAAGATGTCCTGGATGACTGAGAACCTTCACAGACTTTCCTGCTTTTTTTTTTTACAAAAAAAAAGTGGATCAGTTCTTTACCACAAAATGCAATTTTATTCCATCAGACTGAAGTTTTGAAGATATACTGTATGTCTTTGTATGTTTTTCTTTTTTGCGCTGTTTAAAAAGTGTTCTATCAGTAGCTATCACTTGTTCACATCAGTGTAGACCAATGGAAGAATCCCAAATTCAGGAGCAAGCATATGATTGGCCAAACACCCAGTATGTGGTGATTATTCATATGTGTTAAAATCCATGATATAAAAAGATCTTTCCTATTACAATAAGCTATTAGTTGATTCAACTTTTTCTTTTAAATGCAAGAGAAAAATGTAAGTGAACTTGTTTATTTGTCCCTACAGCCACATTAGACGGAGGAATGGGCTTGCTCCTCCCCATGCAGGAGAAGACGTACCGGCGCCTGCTCATGTTGCAGAATGCCCTCACGATCATGCTGCCTCATCATGCGGGCTTAAACCCAAAGGCCTTCAGGTCAGTGCTCAGACCCAACATTTGTTTCAGTAGCTTGTCTGCCTGCAGTAACCCATTTAATGTATATTTTCTTTAGAATGCTGCACAGCGACAGGCGGAGCCTGCAAAACGCTGTGCGCAACATTCTGGATGGCGAGCTCCTCGCCAAATACTTGTACCTGAGTACAATGGAGCGCAGTGAGCTGGCCAAGAAGATTGGTACCACTCAGGACATAGTGAGTAAACCCACCGTCACATGATAAATAGGGATTTGACTTATTCTTACTTGTGCCCGTTTTCTCCTTAGATCTTAGACGACCTTCTGGAGATTGACAGAGTTACAGCTCATTTCTGAGCGTCACATTCCTGTGTCTTCACCAGTGTAGGCTCTTTTTTATTGAACAGATTTTTGTTATGGCCTTTTGTGAAGCGTAGTTTCTTACATTGTTAAGACTAAAAGAGGAACATGTTTCTGTATTTTGTATAAAACATCAGTAAAAGAAATCCCACAAATCTGTTGGCTGTGTTTGGTACATTTGTTTATCAATAATTAAACAGAAATTACACAAAAAAGGTAGGCTTCAAATAAGTGTTATAATGTATAACATTGTGCTTAAATTGCACTTGGTAACTTTTACAATATTCTCAGGTGTAGTCTTTATAAAAGCATGTCCTTTTTGTTCCTTTGAAAATTAGTCTTGGATATTACCCCTATAACTGCTGGATTTACTTCACCAGGATACATTTACAAACCATTTGTCAGTATAAAAATAATGCTATATAGGATTTCTTAAAATTCTTCCTCTTGGTTACTGGGTCCTATTTAAATATGACTCTTTTTTTCACCAACTCAAGTCCTTTCAGTCTGTAGCATTTGTATAGTCAATTCAAACATTTTACCCTCATACAAAGGCACGTGTACAAAAAACTCACACTTTTCCTCTAAAAGCCCTAAAATGGCTGCCATACAAAGTGCCTGCATACAAATATAACCATATAAAACATTTTTAGTTTAGTAATAGTTAAGAAATCTCTAACTCAAAACCACCCTTTTCCACCACAAACTAATTGCAAATGAGTTGCAAATACCATGTAATGTCAACAATACAAAAAATAAGTGGGACAGATTAAAAAAACAAAAAACATAATTTTAGAGGCATGAGACCAAGATGCATTCCCAATACAATAACTATTTTTTTTTTTCATGTCACAGGATAGAATAAAATATATTTTTTGGTTTTCAATGCTATTTTTCATTACAGATTTGTGTGTTTTGATTCACCAACCATACACCCACAGAACACACCAAAACAGTTTTATCTGAAATGATTTATTTCACTGGGCTGCAGTCACTTATTTAAGATGATCATTATAAAAGGGACATGCTTCCTACAATGCTTCCCTGTAAACATGGAAGAATGTACCATGTTTATTAATGTGTTTATTATTTAACCTCTGACAGGTTTAAAGAGGAATCAACAGCTGTGCACTTTTTGTATTGCAGTGGTAGCAGGCTGAATATTAATGCCAGTGATAATGTTAAGCTTTTGCAGTTTTGACAATAAAAAAATTTTATTTCATTGATTAATGCACATGTTGGTGAAATATTACCACCCTTGCATTAGAAATATCTAAATGAGAGCAAAAAATACATTTGAAAAGTGGTAAAATGGCTCCAGGGAGGGCCTAAGGGTTAAGACAGTTAATTATTTTCATGTAAATCATATTATGATCTTGGAAAACATTGAGTTTCTAGCAACTTGCGTTGGCTTCTTCACAGTCCTTCAGTTAGGTCCTAGCTCACAGGTTTAGAACAGCAAAGGCTTTGGATTTGGTCTGGTTCTTGAAAGTAGCACCATAAGTTAGCAGTGTGAAGCTGCTTCCGTTGCATTATATTGTGCCTGTTCCTTGCAAGTGGAGCGGTGTACTATCTCAGGTAATCATACATCTCCTTGTCCAGGGATATTAAACCAAAGTACGAGAGCAGGTTAAGGAATGAACGGGTCAGTATTACCATTGCCATCTCTGACCTGCAAAAGAATCACTCAGTTTGATCACACTGTCATAGAACTAGATTATTATTAACAACAATACTGACAGCTCACCTCAGAGCCACTTCAAAGTTAAAACTCTCCCACATTGTCCAAGCCCAGCTAAGGAGCCAAAACCTGGGTAGTATCCCGGTCTTCTCTCCCTGGATCTTCCCCCAGCCCCGCACCGCACTGGAACCAAACACAAGACAGCAAAATATACCATTTAATATAATAATGAAACACATTACAACCTATAGTTAATACCAAAGTAGTAGAGTATGGTATAAAATTATAAATACATAACCCTGCCTGCTGTCTTAATACTTTTAAACAAATAGAATATCAACAACTAAATAATTGTTAAGAGTTGGTGGTGTTCTTTTATGAAAAATGTACTGGTCAATATTGAAACAAGCGTTAGAGAATGGGTTAGATAAGTGTAGCTAGCTGGGCTGTAGACTATTTGACCTTTTTTCTTTATTTTACTAAAAAGATAGCTATTGCTTTCAAATACTGAATGAATAGTTCTTTTTCATCCCTCCTGACCGCCAGTGTCCTGAGGGGCAGTGCATTAAGCACTGAATGATTATCTTTGCGCATGCGCAGGTCAAGAATCTAATATCAACAAAGTCACTCTGTGACCCGCGTGAGGCTATATAGTCATGTGATACCGGAAGCACAATCCCTTTTTGTCATCCCGTCATCACTGTCTTGTAGGGCTTGTTTGCCCCCTCCAGCCTGAGGATGCCCATGATCTCATGAGGTCACAAGGGAGTTTGTTGATATTAGATTCTCAACCTGGATCAAAATGCCATAATCCTTTCTGCAAAAATGTGTTCATAAAGAAACATGTATGTGCTTCTCCTCCAGAAGTGCCTATTTTTCAGGATAGGCAAATAGTTATTTTGATGCCATTCTACACTATTGAGAACATTTTCTTGATTTTGGACTACAATATTTTACACAATGCACGTTTAACCAAAAAACAAACCTCTTGGCCATGACAAAGTAGCGGTCTACCGGCGCCCCTAGTCTGATGTTGATGCTTCGGACAGTGTTGATGTTACGGAAGACGAGCAGCATGGGTCGGGGCATGGCCTTCAAAACCTGCATGATGTTCTCAAAGCGCTTGATTGCCATCTCCTGCATGTACGCCGTTTCTTCTCTGCTCAGAATGTTGGACAATCCCAGCTTGTGCATGTCGATTGGCCGCTGCAGCAGCATCTCACAGAAGAGGAAGTACTCTGTGAAGGAAATTAAACTGTTATCTAAAGTAAGAGAAGTCATATTTGCATTAAGACCAAATTTTCTTACGTTCAACCCCAAGAGCATTTGAGTACTTCTCCATTGCTGCCTTATCCCGCAGAACTATGGACCTCCATAGTTTACAAAGGGACTCTCTGTCTCTATTTCAAAGTGTCAGTGTTAGTGCAAAAGCAGTATGTTTTCAGAGGCTTCTAATCTCGAAGGTCCTTACCCCTGACTGAGGTATTCATACAAGCCGTGGTCTAGCAGCACCAGCTCTGCTTTGTTATCAGGACCTCGCCTCACTAAAACTGCAAGAGTAAAAGTTCAAGTTAATCAATACACTGCCATGGGAATAGGAGCTGAAAGACAAACCCACGGATTAGATGGAAGAACACACCGTTTCCAGGGTGAGGGTCAGCGTGGATAAAACCAGTGTAGAATATCTGCTCAGCGAATGTCCGAATCAATTTGTCAGCAGTCTGAAAAACAAATAATCACTTCAGAGTAATTATGAGACTACACTGACTCACAACATGACCAAAACAAGGCACTCACATCTTTCAGACTTAGACCGTTTCTCTTAATTTCTTCCACGTTGTTAATTTTGCAACCGTCGCAAAACTCTGCGGTGAGGACTCGCTTTTATGTAAAGAGAAGAAAGCTTCAGTAAAGTAAATGCGCAGTTACTTTCTCACTAAAATTACAAGCTCACCTTACTAGTTTGTTGCCAGAACACTTTAGGTACAACAACAAATTTGAAGTGTTTGAGCTCTTCTGCACACCTCTCAGAATTTCTGGCCTCATTCTCGAAGTCCAGCTCTTGAGCTAAAGTGCCTTTCAGGTCCTGGAACATCAATACAAGCCTCGGTTTATTTCCATGAAAAACATAAAACTACTGTAACATGTTTACAAGTGCGTCCAAGCCTGACCTTAAGAACCCATCGAAAGCCAAAGCTGGGGTGCATGAACTGAATAATATCCAGGAGAATTTCTAATGTTCTGATGTCACCATCAAAGCGGTCCCTGAGGTCTATGTATTGAACCTGTGGGAAAAACAAACAACACTGCAACTGTTCAAAAGCTTATTCATCCAATGCTCAGATTTACAGAGGGCACATGAATGCATCAGTCATTTGGCCAGAGCAGAGTTTCCGGGGCATGGACTGCTTAACTGAAAGTTGCTTTTTTCTTTTTCCCTCTTCTTGAACCATTATACCCATTTCTTACAGCAACAACATTTCACAAAAATACCCTGCCCCATAGTGTGGTTACTACGGTAACAATAAAACCTTATTATAAAAGCATTATGTCTTTACATTGTCCCACTAAATTTCCTAATGACATTGTTGGCACAATATTAAGGTTAATGCATGACAATTGTTATTATGATTCAAAACTATCATCCGATTTCCACTCTTACCCACCACAATTACAGTGCTTGACTTTTGGAGATCATTAAAAATTAATCCGTATTGAGCAAAACAGTCAAAATAGAGAAGTAAACTTGACTTTATCATTGCCAGTTCTAGAAAATGATAACCGTTTGTTAAACCAGTTGTTTGTCTAAACTACAGACAAGTTAAAATCTTCATTCCCAAAATTGTAAATAGCTAAATTATTAATTTGTTCACTTTCTACCACTTTAGCATAAGTAAAGTATCCCATATCCTACGAATTATAGCTTGCCACTTTACAAGTCAAGTCGCCCAAAAAAGTCTAGTCATCTTTAGTTGAACTGCAAGTCCGAGTCAGCAAAGAAAGGTCCAAGTCGAGTCTAAATCAGTTTGAATCGAGTCCAAGTCTGAGTCAAGTCACCAAAGTTATTTTCAAATCTGAACAGTGGGAACAAAATTACACATGGAGAAGGATTTTTTCTTTTTCCAACAGCACAAACATGTTTTAATCTTATTGCCATTTCCTGGCAATGAACAATGTGATTTTTAACAACTAATGCAATTAATCTAATATTCAATCCAACTAACTAAAACTATTTTAACAGTATAATTCCTCAGGTTTTAATAACAGCTATTGCATTGACCCTAATTATACCCCTCTTTTTGTAAGGTTTCAAACTGGTGGGTATTTCTGAAAACATGACATATTTTGTAAAATTTAAGTACGAATGTACAAACATCTAAGTACAAATGTAACCACCAACCCCAAACACATGCACTTTCACCAGCACTCTTCTGTAAATATCACAATTTTGTAGTCCAAATTCTATAAATGACATGACAGAAATCAACAGTACTGATGTCATATTCACCTTGACAGCCACAGGAGTCCCATCAGACAACTCTGCTTTGTGAACCTGGGCCAGACTGGCTGCAGCTATGGGCTCGTAATCAAATGTTTTAAAAAGCTGTTGTGGGGTTTTGTGAAAGTCTTCCTGGAAGAGTGTGTCCACCTGTTGCAAAGAGAAAAACAACAGTCCTCACTATTTCACCCTGTCCTTTCTGGACTTGTTTTGCAGTGTGGTTCTGACCTCTTTGTACTTCCTGTTCAAGGCCTTGTCTTCCAGGATTTGCAAAGTGTGGATGTACTCGGGGGGCAGGAGGTGGTTGAATGCACACAAACCTTGGCCCAGTTTGATGTATATTCCCCCGTTCCTTGTAGCGCCATCGACCATGCACTCTGCCGCCCTCCGGTGGCACGCTGACATCTTGGAAAGGTAGGCTGGGCTGCGCTGGCAGGCGAGGTCAGGGGGGCAAATGAAGTACTATTTACAATTACATATCCAACCAGGTTCAGTTAATTATCTCTGTTTGTTCATCCAAGTGTGCTGACAGTAGTATTTCTGAGCTAACGTTGAGTTGGGGTCACTCTTTGACACACTTTATAGGATTGTTCGAAAGGGAGAATATGGTTGAATAGAGTGTAACCTGCTTTAGTACTTACCTCGTCCAGACCACGAAGAACTGCATGAGTGGTCCACCAGTAATCCACAGAGATTAAGATTCCGACAGAGAGTGATCTGAGGACACACACACAGAGTAACACTGACACATTGTGTACCAAATAATGTTCCACCTAATGTATGATCTCCGTTATCTGTGTGTACAAAGGTCTATTCATTCCAACTAGGGTTTTTTTTTTTTTTTTTACAATGTATTTTTATTCTTTAGGTTTTGACAGCAGCAATTTCAGTGTCTTGGAATGTTTTGCACATAGAGCATCGACAAAAGATTTTGAAACTATGTACTTCCTATTTACCCTGTTTGTCATCAGTCACAATCTTCTTAAAATCCCAGCCTCAAAACAACTATTAATGTTAATAATTCTTGCAACTTCTGAACCATTTTGGTGAGTCTGGGGCAAGAGTATAAACTGAGTAGGGATGGAAGAAAATAGTTTTACAATATTAATGTGACACGACATTCAGACGCGTTCAGTCAATCAGTCCATTCCTCGAGCGCTATATATAGAGTAGTTAACTTTACACTTTAATATATTCCCAAGGAACTTCTACTATTATTCACTTAAGTAGGAGTAGGTCTAAAGTCCAATTATCTTGTATCTGAGTCTACGTCAAAAATGCTGACAATGCTGATGCAACGCCTTGACTGTAATGCCATAATAAACTGGTATAAATTCTTATTTGTGTTTTAGCTCACCTTAGTGCCCCAAATAGCACATAAACACAGAACTTTCATAATCTTTTTTTGGCTTTGTGTATAAAAACACAACCTGTGATGTCCCTACTAATGTACACATCACAATTACGCCCTTTGTCTGAGCCACCAACCTGAAGAAACGTCCAAATCCTTCAACCACAATCCTCATCTTCCTCCTCTCTTTGGGTCCTGACAAGACGTACTGGACACCCACCGCCATGGGAACTCCAACCGAGAGCCCGAGCAGCGTCTTCCATAATAGTCCTCGGCCTTTCCTTTCCCTGAAGCAGATAAATAAATACAATTTTAAGAGTCTTGAGTTTCATGAAAGCAGCCGATTTGTGTAGTTAGTTACCTGATTAAACTGAAGGATCTGCTGATTTGGTAGGATGAGCCCGAACGAGGACATCTATAGAGCAGTGCCTTATGATGTAGACACAGCCTTAACTGAAATAGAAAGAAAAGAGAAGGACTTGGTAATATGGACAAAATATATATATTTTGATATATTAATTCATATCTCAATATAGGATATACATCTCAATATTCTTTCCAGAGAGTAAACGCTTTTATTTTCAAGGACTTTCATTTAGATTTAACCAAGATTAAAAATAGGGTTGTTTAATATTTTTTTTAGTATTGTTTGTTTTTTTAATCTGAAATTGTAGATTATACATATCTTTAAGACTTTTATTCGTAGCCTATATATTGATGGGAAAAACTCAGGAAGATGGTAATGAGCATCATATCAATAACTATTATTTATCATTTAATCAAAAATATTTAGAATACTGTCAGATGGCTCTAAATATCAGTGCATCTCTCAGACACTGCTCAAAAATGTCTACTAGTGGAACTAGTACGCAGCAAAAAGCTCACTAGTGACACAGTGGATGAAAGATTTCTTCCACTAGTTAAGTAGTTAACGCTAAAAGCAGTGACTAGTAAAACAATTTTCTAGTACTACTAGTGGACCCAAAACTGTTGATCTAGTATACAAGTGTCACTAGTAGTAGTACTAGTGAGCTAAACTGTTTTACTAATCACCCTTTTTTAAGTTAAGTGGAACAAATCTTTCATCCACAAGTGTCACTAGTGAACCTTTTGATGCACACTAGTTCCACATTTTTGCCTGTTGTCACAAAATAACAAAATAACTTACACGTTGACATAATGAAAGTTTGGCATCCACCAGTACTACTAGTAGGCATTTTGTTCGTACTAGTAGAGGTATGGCATTTTACACGTTCACTAGTTGGCTTTCTGTGGTACAACTAGTACGACTAGTAAACATTCTGTGTAACAAGTGGCTTTTGTATGTCATCTGGTCAACAAGTAAGCATTTTGCTGTCCACTAGTACTACTAGTAACAATTTTAGTCTCAAGTATTTTGCCGTTACTAGTAAAAAAATAACCGCTTTTAAATTATATTAGTAGTACCAGTACTAGTAGTGGACTGTAAGAAGGTGGGACCGGGATTCTTATTGGCCAGTGCAGAAATGACAAAGTGAAGAACCAATTGTAAGGCTCAATTTATGCTCCTGTCCCACCTCCTACTCAGAATATAGTGTCACTAGTGGCACATATCTGACCTTACTAGAGCTTCCTGTACACCAAAACTGTGTTTACTAGTGGCACTAGGGACCTCACTAGTAGAAAAAACAGTGTTACTAGTAGACACTTGGGTGTCACTAGTCACACTAGTAACCATTTTGGACCTCACTAGTTGTACATGTAGACAAACTTTGTCTTACTAGTAGGGATGTAACGATATTGACGATAATGCGCTATCGCGGTGGTAAACGTGTCTCGATATCGTCGTGGTTGGGTTACAATATTAAAAGGACAGGTGTCCGTCAAAAAGCAAGAGGAATAAACACAGTCCCGCGGAACAAATCATTGTTAACTACATAGACCGTGATCCTTTGCGCCGCGTCGTTACAACAACCGTTGTTAAGCCAATAGGATTGCACGCTGCACGCTGTCTACACAAGCTCACAGCAAACCAGCATGGCCGACAGCGATACTTGTAAGGATGAAAACAACAAAATCGAAGTTGAGATTGAGCCAGCCCCTGCAGCTTTTAAATCAGATGTCTGGAAACATTTTGGTTTCACTGTGTCAAAAAACGCAAAAGGAGAGAAGGTGGTGGACAGACAATGAACTATGTGCAAGCACTGCCACAGTAAACTGCGATACAACACAGGAAACACAAGCAACATGCGAAGTCATCTGACGACCAATCATCCCGAAAAGTTTGCAGATTCTCCCACAAAAAGAGTCCTGTCCGGTCAAAAAACCCTGAAGGCGGCCTTTTCAACAACTATGCCACACAACAGCGCAAGGGCTCAAGAAATCACAAGGTACATAGCGTGATTTACGTCCCTTTTCTGCAGTAGATGGCAAAGGATTTAAAAGGTTAGTGGCCAAGCTTGAGCCGAAGTTAAGTTATGTTCCTGAATACCAGTTTTAAAAAGCTGCTTTTATTTGCCTTGCACATTTAAACCTAACTTAACTTAATCTTTGTTTGCACTTAAAGGGAATTCCCTATTGTTTACAATTGTTCTAGTTGCTTCTAAACTTGAACATTGCACAGAAGAAGTAGTTATGCAACCAAATATTACTATACAGAATATTGATGTTCCTGACTACAACTTGCACTTTAAAAGCACTGTGATTAGCGTTTTATGTTGTCATGGATCCATGAATACAAACATAAATTGCCTGTTGACTGGCAAAAGCAGAATAAATGTCAGTATTTTTTTGCTATTATCATCACAAACACTATGGTGGGCTATTTAACAATACCGTGAGCTTTTCCACAATATCGCAATAAATATCGTACCGTGAGGTTAATATCGAAATTGTATCGTACCGTGAGATTTTGATATCGTTACATCCCTACTTACTAGTAGCACTAGTGACGTCAAAAACGCTTAGAAGTAAAGGGAATTAAAGCTGATCAACAATATCACAATAAATACTCAAACGGCTTTCCACAGACAGAAGCTACCACTAAGAGTCAGAAGACAATAGGCAACTTTTGTCAACGCTAGATCTACAGTAGGCCTTTTTCTCACTCACCCAAAGAAAGTTGTGCACTTGTCGAGCTCTCTTCTCACATCAGGAATTAGACCACACAATAACAGAGAAAGTGTTGAAATAAACAGAAATAACTGTTTTCAGATGTTTGAGTAGTTTACAGATGAAGAAAAACTGAGATGCTATAAACGGGAGAGGGTGGCAGAGTGAGTCGTACTGGAGACAAATTATTGCGGTGGCTCGATTGACGATTTATGAATATCGAATAGCTTGCAAAAAAAATATTTTGATATATCTTACATATTTATTTATCGCCCATCCCTAGACAATATAAGCTCAAAATACTGGTTTGTTCTTGTTGACTTGACCAAGACGTAAAACTAAAGGGGAATTGGTGAAAACAGGAGGGTGGGGTGTGTGTGGATCAAGGCCAATATGACCGACCCGGTGATGTTTTTGTTTGCTGTCTGCTTGGGAGGGACAGCGTGTCTCCCATTCTAACAAATGGAGGTCCAGATAGCAGTGATGTCATGGCCCCGAGCGCACAAATACAAACTTGCAGTCACTTTTAGGCCAGTAAACAGGAACGCCCTTAACACTTACTTTCATAGAAAACATTTGAAAAGCCAATAACTACAGTTGGATTTGTCAATATACAAACAGAGGCCCTACAGCATCAAGTCTTAGTGTCTCCTTTATAAATGTCAGAACCCTTTGTGTTGTCCACACTCTGGAAACTTATTTTTATGTAACTTCTGATGAACATCTGAATTAATAAACTATAAAATACCGCAACATTAAACAGGCTGTTTCTTTCTGAATCCAAAAAAGCAACATGTTATAAGCACATGTTTGCAACAAAAAAGCAAAATTCCAAATAAGAACTGGGCCTAAATTAACACTGCAAAAATAGAGTAACAAAAAAATGATATCTCCAAAATGTAAAAGTAAAAACAAAACAAAACAAAAAAATGGGATAGTAGGTTATAAAATGTAGTGTATTGTAAATAGCGGTAAATTACAAAAAATAAATGAGAAATTAACTACACTAAAATACACTAGGCAATAACGGTTAGCCTACTGTTACTCTCTGTACCCAGACACATCTAACCGATAAAGCTGCTGTCACAACCAAATAACAAATATGTCTCCATAATCACTTTAGCCAATGCTAAATCCAAATGACAGGTAATGTAGTTTTCTTTACCAATCGGAAGGTGTCCCCTGTCATGCTTCTTCAACATTCAAGCCTCACTGCCCCGTAACTCAGCTCACAATGCCGAACTTAAGTGTCCTTTCTGCTAACATAAAACGCGTCTGGATGTTACTTCCGGACTCGCGAAGGGTGAGATGACCAATGAGAATAGGGATGCAAGAGTGGCTGCCCCCCTACTTCCGGGAACGGCGCAATAAATCTATTTATACTCTAACTTACCTTTGCGTGATATTTGCCCCCCATATATATATATTTATAAATGAAATCGAAATCATGAGACACCCTCAGAGCAGGTCCTTCCTACATATACTGCAGTTAGACTTTATAATTTCACATGTGTAACAGTCCATTTGTTTCTCCCTTCTTTACTTTGTAACTAGGTATTTGGATAGCTTTTATTTTTGTTTAATTTAACATTTGTTTAATTTAACCTTCATATTTTTTTCTGTAATTCTTTATTCTGTTGCATGCACACTTTTCTTTTACTTTTTGCACTTTGCCCTGCTGTACAAGTGAAAACCCCCCTGTGGGATCAATAAAGTCCTATCTTATCTCAAGTACTCCACCCAAAATGTTACAGGAAATGTTTGACATCGTGTACAATACAATACAAAAGACTTTTCATTTGTATTGAAAGTTTGGTCACTGTTACTCAAAGAAATCCTTTTTATAAACTCTAAATTTCATTTTTGAAAATCTGCTTAGTTATGATGAAATAGTGATAGTGGGCTGAGACCTAATATCAAGTGGCCTATTATTGCTAAATCCAAACAAAAATTAAAGGGAGCTTCTTGACATACTTTTTTCTTGCTAAGTTGTATTTTTTTCACATAACTTTTAGCCCACCACTTCTATTTTGTATCTTAAGATACTGATTATATTCACTTTTGTGATATGTTAACATATGACAAAAATCAGTCCTCCAGTCTCTAGTGAGCGGTGAAAACTCTGATGTCAGGTTTGGTTTTATGTCCTCCTAATGACAGCCTTCAATTGTCCTCATGTTAAGGGTTTATGGCCTATTGTTTGACATCATTGTTAGGCAATCAGACCTTTTTCCTATTAATTAAACCTCTGCAGGGTGTATGTGGCCAGTCGTATTACATCATAATAATACAATAATAGTAGGCCTGGGTTTCTAGGTTCTCTTTGCGCCTATCATAATTAGTATGTCATCACCATGCACTGACTGTGTCGCATGAGATTAGTATATTATCTGGTTGTTACATCATATTACATCAGACAGCCATTAGTGTTTTCAAAACAAAGTCATGCATGGACCACAATCCTTATTTTAATAGTCTTTGTCTGTTATTAATGCAATTTTCCCCTGACAACTTACAGCCAGCCGAGCCAGGTCATATCCATTAAACTGTGGCTCATCAAACGGTAACATACATTTTAAAAAAGAGCCTACAACACGTCAAATTACAGTAAAATAAAAAAATAAGAAGGAGGCACCAAAGTAATTTTTATTCCTGACCGAAAGATCTTTGTCAAACCTACAGGATCTTAGAGAGACTAAACATGAACTACATTGAGAGTAAACTAGGACCACCTGTTAACACAAGGTCTTCTACCTTATCCCACTAAAGAACAAAATGCACAGTAAATTATTTTTCATTAAATAACAATAACCTCTGTATTTTGGTTATCTTCTCAAATGTGTTCAGAGGTTATAAAGTGTTTTACTTTGAAAAGTGTTTGAAATTGTTTTTTTCCTGCGTAACTAGCTGCTGTCAGTCGTCACCGGAAGCTAGCCGTATTGACGCAGTGTAGCGCTTTCCTGTTTACGGGCGGGAAGAGCGAAACACGTTCACCGTGCAGCTACTGAGGACACCGCATTTGTTTTAATTCTGACGGAGGCTAATGCCTTGCACATTTTCCTGACCCAGTGGACCTTAGGAGGTAAATTGGGACGTGTTTAGAAGGAGGTTTTTAATAAGTACCCGGTCTTTTGGAGCTTGCAGAGCAGATGGATGAGCCTCCTGCGGAGTCAGGCGGCGGTGGCGGCGGTGCGGCTGCGGAGGGCCCCGCGGTGCAGGTGGCACAGATTTGTTTACCGAGCGGGGCTGTCCCTCTGCGCCTCCTCGAGTGGAAAGTCAAACCTGGCTCTATGATTAATGTGGATTCTGTGTTGGCACTTGGTGCTCCTATACCCCAGGAGAAGGGAGAAGATGTTGTCAGGCTACCAGAGAAGAAGGTGAAGGCTGACCGTGCAGGAGTAGTGAAGGAGCTGTGCTGTCAACTTGGACAAGTTATTCCACCCGGGTAAGTCCATTAAGTGCAAACACAGTCATTGTCTGTTACCTGTGTTTTAGTTTAGGCTTTGCCACACAGTCACATTTAAAACACTCACAGCTCTGCTCTATCGAGCTAACAGCTCTAATGTAGCGTTAGCCTGTTTGCTAACATCACTCGCAGCATTTACTTCAGTCAAGTCAGTCAAGTCAAGTAGAAACAATTTCGCTTTTACTACTACCTTCATAATAAAACTTTCGTCTCTTTGAAAACATCTATAGCAGCTTTGCTACTGTGATGGTAAGTACAGTACATGTTTTTATATCACAAATTATACATAGCGCGTGAAGAGCAGCAGCTACTCGAATATAAAATAACCAATACAGGTTTAATTTTCCGCCTATTTAAGCTTTTATTCTGAAGTTAAAGTAGCTGCAAAGCTTTTGTAAACTTTGGTTGTTTGTTGTTTTTCTTGACAATGTGGCGCGTCTTGTGGTGGTTGTCAGTTGTCCTGAATGTTTTTTTACCACCACGCTCACTTGATTTGGCAGAGGGAGTTCGACCTTTATCTTTTAAATAGAAAATGTTGAATTTGTTTCTTTTTTACTATACGAAACATGTGTAATAGTATCCTAGATAGTTTATACTGCAACCAATCATTGGCTCAGATTGTAAACATATCACCAACCCCACACCACGCATTTTATAATTGATAACTGTAAGTATACTGTAATAACTGCCTATTCAAAAATATTTTCTGTGGTTTTTTTTTTTAGTGGTGTCATCGTCATAGTAGAGGAATGCAGCCATCCCGTAGTAATGAAAGGCCTGTGTGCTGAATGTGGCCAGGACCTGACACAGTAAGCACATCTAAATCTACACTTGTTTATACTCTATCTGGTACTTTATATCACCCACTGTTGTGACTCTGTATGTTGTAGATCTTACCAGTAGGTGGCAGTGAAACCATAAAGAAGATGCTTTAAACCGCCATGGTCTAACATAACCTGTGTTCAATCAGATTTTTTATTTACTGCTACTTGCTTCCTTGAGCCCAAAATTGATACTGTATATTGGCCTCAAAAATTGTGTCAGAACTTGTGAATTGTGAAAATCACTATGTGCTATTTTTTACCATCCGGAATTAAGATACTAAGCGACTGTAACCTGAGGTAAGAGAGTTGGCCACTACTGCATTAACATGGCGCTATCCTTCAGTCACAGCGAGTTCAAACCCACACGAATATGCATAAAACGACTGTAAAAAGAAATGTCCATTTCCATCTTTTCTTTTCTTCAGGCTGCAGAGCACAAATGGGAAGCTGCATACTCACATCTCCACAGCAACGGTCTCCATGGTGCACAGTGTTCCGGAACTGATGGTCAGCTCAGAGGTGAGTCATATGACGGAAGTAACTAGGAGCCCTAGCGAGACAGGTTGCTTCATCTGTATTCATCTTTTTTTTAGCACCCCAGGAATGGAATTATGTTTTGTGTAACACACAACATTATTCCATATTAAAGGCGTCCAAATAAAAATGTTTATGTGTTTTTCTCCTTTGACCCCAAACAGCAAGCAGAACAGCTCGGCAGGGAAGATCAGCAAAGACTCCATCGAAACAAAAAGCTTGTCCTGATGGTGGATCTGGACCAGACATTAATCCACACCACTGAACTGCATTGCCAGCGGATGTCAAACAAGGTATTACTCCTAAAAGCTACACTTGTGGTTCCTAATAAAAAAAAATATATAAAGGATTAAACAGGGAAAAAAACAATAAATTCGCCCAAACCTAGATATAACGTTAATCATAACAATAATTAAAACAAACCAAGGAACAGGCCCACGAATCATTTGGTCTTTTGAAATAGGGGTCCCATTAAAATAAAAAAAAATAAAAAAAGGTAACATTGATGCACACAGTTGCTCACTTGATGTCAATTCAAAACATTTTAAACGTTCAAGTGTGTTTTATAAAAAAAAAAAAAAAAAGTCTTTTATTTTTATTTGCTTGTTTACACTCTTGATCATACTTTCCAGGGCATTTTTCACTTCCAGCTTGGACGCGGTGAGCCCATGCTCCACACCCGGTTACGTCCGCACTGTAAGGAGTTCTTGGAGAAAATCGCCAAACTCTATGAGCTGCACGTCTTCACATTCGGGAGCCGACTTTATGCACACACCATTGCGGGTAATGGGCTTGGTATTTACAATCACAACATTAGCAATATAATTCTCCCAAACCAACTTTATATATTCATAAATACGTCCAGAGACAGATCTTTGTCCCTCTTGTTGCATTTCCTGTTTGTGTCCGTTAGGGGGAGATGGCTGCTAATTTTATGAGCACATGAGATTATGTAGTTTAATGCTAAGGCTCAAATGCCACACAGATTTTTTTGTGGCGCTCTGTAATTTTAAAACTGCACACAAAATGATATTTTGAAGGTAGATTGAGTCAACTTGTTTTTCCAACTTTAGTTTGATTGCCAATAGAAGCTGGCTGAATGAGGGGATTATATTGAAGTATATTGATGCTATGTGAATATTTGCCATCTTTTTTATATTCAGACTACAGTCTATACAGCACACTGTATATTACAGAGGCAGCCCTGGTCCGGCACTGTTCTGCCACTACTGTATAGAACGTGATAAATGTTTAATGCATTTTGAATACTTAAATGTTTGGGTCAGCCTTTTGAATCTTCACTCCGACATTAATAGGTTGTCAGCAACATAGATTTTAAGTCATAGTTGTGTACTGCACAAGGCCACTAAATACAAAGCATGTCTCATTACAGATAGCAGAACTCTGATTTAGAGCACATCTGCAATCAAAATTATTTTTTTTAAAGATACATTTATGGGCATTTTTCAGACCTTTTATTAGACATAGAGACAGTATTCATAAAGAAAACATGGGAATAGAGCGGGATGATGTGGAGCAGAATTGCCTTGAGCCAGGATTTGAATCCTTATCATTCTATTTTAAGTCTTATCTTTTGCTATCTGACTCAAAAAGGCCACTCCAATTACTTTCTATTTAAAAAATTCTTATTATGTTATATTAATGTGTTATAATAAGTTGAGGTCTAGTATAGAGGTCACATAAAGTCTTTAAAAAAACACAGTTAAATTGAAGCACATGGCTAATTTGCATAGATTTGTCAGTCTGCCTCAAGGCAGCTGTGTAGCTTACCACCACCAGTGTGTGACTGAGTAAATTAATAATGGCCTGTTAGCGCTCTGAATCCCTTGGGAGAAAAGTGTATAAAATAAAAATTAAAAAGATAAAATTATTATTATTATAAGAATAAATCAAGGCATTACAGAATACTACTTTTCTCTGGTGATTCTTAGTCCTTAGTCCTGTCTGTAGCATCTATCAACACAGACTTTTCCCTGCTCTGGGTGCTAGCAACAGTGTTAACATCCACACAATGTACAGCATGTTGATGAGAGGATTGTTGCTGTTAAATTAGATTTTGCAATATAGCTATTTTTGACGTTCAAAATCAGAACCTCAAATTGTCGTCTTTCTTGCAAAAGTGGCATTGCGTCACAACTAAATACTTTTTGTTAAATACAAAAATACTGGTGTTTTTTAGATACCCCAAAATATGGAGCCTTAAAATCATAACAGCAATTTTGACGGTTTCTTGACATGAAACAAAGAGACTAATCTTGCTTTTACAGACAAAATGCACATGATTCTCCACTGAGTAATTTTAAGTTTTGGGGCTTTACCAAAGCCAAAACATGGGACATCAATGCAAATCTATATTACAACCACTATATTTGTAGGATATTCATGATAAGTTAACAATCCCAAGTGAACTTAAACCCATTGTTATACAACTCAGAGTCTATTACAGCATCAGATTCTGTTAAAGATCACAATATTTCATTGTGCGATTTTCATATCAATACAAAATAAGGTTTTACAACACAATATATCTTCTTACAATACAGTATCGGGATATATCATATTGTGTCATGTGTATTGTGAAATTGCATATTGTATTGCCAGGTGCTCACCAATATACACCTCTATATATTATACAGTATTTATGCTTTCTTGTCTCATGCAACATTTAATGCTCTTTGAAGGTTTCCTGGATCCTGAAAAAAAGCTATTTTCACATCGGATCCTTTCGAGAGATGAATGCATCGATCCTTTCTCCAAGACAGGGAACCTTAGGTGAGAATTGCTTATATCTTCTCCTCCTGTCAAACATATACTCTTTCGGTTTCTAGTAGACTTAACACAGACATCATTGCGTTTTGTGCAGAAGCAGCCTCACTGTGTTTTTCTGGGAGGTTATTATAGGACAGTTGGAAGATTTGATCATATGATCCGCACCGCCTGTTGGCAGCCCTAAATCCATCCAAATAATTTATTTGCTTCTCTAACCGTTTGTAATGTGGAAAATCTGTCTGCATCATCCTCTGAGCATAGAAGGAGTGCTGTGTCTTAATGGATACATCTGACATCTCTTTACAAATGATTATAAAAAATAAAATAAAAAAAGATGAATGTGGTGATTTTCACTGCAGGACTTCTCCACTCTAATTTTCTTTGTACAGGAATCTCTTCCCTTGCGGCGACTCGATGGTGTGCATCATTGACGACCGCGAGGACGTGTGGAAGTTTGCACCTAACCTCATCACTGTGAAGAAATACACCTATTTCCAGGGCACAGGGGACATCAATGCTCCTCCAGGATCACGGGAGGCTCAGATGGCCCGGAAAGGTACAACGTGCACACATTTTTGAACAATTGCACCTGCACAGTCATATTTCTTGTAGGGCTTTAAAATATCACGAATGTTTCACATGATATACTGTAGTTACAAAAAAAAAGTGAATGAAGTGCTCAGAAGCAAATACATTTTTAGTGAATTAAAGTCAGATGCTCTTTCTTGTAGGGAAACGCTCTGTTTACTGCAAACTTGCTTTCAACAAGTTGCAAACAATTTCTAGCATGGCGAGAGTCTGTGGATGTTGATATTGAGGAAGTCTCATCCTCATTCAAATCAGAGGTGTGGCAGCATAAATAAATCCACTTTAGCGGAAGGCGTTCACTCGCTCACCGTCTGTGTCTCTCCGCTGCTGCTGCACAGACCGCTCCCGGGCCGCGCGGCTTTAACAAGCACACAACACAAACACGTCACATAACAAAGCATTTTCATTCGCAAATCCCTGGCTATTAGTCAAAGAGACCTTTACAGGCATGGATGGTCTTAAAGGGCACTAATTATTAGGGATGGGTACCGAAACCCGGTATTAAACTGGCCCCGGGGCTAAATTATGAAAGACCGTAGTATCAATAAGATCTGACGCTATCGGTTCTGCTTTCGGTACTGGAGGGGAAAGAATTAATGTACTATGTATTTTCGGTTAATAATATGTTATCGTGCACATTTTATCTCATCAAACATTTCTAATGTGGATCATATCAAGACGTTTGTCTGTGAGATCTGCGAGATCTCTCATGCCCCCCGCGGAGGCTGTCTGTCACAGCGCTCTGTCACACACACACAACAACGAGCGCGGCGCACGCACAACAGTACAAAAACCTCCGCTTAATAAAAAGAGTGACGATGGCGGAGAGAGCATAAGGTTCCAAAGTGTGGTTACACTTCTCTAGAGTTGATGCAGACAACGCTCGTTGTCATAAGTGCAACAAAATGTTTGCATGTAAGGGCGGAAACACAAGCCATCTGTCTAAGCACCTTTCAAAAGTGCATTATGCAGACAGAGAAATGCAAAGTTTTCGACTGCCTATCTAGCTCGTCTCTGGTTGTTGCCCCATCTACGTCTGGTATGTATGCTAAAATCATGTTGAATCAACGTTGTTCACGTCATTTAAAATAAATGTAAAATCTCCCTGGTTTGTTAACCTTAGGTAGAAATTCTGTTGATTTCTTTTGTTTTTAAAATTCCAAATAAAGAAAAATCAGTATGTAAATGTAAACATTTATTTGGCTAACTTAAATGCACAGCACAAACTCAAGATATATATATATATATATATATATATATATATATATATATATATATATATATATATACATACATACATATATATACATATATATAATGTATGTGTGTGTATAATAGCTATTTGTAACATGGCTGTTTCTTGCACTACAAATAATTGTTTTATTAATTAAAAAAAATAAAGAAATGTTAATTCTGTTATCAACTTGTTCTTAAAAAAACACACACAACACAAAGTACCGATAAGAATACCGTTAAAGTACCGGACCGTTAAGCAGTGTCGGTAAGAGTAGTAATACCGTTAAAACCTTAACGATACCCATCCCTACTAATTATTCCACCTTTGGACTGCTCCCATAGTCTGTGGTAAAAGTCCCTCAGCTCCTCAGGGACTTGTTTCCCTGTGCTACATCATTATAGCAGGAAATGGGTGTTGGGAGCAGACTCTGTTCTACACCCACTGTAAATCATTAGTATCAGTTAGCTCATCTAATACTATTGTAGGCTATTAAACATCCTTAAAAGCCCCAATAAAGTCTAGATGATGGTCCATGTGTGATAGGGGCTAAATGTGGCTTTTGAAGCCAATACATTTTTATTACATTCGCCTTTTTCCCTCTGCCTTTGCATTTCAGAATATTAGCAGACATTCTCTCTGTTAAAAAGGGGCAATTTTTGAAGAGTGCAATGATTTATTTTTTCCACAATAGAAGGTAGTAATGGGTGTGACACAGATGAGTTAAGATGACTTTTTCTGTGTGTGACTTTATAGATGAAAACAGGAATTGTGTGTACAATGTCTGCTATGCATATTTGCCATTATAAATTCAATTTAAATTGCACAGTTTTCCTAACCTGACTCCGTCAGATAGAACTGAGCAGTACAGTAGTCTGTTTTACATTACCATCTGGAAAGGCTCTCGTTGAAAGCATTTGCAAAAGGGCAGGTACTTTAAATAAATACCTGGGCCGGGCTTTTTATCATGGTTTGAACAAACTATAACGTAAAAATCAAATTAGAGCGGTGCTAACTGTGGAGATTGAAGATCCTTTAGCCCAACTCAACAACCCAAGTCCCCTCGAAGCAATGTAAAGTTTACGTTTACGTTTACCTGTAACCCATTTAGAATTAAAGCCGCAGAAAGCACTTTATTGTGGCAGAGCTAGTAAAGGACAGAACCCATGTGAAATCATCAAAGCTTCTGCTTCACTGGATTCAGCTGATTCTTTTTGTTCAGTAGTTCTCTCCAAAAATGTTCTTTATAGATTTAAAATTGCTATTTTTATAAAGACTTTTCATTTTTATTGTGTTCATATCATTTAATGTTCATATTTTGTTGTTTAATACCTGTGTTTTTAATCAGAAAAAAATCAATGTCAACATCAACCAATAAAGAAAAAAAGTGTATATATATTATATAATTAAATATTTTGATTAAAAAAAATTGCTCTATTGCAAATACTCTTTTACAGCTTTGTCTTCCTCTCGCAGGTGCCTCATCAAGTCGGCTAGCCGAGAGTGCCGAACCAGCAGGGTCACTCGGTGCAGATGAGCAGAATAATGGCATCAGGAAAAGGACGAAGGACCACAATATTTCTGACAAGGAAGAATCTTCAACCTCGTCTCAGGGAATATCCACAAATGAACGAACGCATCCTTCAGTTGACGGAAGAGATATGTCCAGTCAGGGTATAGGGTCCGTGACGCCGATGGAGATTGATGTGAGCAGTAGAACAGACGGTAAGGAAGACAATAATAGGACACTTGTCTCAAAAGAGGCACAAGACAATGAAAACTCCTCCGTACCCAGCCACGAAGCAAATAATCTGGACTTTGATCTTTCGAGTGACAGCGATAATGACTCAATTCCGGACAAACCTCATTCATCGGAGAGTGACGCTGAAAGCAAATCATCCCAGGGCAAAAAAATTAAACCGGAAGAGGTCTCAAAAGAGTCCACTGAGGTGGACGTTGTAAAAGAAGGGGAGAAAAAAGCAGAGAACAGTTCTGAAGGGACGGAAACTCCAGAGGTGGTTCTCCCAGACACCAGCCTGGGAAATGGCTGCTCGGATAAGATAGAACCCGAAACCGAGTCCCAGAACAGCGAACAGTCCGGCGTCACTACAGGGGAGGAGCTGTTAGACCAGAGTATGGAGGACGAAGATGAAGACGAGTCTGATAATGACCAGGACGATCACCTAATTTACCTGGAGGAAGTGCTGGAACGGATCCATGGCGAGTATTACTCCCGCTATGACGCCTATCTGAAGAAGGAGGTCACTGAAATGCCAGACATACGCAAGATTGCCCCTGAGCTAAAGGGCAAGACGCTGGAAGGCACGACTCTCGTGTTTAGTGGTCTTTACCCAACTAACTACCCCATGGAGAGGACCAGAGAGTATTACCATGCCAAGGCACTGGGGGCAAACATTGGCAAAAACCTCATCCTCAAGTCCCAAGATCCAAACTGGACAACGCATCTCATAGCAGCGAGGTCAGGTATGTATGATTGATAGAATCAGATTTAAGGCTACATTCAAAAAGCTGCCATTCAAGACAGGTTGATTTGAACACCTTTTTAAAGGAAAGTAACTTGAACAAAATCAAGCCAAGTTTGACCACAGTTTGCAAATACTTTGCAGGCCTTGTTTATTGTTTTCACTGACCCATCAGCTGTGTCTGGTGATGTGCTGACTTTTTCTCTGCTGTAGGTACAAAAAAAAAAAACACATACCAGACTATTTTTCTTAAGAAACATTTTTTCAAGTTGTAGTTACTTACATGGGTCCTGAACACTGATAAAAACCTGTTAGATTTGCTATGTACATCTGTTGAGTGGCTACACTCAACAGAGCGCTGATGATATTGTCCATCGGCACAACCCTAGTAAAATCACAGATGCTATTATTTTCCAGCAAAGGTAAACTTGATCTGTATTATTCAACTATAATCCTCAGAACGTTTTTTGGGGTTAGTAGACATCAAGCTGTCTGGTTTTAACATGTCACTTATTTGCTGCTGTTGCCCAGGTACCGAGAAGGTACGACAGGCACAAGGCTGCAAGCATCTCCATGTTGTCAACCCTGACTGGCTGTGGAGCTGCCTGGAGCGCTGGGAACGCGTCGATGAGCGGCTTTACCCACTGAAGGAGGACTTCTCCAAGACGCCACGGTATTTAGTGTTGATATAAGTCAGAATTACATGACAGTTGGTCTAAAATTATTTATTTCTGGATTAAAGAGAAATGGAAGCCCTGTTTTCCCCTAGATGTACAATCAGAAGTAGCTGGAAAGACCTTAAAATAACACTGCAAAACTTTTAGCTAGTGGCATCACGTAATTTTAAATTACAATAATGTACATGCTTTTTATATACTGTATATTGATTTAATGATCCAACACGCAATTGGTAGAATAAATATTTCTGCAGATGCTAGAGATGATTAATAATCACCAGAGAAAGGAGTCATATACCTCCGTAATGCTCTGGTTTATGGTAGGAATTTAACATAATCATGAATAGTGTCAGTGTGACTCTGTGGAGTTTATGCAAATGTACTTTGATATAACATGACTTTGTGTGGCCTGTGTGATAAAGAGGGCTAAATCTTAAAGATATACTGTACAAACTGTGGCTTTTATCTCCCTGTAATAATCCCCCATAATTCACATTAAAAATTGTGGTACTGTTTAATCATAAAAAAGGAAATCTATAAAAAATAAATTGCTTTTTTAGGTTAGATAGCAAAATAATTTATTTTATTACAATGGCAAATCACCTGGGAAAAATGGGAAAAAAATGTTTTTACCTAATCCTATATCCCATAGAAACACATTTTTTCCATGCTATACTGAACTGAACTCTACCACTTGATGCAAAAGAGTTTAAAGTGAATATTTATGTTCCTCATCCTTTTATAAGCAAAATAATCAACTTCACTCTCTTCAAGGAGTAACAGTCCAGCAGCCTTCCCAGACACACAAGGCTCCGTCCAGAAGCCTATGTTCCAGCCAATCCCCATCCATCACAGAGCTCCGCTTCCAGGCCCAGAGAGTCGCACCTATGACCCCGTAACAGGGAAACTGATTCGCCGGGGTCCTCAGGTTTCAAGACCGTCATCCTACCTCCAGGCCTCTGGGTCTGACCCTTCTTGTTTCAGGTACAAAGACTTTGTAATACAATGATAGAATGGACAAAGACAAGGTCATGACATGCTTCTATTATGTGGCACAAAGATAAAATACTGTAATTATGTTCAAGAGTAAAGTAGTTCAGATACTTCCCTCAGGCTGTGCAGTTCATTTGACAGTGTTGCACTCACATAATGCAGGGTAATTGTGCACAGCAGTCCACTTATGCGTCTCTGTGATTGCTGTGACCAGAAATAAAACATCTTTGACTTGGCTCATGCACCACGGCCTCTAGCAATTACAATATTTTACGAAGTACAAACAATCTACAAATCCGATTCCAAAAAAGTTGGAACACTGTACAAATTGTGAATAAAAACAGAATGCAATGATGTGGAAGTTTCAAATTTCAATATTTTATTCAGAATACAACATAGATGACATATTAAATGTTGAAAGTGAGACATTTTGAAATGTAATGCCAGATATTGGCTCATTTTGGATTTCATGAGAGCTACACATTCCAAAAAAGTTGAGACAGGTAGCATTAAGAGGCCAGAAAAGGAACAGCTAGAGGACCAATTTGGTCAACATGTTTGGGTATAAAAGAGCCTCTCAGAGTGGCTGTGTCTGTCAGAAGTTAAGATGGGCATTCCCTCAATGCTGCAGCAAAAAATAGTGGAGCAATATCAGAAAGGAGTTTCTCTCATCTACAGTGCATAATATCATCCAAAGATTCAGAGAATCTGGAACAATCTCTGTGCGTAAGGGTCAAGGCTGGAAAACCATACTGGATGCCCGTAATCTTCGGGCCCTTAGACGGCACTGCATCACATACGGGAATGCTTATCCATCCATCTTCTACCGCTTATCTGGGTCCGGGTCATTGGGGCAACAGTCTAAGCAGAGAAGCCCAGACTTTCATCACCCCAGACACTTCCTCCAGCTCTTCCGGGGAGATACCAAGGCGTTCCCAGGACATCCAAGAGTGACAAAGGGCAGCTCTGCCGGAGTCCAACATGCACCAGGAACAGGTCAGACTTACTGCCGGCAATGTGAACCAAGCTCCTGCTCCGGTCGTACAGGGACCAGACAGCCCTTAACAAAAGGCCCCGTACTCCCAGGGCACCCCCCACAGGGCACCACGAGGGACTACGGGGACCAGATAGCTCTTAGCAAAAGGCCCCGCACCCCCTACTCCCAGGGCAGCCCCCACAGGGCACCACGAGGGACACAGTCGAATGCCTTCTCCAGATCCACAAAGCACGTGTGGACTGGTTGGGCAAACTCCCATAAACCCTCCAGCACCCTGGAGAGGGTATAGAGCTGGTCCAGTGTTCTACGATCGTTATGAAAACCGCATTGTTCCTCCTGAATCTGAGGTTCGACTATCGGCCGCATTCTCCTCTCCAATACCCTGGCATAGACTTTCCCGGGGAGGCTGAGGAGTGTGATCCCTCTGTAGTTGGAACACAACCTCCGGTCCCCCTTCTTGAAAAGAGGGACCACCACCCCGGTCTGCCAGTCCAGAGGTACTGTCCCCAACCGCCACGCGATGTTGCAGAGGCGTGTCAGCCAAGACAGCCCCACAACATCCAGAGACTTGAGGTACTCGGGGCGTATCTCATCCACCCCTGGTGCCTTACTACCGAGAAGCTTCCCAGCTACCTCAGTGACTTCGGCCTGGGTGATGGATGAGTCCACCTCCGAGCCCTCGGCCTCTGCTTCCTCAGTGGAAGACGTGTCGGTGGAGACCCTCAAAGTATTATTTCCACCGCCCAACAATGTCCCCAGTTAAAGTCAGCTAATTCCCACCTCCACTGTAAACAGTGTTGGCAGGGCACTGCTTCCCCCTCCTGAGGCGCCGGACGGTTTGCCAGAATTTCTTTGAGTCCTTCTCCATGGCTTCACCGAACTCCTCCAGGACCTGAGTTTTTGCTTTCACAACCACCTGCAATCCGCTTGTCCTGCCAGTACCTATCAGCTGCCTCAGGAGTCCCACGAGCCAACCAGGCTTGATAGGTCACCTTCTTCAGCTTAATGACATCCCTTACTTCCGGTGTCCACCACCGGGTTCGTGGGTTGCCACCACGACAAGCACCGGAGACTTTACGGCCACAGCTCCGAGTGGCTACGTCGACAATGGAGGTGGAGAACATTGTCCACTTGGACTCAATGTCTCCAACCTTCCACTGGATCTGGTCAAAGCTCTACCGGAGGTGGGAGTTGAAGTTCTTTCTGACAGGGTACTCGGCCAAACGTTCCCAACAGACACTCGCAGTACGTTTGGGCCTGCCGAGTCTGTCCAGCTTTCTCCACTGATATCGGATCCAACTCCCCACCAGGTGGTATTCAGTTGACAGCTCCGCCCTTCTCATTACCCTAGTGTCTAAGACATTCGGCCGGAGGTCAGATGAAACAACTACAAAGTCAATCATCGACCTCCAACCTAGGGTGTCCTGGTGCCACGTGCACTGGTGGACACCCTTATGCTTGAACATGGTGTTCGTTATGGACAAACTGTGACTAGCAAAGAAGTCCAATAACAGAACACCGCTCGGGTTCAGATCAGGGGGGCCGTTCCTCCCAATCACGCCCCTCCAGGTGTCACTGTCGCTGCCCATGTGAGCGCTGAAGTATCCCAGTAAAACGACGGAGTACCCGGTTCAATCAGTCAATCAATATTTATTTATATAGCGCCTTCCAACAACCACAGATTGAACCAAGGTGCTTAACAAAATTAATACAAAAATAAACATATTTACAAATAGGTTTAAAAACACATTTACACAATAAAAAACAGAGCAGTGTCACAGAGCCATTAAGTGCAAAAAGCCATTTTAAATAAATAGGTTTTAAGTTTGGCTTTAAACAGAGGCCGGTCAGTGATGGAACGTAACTCAATGGGAAACGAGTTCCAGAGTTTAGGACCGACCACTGCAAAAGAACGATTGCCCCACAGTTTGAACCGGGACCGGGGCACCTTCAGCAGATGTTGCCCAGCAGAACGTAGAGCTCTGCTGGGTTTGTGAGGGGTCAGAATCTCACACAAATAGGAAGGTGCAGGCCCGTGAGTGCATTAAAAACAAACATTAAGATTTTTAAATTAATTCTATACTGAACAGGGAGCCAGTGCAGGTAGTACAGGACAGGTGTTATGTGCTCGTGTTTACGACTGTTAGTTAGCAGTCGGGCAGCAGCGTTTTGCACAAGTCTAGTTTAGTTAACTCCCACATAGAGCTAATAAAAGCATGGATGGCTTTCTCCAGGTCAGCACAACTTAAAAAGGGTTTACCTTTTGAAAGGAGGCGAAGTTGAAAAAAGCTTGCCCTAACCACCGAATCTATTTGTTTAGACAGCTGTCTAGTTTTATCCCCAGATTTTTGACAACATGGTTAAGATGGGGGGCCAAAGCAAAAGGACCAGGAGCTAAGACACTGGGCAGGTTGGATGTGCCGAACACAATACATTCACTTTTATCCTTATTCAAACATAGGAAATTCTGGGACAGCCATAATTTGATGTCCTCTAAGCATCTTTTGATGGACTGAAGACTATTAGGACAAGCAGGGACAACTGGAAGGTAAACCTGCAGGTCGTCTGCGTACAGATGAAAAGACATTTTGTACTTTGAAATAACTGCACCTAACGGCAACATATACAAGGAAAATAAAACAGGGCCCAAAATAGAACCCTGTGGCACACCAGAGGTCAAGGGGGCCGAGGAGGAGGAGAGGTCACCAATCCTAACAGAAAAAGTCCTCTCTGTTAAATACGACTTAAAACACTGCAGCACAGGTCCCTGAAGCCCAACCTGTTGTTGGAAATGACCCGGCCACCAGGCGCAAGTTTCCTGTGCCTTTGTAGCTCACACATCCCCAAAACATCAGCGACCCTCCTCCATGTTTCACAGAAGGAATGGTGTACCTTTCATCATAGGCCTTGTAGACTCCTCCAAATGTAACATTTATGACAACCATAAATGTTACATTATGTAAAATTTTGTAAAAAAGTAAAATTTTGGTCTCAAAATTTACAAATGACTATGTTCCAGAAGTTTTGAGGCTTGTCTCTGTGCTATTTTGCGTATTGTATGCTGGATGCTTTGTGGCATTTGCGTAGTAATGGCTTTCTACGTTATTTGTGTTTTTTTCCTTTGTATCCCGAACAATTTTCCAGGCAGTTGTGGCTGACAGAATCCCTCATTTTTCATTTCTTAATTAGAGTCTGAACACTGCTGATTGGCATTCTCAATTCCTTGGATATCTTTTCATATATTTTTTTTCCTGTTTTACAGTTCAATTACTTTTTCCTGTAGACCCTTTGACAATTATTTTGCTTTTCCCATGACTCAGAATACAGAAAAGTCAGTGCAGCACTGACTATATATTAGGAACACCATACAAATACTGTGTTTGACTCCCTTTTGTCTTCAGAACTGCCTTAATTCTATGTGGCATTGATTCAACAAGGTGCTGAAAGCATTCTTTAGAAATGTTGGCCCATATTGATAGGATAGCATCTTGCAGTTGACGGAGATTTGTGGGATGCACATCCAGGGCACAAAGCTCCCGATCCACCACATCCCAAAGATGCTCTATTGGGTTGGTGTCTGTGGGGGCCATTTTAGTACAGTGAACTCATTGTCATGTTCAAGAAACCAATTTGAAATGATTCGAGCTTTGTGACATGGTGCATTATCCTGCCTGAAGTAGCCATCAGAGGATGGGTACATGGTGATCATAAAGGGATGGACATGGTCAAAGACAATGCTTGGGTAGGCCGTGGCATTTAAACGATGCCCAATTGGCACTAAGGGGCCTAAAGTGTGCCAAGAAAACATCCCCCACACCATTACACCTCCACCACCAGCCTGCACTGTGGTAACAAGGCATGATGGATCCATGTTCTCGTTCTGTTTACGCCAAATTCTGACTCTGCCATCTGAATGTCTCAAAAGAAATCAAGACTCATCAGACCAGGCAACATTTTTCCAGTCTTCAACTGTCCAATTTTGGTGAGCTCGTTCAAATTGTAGCCTCTTTTTCCTATTTGTAGTGGAGATGAGTGGTACCCGGTGGGGTCTTCTTCAACCTCAAGGTTGTGCGTGTTGTGGCTTCACAAATGCTTTGCTGCATACCTCGGTTGTAACGAGTGGTTATTTCAGTCGAAGTTGCTCTTCTATCAGCTTGAATCAGTTGGCCCATTCTCCTCTGACCTCTAGCATCAACAAGGCATTTTCGCCCACAGGACTGCCGCATACTGGATGTTTTTCCCTTTTCACACCATTCTATGTAAACCCTAGAAATGGTTGTGCGTGAAAATCCCAGTAACTGAGCAGATTGTAAAATACTCAGACTGGCCCGTCTGGCACCAACAACCATGACACACTCAAAATTCCTTAAATCACCTTTCCCATTCTGACATTCAGTTTGGAGTTCAGGAGATTGTCTTGACCAGGACCACACCCCTAAATGCACTGAAGCAACTTTATATATAAAAATAACATATACTTATATACTTTGCTCCTCAGGGGAAGTACAAAGAATCAGGACGAGGCAGCAGGGTCGAGCCGGGACGACGAGCAGCCAGGGCCATCTCGACGAAAACGCCAGCCTAGCATGTCTGAAACGATGCCTCTGTACATGCTATGCAAGGAGGACCTGGATAGCATGGACAGAGAGGTAAGGAGCGTCTGTGTAGTCCTTCAGTTTCCTCCCTGTAAAACCAAGTCACAATTGTAGACATTTAATTCAGTGTTATGCAAAAAGAACAATACCACAACAACCAAGATGTAGAAGTAAAGTAAAGAAAATCCTTAAAATTGTATAAAATCTTTAAAGTTGCTTTTAGCATGGGGAGATGCGGTTTGGTCTACTACTATCCTGCATATGGATGAAGCTAGAGAGGCAAGAAACTAGAGGTAGAAGGGTTGGTTTAAGTTGTGTGCAGTGCAAAAAATTTGGAGAGAATTTTGTCTAATGAACTTTATTTGTCGTTTACGCTAATTGGCCTTGAGCTTCTGGTTTTAAATTTTTTGTAGTGCTTAAAACAATTGTATTTATATACCACAATAACAACATAAATAGTTGCCTCAAAGGGCTTTACAGCTTCCTGTCCTTAGACCCTGAGAAAAATTCAGCCATGGGGAAAAAAGAAACCTCAGGGAGAACTACAAAAAGATGAAGCTATTCCCAGGACAAATAGATATTGCAAGGACAGTTGTATACATTTTTTCATTCATACATTTTCTACCGCTTGATCCCATTTGGGGTTTGCTGGGAATTAGAGCCTATCCCAGCTACCCACTGTAACACGGGGAGGATATGCAGACACCACACAGTTCTATACTTCACATTCACAAGTAGTCCACCTTCTTTATAAATAAATGCCAATGAATATAAGTCAATTTACTGTTTACTTGGGGTGTAACAGTACACAAAAGATAAATTTTGGTTTAGTTTTTAGAAGTTTCGTTTCGGTACAATGTTGGCACTAATTCTTGCCTTATCTACTTGTCATTGCTTGTTATTGTTTTTGACAGGGAAGCAAAAATGTTCCCATACAGGAGACATTAATGATGTGAGAGGGTCTGGCTTCATGTTGAGCACATATAGTTTATGAAGAAAGAAAAATATATAAAATTATATAAAGCGTACCTTCTTGCATGTGGTCTTTCATATTTTATTTTATGTTCTGGCATCTGATTCAATTTACAAAAATCTTTTTTTCCCAAATCTTTTCTTGTGATTCTTCTTCCCTCACTGGAGAGAGCCAACCAGACAGAAGGGAAAAGTGCTGAAATGTACGTAGATTTACCTCATGATAATTTACTATAGGTTTTAAATTATTATGCAGTTATATTTTGAAAACTACAGGCTCTGTAGCTTTAATGCTGTTTTAGGAGCAACAACAAGCAGTTTGTTATACTCTGCTGATTAAACTTCACTGAAAGACAGGAGTTTATGTCACATTGGAAATGGAGAAAAGAAAGTTTTCAAACCCCCAATAAAACAGCTAAAGAAACTGCCATCTCAGACTACCTCCACTTCAGCTGTCCACTCGGCCCTGACGTGAGCGTGCAGCTTCTGTGAGTGAGTGTGTCACAGACACGTCAGTCGGAGCGACGGGAGCTGCTTTTCTGTGCAGTGCTGTTAAACAAGCAAGAGACTGCTTAAATGTAGCAAATTTGGGTGGCAGTAGCTCAGTGGTAGAGCGGCCGTCCTTCAACCGGAAGGTTCAATTCCCGCTCTCCCCGTTGTGTCCTTGGGCAAGACACTTAACCCACCTTGCCCCTTATGATTGTGTAAGAGTGAATGTACTTGGTGATGGTCGGAGAGTCCGTAGGCGCGGAATGGCTGCCACGTCTCTGTCAGTCTGCCCCAGGGCAGCTGTGGTTACAGATGTAGCTTACTACCACCAGTGTGTGACTGTGGAGTGAAGGAATAATTGATATGTAAAGCGTCTTTGCGTCCCCGGAAAAGCGCTATATAAAATTGATGTAATAATAATAATAATAATAATGTAAAACTAAAGAAGCAAGAAGTTGTGCGCTGTTTGGGGTTTTTTGCAAAATAGTCCGCTACTTAATAATGTCCGTGTGGAAACTCACGTGTGAATGGTTCTACGTGGAGGACCAGCGTAAATTATAAAAAAATTAACTATTTATTGTACCGAAACAGAACACGTGTACCGAACCAAACGTGCCGAAACAATACACTACATCTACATGTACCGTTACACCCCTACTGTTTACCCACTTGTGTAAAGGCCATATGTGGTTATGACGCTAATTAGCCTTTTTTTAAACGGTATACCGGAATACACCATTATTGAGACAATAGGAGTCCAAAAGGCTGATTACTCATATTAAATGTTTGTTTCTTTGTGTCTTGCTTTTACTAGTTAGTTAGTTTGTATTACAGCCATGCACTCCAGACCTCTTGATGTAGTGTTTATCAATAACACACTGTATATGGTTTAATGGCATTATGAAAAGTTTTTTTTTTATTAAAGCAGAACTAGCTCTGAACCCAGAGAAACCACAGTTCTTTCACTTACTCTTCTGTCATGCTTTCATTTCTATTTAAAATACAAAAACAAAGTGATTCTCTCTGTCTAGAAAACCTCTAACTTTTAGGTCCAACTTTATACTGATGTAATTCCACATTTCTCTCCAATATTATTTTTGGTTATTGGTATTTCTTTGTCTGAATTTTGCTTTGCTTCCCTTCTAGCTATATCTTTTTTTGCATTGTTCCATTGTGTTGTCACAGGCAGCACTGGAATAAACACTTTCCCTTAATGCCATTGATTCAATTTTGGCAGACTGTGTTGACGTCCTTTATTCAAATATGAGCAATCCCCTTTAATGCAAAAATGTGGAGGGCCATAGCTTGCCATCAGAGGCTGAAGGTTTTCATCGAATGAAATCCAATCATTCTTATGATCATTTGTTAATTAAACATTTTCCCCAGAAAAAAACAAAAAGTGCACAACAGGTTTTAGTAAGTCAATAAAATTCTTTCCACATTAGGTATTAGAACCTTCCTTCCTGTAAGGGAAAGTGAGGATTACAGTGCCTGAAAGCGCTCTGCCCACTGCTCAGATAATTGCCTTTAATGGAGTCTGCTAAAGCTTAAGCAAAGGGAAAATGCGTGAAGCGTATCCTTACAATCTGTCAAGTGCTTTTAGCTGGTGTTTATCAGGAAAAAAATCTTTGTGGGCTCTTCATATATGCTTCAACATGTGACAACGCAAGATCACATGCTGCTGACCCATGAGCATTGTTATGTGAGCACTAGCTGTCATAACAAGTCACATAATTAAAGGCATACTATGCAGAATGTATTTGTAGGTTTACAAACATTCACCTCAACCTTGTTATGGAAGTCTCTAGGATGGGAATAAAATGGGGGCTAAAACAATTTATCGAATAAATTGAGTAATTAGATTAGAAAAATGCCTCGCTAAACCAAAACAGTTTCACTCCTGAACAACAACAACACCTGAATGGAACAGTGACACTAACGACTCACCTGAGCCTTTAACAACTCTTACATCAGGAGTCACACTGCCCTTTCATAGCTAACGACTATGAGACCAGAACAGCCTGGTCCCATCAGGTTTAGTTTAAACCTAAACCCCTCCCTCGTAGTCTCTTGGAATAACCTTAAAAACTGACGAAATATATTCAATATATATTGGATGTGCAATATAATGCATTGTCATGATCTATTAGGCAAGGCAATTTTATTTATATAGCACAATTCATACACTGGGTAACTCAAAGTGCTTTACAGGATTAAAAGACAATTTACAAGATTTAAAAACATTTAAGAAACAAGAAAAATAAAAACATTTTAATAGAAGAGTGCAGATAAAAAGTGTTAAGGCAGAGCTAAAGAGGAAGGTTTTTAACCTCCCCTTGAACATTGTTAAAGTTAAAGCTTGTTTTACTTCATCTGGGAGGCTGTTCCAGGTCTTTGCTGCATAAAACTTAAACAATGCTTCACCCTGTTTAGTTCTAACTCTGGGCATGAGCAGAAGGCCTGTCCCAGATGTTCTCAGAGTCCGAGGAGGTTCATAAGCAACTAGCATGTCAGAAATATATTCTGGTGCTAAACCATTAAGAGACTTGTAAACCAACAGTGCTGTTTTAAAGTCTCTTCTCTGAGCAACAGGAAGCCAGTGCAGAGATTTTAAAACTGGCGTGATGTGGTTGTACTTCCTGGTTTTAGTTAGAACCCGAGCAGCAGCGTTCTCAATAAGCTGCAGCTGTCTTAACCTTTGTTTTGAGAGACCAGTGAGCATCACCATCTAACCTGCTGGAGTTAAAAGTTTCTCTAAGTCTGGTTGAGACATCATCCCTTTGACTTTGGAAATGTTTTTAAGGTGATAAAATGCAGATGATGTAATTGACTTAATGTGACTGTGGAAATTCAAGTCTGAGTCCATGATGACCCCTAGATTTATAACCTGATTTTTAGATTTTAGAGAAAAAGACTCGAGGTGACTGCTGATACTTTCTCTTTGTTTCTGTGGCCCAAAGATGATTAGTTCAGTCTTGTCTCTGTTCAGTTGGAGAAAATTATTTTGCATCCACACGTTAATCTGTTCAATGCAGTGACACAGTGAATGGATTGGTCCATTTTCACCTGCTGTGAGTGAAATGTAAATCTGAGTGTCATCTGCATAATTATGGTAGGATACGTCACAGCTCCGTATTAACACCTAAAGGAAGCATGTAAAGATTGAATAATAGGGGTCCCATTATAGACCCTTGTGGAACCTGTTATAATAATTTGAACCCCACATGTCAGGGCCATTTGGTTCTGATACACAGTTATCAACCGAAACATGGTACTTTCTGTCTTGAAGATAAGACTGAAAGCATTTAAGGGCAGTTCCAGAGATCCATTCCTCTAATCTTTGTGACAGGATTCCATGGTCCACTGTATCAAACGCAGCACTCCAGCAGTCCAACAGAACTAAGACAGAGACAAATATTAGACAGCATTTTTGTTTATGAATTTCCTAATTTATTTAATGGCACTTTAGTCTCAGGTATTATTTTTTTTGCATTTATAATGCACATATAATATGAAATGGAATTGCCTTTACAATGCTGCTGGATGTGCAATTAAGAATAAATACATGTTAATGTTATTTCAAACACAAAATCTTATGTACTGTGTTGCTGACTTTTATAAAAATATGCAGTTGCGCTATTTATCTGAATACTCAATTACTCAATTACAAAAATAATCTATAATTGCAGCACTAGAATAAAACAAGTTTCTTCTGTGTGAAGTATTTATATTTTTAATAAAAAATTGTGCACAGTATTACTTTAACTTAAATCAGGTTAATATTAGATTGTGTTCAAAGAGACACAAGTACAAGATTAGCATTACTTGCGTTAAATAACTGACAAATAAACTACTATCCACTAAACTACTAATACTATGCTTCAAATGACGCTCTGATTCCTTTTGACTGAGCGAAAGGATTTTGGCCTGTTACTAACTCTGCTGAATGGTAAGTGTAAGTAACTTTGTAGCTGCAGGCAGGGGCTCAGTGTGAAAAGCCGGGTCCTTCTCAGCTTATGTGTTTGAAGGAAAACTGCAAATTAAATCCCGCTAAAAACGCCTGACCTAGAAATACTGCTAAAAGCAAATTTTACTTTTCACACTGATTCAAGGTGGCGCTTGATAAAAAAAGTACTTAGGGAAATCTTTTGAGACCCTTATGTTAATGCAAATCTACCTGCATGAACTGATCCACTGAAGTTGGCAAAGATAACACTGTGCACAGACATAATAGCCCAGGGGTGCTCACACTTTTTCAGCACGCGAGCTACTTATAAAATGACCAAGTCAAAATGATCTACCCACTACAAAAATGCAAAACATATATTTATTTACAAATATATTAAGGATTCTTTATATATACAATGTATGTTGGTGAACCTTGCAAACCATAATACTGCACAACACAACATAATTAACTATGTACAGTGCTTTAAGTGGACCAAAAGAGGTGCCGTTACTCTATTATAGCCTTTATTTTATTTATTTATTTTTATGACTCCCCTCATCCCCTGAGGTAACAACAACTATATTGAAGGGGTTTTATATACAGCAGTCAACAGATGACCTTAAAAAAAAATCTTTTTATTAGTTTGTGGATTTGCTTGAGCTAGAAAGAGCTACTGAACATGAATAAAATGTGCAAAAGGATTTTGAAAAAATACCCTTAGAAAAAGCTACTGAACATAAATAAAATGTGCAAAAGGGTATTGAAATTTTTTAACAAAACGTACATAAAATAAATTATAAAACAAAACATAACCATAGAACAGTAGCTGGGGTGTCAGCCAGCGAGTCATCCGATTCTGACCGTGTTCTTTTAGTACTCAGTCTGAAGCCAGGAGAGCATACTAAGTGTTGTTCACTGTATTAGTATTTTTACCGAGCCGAGTGTGCGCGTTTCACACACCCGCATGCGCTTTTTACTTATAAAACTCAAGGGTGTATGGGTAATGTAGTCTCTGCTCTCGGTGGGACGAATTTGGAAGCGTGCATTGTGAAGGGCGCTCTGGAAAGGCAGGCAAAGGATTAAAACCTCTATTAAAACAGATGTCCAAATGAGCGTACTTGTACGTTAAAAGCACGTTCTGGGCGCACGGTGAAGTGGCGGTACGCTCAAGAGCTATATTTGTAAGTGGCGGTACTGAGTACCGGTGCGTACCGGCCATTTAAAGCACTGACTATTTACAATTTACAACTTGCACTGAATGGAATCAGCCAGGGATGCATAGTCCGGACAGTAGCTGCTGACAGATGAAAACGTCATCGTAAAATAAAGTCCTCCTCTTATTCCGTATGAAAGCGTTAAGTTTTTGTCCCTCACTCATTTGTATACCCTTTCTTAAGTTTAAGTGAAAAAAACGAGGTTTAAAAGTTGGAGATAAGTCGCTGATACGTTAGTTTTGCTGCACTTAGCGCTGTTGTTTGCGCATGCATCTGACTGACTGTATGTCAATCAAGAGATTGGATGGATGATTGGCTATTTTTTTTTTTATGTCACGCAATCTACCAAAACTACCTTGCGATCGACCAGTAGATCGCAATCGACCAGTAGATCGCAATCGACCAGTAGATCGCGATTGACGTATTGAGCACCCCTGTAATAGCCTATAGGTTTTTGTGTTTGTGTGGCAGTATAAGTCTGTGCCTTGGCCATATGTCTTTAACAGATGTGTCCCGCAGCTGTACATAATCCAACAGTAAGACTAACATCATCGAACCAGCATGCTTTTATTTGCTTTACTAGTGGAAAAAAATAATTTAAGGACCACAGCTAATTTGTTAGTTTTACATTTTGGACACTCCTTTATTTTGAAGGTTGCATGGTGCATTTGCCCACTTCCTGGTGTCCATATGTATGATTTATTGGGTAGTAAACATGTCTATGATCCTAATATACAATTTCTACCTTTAAAACATAACATTGAAAAGAGCAGCTGCATAGGGAAGGCATTTGGAAAATGTTAATAGTACCTTGAAGACGGTTACATTATCCAAGCTATCAAGCTATGTTGCCTATGTTGGTCTTAATTTATTTTTTGCTTCTATTTATGACCTTTGCAAGAATTTTGACATGGCATTAAGCTAAAGTTATATACAGTTGTGCTCATAAGTTTACATATCCTGGCAGAATTTGTGATTGTTTGACCATTTTTCAGAGAATATGAATGATAACACAGAAACTTTTCTTGCACTCATAGTTAGTGGTTAAAGGAAGCCATTTATTATCACAATTGTGTTTACTCTTTTAAAATCATAATGACAACAGAAACTACCCAAATAAACTACCCAAATAAAAAGTTTTTTGTGGTAGTTGTGGATGAGGCTCTTTATTTTCTCAGATGGTAAAGCTGTCCATTCTTCTTGTCAAAAAGCCTCCAGTTCCTGTAAATTTTGGGCTTTCTTGCATGAACTGCACGTTTGAGATCTCCCGAGAGTAACTCAATGATATTGAGGTCAGGAGATTGAGATGACCAGTCCAGAACCTTCACTTTATGCTGCTGTAGCCAATGACAGGTCAACTCGGCCTTGTGCTTTGGATCGTTGTTATGTTGGAACGTTCAAGTACGTCCCATGCGCAGCTTCCGGGCTGATGAGTGCATATTATCCTCCAGTATTTTATGATAACATGCTGCATTTATCTTGCCATCAATTTTGACCAAGTTTTCTGTGCCACTATAATCAACAGAGTCCTGTATTTCAGCTGAGGTTTGCTGATTGGCATTCTCAATTCCTTGGATATCTTTTTATATTGCATAACTGTTTTTTCACAGTTCAATTACCTTTTTTTGCAGATTAATTCTTTTGATTTTCCCATGACTCGGGAGTCTCAATTAGAGAGTTTAAGTTTTCTTTCTACATATAGTAGGTAATTAGAAAGTGATGTATCTGTGTAAAATAATTTTATTTTACATAAAATTATTCACCTGTCTAAAATGTGTGGCAAATTTAACACACTGTTTTTTGTTAAAGTGATAGAGTGTAAGTTATGAAGTCGTGTGCATGAGGAATGTGGTTATTACTCATTCCCCTACAGTGAATGGAATGATTTATCCATTTAGCTTTATCACTCGGCTCATGAGAAAAATAGAAGCATTAACACACCAACTTTTACAAAAAAAGAAGAATGTTTTTTTTTTAGTTCCAGTTTTTTAGTTGTGTACTATAACATGTTCTGGTAACTTGGGTAATTTTCATTAAAGGCTACCCTAATACTGTGTCATCTAGGTTGAAGATAGGAGTTAATAATGAGGAGCTCACTCTCAAAACACTAGCTGTATTTGCATGTAAATGTGACATTTAGAATGCTTGAGAAGAAAGCAGGGTGAAGGTACTGACTGATTGAAGGTGACATTTTGTCCTCAGAACAAGGTTAGCTAACGTCTCTCAGCATGTTCACTTTCACTGTTCAACTTGGTGTATTATACCAAATCAGGTTTTACTTACAAACTTACATGTCTGTTGTTAAGGGCCAGGTGTTTGAAGTTGATGACTTAATGAAATAAATATGTTTTTAAATTTACATTTAGTCATTTAGCAGACGCTTTTATCCAAAGCGACTTACATTCAACAGTGTTACATTTTTTTGTTGACGCTTTCATTTTTTAAAGCGACTTACATTAAGGTTCCATTCACCAGTGTTACAGCTGGAACACCACTGGAGGCAAGATGGGTTATGTGTCTTGCCCAAGGACACAACGACAGTATATACTGTGGGGAGAGCGGGAATCGAACCGCCTACCTTCCGATTGAAGGACGACCGCTCTGCCACTGAGCCACTGCCGCGCCACTGCCGTTTTTCTTTTTCATGTTTAACTGTGGCATAGGCCCTTAACATGAAACCTGTAATGACTTTTGAATTGTTTCCTTTATTTTAGTGTTGTCACGATACTGGAATTTCTAACTTCGATACGATACCTTCAAAAATATCGATATTCGATACCATTTTCGATACCAAAGGGAAAACAACTGTCACAATATTATTATTAAAAAAAAAATTATTTAAAGATAAATATAAAATCAGCCAAGGTCCGGTTAGACCTTAGTTAACTTTCCTCACCGTGAGGGGTCCGGAAATTTTTAATAAAAGGATATGTGTTTGAATATAATTCTTTAAAGTAAAGTCTCATTTATTCCACACCTACAGCCTCTTAAACAATATGGAGATGAATGTTGATAATCCACTGTTTTTATTCTTTGGTTACATGAGGAGGATGTTTGAGTGTTTAGCTTTCGCAAAACACAGCTCACAGACAAAAGGAAAATACTACAAAATCAAAAGAAGCTAAAGCTAAAGCTCAGGACCTGGTGGTTTAATGACAACAGCCTGGAATCCTGCATATTATGCCTAGTACTCCTTCATGTGTGAGAACATTTTAAATACAAAATCATCAATTCAAGCCAAATTATTTTCTGATTAAAATAAACGTTCCCTCCCGTCCATAACGTCAGTGAATCTTTATTATGTTTTGCCAAGGCTTTTAAATTTTAGTTGTTTCTAACTCATTATCAGGCTACGCTAAACATGTTGAAATTTCCCGCTGCTCTGTCCGTAACCATAGTAACCTGAGGACCGCGTGTTGGACGTAGCCGTCCTAGAAGTGCAGGTTCAAAAATATGTTTTACACAATGCGCTTGTAATTATGAATACTGTCTTGCGGTCCAGATTGCGGTCCACCTTTTGAAGACCCCTGATGTAGTGCACTTGTTCAAAGGCCTCTGAGATTGTCATACTTTCAGAAACCAATAGTGCAAGTAAAAAAAAATAATACTCGATATCGATACTCGGTATCGAAACTTCGGGAAATGAGTATCGTATCGTTTGAGATATTTTGGTATCGATATTTATCGAAATATCGATATTTTTGACAACACTACTTTATTTATTTATTTATGGTCTGTGCACATAGAGATATAGAAAATCTCTAAAAAACATTGCTTTTTCTGTGTGTTCTGGCCTCCTGTAAACAAACAAATTGTGTTGGGTCATGGAAAGCACTCCTATTAACAGGGTGACAACTTTCAGCACCATTTTCCTTGTTAATGTGTAGATAGGTAAAACCGATCCTTTTATAAAACACTTGGCTAAATATAATTTCTTGTGTGGACAAAATTTTTAGTTTATGACTTGATTAGGACTAGAAGCAAACGGTAATTAATAACAAAACACAATAACACATAGCCTTACACATTAGCACTGGAAGCGTTATATCTGCCATGATATATAAAAGTCTTTCAATGAGCTTCCTGGTTCTGCAGCAATATGTTGGCTTTATTCTTCGTTTCTCTAAATACACAGCACCACAACAGTCAGCCAGTCTTTATCTCATTTGTCTTTATCTTTGTGCAAACCATGTTATCCCATATTCTATCTGTGATGTTGTGACTTCATGCGTTCCCTGTTCAATTAACATACTTGACTATAGAGTAAAGAGATGGACTCAAAAAGAATCTCCTTTGTAGATACAGTGTATTTCAAATGTCACCCTCCTTGGACTGGCTTAGTAAAGGGCAGACTGTGACATTCCTAAAGACTGCAGATCTCCAGGCCAAAGGGATAGAAACTGCCTTAATTGGCTGGAGCAAGGTACACTTCTGAGACAGGTAGACACACTTACATTTAAATGTCACAGCGGTTACATGGTGCAATATATTGGTTTACGCCAAAAACATAGTCACAGTTGCTCAGTACAGAATCAAGACAGTGTCACTGACCATTCTTTGTAATTCACACTGTTGTGCTGGTTTGTTTTAGCACTGTCCATTTTTAAGTTTTTTTAATGTCTTAAAGCTAACATAAACAGTTAGACATGCTAGCTGTTGATGCTAGCTAATATCTCTAAATGCAGATGCTAAAGTCTTGTTGGACAGTTTTATTTCTGTATTGATTTATTAGATATCTGTTACTTGAATTTGTCTCCTCTTAAAACATAATGACAGTTAGACACAATGTAAATCCATCACTTCAGTTGAGTGCCAAAAGAAGCGTAGTAGTTAAGGACAACATGATAAAGAAATGTGTTATTTGACAAAGATTTAGCCCCAGCTCAGTGTAGCTGTGACACATGTGGTGCCACAGGGGCCCTTTCAGAGACATGGCTCATTAAGCCTGGGATCAGAGCAGATCCAGGGAGCTTATCAGTCACTGTGATCCCAGCCCGTGCTTTGCCAGCAGCTATTGATCCATTACATATCCTCACTCAGATAGAAACTTGGAAAGTCAATGGCCTGAACAAAGTTGAGCATGAGTTGGCAGAATATTATGGAGCAAGGGGCTGACAAATATACAATAAATTTTAGTCTATTTCTCAAACAATCAAAAAGTTTGTTTTTGCAATTCCCCAAAAGCAGTGTTAATTTTGACAAAAAATTTAATTTAGTTTTAGTCTTAGTCTTGTATAAAATAAAAATTCATGAGGTAATAATTTTTACCTATTATTTTGACCTAATATTATATTTTGACCTATTATTATATTTAACACTGTTTATTTCAACACAACTGCCTTTAGTGAACTTTGTTTTAATCAATGAAAAACAATACCAATAGTAAAAAACATCTTGCTGTCTATTGTAATATAAACAAAAAGACATAAATGTGTATCAAAGAGATGCAAAATACACATTCACAGCTTATTTTAAATAAAATTTAAAAAAAAAAGTGCATTATCAAAAGGCCCTTACAGTCCAAGAAAGCTAAATAATAATAATAAACGTACCATCTAAACCAGGGGTGCTCACACTTTTTTAGCACGCGAGCTACTTATAAAATGACCAAGTCAAAATGATCTACCCACTACAAAAATGCAAAACATATATATATATATTTACAAATATATTAAGGATTCTTTATATTTACAATGTATGTTGATGAACCTTGCAAACTATAATACTGCACAACACTAACTATGTACAGGTCTTTAAGTGGACTAAAAGAGGTGCCGTACTCTATTATACCCTATATCTTTTTTTGATGACTCCCCTCATCCCCTGAGGTAACAACACTATATGATTTAATATACAGCAGTCAACAGACGACCTTAAAAAAAATCATTTTATTAGTTTGTGGATTTGCTTGAGCTAAAAAGAGCTACTGAACATAAATAAAATGTGTAAAAGGGTATTGAATTATTTTTAACAAAACGCCAGCCAGCGAGTCATCTGATTCTGACCGTGTTCTTTTAGTGCTCAGAGTCTGAATCCAGGAGAGCATATTAAGTGTTGTTCACTGTATTTGTATTTTTACCGAGCCGAGTGTGCGCGTTTCACACGCGCTCTCCGGTCACGCTGAGTTGTTAACACTGACAGCGGCAAAAGCAACGCATGCGCTTTTTACTTGTAAAACTCAAGGGTGTATGGGTAATGTAGTCTCTGCTCTCGGTGGGATGAATTTTGGAAGCGTGCATTGTGAAGGGCGCTCTGGAAAGCGGCAGCGCAGGCAAAGGATTAAAACCTCTATTAAAACAGATGTCCAAATAAGCGTACCGGTACGCTAAAAGCACGTTCTGGGCGCACGGTGAAAGTGCCCGGTGCCCACTTAAAGCACTGACTATGTACAATTTTTGTCATTTGCTGAGTTTACGCTGATGACTTGCACTGAATTGAATCAGCCAGGGATGCATAGTCCGGGCAGTAGCTGCTGACAGATGAGGCAAAGGCACTTTACGTCATCGTAAAAAAAAGTCCTCCTCTTATTCCCTGTGAAAGCGATAAGTTTTTGTCTTCTTACTTGGTCCAGCTCCCTCACTTATTTTTATACCCTTTCTTAAGTTTAGGAGAAAAAAAACAAGGTTTAGAAGTTGGAGGCAAGTCGCTAAAGCGTTAGTTTTGCTGCACTTAGCGCCGTTGTTTGCGCATGCGCAGTGACCTAAGCTTCAGAAAAATTCAGATTTCATCTGACTGGCTGCCCTGTATATCAATCAATAGATTGGATGGATGATTGGCAATTTTTTTTTTTATGTCACGTGATCTACCAAAACTACCTCGCGATCGACCAGTAGATTGCGATCGACCAGTAGATTGCGATCGACGTATTAAGCACCCCGATCTAAACCATCTTTGAACTTAAAGTGCATTGAACAGGAGGATATTCCTTATGCTACATAAACACTGGCATCATAAACATCAAATGCAACAACAAATGCAAATATTTATTTTCTTCGATTCGTTTTCAGGTATGCGCTTTGTGCTAATCAATGCTTTCCTCTAGTGAGGTCATCTGTGACACTGAATACTATTTCTGCAAAAGCTTGAGAAGCTGACATTGCCAAAAGATCTAATGCTAACGGTTTGTTGCTCTGTTGTCTCTTTGCGTCTCCGGTAAGTTTTTTTGGCACGGCCGCGTAACAGCAAGCTCTGATTGGCTTACTTGACCCGCCCTTTCCACTTCATCTTTCCCTCCTCCTGACTGGTTTTTGTCACAAGTTGTTTTTTTCTCGTCTTTTATTTGTTGACAAAAATGTCAGTCTATTTAGTTATCGTTTTAGTCATTATGAAGTTTTTTATTTAGTTTTTGTTTCGTTTTCGTTCAAAAAACCTTTGTTGGCGATATATTGTCGTCATAGTTTTTATCAACGAAATTAACACTGCCCAAAAGCCCCAAACTTTCAAATGCCTTATATTACAAACCTCACAATAATCCAAATTTACCAGCTTCTTTTTGCAACAATCTTCACAGTGTACTTGAGATCTTATTTGAGCACTCATCAAAGATGCTCGGGGTGCACGTGGCAGAGTGGTTAGCACTCCTGCCTCACAGCAAGAAGGTCATGAGTTCAAAACCCGGCCGACTCAAAAATTCTCGGCCGACTCAGGTCTTTCTGTGAGGAGTCTGCATGTCCTCCACGTGTTACCGTGGGTTCTCTCTGGGTACTCCGGCTTCCTCCCACCGTCCAAAGACATGCATGTTTAGGTCAATTGGCAACTCTAAAGTGTCCCTAGTGAATGAATGTGAGAGTGAATGGTTGTTTGTCACTGTCTATGTCTAAATGTCAGCCCTGCGACTAACTGGCCACTGTCCAGGGTGTACCCCGCCTCAGGCCCAAAGTTGCTGGGATAGGCTCCAGTCACCCGCGACCCCTAACGGGACAAAGCGGTAGAAAATTAATGAATGAATGAATCAAAGATGCTGACAAACACACAAATAAGGTATAAAATTACTAAACACACATACTATTAACAAGCAGATATACACACCTGTTACAGACAAAATTTATGCATCTGTAAAAGGCATCATTATAATTGTTGGGCTGTAATACCTCAAAGTAGGACGTATGAATGAATTTTGTTACTTATGTCTGTAAAGTTTCTCAGTCATCCAGGTTATCTTGAAGAAAAAGTTAAAGCAAAGGCATCTGGACTTGGTTTTCAAGATAAAGACGTTTTGTTTTTTAATTCCAAGAGACTTTCAATTTTGAGATCAACTGGTATGAGAGCTGAATTTTATCTCTGATAACCTTATTATGTCCTGTGCCAGGTTGGTTGATTGTTCTGCACTGAGCTAGTATGTGGAGCTCGTTGCTGACAAGACAAAACACTTCATAGTTGAACTTTACAACTGCAAGTTACACGATAACAGAACAATTACACAGGAGCTGTCAACCATCATGTCAACACAACCAGTAAATTACCGCGCACAGACAGGGCTCAACTTCATCTAAACCAGATGCCATTGTCGTCCCTAAACCAGATCGCTACTCCCTGTGCTCCACTTTGTGCTTGCAACCCAGCACTTGGCAGTCTTATTGTCTTTAGCTGTCTGACTTTGGCAAAATGTCTCGTTTTGGGCCATGTTAAAAGATTAGCTTCATAAAATTGGAATTTTTTGATTCAGGAGACTACATCATTGATGGATAAAAACTGAAGATCAGAAGTAAATGAATTCTCTGTAGTATTTCTTGTTTCACGCTGTTCCATTCCAAAATAATCTTTTCAGTTGAGTTTTATGTAACTACCCTCAACTAACCTCAGCTCCAGCTAGGCACATCTTGCTCACACTACAGTGAAGAAAAGCTGCTTAAGATGTTTCAAAAGAGAAAGTATTCTCCCGTCCCGTAGGAGTTGGCTGTAACAGGATGTAAATTCCACCTTTATGGTATATCTCATGCTGCTACTCAGAAGCTGAAAAGAAAATGGTATTTTTTGACCAAGGTACACAGTGCACAGAAAAATATTTCTGTGCAATTCTCACCGCCTTTTAGTTAGTTTCCTGTGTACCTTCCTCCATATCTGCCTCTCTTGTTAAATGCACATTCATTTACTCTCTTGGGCTTCAGGTGAGTGCACCTTTAATAAATGTAAAGCCTTATCTTGCTCTAAGCCCACATAGGGTAACCTGTCAATAGTGCCACTCAATTCAGCAGTCAAAAGTCCTACCTCATCCACATTAAGTCAGTAAGGGAATAGTGTTGCTATAATCTCAATTTGAAGTAGATTTGTTCCTGTGAAAGTGTGGAAAAAAACACCAACTCCCTCCCGAAAGACATTAACAAAAAGATACTGTGGTGAACACATTATTTCCAATTGATTTTTATTTCAGCATCAAGGTACACACAAATTAAAACATTTGTGTTTAGCTGAATCTATAGTCTACCAAGGGACTCGCGTTCTACTGGATTCTAAAGCACTAGAAGAAGCTTTCGTGCAGAAGCTCAATGCAGCTCAAACACTTCCTATAACAAACTGCACTTAATCCAAAATAAATAGTGCTTCCTGGACCCACACTCTCTTTCTTTGCCTTTTGCAGCTTGCAGCAATGAAACCCTTAGTCTGACCCTGAACTAGCTCTGAGGAAGTGCCGGCTGTGCTTTGAAAACTTTCACAGTGTGCTTTTTGCTTGGCCTTTGATTACAGGCAGAGAAAAGATGCCGTGGGACACTTGTGCTGTTGGGGGGATTGTTAATACTTCCTTTTTTGCTGAGGTCAGAAGGCCTTCCCTGACATTGGAAGCTGTAAATTGGTTTTAAAGGGTAGCAATCTGTTTTCCAGTATCTACAGTGTTTGTTGGTAGTGGAAAATAGATCTACTTGGTACACAGAAGATATATTTCAACAAAGTGCTTCGTTTGAGTCCCCTACACATGATTCATAACTGAGATGCTGACTATGACTGGTTTAGAAAAGTACAATACAGTACTAGCTTTAATTAAAATTGAGACTTAATTAGCACAGCATCATGCAGTCACAGTAGCTTCAGCATTTTCCATATTATCTTTTATCCAATAATGTCAGTGTAACCCAAATACAAAAGATATTATATAATAGGGGTGGGGCAATGTATAATTACATCACTCATTGAAATGAAAACAGTAAAGTATAATTGATCGTGGCAATTTTTTATCATTGCAATAATTGTTCATCAAGATAATTAGCAGCTGTTTTTTTTTTTCTCACAACAATGCCATTTGGACATATTTGTTAAACGAATAATAATCCTGTTCTTAAGATCATTCATCAAGTGCCTACTGACGTGGGTTGTTTAAGTCTTAAGACTATGGTCACATTGGTGATTTAAGACAAAGATATCCAAATGCTGCATCGCGCTGTCAGCTCGTTTTTAGCTTTTTTCTGTCACTGTGACCCGCTCTGTTAATGCTTGACTGAAGAGCGAAGGCTTCGCTGAACTCGCGCGGAAATGAAACTTCAAACTGTGTCCAGCAGAGAATAGGGCTATTTTTTTATATTTTTTTAAAAAACATTTACTGAACTAAAAATTCTATTAAGCTTTCTCTGAATAAATAAAGCAGAGCAGACTATTGTTGAAGTTATGTTTTTAAGATTTGCCCAAATGATTTAATCTCTGATTGTATTTGGGCGATTTATTTTTATTTATGTAACTGCTTGTACTGCCCATATTTTTTTCAATAATAAAAAAAAAAAGGCGGAAATAAAGATATTTGTACACAACTACAAAATGGCGAAATCTTTAGTGCACTATATAGTGATTAGTGTGTTGATTCAAACAAAGCCTAGGCGCTTAATGACATTCCACAATTCATTGCGCAATCACCCAAACCTTTCCAACAACGTCCGACTGAAGCCGATCTCCATGTGATGAGTTTGTGATAAGTTTAAAGTGACTGCATCAACCATTACACCTTTCTATAAAATCTGCATATGCCACAGGTTATTAAATCTCTCTTTAAATAAGTCTGATATCTGACTTTTATTGTTCACTGTTGATGTTCGCTGCAGTAAAACACCGCTTTGCACACGTTTGTTTACATTTGTGAGAAACAAAACTTAACCTTATTCACGGCATTCACTATGTGTCATTAAAGCTAATTAATAAATGGAAAGGATGTGGCTTTCCTGGATTATTTGACCAGACCACTTTGTATCAAAGTATAGAACATTATATCATGATTTGGTTGGATCTCGATGTAAATAATACTATATGTCACTATGTCAGTTCGATCTGTAAAACCTGTTTTGAGCTCCCATGTAATTATAGGACACAGTAGTGCTAATGACATAGGAGGAGTAACATTTTTGTGGAAGGAAGGAGCAACCTGAGTTTAAAAGACAAAAAAAAAAGATAAATTGTGTTTTCTGAGAATTGACTAAATCAGTCTTTTGAAATCTTCTGTATAATTGGTCTGCACCCTGCGAGGTCATTCTCATTGATATTTCTTTTACCAAATGGAACACTGACTCCATATTTGAGCCTTGCCTTTCGGCGCTTCTACCTTCCACCTTCAATTATGCACCCAGTTGCAGACCAAAGGACCAACAACAGGACCTTAATGAGCCAGTCTTGATGCCACTAATGATCTTGGCTGTAGCCCCAAGAGAATGTCCCTGTCCATTAATCCCAGTATTCTTTCCACTACATGCTGTTAGTTAGCTATTGGACCAGTGACTACTTATGTTTGTGGCACTGTTCACTTTAATTCTATTTTAATTTAATAGCTTCCTATTGTCTGACCTTCTTGAAGTAGTCAGGGATCGTATGGTGCTCTATGGGTCTGATACATAGATAGTATAATCATGGATGATATCTGCCCATTGGTCCCCTATTCACCAATATTGTCATTACGAATGGGCAATAAAATGGCCGTTACATCCGGGCTTTTCGGGTTTTACTCCATAGTAAAACAATAGTTTTTAGATAGCATAAACCAACGTAATTTTCAAAAATTCCCAGAGTTGTCACGTAGTAAAAACTTAGCTGTAGAGACCAGAGCCATCTTTTGTACCAGGCTGTAAACATGAGTTTTACTCTTGTAAAGTCACCATTGGGTTTCTCCTTATATTTCCGCTTTTGGAGCCTGCCCTCTGGTGGACGGAGGTATATCGCTGTATTTTGCTGTTAAATCACCGTATGGCGGCGCCCTTACACGACGACCATTTAAGAGGTACCATGGGAGAGGCTTGGTCTGATATCCCCTTTGCAGCAATTACACAGAAATATTGTAAGACCAATCGTAACCATTTATAAAAAATAGGGTGGGCTTTATACAATGCTTACTTCTTACTTACAGTGGCATGAAAAAGTATCTGAAGCCTTTGGAATTTCCCACATTTCTGCATAAAATCACCAAATCAAATGTGATCTGATCTTTGTCAAAATGGCACAAATGAAAAAACAGTGTCTGCCTTAACTAAAACTACCCAAACATTTATAGGTTTTCTTATTTTTAATGAAGAATAAGAAACTGAACCATCACATTTAATATTTGGTTGCCCCCTTTGGCAGCAATAACGTCAACCAGACCTTTCCTGTAGTTGCAGATCAGCCTGGCACATCGATCAGGGTCAATCTTGGACCATTCCTCTTTACAAAACTGCTGCAGTTCAGTCAGATTCCTGGGATGTCTGGCATGAATCGCTGTCTTGAGGTCATGCCACACCATCTCAATGGGGTTCAAGTCAGGACTTTGACTTGGCCACTCCAGAATGTGTATTTTGTTCTACTGAAACCATTCTGAAGTTGATTTGCTTCTGTGTTTTAGGTCATTGTCCTGTTGCAGCATCCATCCTCTTTTTAGCTTCAACTGTTTGACAGACGGCCTCAGCTTTTCCTGCAAAACATCCTGATAAACCTTTGAATTCATTTTTCCATTAATGATTGCAAGTTGTCCAGGCCCTGAGGCAGCAAAACAGCCCCAAACCATGATGCTCCCTCCACCATGCTTCACGGTGGGGATGAGGTGTTGATGTTGGTGAGCTGTTCCATTTTTCCTCCACACATGATGTTGTGTGTTCCTCCCAAACAGTTCAACTTTCGTTTCATCAGTCCACAAAATATTTTGCCAGAAGTTCTGTGGATTGTCCAAGTGCCTTTTTGCGAACATTAAACATGCAGCAATGTTTTTCTGCAGCAGTGGCTTCCTCCATGGTGTCCTCCCATGAACACCATTCTTGGCCAGTGTTTTACATATAGTCGATGTATGCACAGAGATATTGGACTGTGCCAGTGATTTCTGTAAGTCTTTAGCAGGGTTCTTTTTAACCTCTCTGAGTATTCTGCGCTGAACTCTTGTCATTTTTGGTGGACGGCCACTCCTTGGGAAAAGCAACAGTGCCAAATTCTCTCCATTTGTAGACAATTTCTCTAACTGTGGATTGATGAACATCCAGAGTTTTAGAGATGGTTTTGTAACCTTTCCCGGCTTTATACAAATCAACAATTCTTGATCGCAGGTCTTCAGAGAGCTCTTTTGAGCGAGCCATGGTGCACATCAGACAATGCTTCTCATCAAGACACAATTCTTACCAGGCGTGTGTTTTATAGTGAGCAGGGCAGCTTTAAGCCACTCCTCAGTGATTGGACACACCCCTGACTTAAATTGTTTGGTAAAAATTGGTATTACTTGCTCTCAAAGTCTCCTTAGGCAGAAGGTTCAGTTACTTATTCCTCCCCCTTCTGTCATTGTTTGCATGTTATCCTGTTATGAAAACCTATAAATGTTTGGGTGGTTTTAGTTAAAGCAGACACTGTTTTTTCATTTGTGTCATTTTGACAAAGATCAGATCACATTTGATGGTGATTTTATGCAGAAATGTGAGAAAGTCCAAAGGCTTCAGATACTTTTTCATGCTACTGTACTTCTCTGAATAGATGTCAATCCAAATCAATACAATCCTTTCAGAGGCAGTTTAATCTGCGTCTCTTGGCTACGCCTTATGGAAATCCAACTTGAATTGAGAGAGACAATATTAGTTATTTTCATAGAAAAATGTTTAGGAGGGCTTGCCATCTGTTGTGCATGTAGAGCTGTTTTTTCAACTAAAAAATAAATTATGACCCATTTAAAATGATCTCAATTTATGTATTTGCAGTAAGGCAATTATTGTTACTGGCTTAGGAAAGACAATAATTATGTAAACTTAGAGTACAGTACACTGTAGCCTACTTATTTCTGAGGGAGAACCATTTCACTAATATAATTAGATGCTTAATTGGAATCTGTAGCTCATCAAGGGAACACACTAATACATGGGCATGCTCCTCATGATTAGGCTTAGAGTAGGATTGTTCCTTTAGTTAAAAATGTCATTATTTAGTTAAGGATTGTCTAAAAAAAGTATTCTATATGATGACTGGTGTCAAGTCAGTAAAAAAAAAAAATATATAATAAATGTAGTTTGTACTAGAAAATTGTTAACAGAATGTAGACATGCTGCAGTGCTAGGATGTAAAAACTGTTCTACACTTACGCATACATTTTTTTGAAACAGGTGGATGACATTTTAGGTGAAGAGAGTGAGAATGAAAGTGAGAGCCAAGGGAAGGACAAAGCTGTCAACGACGAGGGGGATGAAGAAGAGCAGGAACAACAGACAGCAGCTGTACACATATCATCAAGACCTGGGCCACAGGCGCTAAGTGCTAAGGGGAGGTGCCAGGCCCCAACCAGCACAGACAAAGTGCAAAGTGCACCAAGGTGAGTGACACAGATAGCCAAGGGATTTAGCATTACACTGTTCCCATATGTCTGTTATATATTATTTATGGTATAACACCTCAGGGTAAAAACAATGTAAAATTAGCTCCTACTTATTGGGAATGCTAGCTTTGGTCAACTTTTAAGGTTTAAAATGGAATGGGCCAGATTTTTAAACCAGAAAATCAGCTGAGACCGATTCCTGTACCAGTATCGGAAATGCCGCTGATATCACAAAAATTTCATGTATTGGTATTAGCGATTATTTAGACCCTTTCACCGATCCAATGCCACACAGAATATTCTTATACAGGACCCAGTTAAGTTGGCTAGCTTTGTTTAATATTTCAACCAGGGTATTGGAAGAGTTGACACGAGCCATCGCTAGTATCACTGTAGCCTCTTTTGTACATCCACTCAGACCGGCACTGTGCGCCCACTGTAGCCATGCGCCCTATCGTAATGGTGGACAAACTGCTCTCACACATGATGTTGTAGTGTATTGCTACAAGTAACAGCAAAGAGTTGACAAGCTATCGCTAGCATTACATTCACTATAGCCAGTCTCCACTGAGTCTGGCACCGTGCGCTGATTGTATGTACCTACAGCAGCTGTTTCAACATATGAATATTAACAACACGACCGTTTTGTGGACATAATCTGTATGTCTTTTATTAGGGGTTAATCTGAAGCAGGCCATAAAATGATGCTAGTAGTAGTAGCTTATACAGCTTTTTATACACACTCAAGTATCGGACTTGTACTCGGCAACGGCAGCTACCTTGAGCACTGCTATCGTAAAAACCCTACTCTTTTTACTGACAGTTTTCTATTTTTTAGATTGACAACTGTCAGTTTTACATACAAGATCCACAGAAGATTTACACAAGATGTGCTATTCGGCATTTTCTGTTGAGAGGCTTCTTTTATTCATTCCCTAACATTTTATTCACCTCAACCACAGAATTACTGCAAATATGTATCATATTTACAAGACTCACTTTTTCCAAAGACCATTATCATCACAACACAGCACTTCATCAGTGGCGTTATGCTGAAGCCAGACGGTCTGGTCCGTTGCCATGGAGACTAATCCAAACAGGCAGCAGGCAGTTAAGAGTTCTGATGGTTAAAGAGGCTCTTATTGCTGAAGGACAGGCTTGAGTTGAGCTTTGCTGTGAGACTGCCCAATTTCAGCCTTTTGTCGCACATTATGTTTTGTATAGTCTTATTTACTTGAAAAGTGACAATGAAATTTGAACTGAAAAAATAGAAGCCACGTCTGCCTACTCATTTTTCATACACAGAATCTTATTCCTTTCACACTGAGAAATCATCTCTGTCCTCACAAACAACTACAGCACAGACACTAGAGGTTTTTTTTATTCATTCAAGTGACTCATTTGTCTGGTCTGACCAATATTTTTTGGTCACTTACTTACTATTAAAAAATATTGAAGCTGTATGATATAAGTTGTTAACTTGTAAATAATCTAAGCCCTAATTAAGTAAATGTATAAAACTATTATTTAGGAATTGTTGTAATCATCTAGTATATGGAAATAAGGGATAATTAAAACAAGCTGTATTTTTTTTCTTTTATCAGACATGTTACATAAGTCTTCTTAGCTGGATACTTGTGAAATTGGAGCACCATGTCTGGGCCAATGTGATTGTTTTATTGTTGTTTCGAGACAAAAAAGTTTAGAAAGAGGGAGACCATTATTTATTTATTTTTAAGTAAAAGCCTCAGTTCAGTTCAGTGCTGCAACCAGATTTGTTTTTCCCCCGGTCTCTCCTTTTGGACGCGTCAGTCTAACGCTCACTGCCGGCGCTTCTGACAGGCTTGGTTGCTGATAATGAGCCAGTCAGCCCAAAAATACACTGTCCACTGGGCTGTGTAGTTGTTGTTGAGAACCTGTGACAGTCCAGGTGGGCTGAGGAGTAGCACCTGATTAGAGGCCTGACAGACAAGGTGAAGGGTGTAAGTCTGGATCTAAAAGCATGTGGATTTAAACCTTTTAGTAGGGCTCAGTGGGTGACTGTCATGTCTGACGTCATCACAAAGATATCCAGACAGTCATTAAATAGCATGATATAGATCCAATTATATGTAGAAACTGCACATTACAGAATTGGCCCATCATTATGATACAATTCTCTAGCCACAAAAACAATAATATCAGAGCAATTCTGAGTAACTTTATATTCTCTATGTTTCTGAGTGGAACGACCCATAAACCTTGAAAACTATTTGTCTGCTAGCTTATGTCTGCGCACTGTGGTCTGTCCAGGTTAAACAAATGACAGATAAAGTAACTATTTATTATTCTTCCAACAGCGCCAAACCCGGTGAGGCATTCTGTTTTTTTTTTTTTTTTTAAATCAGCCTCTAAAATGAAGGGGCTTCCATTAACTATGTATCTAGACTTTTTAGACAAATGTAGATATGTGGCAATAATACAGAGAAAGTTGAAATGGTGTTGTGATTTTGACATCTGCCTCCATCTCCAGACCGTACTAATGCATTTCTCCCACCAGCCTCTGTGTTACCTCGTCTCCTTCCGATGCTCGGTTAATAACTGCCACTCTTGTCAGTTGTCATTCTTGCTTTACCACTTTCTTATATTTGGCAGAAAATAGGCCTACATCAGTTGCTAAGAGACTGTGTGATGTGGAAGTCTGTTTTGTTCCCACCATCATTCTCTTGGTGCTCTTGTCTCCATTTTTTTCAAGTAAATACAGCTGTTCTTTTTCTTGTTTGTTTCTAAGGCTTCTACTGTAATCAATTACGAAGATTGCTAATATTAGTTGCACTTAGTTTTCTGCAGTTTTTTGTGTGTTTTTTATTAATTAAATAGTACAAACAAGCAGGCAGGTACTTACAATGCAATTCAAAGTGAGTCATGCCACCTTATTTTTTGCTTACGCGTAGGTTCAAGGATGAATGGGTTTGTAGTTTAACTTGTCAAAAACAAATACAACCACTCAAAACGTAATATTTTGGCAGCAACAAATTTGTGCTGTGTTTAATATTTTATTAAGTTTAATGTAGCTTTAAGAGTTAGTTTGATCAGAAATTTAAATGCATTACCATAGCACTGGGGTGAAATATTCCAAGGCGTTCCTCCAAAATTGATGTTGGTGCAAGTTAATGTTGACTTTCTGACCTCTTATTTAAAACAGGCAAAATTTAAATTCATATTTTGCTGCAGCGAAGTCCCACAAGACTATAGGGTACTCTTAAATTATCATAAGAAGAAATCACACCATGAGAAAGATATTACTTGTTTGAAGCCAATACTACAAAAGCTGTCTGCTTGCTCTTAAAAACCTTGAAATTATATTTTCTATTTCTGCATCATGCTTCATTTGTTTAATCTATGCCTTTCCAGTTATTTGCTATATAGAGAAATACATAACCCAAGATCAAAATAAAGTATAATGGTGGAAATCTATTTTGTTCCCATGTATGCTAAAATACAAACAATTACCTTTTTGGCAAAGAAGCACTACTCCAACCCTTTCATTACTGTCTCCTCCATTTGACAAAAGGTTCAACTGACCTTGTCCAATCCAAATCCACCTTCGCTTTGTTTAACCTCAGGTCTACTATTGGCAACTATAAGCTCATAGTCTGAGTCCTCCAGTGTGAGTCAGCCTTTTCCCCTAATGCCAGAAATGGTTAGGCATTCTTATGTATGAGGATTGATTCTAATTATTTATGACAAGGACGTATAGATCAAAAGTTTTTAGAATTAACAAGGAGGTTGAAGGATGAGCGCAAAAGGTGAAACAAACTTGAGTTGCCTTCTTAATTATTCTAGACACATGTACATCATATGGCACTGTCCACTCTTTCTTGCTCTTATTTTGTAAAGTGTTTTGTCAGTGTTACAAAGCATCCATTTCATATAACAACATTGCAAATTTAAAGTTATTGCGATATTAACAATACTTGTAGCCAGGACTGGAATAGCAACATTCTGCGTGTGGTTTTCTCCTCATTAAAATAAAAAACAGTTTCTTAAAGGCTAGTTTTTTGGAGAAGTTAGCAAACTGTTTCTTCATTATTGAAGAAAAAGGTTAAATCAAAGGCATCTGGACGTAGGTTTCATGGTGAAGATGTTTCATCCCTTGTCCAGGGGACTTTTTCAATTCTGACTTCAACTGGTAAAAGAGCTGAACTTATATCCCTAGAGAAGGTAGGTTTTGATTTTGTAAATAGCTGGCAAGTTGTATCCGAGGCCTCTTCTTCTGTTAAGGGAGGGTGTTTCCATTTTAACTAAAATGGCTTCCTTAACACCTCTCTGGCATGAACTATAGCTAAGCAAGTGTGTGCATCCAAATAGAAAACCTAACTAAATGGAGATTTTAACATTTGCTATCATCATGATCATTGTGCCATTTTTATAATTAAATTGAGGGAGCAAAAGCAGTATTTGCTCCAAATATCAGCTCAAGAAAATTGGCAGTCTGTATCGGTCATTGGCTAAGGCTGATGAAAAAAATTAGCCTTGGCACTAAAAAATCCATATTGGTCGATCCGTAATTTAAATAAACAATAATTAGATAAAAAATATTAGAAAATCCTTTTTTCTACAAACTACAACGTTTTTTTTGAGTAAACCGCCGCATTCTGATTTCTTTCTTAATAAAAAATGGGCATTGTACAAATTGTCTAAAGTCTAAACTGTATAATGAACCAGATGGGAGCAAAAATGGTCCCTTGTGGAACTCCTGTACTGCATTTTGAATACAATGAATAAAACACAAGTTCACATTTTTTCTCAAGCATGTTCAATTTATCTTTGCTTGTTTAATTTACAGTTACAACATTTGCAGCTACAACACCCTCACAAGCGTCTATTATTTTTAATTTCCTGTATACCACCCTTCCATTCAGATGTGTCATAATCACTCTTTTGCTTTGCATCTCAAGTCTCAGGCGTGTATTTATTTCCGAGTGAAAATGAAAGTGTGAAACTTGTCAGCTTGAGTGAGCACATTATAACATCGACAGAATGGAGGTGATGGATCAGAAAAATGCCTCATGGAGTTTTCCATTTAGCTTGTCAGACAGCAAAGTGTGAAAATCAAAATGTGCTTCAATTTCCTCTGACCTGTTTTTGGTAAATGTGTGCTGTAGCAGGTTGCTTGGGGAAGTTTGATTGCATTGTCTTTGCGTGGGTATATGGCCCTTGTGCGGTCAGGCCTCTCCCCTGACGTTGCTATCACTGTGCTCTTTGGAAGACTGGGCCTTGACAAGATGTAGGAATAAAGCTATATAATGTGACCAGCAATAGCATATAAAACGTTTTTTTATTTATTTATTTTTTATTTTTTATCCGTTTAGGAGAATTTGCACACTTGGGCAATTACTTTTTGTGGGAAGAAAAGTGACAGTCTGGGCCGGGAGCTATATCCATTTAGTCGGGTTTATTTGTGGGTAAATGTTTTTAGTGCCCTTGATTCTGTGAAGTAGCAGGACATTGACACAAACGCAAATACCAATTAATCTTTGTGACATGTTGCAGACTTTGTTTATTTATGCAAATTAGCCATGTGCTTCAATTTAAAATTTTACTGGATAAAGAACAAATTGTAATATAAGTAATATAGTAACTTTTATTTATTGCCCAGTTCTAGTGACAATTAAAGATACACACTACATTAGTGTTGTCACGATACTGGAATTTCTAACTTCGATACGATACCTTCAAAAATATTGATATTCGATACCATTTTCGATACCAAAGGGAAAACAACTGTCACAATATTATTATTTAAAATTTTTTTATTTAAAGATAAATATAAAATCAGCCAAGGTCCGGTTAGACCTTAGTTAACTTTCCTCACCGTGAGGGGTCTGGAAATTTTTTAATAAAAGGATATGTGTTTGAATATAATTCTTTAAAGTAAAGTCTCATTTATTCCACACCTACAGCCTCTTAAACAATATGGAGATGAATGTTGATAATCCACTGTTTTTATTCTTTGGTTACATGAGGAGGATGTTTGAGTGTTTAGCTAACACAGCTCACAGACAAAAGGAAAATACTACAAAATCAAAAGAAGCTAAAGCTAAAGCTCAGGACCTGGTGGTTTAATGACAACAGCCTGGAATCCTGCATATTATGCCTAGTACTCCTTCATGTGTGAGAACATTTTAAATACAAAATCATCAATTCAAGCCAAATTATTTTCTGATTAAAATAAACGTTCCTCCCGTCCATAACGTCAGTGAATCTTTATTATGTTTTGCCAAGGCTTTTAAATTTTAGTTGTTTCTAACTCATGTAATGCATCTGAGATTGTCAAAACTGGAAATGAGTATCGTTTGAGATATTTTGGTATCGATATTTATCGAAATATCGATATTTTTGACAACACTACACTACATGGTAAATGGCATGCATTTATACAGCGCTTTTTTGCACCCTTCTCGGGCACCCAAAGCGCTTTACATCGTGCTTCCACTCACCCCATTCACACACATTCACACCTGGGGCAGACAGAGATGGGGGCTGCCATACAAACGGCGCTCAACCTTCTCCTACCACCACCAAACACACCTCTACAGTCACACACATTCATACACCAGTGCTACGGACACTGGAGGCAAGGTGGGTTAAGTGTCTTGCCCAAGGATACAACGATAGTATGAACAGGGCAGAGCGGGAATCGAACCGCCAACCTTCCGGTTATAGGACGACTGCTCTACCACTGAGCCACTCCGTCCCGCTGGCCACTTGATTCATTATCTCCTACACATTTGAATATTTTTGTCATTAAAGCAATCATTACATCATAATATAAATTTAAAAAAGCACTCATTCAACAACAATCTGAACATCACAATAATCTGCAGAAATATAGTACAATAGACTGGTTTAAGGCAGCGTATTGTTCTTTTTCCATTATTATTATTTTATATATTTACATTTAGTCATTTAGCTGACGCTTTTATCCAAAGCGACTTACAAGTGAGGAAAAAAATGGAAGCAATTTTAACAACACAAGGAACAAAAAGCATAAGTGCACAAAAAACTAGTCAGTTTAAACCATAGATTGTATAAATATGGATGATATCCGCTCATTGGTCCCCTATTCACCAATACTGTCATTACGAATGGGCAATAAAATGGCCGTTACATCCTGGCTTTTTCCATAGTAAATCAATGGTTTTTAGAGTTGTCATGTAGTAAAAACTTAGCTCTAGAGACCGGAGCCATCTTTTGTACCAGGCTGTAAACATGAGTTTTACACTTGTAAAGTCGCCATTGGGTTTCTCCTTATATTTCCGCTTTTGGAGCCTGCCCTCTGGTGGACGGAGGTATATCGCTGTATTTCGCTGTAAAATCACCATATGGCAGCGCCCTTACACGATGACCATTTTAGAGGTTCCATGGGAGAGGCTTGGTTTAAACCCAGCACAGTATACAGTATAAAGAGAATTTTATTTTTTATTTTATTTTATTTTATTTTAATTTTTTTAAAGAAAGGAATTGATAGAAAGGAAGTAGAACTCAATGTTTGTCAGGTGTTGACGGAAGAGATGTGTTTTCTGGCGTTTTTTAAAGATGGCTACAGAATCTGCTGATCTTGTAGCAGCAGGTAGATCATTCCACCAATGTGGAACAGATCCAGAGAAGGTACGTGAGAGTGATTTTTTACCTTTTTGGGACGGTACCACCAGACGTTGTTCATTTGCAGAGCGCAGGGATCTGGTAGGAACGTAGGTCTGTATTAGTGAGTGAAGATAGGAGGGTGCAGAACCAGTGGTGGTCAAGAGCATAGCTTTAAACTTGATGCGGGCGTCGACCGGGAGCCAGTGTAACCTAATGAAGAGAGGAGTTACGTACGCTCTCTTCAGTTCATTAAAGACCACTCTTGCCGCTGCATTCTGGATCAGCTACAGAGGTAGTCCAGCCAGTAGAGCATTGCAATAATTCAGTTTGGACAAGACAAGAGCCTGGACTAGAATTTGCGTAGAGTGCTCTGATAGGAAAGGTCTAATTTTCCTAATGTTGTAAAGAATGAATCTACAGGACCGGGTGGTGCTGGCGACATGACTTGTGAAGCTTTAGCTGATCATCAATTACCACTCCCAGATCTCTGGCAGTGCTGGACGGTGTAATGGTTGATGGGCCTAGTTGAATGGAGAGGTTATGGCAGGTCCCTGGGTTGGCCGGAATCACAAGCAGTTCTGTTTTTGCAAGGTTCAGCTGCAGGTGATGGTCCTTCATCCAAAGTGAGATGTCACACAGGCATGCAGAGAAGCGAGCAGAGACCGTCGGATCGTCAGGTTGAAATGACAGGTGGAGTTGAGTGTCATCCGCATAGCAGTGATAGGAAAAGCCATGCTTCTGGATGACAGAGCCAAAGGGTTTTCATGTATATGGAAAAGAGTAGCGGTCCAAGCACTGAGCCCTGTGGCACCCCTGTATTGAGATGTTGGGACTCAGAGACCTCGTTTCTCCAGGAGTGTTGTGATGGAGATATGTTCTTGTTTTTCTTAAGAGTCTCATTTTGTTTTATATATTATTTTCTTTTATTGTGAAAATGTAATTTTAGGTGTTTATGTATTTGTTGTGATTTGGCTGCTACCTTGGCCAGGTCTCTCTTGTAAAAGAGATTCTGAATCTCAATGGGACCTCCTGGTTAAATAAAGGTAAAAAAAAAAAAAAAAAAAGGATACTCTGAATGACCTATCCGAGAGGTAAGACTGCTTATAAACTTTATTTTTTTGGGCTCAGTCAAAACAACAATCAAATTATAAAAATTACCCAACTTTGGACCAGCAAATGTTTTTCTCCCACAGATTTGGTCTTTTGTTTGCAGGGTCTCTTAAATAATGTTGGAAAAAAAAGCCAGTTATTAAATTGTGGCATTTGATTACAGTTTTTCTCAGTCGCTTTGGTGTGTTTTTCAAATCATCCCTAACATGTGCAAAATAATAAGTGCATTTCTCAGAACAATTTGCACAAACTGCAATATACAACAGATATGTTTCTGAAGCTAGTCAGTCACTAAAAATCCTTAGTACATCTCTCAAATGTAATAGATGCCAACAATCATGTCAGTGCCATCAGAATGATAAGTCATTGAGTCATTGTTCATGAACAAGCTCGTCAAAATGTTTAGGCATGTTGTCAATGTGACTGTGTACTTGTCAATACTGACAGTATTACCAGATGTAAACCTAGGCTACAGTGTGGATGACAGTTACTGTATTGAAAATGCACAAGGCTGCACATCTATGGCATATATCAATTTTAACAGTGCTATTTACGTATTACTGTATGTGGGTTATTGATTGAAAGAGACAAAAGATAGATGGATGGATGTTGAGGTAAGAAAAGGGGTCCTCTGCCACCGGTTTGAGGTAATCTTGCAGTACTATGTGGGGACAAATGTAGTAATGCATCGCACACTTTCACATAGACATAAATTATGCAAACACACATTTTACTGTAAAACATAAAGGTGGGTGTGAAATACAAGTGGACTACTGTAATATGAAGTATTATAGGAAGTATATAGTATACTGCTTATATACAGTAACAGTGTTCTGTACATTGGTGGACATACCTGTTCTCTCTTCGAAACGTTTGAACTATTAAGGACACGGTTGAACACTTTACATTGCTTGAGTGAGGGTCAAATTCACCTGCACGATTCATCAATTCATGTTTTGTACAAAAGGTCTAATAGAAATGTGTAAAACTATGCTTGACAGTTTAAGACAAATAGTTTAACAATTTTGCATGTAATGGCTTATGCAAGGAACTAATGCCTAAATATTTTGAGGGGTAAGACTATTCAACAGAGAACCATTTACTATATTTTTATCAACCTGACATGAGCAATTGAAAATGAGGAAAAAAGCTGACACTTGTACATTATCAATTGCAATATGTACAAAAGCAATTGCAACTTGTTCAAAGGAATAAGAAATTGCTTTAATGATGTACACAAGTGCCTAGATGATTTGGAATTTGTTTGTAAGTAGTATCAAGAATTGCACTTTTTGTCTAAGAAATGCACCAAAGCAACTGAGAAAAACTGTAATCAAAGCCTAGATGAATAGTAGAGCATAGTCATGTCCTCTTCTTGACAAAACCCACTGTTACATCAAAGAAAAACTGCTGTGTGAAGCTGATTAAACATCAATAAAACATAGCTCTTACTTTACCAACCAGCCCACACTCATTTAGTGGTACCATACAGTATTCTCTTATAAAAAGGACCCTGTTAAGCCTAACTTTCTTTATTGTTTCGACACAAATATCAGTTCTTCTTCGCCGCTCTCACCTTAAGTTGTAATGTGTTGCCACAAGACACGGGCTATCACTAGCGTCACTGTAGTTCCATGTAACCTTTTTTGTACATCAACTGAGACCAGCATTGTACGCCAACTGTAGCCATGCGCCTTATTGTAATCGTGAACAAACTGCAGGTTTTTGAACTTTACTTCAAACCGTTTGAGTAAAGTCCCCACATGTTCCAATAACTGTAGTTTCAATGTTAGCGCAAGAATCAGCGTCACCACGAAGGACTAGGCTAATTTGTTTGTTAGCTTTGTGTTAGCGCTGTCAAGCTAATTAAGCGTCATTCCCCGCTCTTCCCTCCCCCGTTTCTCAGGACAGTCACATGAATGAATTAATGAATGAATGTTTTATTAAGGGATTAATCTTAAGCATAAAAATAGTATAATGATAAAAAAAATGCTATTATACATTCATACAGGGCTAGCCATAGTATACAGCTTTGGTAACACTTTACAGTACGAGGCACATTTTATCATAAAGTTATGCATGACTCAAGCATTATTACATGCATAGGGTTAAGGTTTAGGAGTATTTGGTTAGGGTTAGGATGAAAATATGATGAAATCATGATAATTCCTGGTGATTCATGAGATTTCAATGCATGTACTAATGCATGAATTCATGTTAAAATGTGCCCCCTTCTCTAAAGTGTCCACAGAATTTTATACACACAGAAGTATCGGACTGGTATCGGTATCGGGTTGGAAAGAAAAAAAATGCTATTCAAAACAACTCTGTGTCATACAACAAATGTTGCAGATAGTCAGATACCTTGTCATATACTGATATTTAAGATGTCTTTAATGGAAGGCTTGAATATGCTTTTTAAGTACAGAGGTGGACAGTACACAGATTTAAATAGTTTTAAAAAGCAAGCATTTTATTAAAAGCTTTTTACTTGCAAACTGTGTCCTGTGTTTATGCAAACAGGTCTGTGCTGAATGCAACACACACTGAGTGCAGTCAAAGTGATATTTTAGTTTTTTATCTGTAAACAAAAAAACCCATTTTCTTCCACCAGCTCTGTCTGTTCTGCACTGCTTTGTCACTAAATTCCTGGGGAAGCTCAGCTGCAGCTTTGGCTTAAAGCGTATGGCACCTGAGATTAATTAACAGATTAAGTAACAGTAAATCTGCTTGTAACACAGAGCAGTCTGTCATGAACATCACAAACCGACAGAAATAATTAATTACCCTCGTAGAACTTCTGCTGTTCAATAAAGTGTAAAGTTCTCCTTTTTAGTATGAAAGTCGGGTTTTCTTTACATACAATTTAATACATTGAATATGTGACTATTCAGTCTGTGCAACTCAACTCTAAACCTTTATATTAGAAGTTTTGTGATGTCAGCTAAAAGGACATGTTCTTGTCTTTCTCATTCTTTCCACTGCATTACAACAGGGACCTGAAGAGAAAAACTGTCTAAACTGGACAGAGAATTAAACTTTAAATTTAAACTTGTGTTAAAGCCAAGATATATACTGATTTGTCAATCTTTGAAGATAACTGTTGTGCAGACCTTTTTGCTCCCTGCATCTAACCACAGTGTTGTTAAAAAATGAAAAAAAGGGATGGGGGGTGAAATAAAAAAAAAAAAAAATTGAGGTTAAGCGCTGTAGGGCAGCCCGGCTGAGACAAGGACCAACGGACAGCAGAAAAAAAATTGTCTATTAAGCTCCGTTCCGCAACTCAATGGCGCTTATTGTGATTTTTGTAGGGCATTTGTTGTGCTCCTGTTAGTTTGGCTTCTCAACTTCCCAGTTCAATAAATCAGTGTCTCAAACCGGAAAAACGTAGTTGCTAATCTGAGGCAATACCTCCTAACAGATGCATACAGCAATGTAGGGCATGCAGAAGTTTATGCTCAGTTTGTCTATTACACAGGGAGCTTGTGAAAGAAGCTTTTCCTAAAATGAAAAAAAAAAAACAGGCTCTCTTTCACAACAGCACCTGAAGGTTTAATGCTCATGGCCACTCAGCCAGAATGTTGACCAAGTGGGCCCAGGAATTTCCTGGACACTTTTTCTCCCCAGTTTGCCTCTGCTCATACAGGTCAAATGACGGGATTGAGTAGGTCTTCAAATCCATGTTTCCTGACTCAGGGCTTGTTCAGACATTTACGTGTGGGGAAAGATAAAAGCTTATATATGCCACAACCCCGGACCTGACTCCAGAGTGGGGCCACGGCTGCGCCATGCCGGGAGACGTCATGGTCTTTGCTTTTACTTGCTTCATAAAGGGCACCTCCAAGACCGAGGCTATGGTTCTCAGTTGGAAAAGGGTGGTGTGTCCCCTTCAGGTTGGTGAAGAGATCCTGCCTCAAGTGAAGGAGTTCAAGAATCTTGTTCACGAGTGAGGGAAGGACGGAGCGGGAGATTGACAGGCGGATAGGTGCAGATTCTGCAGTGATGCAGTCAATGTACCGGTCTGTTGTGGTGGAGCTGAGCTGCAAGGTGAAGCTCTCGATTTCCTGGTCGAGATAGAGATAGGGTGAGGAGCTCGGCCACACGGGAGGAGCTCTGATTAGAATAGATACTTCTACACAGTCAAAGTTCTCCCATTTTTCTTAGGAAACAAGGACTCCAACTGCAGTAATTTAACCATACCCAAGGTTTGACTATGGTCACAGCTTTGGCCTTTTGATTCAATAATGATCCAAACCTCAGCTACGCTCTCTAGGATTTGTACCTACAGGATTTATTAAAAAAATATAAGCAGACAAATAGTGATAAATAGTTATGTGTTGGTAATGTTTACAACCCATTTTTTTGTATTTGAAAAACAGATGGCTGAACACATGTGACATTTAGCTGTTTACACCACAGCTGTCCTAAAAAACATTTTGATTTAAATCTAAAGCCAAGCATATTCTGTTAATGTTGCAGTTTAATCTTGCGTCCCCCGGTCTAATATTGTGTACTGCATTCAGTTTCGCAGAATGCATGGCTAAATGCAATCCCTCGTTTTCCAGCACACACAACTCTAATCAGGATTTGCTACCTTTTGTTCACTGTGTGCTCTAAGATGAAAGGAAAACACATACATAGCCTTTCTCAGCATTGTGTGAATTGGATCGGTTCATTTTCTCCTCCTCAATCTGCCTGGCACTATTCTGTTCACCCATCAAGTACCTTTTTCTGTTGCTGCTTTTTTCTCTGCAGGCTACAGTTGCGTACAGTAGTCTGCCTCACTACCTTTGAACTAAAGATTGAAAGAAAGCCTTGTTTAAAAAAGAAATATGGTCGTGACATATCTGTCCTTGTGTTTCTTTCTTTTTAGCATTCAGTGTGAAATCTCAATTTCTTTACCACCTGATATATAATGGTTGCTAGACCTAATTATTCCAGTGGAGATTATTTGTGTCTGTCTTGTGGTTCAAAACAAATGCATCCTATCACTTGTATTTTACTTAATAACAATCTCCAACTTAAATGGAAAGTACCTTTTGCACATGTGTTTCACAACAACTCAGTAAATAGTGCTGTGGGGGCTAAAATCTCTGGTAAAGTGGTAAGTGGATCTTTTGTTGATTAAAAAAATACATCTACTAAGTAAACCACTGTAAAGATTTGTGTCTGTTTTTTGAAACATGTGAAATAGTTGCACTTCCAACCAGCCACACAGTTTCAGTTTAAATTGGCGATGTCAGCATATTCCGAGCACATCGTTAAAATGAGGTTCATTAGGCATTATTTCCTCATGCATAACTGCTCGGGCAGCAATGTCAGATGTAACGTTACTTTTTCATCTCAACCAATCTCAATAACAGCTTGTGTCTTTGAGTCATGTCTGAAATAATATTTTAGATCTCACTGATATTCAAGTTAGTAGGGATTATGACAAATTTGACAAAAAACATTTGTTTTTGTTTTTTTTAGTGGAATGTAGGCAGTACAAAGTTGGGTTTACAATGTTTAAAAAATATATAAACTGAGATATATCAGAAATAAAATTTCTAAAGTCACTCATAACACCCACAATATTTTCCAACCAATTTATCGGCCGATATAGCCAATTAGACAATAATCGGCCAAAAGTTGAGGAGGTAGGAAAGTCGTTGGCACAACGCATTTAGCTTTTTGGCCTGTTTTATCATTGTTCAGAAAGTAGCTTGCTGTTAGCAGGAAAGCTAACATCATGTAATCTGCAGTTTGTCGGAGTTTCATAATCCCCTCCTCCTGAGGGTTACCATGGAGACACAAACAACTAGTTTCTACTCCAATGATAGTGTCTACTCTATAGAGTTATATTAGGAGAGGGTTGATAATGAGCTGTTGTTGTAAAATGTTTTTATTAATTTAATTAGGGACGCAGTGGCTCGGTGGTAGAGCAGTCGTCCTATAACCAAAAGGTTGGCGGTTCGATTCCTGCTCTCCCCTGTTCATACTGTTGTTGTGTCCTTGGGCAAGACACTTAACCCACCTAGCTTCCAGTGTCCGTAGCACTGGTGTATGAATGTGTGTGAATGGAGAGGTGTGTTTGGTGGTGCTTAGAGAAGGCGTGAGCACGGTGTGTATGGCAGCCCCCCTCTCTGTCTGCCCCTGGTGTGAATGGGGTGAGTGGAAGCACGATGTAAAGCGCTTTGGGTGCCTGAGAAGTTAATAGTTACTAATATTATATTGGCCCTAATACCTGGATCATTAAGTGAAGGTAGATTTGCAAAAATAGTAGCACCACTAACAAATCATTATATAAATAACCTTATGACTGAGCACATAATAGTTTTATTTAAGAAGGACTCTGAACAAGTGGGACTGAGGGGCATGTGAAAGTGTCTTAATGTCTCAATTCATATAGTATAATAATGTTTAAGGGATCAAAAGCAGCAATTTGTTTAAAAAAAAACATATATAAAAATGAATTGCCGTTACATCGGTTATTGGAATTATTTATTCTCTAATTTTGGTATCGGCCCCAAAAAATCAATATTGGTCGGGCCCTAGTTAAGATTAATGAGATTAGTGAGTCATTGTACCAAAAAAAGAACCACAGTATAAATGTCATATAAAGTGTTGTTATTTTTTTAACAGAAACTAAGCAAGAATGAAACAAGCACTTTTGGTAAAAATTAGATGGATAGGTTTTGGGCCCTTCGCTTATGCACAGCTCTCTTAAGGTTCACAGCCAGTTTGAGGTCTTGAATCAACAACCGTGATTCTTTTTTTACCCAGGCATTCTGATGTAGGTGTGTTACATGTCTCAATTGGAACCACGCTTTAGCTGTAGGACAGATGGGCTCACATTTGTCTTTTTAACACTTAGGTTTACAGTGGAGTTTATGACTTGCCCTTTACCTGAGTAATGGGACCAAACATTTAACATTCTCACCAAGACCTGTAGGCTCTGAGATGTAGCTTTTGGGTTGGTTGGTATTTCTTGTCTTATAGTATCACACTCTCTAAAACTGTATATGTATAAATCTGTCATTAATGAAGTTACTGTTGTTAATGAAGTTTAATTTGCCGCGACGTTCGTTCTTGAATGCTTTCTACTTTCAAAATTACATGGAAATGGTTTATAACTTTCCAAGGCATCTCTAAGACCATTGCTTATGTCTTTTCCTTATAGCATTTGTGTTCCCAAATTGACAGCGAACAAACCAATCTTTTTATTATTACTACAGTCTCCTTCTTAAAACTGTGTCCAGACAATCTACTGTAGGTATTGCACTATCCATTAAGTATCCTATAGAAAAGATTTCTGGGATAATTGAAAGGTCCTTTACATCAAACATGAAAACTGCATTAAGCCTAAAAATAAAAGGATTGTTTAATACTTGGTATGTACTGTATCGCCTCCTACAGTTACCTCCCAGTTAAATGTCAAGAATAGGCTATTTAACACAGTGGGCCCATCATTGTGGGGTTCATTACACCTAAAAGGCTTTTATTCGGAGCAGCAAATAGAAAATAAGGCTGTTATCTCCACGTGGGTATTGTAAGTTAAGAGTCCACAAGCTTTCCAATTAAAGTCTCTGTCCTTAAGGCTCTTTTGTGGGTAATTGTTTTTTAAGGATTGCCTGATATCCTGAAGCCATTGCTGTAATGGCGCTGCATTCCTCTAGCAAAGAGATTGTAATTGTATTTATGAAAGCAGATGTCTCCCACTCACATAACTTGTTTTTCTGACGACAAAGCTTTCACATCAAGCCTCCGTGCTGGGCCGTGACAAGCAGGTTAATTAAACATCTCCCAGTTTATGCCCGCGTCTGACATTCTGTCTGAGAGCGAAACAAACAGCCTAATCGAACGTGGCTTGTCTTTTCAAAGTGTTTTGTGTTCTGCAGCTGATTTGCGTCATAAAGAGTTGTCTGTACTCACTTTGTTTGGTCTGAGTTTTTCGCAGTGTGTTTCATTGCAGTATTTGTCTGCCAGTGACACTGTTCAACCACCGGATCACAGTTGCTTCACCAAACAAAGCTCCCAATGCCACAGTGTCCAGAGTTTACTCTCACAGTGCAGCTAGAGGTGAGCAGCCAGAGTTTGGTGGAGTTATTATAAGGTCAGCTGTCAGATCGCTTTAAGAAATAAGGTGTTTATTCAGAGAATGGAAAAAGAAACACAATGGAATCACAATTGTAAGACATTTACTTAAAGAAACTTCAAGATTCTCTTCCTACAATAATTCCTTCTACTATAAGCTAGGAGTGTGACGGTTAGTATATAACTGTGTGATTGGCGGTTATAGTTGAACACCGTCATTAGAACTCTATAACCGCCAAAACCGTGTCATTAAAATATTTTTACAAACATTTTTTATCAAAAATTATTTTCATTTTTTAGATAGGATCATAAGATGCGCAATATATCGGGAGACATGGTTTTTACCACTAAATGAAGTTTTGTAAATCGTCAGACATGATATTTACCACTTCATTAAATTTTGCTTTCTTAAAAACGAATTCTGTTTTGTACAAATTTTATCTTAATTTTAATAAATGTTTCATCAACCAATTGCATGTATTTTAATAAATAAAAAGCAAATATAGCAGACAATGATAACCGTGACATGGAAGCGCCAGCGCGCCACGTTCACTTGCACTGCACTGTGAACTAGAGCGCATCTCATAAATGAAACTCAGCGTAGGCCTATGCCTCATACATTAGCACAAATACAGTGCCAGCCACTCAGGAGCTTTTGGCAAAGTCATCTTTCCTTGACCCACGATACAGAGGCAATGGGGGGGATGGATTGGGGGAGACAAAAGATGCACTCCGGGTGGAAATTGTATCAGCTGACGAGGGAAACGGAGGCGGAGTTAGTGGTGCTTCGGAGGCTGCTGCTGCTGCTAAGGCAAGAATGTTTCTGCAACATGCACGCTATGGCCAGGAAAAAATACTTTATCCACGTCTGCCTCAAGCAACTTAAACCTTTTGAAGCACCTTACATCAACACATGCTAACACGACAATTATTACTGCTGCTAACCCAACCCCAAATGAAGCTAGCGTTTCTTTGAGAATGAACATGTTAATCTACAGAGAGAATTGGATTGTGTTCTGTTTATTGTAATAATAATAATAATTTACAGGTACAGAGATTTGCACTACTTAATGGCCTTTGTTTCTTTTTACACAAGTTTACATTTGTGTGACTTAATTTCGCCCTTGAATTTTGTTTTCAATATTTATTTTTTATATGTTTTTATTTCTATGTATATCATATGGCAGGCTGCAGTCTATTGAGTTCAAATAAATACCAAATGTTCTAAAATACTATATACAGTGTTTTTATTCTTCAATCAGTTAATTTAAACATCTTTGATATTTAAGCTGTTATAGAACGTAATACCCTTATAGAACATAAAAAATAACTTCAACTACTTTGCTGAGTAACTGAGTTACTTTTACAATGTGGTAACTTAGTGACTAACTCAATTACTTTTTGGGAGAAGTAATTTATAACTGTAACTAATTACTTTTTTGAAGTAAGATGACCAACACTGGTAAGGACCCTCTACAAACTGGGAGTGTCAACTAGTTTCTGGGGAAAAAAATATCTATATAATACAAAATTCTGAACAATCCGTTCAAAATACAGGAGCCACTAATTTATGCATTAATTAAAACACCCCGAATGTAGGTAATTTGTCACTGCACATTCCTGAAGCATTTCTCAAGAACAACTGATAAAAACTGTCCTGTAGCAATTTCAGTGTAAAGGTTGAAGAAGAAGAAAAGTGGATGGAAGGCAGTAAAGACCATGTTTCTTTGATTATGGCATGTAGAACCTGACATAAAATTGGATATAAAATATTGGCGTGTATGAACAAAAAGTTTAGATCTGGTATCTTGTCAGATCAATTCAACACTTCAATAAGGCAATATGACAGGACAAGGAACATTTTTTTATCTTTTACAAAATACTTTTATTTTTTAACTACTTGAAAGCGTTTCCCCACTTGATGGTGCCGATCAATCCATTAAGCAACACTTTATGGAGCGGAGCTGTGTTATTGTGAGATGGAAGCCTCACCTGAAAGATTTTAAAAGCAGGAAAAGCGGATTATGAATGTAACAAAGATTTTCCCGGGAGACTGACATTGCGAATAGCTGACTTTGCCAGAGAAACAAAACACTTCTGGTGCTCAGTGTCCTTTATAATCACAGCTCAGCAGTGCAAGACATGGCACAAGTGAGAAAAAGAAATGCTTACTCTTTTCATGTGTATAAAATGGAATACAGAAGTAGGAAAACTGCAAGTAATATGACCTAATTTTTTGTTATCTCATGCTCTTGGCTCCAGGTTGGTGTTGCAGGACGTTAATTTTTTGCTCTAGGCACACATTGAGCTCAATATGAAGTAAATCCTCCGGCAGTGCTGGCTTGTTAATAGCCATTGTTTATCTTCACTATATAGTCATAGGTTTTCTCCTCGCACTGACGGGTTTAGACTTGGGAAAGAAAAATGGACAGGACTGTTTGTAAGGACCTTCTATAATCGTTGATCTTCCTTTCCCATTTTTTATGACCACTATCACCACACTGCACAAACTCACCGTAAGCCACCTCTGCAGTGTTAAAGATTTTCAGCTTTAACTTCTAAAATGTTGGTGTCTTTTAAGGACTCCACTTCCATTCTGGGATCCGCAAATGTATTTTCAGATGCACCAAATAAACTAGAGTGGTTTTTAGTGCTATTGTTTGATGTGATTTTAAGTTAAGTGCATAATAGTGGCCCATTTTAAAGTAATAATATTAAGGATTATGTAGGGTTGAAATGTCACTGTTGATGGGTCTGGACATTTTAAAAGCATTTTCAGTGCAGATAACCAACTTCATATAGCCTGACCAGCCGTACGTAGCTCTGATTAGTGTTTTGAGAAACAGAAAGGTATTTGTTAATCTTGCATTAGTCTGTTAAGTTGTATGTCTTTTCTCCCACCAAATGTCAGTACCAGGGCTCCAGATACAGGCACTGTTCTAGTACCGTCCCGAAAGTCAGTTCCAACCGCCCCTAAGTAAATGTGAACTGTCCCCGTATTTATTTAAAATATAGGCTAATCAGTTTGTCCTTTTATACGTTTTTAAATAATCGTAAATAAAATTAAATTTTACGTGTTTACATACAATTTAATTTGCTTATAAGGCTAAGTACTTTAAATAAGTTGGTTCTAGTTACTCCACACACTTTTATTAGTAAAAGTCAGATTTAATTTCTATTGTTCTGAAATTCCTTCAACTGTTTGCCTCTTGGCCAAAAAGAATGTTTTAGTGCTTCAGCTTAGTCAATTAGTGCCATTGCTGTCTATGGCTCCACATTGACAAATTGGTGACTATAATGTGTGTCAGCTGATGGCTGCCAACAATAGAGGTGTAAAGAGGGGCTCATTAGAAAGCACCCTGTCATATTGCGGTGCAATTAGTCTGCTCGGGAGAAAAAAAGCTTTGAGCTCCGCCACTGAGCAGGGCTCTCCACCCACAGAAGGGACTGATGAGGAGAACATGGGCGGAAGGAGGTGGGAGTATCAAAGTGTTCATGGCTAGCTGTACTGTTTTTTTTTTTTTTTTAGTCTTCAAAAAAGCCTTCAGAAATTTGTATCTTTAATTTCTGACTTTTTGTGTCATATCTGTTTGCCAAGTATGTCTGTCAGTTTAATTAGTTTGACTCATTTGGCATCTGTCTGTAAATGACTACAGTAGAAACACATGGAACCCTTTTTATTTGTGTAGGTTTTTGTTTCGAGTTTGGTTTAAAGGGGCTGAAGAGGGGGATGAGATGGATGGTGAGGTAGGAGTGATTTTCCTCAAGCAATGTGAGTCATCACAAAAGTTCTAAAGTTGGAGGTGTATCTGGCTGAACATTGAGTAAAATTGAGTTCCAACTTGAAGCTTGTGATTTTGGCGACCAGGGTGAGTAATGGTATTCAAATGGTAATTAAATGGAGTGCTTCCATACCCCCAATGTAAGCCAGTAAATCATTATTAAGTAAATAAAAGTGAATAGTTACTTGTGTTCACAGTAATAATAAAAGTCATTTCTCTAACCTCTGGTTACTGGGGACTTTATTTCATCCAATTTACAAAAACAACAACCAAGGATCCTGGAAATGTGAATATTAAAAAAAAAAATTACACAATTTGGAATGGAAAATCTGTGGGAACTAGGTATGGGCACAATTATTCGAATATTTGATCTGTAATATATATTTGAAAAAATAAAACCACGATTCGAATTTTGATGATTAATGTAATTTTATTTAAAAATATTTTTTCCTGGCCATAAATTAAATAAATCACAGATCGCAACTGGCAGTGTTTTAGTTAACTGCAATAAAATAACTCCTCACGGCGCTCACTCGTCCTGTTCCTGCTCTGTTCACTTCAGTCACTGAGTCACTTGACGACATGGCGACACACAGAGAGCTGACACAGACCTGTCCACTCACTCAGTGGAGCAGCAAAGGATATGTGTGAAAATAAGAACGGCTTGTAGGCTAACTGCAACTCCATTACCATCGTTCATGTTAAAGAGCCGTTCGATAGATTGGGTTTGTTTATGAATGTCATGGCGTCCTCCTCTAAACGCAGCAAAGTTTGGAATTACTATGAACAAAATAATTAACTCGTCGTGTGCAGAAAAAAAAATTATGACGTTTTACAAATTAACACATCTCATTAAACTTTATGTAAATAAACAAATATTCAATTTTAAGCTTAAATATTCAAATATTTTATTTGTGGAAAATGCCTATCCCTAGTGGGAACCCTGGAAAACATATCAGTCAGTCAGTCATATCCAACCACTTTGCAAACCTAAATGGGGCTAGGATCCTTTCCTTCATGGCTATTTCCACTAGAAAGCCTGTCAGGCCAATCCTAACCATTTATCTTTTAAAGAATTGTGCTTTTTGCATTACTTAGATTAGTTGTAAGGCTATCAGGTTGCGTCCAGACTGAGGCAATGTATTGTGATTTCAATGACACTGTTGTGTTTACTGTTCTTCCAAATGAAAGGACTGAACATACATCTATGAAAGTAGTGAAGCATGTGTTCTAACTGTCCATTGATTATTCTGTGTGGGTCATTTTAGCACTTTCATTGTCATCACATGATGCGTTCATGCTAACTGCCTGAGCATGGATTGGTACATTTTGATTACATTTTGCTGCCAGTATTCCTTAGCATAAATCAGTGTCATCAGTCACTGTCATCTCACTTGAAGAGCTTTTTTTTGAAAGCATAAAAGCAAACAGAATTATTTTATGACCAAGGACACTTTGAACAATATTTCTTTTACAGACCATTATTCATGTTATGGGAGAATGCTGTTGATCAGTTGATGGGAGCTGTAACTTTTGACTTTATTCAGTGATTTTAATCATCTAAATTCTACTGATTGGGTTCCTTCTGGGCATTATGTTTTTCAAGACACATTTTCTTTAGATTTATAGGTTTATATAAGCCTCGTCATTGGTTCTGTCAGAAACCACGAGGCAAAGCTAGATTATTGCTAGACCTAAAATTACTTGAAATTTAAATCACAATTTTGCCATGATTACAATTATTATTTTGGCCATAATCGTGTTGCCCTGTGGTCAACCTTAGACCTCTTGTTTAAATGTATAAAAAGCTGCTCTGAAACCAGCCTCAACATCTTGATCTCTGTCTCCAAATACATTTGTAGCCTTTGTAAAAGATCCCAGCAACCAGTGAGAGACAGACAGACAAATGTGACTTTTATGGCAGGATACCCATGGGGGCTTTAATCTGATCCTGTTTCCAGAGATTCGGTTGCTTTTTATGCAGACAAGAGTGACTGGGGTTTTATAAACAACAATGACTTTGAATAGCACCTTTGTCACTTTCAGGGACAATTTATTTCCAAGAAATCTTGTCTAAACCACCAAACGCCACATCTCCAGCTCACTCGCATAGAATAGTCTTTCATTCTTGGGGATAAGAATCTACAATTGTGTACTGGAAACCCCCATTGTGCCAAACCCAAAGCTACTACTCGATTAAGTTTATGAAATTCAATACATGCCACAAAGGTTAAAGTGCCTTGCATGAAAAATAACCTGACCATTAAAGTTGCATAAAACCCCTTTCTTATAATTTTTTTACAAGCCTTATGACGCTGCCAGCAAGGGTCCGTGGCCACAGGGGAGAAAGTACATTTTCCTCTGTCAGCATGTCTACAGCCTTGCCTGTAAGTAGGGCAGTCAGGCACGCAGCTTTTACCTTTTGAATGAAATAGAAAGAGAATGAATATTGAGTTCACCAGCTTGAACTCTTTGGAAAAGTAGAGTACAGTGGACAACTTTTGTGGATAATAGACATCTAACAGAGAGGTCAATTGTAATAACTAAATTAAATAATTCTGTATGATTGCCAAAGTGAAACTTGTCTTATATTTACAAGCAATCTGTACTTTCGCCACCAGATTATTCAGCCAACCTTTTACGGTACATATTAGAATTAAGAAAATACTCTAAATACAGCTTTTGGAAAATTCCAGTTATACCTGTTACCACACCAGTAGTTATTTTCCAGCTACAATTACTACAGCATCCATGGCAAATGAACTCCCTTTTGTGTTTATTTTATTGTGTAATGGCAGTAGCATTTCCACTAGCGACTAATTTGTTCTGCAAAATAAACATTCTACTAACGCCATAGGATGGACATGGATAAATGGATATTTTGTGTATGTTATCTGCATCCCTTCGTGTCAATCTATTTGTCTTATTGACTAAAGAGAGAGGAGTTTAACTGAAGCTTTGATTAGTAAATAAGGCAAGCATAAACTGAGAACCTCGTTCCAAACCGTGAATCTCGATTGTGTAATAGAATTTTGTAGAAATGGCCTCATTCTTGAATGTGTCCACTCTCAAACGTCTTCTTATCATGCACAGCTAAGCAAAAGTGACATCCTTTCAAGTTGATTGGACATCCCACATCAGCAGCACCCAACTTTTTAATCGTCCTCTGTCAGTTTTCATATTAAAATGATATAATGAGGGGCAGGAGAAGATAATGCCACTGTAAAAACAATCATTTTACTGTGCTGCTTATCAGCCCTCTGGATATGGGGCCGACCAGTGCACAAGAGACAGCAGCGTTTTTGTATCTGGCCATGTGAGGTTGACACATCAGACCACACTAATATGGGAGATGGTGAAACAGGAAGTTATATGAGACAGGCCAAAGCACTGTTGGCACTATCCAGTCGTGGAGAACTTCTGACCAGTCTAAGAACACATTTTCCTTTACTTGGCACTCTCATTTCTAAAACACTTGCTTGCACACAATAACTAGCAAGCTGGGAACTTTGTCATTAGTTACTATAGAAGATGTTTTAAACACACATACAAAACTATACCCGACTTTAAAAAAAAAAAATATATATATATATATATATATATATATATATATATATAAAGTATCTGCCCCCTTGAACTTTGTGACCTTTTGCCACATTTCAGGCTTCAAACATAAAGATATGGAACTGTAATTTTTTGTGAAGAATCAACAAACTGTCCAATACTGAGTTTTGACTGCCTTGCTGCTGTAATATGCTGACTCCTATGGAAAATCAATACAGATTGTGGAATTATACCTTCAGGTGGGCTCTCTGGATATAAGACTTTAGCATGTCGACCTTAACCTTGCACCAGTGATGATCTTTTCAAAAACACTGCTGAAGTACATTATATACTGTAGCTCATTACCTTCTCATTTCTATATTGTGTGCTGCGTTTCCTTCTCATTTTCAGTCAGTTTTAGCCCCTCGCCTTCCTTCTCGCCCAAAGCAGAGCGCCGCAGAGTTGTCACAGTCTTTTGAAGTCTGCTTATTTTACTGGGCTTCTTCCTCCTCCTCGTATTTCTCTCTGCCTCCTTCCTCTCCAGTCCTTGGCTGGGATGGCTAAGATCCTCAGACTTGGACTAAAGTAATCATTTGTTGTTGATGTTTTATCATCCGCAATAGCTCTTCATAAGATTGAATAGAGCTCAGGCTTTTCTTAAAGTTCAATTAATAGTTCCCTGTTGTTTGGAAATATAGCAGCATAGAGTAGAGTGGTCTATGTACTGTTTGTACATTAAATTAAATGAATTACTTAATTAATCCGCAAGGGGGAATTGAGTAGTTAGGTCTTTTGAAATGAGTTGATTCAGACTTCATCTTCCATAGACTGATTGATTATACAGTCTTATGGCAGTCGGAAAGAAGGAGTTCTTGTGGTGTTCTCTCCTGCAGCTCACTGGTCTCAGACGTCCACTGGCTGCTCTCTGTTGTTCAGAAGACCAATATAGGGGATGGTCTAAGTTCGAGAAGTGCACCTTCTCCTGCTGCTGGAGAAGGCATCAGGTGTTGAGTTTGTTCCTGGAAAGAGGTTCCGATAATGATATCACAGGCAGTGTCTGGTACAGCTCTTGGTTGAAGATAAACTGTAACCGCATACAACAGGTCTCAATCCCGCTGACACAGCTCCACACCCTGATCTTTAACTATAACATGCCCTGAATAACAGCATCAGTTGCTCACATACAAGGCAGGCCACCTCCCTGACTCCTCCCACTTGAGGCATCCTTAGCTGCTCTGATCAGTGTCAAGCCATTTAAGTCACAGATGAGTCCAGAATGTTGTTGTTTAAGTAAAAAGTTAATAGGATTTCTTGTTTTTCAGCAGAGCCTCTAGTTCAATTATTTGTCTTGGAGTTCACATTTCCCGTGAAAATCCTTGACTTGATTTACCTCTACTTCCTGTTCCTACTTCCCAGACCTGCAGCCTTTGTATCTCTCCCTAATGTTTTTTAAACCAGACCAACACCATAGACACTCCTGCCTTGTAGATGCAGCAGATGGTACTCATTGTAGCATCCAAATAATGAAAAATATAATTTAAAAAATCCCCAATCAATACAACAAAAATTATCTAAATTTGAAGGCGCATCATTTGAATGCATAGACCATAGAGTATCTGTGGCATTGCTGAAATGCAAAAAAAGAAAGAAACAGCACTGGAAGGTAATTCTAGCATGAGTAAACACACTGGGACTGTGTGGCGTGTATCTGTGTGAGCTGCGATTAATACTGAAGGATTTAGATTCTGAAGCGCAATAGAAGAACTCATCCCCAAATACCCCCCACTGTCTCCACTGTTAATATTTGGAAATAGGGTAGAGCTGGTGGGAGCCACGGGGAGTGAAGAGACACTCCAAGCATTCACTCATACTCATAATGTACGCACTAATTCACAATAATGAATCATATTGTGTCAGCACAACACTTCTTATATTCTCTGCAAATAAAAAAAAAACATTAATTGCCTGTCTCTGCCTAACTCTGACCACTCAGCCTTGATCTTGTGGCTTTGAAAATAAAACTTGATGTCACGTTGAGCAGCACAGCTCGAGCCCACACGCCTGGATCTACAGGGTACCGCCGTTACTGTCATGTCACCAATTTTAGCCGACATGTGACCTTTAATGAACACAAGCGGAGCCCTGCTGTTCGGGGCGGTTAGCCAATGTGTCTAAGTGCGGTGTGGTCTAATGAGAGTGCTTGTGTCAGACCACCACAATAACCATCTTAAAGCCCTAAACACCTCATTAGCATCATGCTAATAAGCGCCCTCTTCAAACAGTGTCATGGTTAAGTACAAGTTAGAGTTGAGAGCAATGGCCTATCAATGAATGCATGGCATGTGGGCTTATTTTCTTACACACAGGCCACCTGAGATTATTGTAGGCAGGTTAAATTAATAGTATGCTAGGTGGATAGCATGTATTTCTTGAATATAAATATGTATCTCAGACTTTCTTCAATTCAACATTATTAATCTCCACGGAGATATTCAATTGTTAGGTCTCTTCAAATAAATTAAAAAGCAAATGAATCAATTATAATGTATATGGATTGATTGTAGTCTGATTTCAAGCAGGAAGGCGTTCTTGTGCCATTCGGTCCTGCAGCTCACTAATCTCAGACGTCCACTGACTGCTCTCTGTTGTTTAAAAGCCCAATTTTAGATGCTGGGATTTCTCGTTTTCTTCTTAATGCAATCATCTCAAGAGTTATCTGGATCTTAAGTGCATTTCGGGAGTGCTGTAGAATTAAATTTGATTTTGGAATTTCCTTTTACCCATAGCTTTCTTCACCCAAAGGCACATCTTCTTAGCCCATCTAATTTTCTTTTGCTAACAGTCTCTTTGTAAATCCATCTCGTTATTTTGTGCTTTGTTTTTCTGCTCCCCCAATTGAAAGCTCTCATAAACAGTAATACTTTGTTCTTATACATTGGTGGTATTTTGCGGTTAGGTTTTTACCTTGAGGAGAGTTCATCAGAAGAGTAGATACAGTCCAAATGGAGAATGGTCTTTGTTTTTTTGATTGTAGGATTCTCAAGGGGGCACACTGAGCTCAGCGTACACTACACCAAATTACTCCCTTTCTTCTCATCGGTTATTTTTTTTACTCTGGGCCAAACAATGACCTGCTTTTATTCCAGCCCGACATTCATTCTTAGACTTGAATTTGTTCAGCAGAGGACAGCTTTATAATTCACCTCTCAAGAGTTGTGTCCTGGGCAAATGTGCAAATTGAGAACTGGCCTCTGCAAGACCTTTTGAACACTTTGAACACAAAACAAAAAGAAAAACAGAAAATAAATACTGTACTGTGAACTTAATGTATTTTCTGTTTTTTAGACAACAATAAATGCTAATTAGCTTGCCCTGTCCCCACATTGACTTGTATCACTGGAAGTGTTGCTTGTACTTGTGTTTTTTTGGGACTTTTCTACACGCAAGTGGAAAATGCACCCTTGTCGTGATGAAGACTTTCTCTGCCTAAACTTGTAGACTGGTAAAAAGAGCTTTTTTTAAGCACAGTAATGTCTCGGCTCATTTTGCACATGCTCAATGTTTTGTGTAATGAGCATGCATATATATCCACGGTAACAACATAAACAATCATTTGGTCTGCAATAACTATGGTGAATATTACAATAACAATATGACCTCTAATATTGTGATAGCTCTTTTGACATACAGTAGTTACTTGTGAATTAAAATCAATTTATAAAGAAATGGTTCTAGACTAACCTCTAACAAATATGGGGTAAATTACAGTAAAAACCATTTGATTAATTTAAGGCTCTAATTTGATAGTTATTTAGATATTCTCACAGATCATAGATGGAAGACCATAGCGTTATTTCAATAAAAGCAATTATTTTTTTATTTTATTTTATTTTTTCATAGCTTTTTTTCAATCTATGGTGTAATAACGCAACAATCTTGTCACATTTTGGCATTGTCTCCAATCCGGCGTTAAAGCAAATCCCATTGTACACAAATGCAATGGAGCTCATATACTGTAGAAGTGTTGCGGCGCCTTTTTAAATCAGCATCTCTCTTCTGTGCAGGGGCCACAAACGCAAGCACGATGAAGCCAAGGAGGAAGAGGAGGAGGAGGGGGAGGATGAAGAGGCCAAGGCAGAGGTGGACTCTGATGAGGAGTCCTCCAAAGACTCTAATGAGGAAGAGGAAGGCAGCAGCTCAGAAGCCGACGAGATGGCAGCCGCTTTGGAGGCAGAACTCAATGACTTTATGTAAACTTAACTAAGTGGTACCTAAAGTTATTTTTCCTCCACTTTGAACTTTGTGTGTGTGTCCCTAAGAGGTTTGAGCCATGAATGAGTGCTGTTAAAAAAACAAAACAAAAGAATGTCCTGTACAGAATTGACTTGCTATGTAAATAAAAGCATAGATTATTTTGTAGCATTGATATACACCTTTTGGAAAAACGCTTTGATGTTAGCATTTTATTTGTGACATGTCAAAACCTATGAGAGGGATACAATTTGATACATTTGTTTTAATTTTCATAATGTCAATTTTTATATTGATTAAAAAAAGAAATTAAATATTAAAGTATAAAAGCTGGTCGTAAATGCCAAAGAGTTTGAGAGGATTGCTAAACTGTGCAGCTAAATATTTTACTATTAAAGTCTAGTTCTTTTTGGGCCTTTTTGGCAGCTTTTTGGTGTCATAAATTCTACCAGTGGTTCTAGACATTTGAATGTGTTTTGTCACATTTCTTCCACTTAAAAGAGTTTGTAAAATCTGATGATATTATTATTATTATTATAAGGTAAATGTTTAGTTTTTTATGATACTTGGATTCTTGGTGCACTGCTAACTGAAACAAAAAAAAGTGAATTGTTCTGGATTTCTACATTAAACCTCAGCGTTGTTGCTTACATTTTGCCAAATTCTTTTCTCATTCTCAATTCAATTTTTCTTTTATGGAGAGAACGATAAATGTCAAAATGAGTTCATCTGTTGGTCTGATAATGTATAACAATTCTTTTTTAAGCTTATAATCAATGGTCGCTTTTAGTCAAAATCTTTTATTGTATTTTTATAAGCTTATGTTGTAGCTTACAATTTCCATAGAAACTTTTCATTAATTGACTGGACACATCAACACAAAATTTTGATGCCCCTTTAACTTTCCTGTTACTTGTTTGTACAAGTAACAGGAAAGTTTGCTTTGTTAAATGTTAAAATAATGAAATACTTTTGATGTCCTAAAATTTACTCAAATAGAAGACAAAGGCGTTGGATCCACATTTATTGTCATCACAGAATTTCTGCTTTCTCCAAATGTTGTGGTTGGGTTCAGTTTAGTATGGCATGGTTTAGAACTTGTGTCTTCATTTGCCGGTTCTATCTCAGTTATCTAAGTGCTGCATTTCCTTGGTTTTAGCCCCTTTAACTCTCATTTTTCTTTTCTGTTGTACTGTCTTGACTCATCCCACAAGGTGCAGTGCCAACTCGGGTTTGTCAAGTGGTCCTGTCTTTTTCTTTCTGTATAGTTGAAACACATTGCAATGACTCAGCATAAATGGGACAGCTCGGCTATAATTGATGTTTTGTTATGTATTTGGTTATTACCTTTGCTCTGTGAACATAGTATGTCACAGTAGAAGCCAGCTGGCCTTTTATAAAAGACCATGGCCCAGCATAAATGGAGCTGGTGCCTCTCCTTTTTACTTGTCGTTGGTGGAGCATATATGGGGTACAAGGCCCACTAAAATGATAAGGAACAGAAAAGAGGCAACAATCTATAACTAGATTTATTTTTGCTTCATTTTGCGCTTTCAAAGAAACGAGAGGAGTTTTAACAAAATGTTGTCATTTGGTTGGTAAGATTTTCTGTGATCCAATTTTGTGTAGCATTCCTTTTACATTATTCAGAAGCCGATCCACTTGTACCCTTGTGACAATAAAAGCTCACAATGCCATACCAAACTGAACCATACCAGTTCACTTTATAGAAATTGGGGTTACTTTAGTGTAGAGCCATTTTCCTAGTTTGTATGACATTTACAGTCATGCCTCTTGTGTGTGTTCTCCTATGCATTTGTATCATAATATACAGTATAGTATAGACATCAACAAAGTCCATATTTTCCTGTTTTTGTGAGTCACCCTTAATTGCTTTGTTTTTGCTAGTTTTTCAGTCAAATGGCTAACATGTATAGTGTTTGTAAAGTCTTATTTCCTACATGGCCCTGAGAGAAAAAAAAAAGAATAATTTCATGAAATAAATATGTTGTTTGAAAGTATCACAACTGGCTCTAATCCGTTTATGTTTTTAAGGATTTCGATTTATATGATTTCTGACTTTGGAAATTTAACATTAGCCTTTTGCTGCTTTGGTTTTATTATTATGTTTATAGCTCTGTGGGAGCCCATTCTGGGTTTGGTTGTCATAAAACCACACCAAAACCATTAGGCATCATTGTTTCAGGTTGGCTTTGAGAGTGCATTGCAGCCCGCTGATCTCTTTTGTTCTCTTTTTCCACAGAATTAAGTCATTACAGAAGACAACACAAGTCATCTGTTTGCAAAGCACGTTTTGTTAAACCAAATCAGATTGTGTGATTGATGTAAACTTTATAAGACTCTATTTTGTTGTCACTCAGTCACAGTAATAGGTGATAGAGGAGGTACTGATTGCATGGAAACAGCAGGATGAATCATGCTCATAAAAGTCTTTTTTTTTTTTCCCAAAATGACTTCAAAGCCTTAAATGCCAAAGCAAATAGCAGTAAAGGCGGACCATTAGGTGACATGGTGAGCATGTTTTTCTCCCATGTCGTTTTCCCTCAAACGTTAGGAAGCAGGAAGTACTGTGGATTCCATATTTCAAAGTGGAGAAGTGTAGTAACACATAATAAAAAGGTAATTTCACTGTTAACACCAGCCAAAATAAGAAAATTATTTCTTATAGACACTATGTTGCATTTAATCTTCCCACATACTCATGAGTGTTGTTTCAAAGTCAATACCTCTGACCAGTGGTGGAGGAAGTACTTAAGTTTAGTACTTAAGTAAAAGTACAACTACCCTGCAAAATATATACTTAAGTAAAAGTATAATTACTACATCAACATCTTACTTAAGTAAAAGTCATAAGTACATACTTTTAAATTTACTTTAAAGTATTTTTTTAAGTAAAAGTAAAAGTAAAAATCAGTTGTATCAATGTCTGGGCTGTTCAATTGTAACAATCACAAACAATATCTATTGTGTACTGGAAAGAGTTGTTGTGCAATACTGACACTGTAAAAATCTGGTTATTTACTTATTACTCAAATAATAATTAGGCTAAGCCAATTATGACATACAATTTATTTTATTTTTACTATACTATTAAGAGCAGTAAAAAAAAAATCAAAAGTACACAGGTGAGTGTTATTCTGAACACTTTAATCAAATTTGTATGACCAGTTTATTCTGCTCAACAACAGTTGCTTTAGTCCTTTACGGGAAAAACGTAGCTAAAACTGCATTTGAGGCTTATACTCCATTGATTACAGAAAATCCAAAAGCATTAGGCTAATAATGTATAACACATTAGAATGAGAAAAAAATAAGCACCAAACAAAATTTGATAAAGCAGTAGTTTGCTCATCTCCAAAAATGTAACGTGCTAGCAAGCTATCGTCCCTGCTGTGCTAATAACCAGCTAAAGAAGTTGCCCTGTTAGGGTACCACTAACTTACGTCAAACAAATATTATACTGGTGTAATATTTTTGTTATGTTGACATCCGTTTTTCTATAACAGTCATAGCACCATGTCATAGCAAGTTTGTAACTTAAATATTAATAATTAGCATTGCATGTCTTACCTCTATATGTTTCTTCAAATTTGAAGGGGAGTTTTTAAACGCCAACAGTTCTTTGCGTTGAGGTAGGCACTTGACACATTGAAAACGCCAGGAGTCATTCTTTGAACCTTTAAATTCAAATAACTTGCTTAAATAAGGCCAGGGATGTCTCTCAGAATCAGAGCTGCAGGGCACAGGCTCAAGCTCAGTCGACGTTGTTGGAACATCAGTTCCGCTTGTGTTGTTTCAAAACGCGCGCTGAGCGCATGAGTTCTTTGACCAATCAGAACGCCAACAACGCCAAAACGTCAGTCGACTAAAATTTTTTTTATGCAAGATTTGGAAGGATGTAACGACACGCATTTTAATAATGTAGTGGAGTAAAAGTACAGATAATTGCTGAAAAATCTACTTGAGTAAAAGTAAAAGTATTCATTATTTTTTTTACTTAAGTAAAGTATAGATACATAAAAATTTACTTAAGTACAGTAACTAAGTACAAATACTTCGTTACATTCCACCAGTGCCTCTGACAGATAGTTTCAGTACTATCTGTCTGAGGTACGTAGCATAGGCTGCAAGACGGTGCGTGCAGCAGGTAAATGGCCACGTAATAAATAAGTGCTCTTGTTTGCAATGGGGTGATTCTAAAGCTTCTGAACATGTCAAAATATGAAGCAAGCAGTGACAAACAGGCAGATGACAGGCTGCATATATAATTACCACCAATAAGAGGTGAGTGTCAGCATTCGAGTTGTTAATATAAATCCTTTACATTGTTTCTTGAAAAATATTCACAAGCCTGGTCAAGTTAAACCATTTCATTTTATTTTTGTGCTATCAATCAATTGTAAAGCCTAACTAATGTAGTGTTTTGACCAAATAATTTTAAAAACTTGAGTTGCTTTGATTTAGGTAACAATAAAATGTGCTGACGTGTTGAATCTGAAGTGAGCAAGTACATGGCTGTCAGATGTGTTTGTCCTGTTTGTCCATGTTTGATGTCTTTTTTGTGTTCTTTTTGTCAGCATGACACCGGCCCAGAAAAATTATTTACAATAGCACAGAGTGGAATCCAACTTCAATCAAGTGCTTTATGAAGAAGTCGCATAACCCATTCTATTTCTCCTTAAATGCCTCTTCAGCGAACAAACGCCACAGTAATGTTTTGGAATAAGACATTTTTATAGGCGTATAAACAATGGCACAAAGGTGTGCTTTTGAATATAAGCAGCATCTGGAAAGAGATTATAATCATAAGGTTTGTTCGGAGTACAATTCACAGATCCTTTACTGCAGCAAAGGGAGTCATATTCACAATGGTGCTGAAATTGTTGCCTTGCTCTTTAAAACCTGCAAGCTATGAAAGCTTTATCTTTTCAATTCTGATCCTATATATGCATTTAATAGGCATATTGATTTAGTTAATATTGACTCATATTCCTAAGGGATTTTATAAGACATTCCTGACAGGTCAACACATCTTACCTGTTAGTAGTTTTCTCTCAGGTGGGTGTTTGAAAATGGCTTTAGGTCCCATGCTCCGGCAAAAATACTTTCTCAAGCTGAGTGACAGCTGTTCCCACTGGGGCCCTCCCGGAGTACTTCCATCTCTTCATGTGCCTCATCACTGATTCTCTTCTTCAGTCGTGGCTGTGATGGATAAACTACGAAGATAATGAGTAGCATTCATGTGATTGGCACTTGATGTCAGGTCTGTGGTGGATACTTTTTGTGCTGTGGCTTGAAACCCAATGAGATTTGAGATTACAGCAAAACCTTTGTGTTGCTCGGATATTATACATACACTGTACAAATATATCTCTTAGTATGTTTTATAGCTCATTGGTCACTGACATTTGACTCTTATTACTCACGCAGGTGGCTAAATAAAGGTCAACATCTATCATCTTTTTTTTGATTCTGTAATTTCTTCTGGGCCACAGACAGAGGCACGTTACTACAAATCTACTGGAAACTGTGTAAAAATTTACTCAATGATAATCTACAGATTATTTTTATATAGTTTGATGCAATGCCACTGACGGAATTGATGGGGCCCTGGGCTAATTTTGTCCATATTACTAAAGCATAGGAGGGCTTAGTATTGTCAGACCCCCGTCAGATTCCCTGGTTCGATGTACAGATGTGGTGCTTTCCTGCCAGCGACCAACATTTGCTTATCAGACATACTAGTCGATAATAAAGCACAGTCCATCCTGAATAGCTGCCTAAAAAAAGAGTATTTGCAGAACAAATAACAGTTGCTTTAACACTGTCCTATGTCCTTCCTTTTTCTGACGTTACATATTTGACTTGGTAATTAATTGCTGAATCATAAAGCAGAGGATGCCCATGTTTTATGCAGATATTACCTTGGGGTGGTGCCTGTGCATCTGTGCAGGCAAAGTGAGATGAATGAGCAGTAAGATCAAAGAATGTCCGGAGCGGAGGGCAGACTAGAAGCAGCTGTCGGAGCACAGTATGTAGGGCACCAGGCAGAGGTAAGGGGCATCAATATGTGAATGACTGATTACTCAGCTTTTTCCCAAGAAATGACAGTAGCCCCCACATACACATATTACATCATGGAAACATCTTATTTCAAATTACTTTAGACATAGTGTTTATTGGGGGCTGTGGACATCGCGAGAGCAGTGACAATGACTGCCTCACTCCATTATTATAATTACAGTACATAATATTCTGCATGATACATATATATGTTCTCAGCTGCATAACCCTTCCAAACCTTTGAAATGCCTTCACCAGACACTCCTTTTTCACCGTGTTGTCAGCTCAGTTATCAGTCATTGCCAGTGAAGATAGATTAGTGCCTATGCTCAGAGCAGCATAATGAAATATGATATATGCTGTATGTGCCTTTTTAAAGTTACTTAAAGCCAGAGTTGAAGGTTAGTCCAAAAACATGATAGCCGCAATGAATTCAGAAGCAGAGTAACACATTTTAATAAAATACAAATTAAAGCTGGCAATAACATGGTCAGATCAACATTGAAAGCTAATGTCTCACGTCATGTGCGAGATTGTTCTCTTTCAGTGGCATTGACTGAGTAGTGGACCGCAAGTTAACAGTAGCATCTAACGTTAGCTTGATGACTAATATTTCGCAGCTATACCAGATGCTGAAAAATTACAAGTTTTACAAGTGTCATAGAACTTAAGAAATCATTTAAATGCTGTGGTTGAGTCATGTCTTTTATAATATGTTTGAGTTAACGTCATATTTTTTTAAACTAATCAGAACAGGAAGGACATTTTTGTGTTTTTGCAGATGTCCCCTGGGACACGGGAGAGGGGACTTGAAAAAGGGACTGTCCCAGCAAAAACGGGATGTATGGTTACCCTATATAAACCTCAATGGTGCAGTGATTTTCATTATCTGATGTCTACGGCAAACCTGCAGCATACCCCAGTTTGAAATGAAGAACTTCAATAATCCCTGTTGGGAGATGTTACAGGGGGCCGGCCTTAGCACCAGGGGAGTCAGATCTGGCACTGGAAAAGTAAACAAAAATTCAATAAACCAGTAATTATAAACTAAATATTTATCCACTGATCTGTGTTATAAATGTAAGGCATTATTTCTATATGCTTAAAATTATTTTGATTACTGTACTTCCCAAAAAATCTAATAATTTGCGTATTTTTTGTTTAAATACAGGGAAGAGATGCAAGAACAGAGCAATGTATTCTTGTTCTTGAGGTGGTAAGAACAAGAACAAAGTTAGTTCTGACCAGAACATTCTCTACTTCACAAGAAACTCAAGCGCAGAACTCCTCGCTTTTCTGCATTAACCACGCCCACTTCAGATTTCTGACCAATCACACACATAATAGTTTTCTGACATCCACAAATAATGTGTCAAGAACAAGCTGCAAGAACTCCCAAACCAGGGCTGCAAGAACAAGATGACGTCATTTTGTTTTTGCCACCTCAAGAACATGAACAAATTTCTCTGTTCTTGCGGAGTATGTAATGGCCTTTCTTGCCTAAACTCTGCTCATTTTAAATGTTGACTGCCTGTTACCATTTTGCTGTATGTGACCAATATAATGTTTTAGCTATACCGTCAATGTGTGTAATATACCTGATCTTTCTGCTCAGACATAAAACCACACTATCGGTGCTATCGGCCTGAAGCTCCCCTCACAGTCATTACAGGAGAATATTAATCAGAGATCCACACCTAAGCTAATTTCCGTTCCTCCAGAAATACAGCACTCACCATGTCTTGGGGTATTTTTGTCCAATGCCACAATTTTTTTTTTTTTATTAAGAAAGGATTGTCTAGATTAGATTGCAATAGCGGATCTTTATAACTACACTGTTTTGGAAAGACTGATTTTTTCCTAAGTGCACTATAAATTATATTTGCATTTGTAAACCACTTCATCCTACTAACAAAAGCTACTTCTTTAGCCCAGCTTTACTTTTGTTTTGGAGTTGTCTTCTACAACAGATGGAGCAGAAAATGATATTGAATTTAAACTGATTTTACCAAGCTGTTGGATGCAAGACAAAAACATCAATACACAGGCTACATCTCTGTTCAAACAAACTGTGTGAGAATACAAAGCTTGTTTTTCTAGGGAATGAATAGACAAAAAAGCTCTTGTTTTTTTAGTCAGGACATTGGATTTATGGTTATCCACAGTATTTTATGCAGCCGTGAAATGTCTGGCTGTGGTTTGCCCGACAGCTTTATGATGAGTCGAATGTAAAATGCCTGTCTCTGTCTGGCAGATACTGGAGATACACTGAGGCAGACTTCTCACAGGCGTTATATGCCACTTCCAGGTGACCTTTAGAGTCATATTTATGAGCGAGACCAGTTTCACTGCATCCAGCTACTTATTTCTTACTCAAAACATATTGTAACAGTGCACCACAGAATGCAAATAATTGTAATTTTTTTGTATGTAGTCTGGTGCTGCTACGCCATTTCAGACTGCAAACACCAAACAAGGACAGACCTAAACAAATTAATACTTGTCTGATACACTGGCCAGTTTACTTTCTATTATTTCAAGACAAGTTAACATTTTTGAGTAGAGTGTTCTTACATTGGAAGAACTGAAGTGCCAGGAATGCAGCAATAGTATCATCGTCAGTTGGTAGTGAAGCAACTGAGCGCACTTCACAGCATGTTAACAAATTAGCAAATGCATAATTTTAATGACCAGGGTCAGAGATATACTCACTGTTAGGCCATATCCACACTTTTGTCCATGTACCACTGTGTACAATGGCAGTTACTCATCCACGTGAGAGGACACAGTACAGATATTACACAATGTACAAGACTTAAGTATTGCTTCTGGTTTGGTGCTTCCACTCATCAACAAGATCTGCACTAAACATTGCAACTTGTACAGACATTTATTTATTGTGTGACTATCTCTGTGTCAAAGTAATGGAACATTATGCAAAGGCTAAATATTGGGCTCTATCATCCTTTCTATAAAACTTTATAACTGTGCGTTTATGTCGTCATATTTGGTCACATAAAGCCACTGCTGCCAATTCCACCAGTGGACATTTGAGGTATTGCAGCAGAAAAAAATCCCATACGGGCCAGAAAGGATTCCAAAATGGGTGGATTTTGTAGTGTTTTTGTCTATTTTCATAAAATTCCAAAATATAATTGGTTAAAACACTAAATTAATGACATCTACCTACTTCAAACTTGTCAAACCCACATATGTATTTCTCTGACTTAAACAGGATCCTATAACTGATGTTTACTTTTTTTTTAACCCCTTGGAGTTATTGATATTCCATGTTGGTCTAACGGTGAGTGTAATAGCAACTGTCAATGGTTGCCTAGTCCATTGCTCTGAACGTTGCCCAGGACACAATTCTGTCGACTAGCAGTTTTATTTTCTCATTACATTTCCATCAGCTGTGTTTCAATGTTATTGGTGTCAATGGAGCCCACACTCCCTTCGCTGATATAAACAACATTATGATTTAATTAGATGGCTGGGAGTTTACGAGGTAATCAGATTAGCTTTAATATACAGTATACCGCTAATCATCATCTCACACCGTAGCCACGGGATGGTGACCTTCATAACAAAGATTTATATTCTCAGCTCAGTAAGTGATAGAGAAGCAGGTGTAAGGCCCTAACAATATGTCTTTGAACTGATGCAATAAAAGAATCATGTGCAAAGAAGTACATATCATCGCTAAATTGATTTACAGTCCTCATAAAGCGAGTGGCCCCAGGTTTTAGTAGGGGCCAAATTGTGCATCCAACAGGATTTATTCATCAGGAAGTGACTTCAATGTAGCTTATGTTTTTATTTTCCAGGTTCACATCCAATTTTGTTATTGTCTGCAGCTCTTATTGGTTTGCTGTTAAAGATGACTTTATGACTTAACAGTTAACCACAGCTGCTCTTGCTGAATGTAAAAGGCTGATTTACAGGCCTAGTGCAATTAAACTGAGTTACAGCCTATGATTTTAGTGCAGTAAAAGTGCTTTAAACATACGGTCACTTTTTTCTGATTGGGCAGTTGTATTTGTGGACCATTTTTACACAATGACTCATGGTAGTTCATATGATTGTGAGAGAAACGTTGACTTTTGTCCATTCTCCTCCAACGCTGCTTCCAAGCGCATCTGGCGACAAAACGGATTTACACCTATTAGACTACATCTTTGTCAGGTCAAACAGAGGTCAAATCACATTCCCACTCAATATACTACATGAGAATTAAATGTGACCAGGAACAACTGGCCCCCATCTGAGCGTCATTAATGCAGATAATATCTGTTCATGAGGGAAAAGATAGTTCCATTTCAATAGACTAAAGATGTAGGTAGAATGAACCTTCAGAATGGGTCCTTACTACAATGGTTTTCTATTCTTATTATTTTTGTCTTTATCACTTTATCTTATGGTTTATTATTGAACTTTAAACATCCTTATGTCTTCCTTTTCTTCAAATTTAAACTTCAAAAATTGTTTTGCATTATTATGACTCTATTATTATGAGTGTCAGCACTGTGACTAACTGGCCATTGTCCAGGATGTACCCGGCCTAAGAGCCAAAGCTGCTGGGATAGGCTCCAGTCACCTGCAACACCTAATGGGACATAATCTTAGTATTTTTTACTTTGAAAATCATGCAAAACAAGGTTTTACAGAAGTAGTATTTACATTATTATGACTTCTAGTCACTTGTCATTTAGGAATTTTATGCTGTATAAATTCAATGTAATTTTACCAGTTTTATCTCATAATTTTGACCTTTCTCTCCTATTATTTTGTCTTTTTATCTCATAACATTCATATAAAATACATTTTTATTTCTTGCTTATAATTTTCTTATATAATAATTTTAACTTATCTGACTTTCCTATCACATAACTTTTTTATCTTTTGATCAAATGTATAACTTTATCTTGAGTTAACCATTATTACTTTCATATCTCCTTATTTGATTTATTTATTTGTTATCCAGCCAAGCATGAAATTATTATTTCAATGACAGAGAGACTATGTTCTTGGCACGTTGCCACGTTATTTATTGACTTCTCTTCAAGACTGTCACCCTTACCGCATACCTCGGTAGGAATGTATGCCAGATCAGGTTTGCTCTTCCACACTGTATCCGCACAGTGAACCAAGCCCACAGGTTACCTAAATATTTCAAGTGTAGCTTCTCCGGCCCATGTAGCAGTCATGTAGTGAGCAGAGAGTGTAGAGATGGATGGATGTGGTGGTATTGTTGTGGGGAAGGGCTGTGACTGACCTGAACAAGACACTCCATTTATGAGGTGTCTCCTGCTGCTGGTGATAGGAGAAACAAATGTAGCAGGCAGCGGTGTCCCATGAATCCTCACTACATGACATGGTGATAGTGTGTGGCAGCAAACTGGGATGGTGCTGAGGGACATCCATTATGGACTCTCTGGAAGCCTCCCTGGAATGACACACAAGATCCCACAAAACAACAGGTTTATTTTTCAGTTTTGATCTTTAAATACAGCTGCCAGGTAGTGGTATAGTGTATCACACAGTGTGGATACATGCACATTTATTACTTTCATTCTACTTTTATGTCTTTGTGCATCTGACTGGAATAGCAATAATTCAAATATCTCCAAATTCCTACTGACCACCTGCAACTTAGCTAAGGTAGGACTAAGTAGGGAGTAGACTCCAGAGCGTCAAAGAAGCAAAGCGTAATATAAGTGAATAATGTGCTCTGTTTGATTTTCTCAGAAGTCTCAAATGTTTTGTCAAATCTTGTCATTGTATTTCAACAATGTGAACATCATAATAAACATGAATGTTTTCAGCAGTTGGTCTTACCAACAGACCAATACCACACCTATGTATGTTCAGTTTTTACAGATAGAAACATTTTTGTTTGGTGTCCCGCTACATGATCAGATTCTATTATCAAAGATTTCTAAATTGCAAATGACATTATAAGCATATTTATTGCCTAAACCTGTTGCCCTACATGTCTTTTTTAGACTTCATTATTTCAAAGGTCAAAACTACTAATAACTAATCAGTTATTGTGCAATCTCTTTGACTGTCTTCAGAAAAAAATCATGCTCTTGAATAATTAATAATAACCCCCTTATACAGGAGCATATTTGTCATGCTGTGACAAGTGCTAAAACTATTTTAATATACAGTTATGTGAATTTGGAGTGCAAGTAAGTAGAAGAAAGATATCACATGAACTTTTCTTCATGGCAGCTGTGCGTTTATTTGACAGATATAGCAACACCATTGATGTTACAGCAAAAAACACTGCAATTGTTTTGCTCCTAATGAGGCATAAGACAGTGAACGTTTAGATTTCAAATTTTTGTGGGAGGACCAAAGTATTTTTCTACAAATGTAAAAGGTTGTTTTTAGAAAGGCAAATCTTCAAAGCTTAAAACAATGCTTGTTAAGACATGTTTTTGCAGTGTTTAACGTTTCTCATTAGTGGATAGATTCTGACAGAGGAGTATGTAATGTGAACTTTGGCGTGTTGCCTCACAGTCAGAAGTTTGTTAGGAGATCAAGATGCCACAGTTATTGTTCTCTGATGCTGGCAGAACGCTTCTTTGTGTGCACTGTTTGACAAGGAGTCTGAACACTGTTTTCTTTTCATCTCTGACTCACAGCACTGTTGCGAGTCAGAGACGTACTGCTTGGACAGCTGATGTAACCTGTGAACTTGGCGCCAATTATGTACACTGTGTTTGTGTGCTTCAAAATAGTGTATTAAAATAAACCAGTTGCCAGTACTTGGAAACGTCCACAACAATCAAGGTGTAAACATGGCTTAATAATGGCCGGTGATTCGACTTAACCCCCAATTTACACCAACTCAGCAGCAGCATGGAACAACACCATCACTTACGTCACAATATGAACAGCTTTCTATTTTACTCAGTTTGACCATTTACACCAACCCAGGAACGCCCCTCCACTCAAGATAAGTTGGAGTTCTATTTTTCGAGCCGCTCAGTGACAATCTACAAAGCTACAGCCGGGGAAAGACAGGAAATAGACACCAAGAGTCAAAATAAACTTCCACTACACTATCAAAATAAAAGCTCACTAAAGACATAGCGATGAATTCAGTGAATGTTGCACCCTAGACAACGAGAAGTGAATTCTTGAGATGGATTAATTTAACTTATGACAACAATCCCATTTTACAGGGACAGTGTAAAGAAGGAGAAGGCGTGGGGCGCAAGAGCCACAACTTTGGTTTTAGACGGCAAGTAATGAGGCGACCCATTGTAGCCTACATAAGCACGTCTCTGTAGCAACAAACATAATCTGGGATAAATTAGTAATATGCGCGACAAAGCAGGAAAAACACTGACGTCCTTGATGTAAATTGAAGCTTTTAAGCTTCAAATTAGTATAAAACGAGTTTGAAGGCGCAAAATTCCGCGATAGTTTTCAGTGTAAATTTGGGGTTAGAGTTGAGCAGATAGAGTGCCAGATTAGGAGGATGCATATACAAAAGATCCATATTATACAACAAGGGAAGTAGACATTGCAACAAGTCTTTTTTTTTTTTTTTGGATTAATAGAAAAACCTTTTTTAATGAAATGGTCATGGGGTTTAAAACAGACAAAATTTGTTTATAAAAATATGCAAATAAAACCAATTTAGTTTAAACATAATACCGTTTGCTTGTTCTTTGTAGTTTATTTATGCCGAGTTAATTTAATGTTAGTTATTAGACATTTTACTCTGTGTCTGATTCTCTTTAGATCTAATCCAATTGCTGTCCTGTCTGCAAATTTGATCACGGGCCTCTCAGTGTGCATGAGTACACTGCGTATGCTAATTCATTATAAGGTTGTAGACATCATTAAAAAGACCTTGACATGTTCCATTGTTCAATTGGTCCTTCTCTTTGAGAAGTCTTTGAGTTATCTTGTACAGATCTGATTTGTCCCTGGGAGAATAAAGAACAGTTTGATGTGATTGGTGGAAATGTTCTCCTTTTGTTCCTCTTTCCTTTCTTCAATATTGCAAACAGCGGCAGAACACTTGTCAACCTGACTGGAGCCAATAAAGACGGAGAGAACCCTGTCCTCTGAATGGTTGTAATACAATAGAGAAGGCTTTCTATTGTTTAATATCCCCAAAGCCTTTCATGTAGTGAGATACTGCTCACTCTTTGGCTTTGTTCTTCATTACAATTATTATACACTTGTGCTCCGTAATAAGATGCATTCATTATGATTTATTTAAGGTTAATGCCAAGGGCAGATTTAAACTATACTTTTACTCCCTCATACGCCCTATTTCTGATGTTAGTTGCAATTTCCCTCATTAATAATATCTTGTCTGTTGGTTGTTGGTGGCTGGCGCTCTTGCTCTCTAGTTATTGGGCTTTTATTTTATAAATATGTTCTTCTGTTCCTGTTGTTCAATAAAAAAAATTCTGTCTTAAACCATAACAAGTTATGGTTATATACAGTGGGGATCGAAAGTTTGGGCACCCCAGGTAAAAATGTTTGTTAATGTGCATAAAGACGCCAAGAAAAGATGGAAAAATCTCCAAAAGGCATCAAATGACGGATTAGACATCCTTATAATAAGTCAAAAAAGTTAGATTTTATCTCCATCATGTACACTTTCAAAATAACAGAAAACAAAAAAATGGGGTCTGCAAAAGTTTGGGCACCCTGCAGAGTTAACACCTTGTACTGCCCCCTTTGGCAAGCTAGGACCTGACAGTGTCATGGATTGTTCTCAATCATCCTCTGGATAGACCAGGTGATGTCAATCTCAAAGGTTTTAAATGCCCAGACTCATCTGACTTTGCCCCAACAATCAGCACCATGGGTTCTTCTAAGCAGTTGTCTAGAAAACTGAAACTGAAAATAGTTGACGCTCACAAAGCAGGAGAAGGCTATAAAAAGATAACAAAGCGTTTTCAGATGCCAATATCCTCTGTTCGGAATGTAATTAAGAAATGGCAGTCATCAGAAACAGTGGAAGTTAAAGCAAGATCTGGAAGACCAAGAAAAATATCAGACAGAACAGCTCGCAGGATTGTGAGAAAAATAAGTCAAAACCCACGTTTGACTGCGATCCCTCCAGAAAGATCTGGCAGACACTGGAGTTGTGGTACACTATTCCACTATAAAGAGATACTTGTACAAATATGGACTTCATGGAAGAGTCATCAGAAGAAAACCTCTTCTACGTCCTCAACACAAAAATCAGCGTTTGAAGTTTGCAAATGAACATATAGACAAGCCTGACGCATTTTGGAAAACCAGTTCTGTGGACCGATGAGGTTAAAGTAGAACTTTTTGGCCGGAATGCGCAAAGGTATGTTTGGAGAAGAAAGGGCACTGAATTTAATGAAAAGAACCTCTGTCCAACTGTTAAGTATGGGGGTGGATTGATCATGTTTTGGGGTTGTATTGTAGCCAGTGGCACAGGGAACATTTCACGAGTAGAAGGAAAAATGGATTCAATAAAATGTCAGCAAATTTTGTATGCTAACTTGATGCCATCTGTGAAAAAGTTGAAGTTAAAGAGAGGATGGCTTCTACAAATGGATAATGATCCTAAACACACCTCAAAATCCACGGTGGATTACATCAAGAGGCATAAACTAAAGGTTTTGCCATGGCCTTCACAATCTCCTGACCTCAACATAATTGAAAATCTATGGATAGACCTTAAAAGAGCAGTGCGTGACAGACAGCCCAGAAATCTCAAAGAACTGGAAGACTTTTGTAAGGAAGAATGGGCAAAGATACCTCAAACCAGAATTGAAAGACTCTTGGCTAGTTACAAAAAGTGTTTACAAGCTGTGATACTTGCCAAAGGGGGCAGTACAAGGTATTAACTCTGCAGGTTACCCAAAATTTTGCAGACCCCATTTTTTTGTTTTCTGTTATTTTGAAAATGTAAATGATGGAAATAAAACTTTTTTGACTTATTATGAGGATGTCTAATCTGTCATTTGATGCCTTTTGGAGATTTTTCCATCTTTTGGAGATTTTTCCATCTTTTCTTGGCGTCTTTATGCACATTAATAAAATTTTTTACCTGGGGTGCCCAAACTTTCGATCCCCACTGTAGGTTATATAACCCTAACCAAAGCACAGACGGAAATGTGCAGGAGCGGATGAGGCCTAACTCAACGTTAAGCAGAAGTAAATAACTTTGCAAAGAAAAGAAGGTAAAGCAAACGTGACGTATTACACGGAGATACAGAAGAAAAAGTAACTGCAACGTATTATGCGAGATAACAAGCTAATTAGCAAAGCAAGTAGGGCTAAGCACAAGCCCCAGAGATTGATGTGTGAAATCTGTACAAGACAAATTCAAACAAGAAGTAGGGAGCCAGACAGTAAAGCAAAGAAACCCTTGGAACTTATCCATACTGACCTGGCAGGCCCAATGAAAACAATGAGCATAGATGGTTACAAATATGTCTTTCACAGATGACTATCAGGTGCCATATTAGTGTACTTCCTAAAGTCCAAGAGTGACGCAGTTCAGGCTACAGAAAAGTTCTTGGCTGACATCTTACCCTATGGAGAAGTATACATGTGTAGTGTAGTGCATACACACAGATTATGACACTGAGTTTACAAACAGAGACTCTTTCAGACATTGTTAACAAAGAATAAAATCAGACACGAGACATCTGCTTCTTACTCACCCTACCAAAACAGCACAGCAGAGAGAAGCTGGCAAACTCTGTATGATATAGCTAGATGCTTACTGATCGAAAGTAAGTTAACAATGCCCCTGTAAGGAACAGATGTTATAACAGACAAACAAAAAAACAGCATACGAATTATTCACAGGAAAACTACCAAATGTGTCTCCTTTTTCAGCTTAACGCTTGAAAAAGGCCAATTAGATTCCAGATTAGATACCATCTGGAATGGTACCCTGATAGGGTAATATTGGAATATTGTCCTACTGAACAGATGATTGCTGATGTTTTGACAAAACCAGCCACTAAGCTAAAGTTAAAAAGTTTTGCACAGAAAATTTTAGTTATTTAGAAGGATGTGTTTATGAGATGAAGTGTTGTGTAATGTGAAGTTTGTTTATAGAGAATGAGTGGGGATTTGGTTGCCCAGTGAGCTAGCAGCAAGTGGGGGTGTTGGGTGTTTGTGGTTGGTGCTCTGGGTTTTGGGCTTTTATTTTGTAAAGATGTTCTTCTTTTCCTGTTCCTGTCTTCTGTCTTAAACCTTAACATTGTCAAAATGAACCTTGTGTCCCATTTATGCTCTACCTCTGAAAGGGGTTTAATAAAATAAATTGTTGAATTAAATGTTAAGCTGCAAAATCAGTATGCCAAGCTAAGTAGAACCTTTAATACATGATTCTGTCAGTTTAGGTGGTGTGATATTTTATTTAAAATAATACGCTTTAGTACAGATTTAAGTTATGTATTTTGCACTGTCTCGTATTACAGTGCTCTGCATCACTTACATTGTTCTGCAGCTGCCCCTAACCCGACATTACTGAACCCACTTCCTGCTCACAGCTGAATGGCATTTAAGACAAAGTGTCAAAACTGGGGAAAGCACTTCAAAATGAAATGCATTTATGTAATTTATTCAACTCTGATGGACCTTTTTTCTCTTAGGCTCTTAAGCTGTAGTGCCTCATTATCTTATAGAGATGACTGGACGTTTCAATTCTAGACCTTTTAAGCTCCTGAGAGAAGAATACATCTTTTAGCCACATTTTGAAAGGTGGCTGCGAGGCGGATGTGGGAGTAAATGCCATTCCAATGTGATATTTAGTTCTTTTAGTTATTTAGACAGGTGCTGCTCATCATGCAACAGTTCTAAGTGAATGGACCTAACGTTATGAACATTTAGACACTGGCAGGAAATACGAATAGGATTTATTAACACAAGTTTCTAGCCCAAGCAAACAGTTAAAATACAATTCACTTGTCTCTATTTAACTGCAATAAAACAAGTGCACCATGGGATAACAATAGTCAACATTTAATGTAGTACAAAAAAACATAACCACCAGTGGAACATTTAAGGGGAGAGAAAGTGGGGTAGAAAATGTTGTATTTAAACTGTTGTTGTAACATTGTCAAACACAAGGTGTCCCTTTTTTATTGTGGCCTATGGGTAAAATAATTTCTCTGCCACATTGTATACTGCAATACTACAAGTGGCCACAGGTAGAACTGGCGAGAGAGAAGGGGTGATAGACCTACATCCAGTTCTCTAGTGCTCATGTAAGCATCTGTTTTAGTTTCATGGTTGCTTGTATAACCACTACAGTTAAACCTAAACCACACTTTATATTGAATCTGAATATGTCAGCCTTCACTGGACCTTAACCCAGCTCCTTTTGTCTTCACTGCAGCCACTGCTCATGTTGATGTGAGCCTCAGCGGACTGACGGGTGGAAATACACCAACAGATTGCATCATTAATATTGAAGCTCCCTCTGTTGGCCTCAGATCCCAATGACATCTCGCACAAGGTGAGCATCTCATTACAACTGCGATTCATATCATAGGGCCAAACTTTAGCATTATTTACACAGTAGAAAGAAAAAAATGCAGGCGGGGTAGAGTGGCTCTGTCCTTGAAAATAACTGTGGAGAATAAATCAATAATCCCAGCAGGGTCAAACATCAAAATTACAAGTTAAATAAAGGCTAAAGACTCTCAAAAACCAAGATACGCCTTTTGTGGAAATTACTGAAAACAAGCGTCACTAATAGACTGGAAACACTTTGTATCGACCTAACTAGTCCCAAATATCTGATTTTTCATCTCTGTACAGAGTGAGACTAAAGGGCCACGGAAACACGTTGCGACCATAATCACAGGTTTAGACGCTTGTTACTTACGGCCCAGTCACTTCATCTCCCAGTGGATGGAGGGAGGAGGGAGCACAGAAGATGAAGTCAAAGTGTATTATGTAGCCACACGGCTGACGCAGCATATTTTGAAGCATGGTAATTCATCAGTGTCGGGCCTGTGCACAGGGGCTGATAGGTGTATCAGTGTAAGTCATTGTAACTTATCTCCAAGACTGTAAACTCATTAGACGTCTTTCCATAAACTAATCCATGGAAGTACAAAAAAAAAAGGCTTTACAATTTTTATAGATGCAGTAAAATTGTCCCGGTAAGACATGCATCTAACATCCAGCACTGTGACAAACTAGAGAAAACACCGGCCTTGCACAAACTGCATCATATTTATTTAAAAAATACAGCTACAGTGTTTTATATAAATAAATAAATGGTATGTAAATTTGATTTGAATAAAATGTCATTGTTGCCCTGTGTAGGTCAGAGATACAAGGTTAATGTATAAGAGCTTGTTGAAGGAACCAATCACTGCAAATTATATATGCACCAAATAATGGGTCCCTGGGGTCAGATACACACTTTTATTGTTTGGTCAAATGATTTGGATTTATTTGACGCTACTTACAACTAAATGAATAACCATGTTCATGAAAAGCAGCCGTTTAATGTGGTGCTGGTATTCCAAACAAAGATGTAGGGGATCCTACTTCTGTGGCATGATCATCACTGTCTTAAAAATAGTGTTTGAAAAAACATAAGCACATGAGTTTGCGTGACATTTTCACTGGACAAATTAGCATTAGCCACCAAGAAAATGGTGGTTTTGAAAAATGGCAAATGGCCAACTACATGTGTTTAGTGTCACTGCCTGGGACGAGGACAAATTAGCGAATTGCTCAATATTTAGCCATTTCATTTATAAGAGCATATAGCGCTACAAGCTAAAAGTAACTGAATTGTGGGGTTTGTACCAAATCCTACTTTTAATAAATTTACTTTGGCTGTAAACCAATTACCATATCCATGTGCTGTCAGTGAGGGGGTAGAAGATGTGTAAGTGACACTTTATTCAGTGGCCTAATATTTACTCATATTTAGTTGAGAAGCCTAATGGGTACAATTGTGAAAGAACTACAGCTATACAAGTACACTGTTTTCTGTGGACATGTACAGAACCTCAAACAAACCCCTACCTGGGCTCTAAGTTTTACATGTAAAATTCTGTAGTCCTGCATAGTCAAATACAAGGACTGCTAAACTTGTAAACTGCATCTTGACGGCTAACTGTACCTGTGTGGTTGGATACTTAATTAAATTATAGCTTATAGTTATAGCTACTAATCTAAATCATACATTTCTATGCTAATGTATTCTTTGGTGTTCAAGATTTTTTCTCATCAACCATATTCTCAAGAACATGTCTAATTTTCTTTTATTTTCTGATTTCCATCATCAAACTGAATGGGAAAGGACCGCTACTACTGTTATCAGAATGTGCGCATAGTGCACATAGTGTGCACTTGTGGTAGGGCCTATAGTGACCAACACAAATTTTCCAAAAAGCTGTAACCTTTTTAATGTAGGCTTTAAGCAAAATCTATTTGAAATTCCAGTCTCTGACATCAAACAAAGTTAATAGGAAAGCACTTTTTGTTTTTTGCAACATTTCAGAATCTAAATTGGAAGCCTGCCTTGTTTCTTTGTTTTCCTGTAATGGATGGTTGGCTCAGAATAGCTGGCTTGCTCAGAATGGTTGAATTAAATATGATTCTTAGAGCAACAAACTTCCTCCCTCATTCCATCCACTGTGAACTGAAAACACCTTGAATAACAAACATGCATTAAGACAGCAGTCTGGCTCATAAAAGAGTGATGCAGATGAATACACAGCAACGGTTGGCAGATTGATAATGTCTTACAAGAGATTTAAAAGGGCCAGTGGCATGTTTTATCTGGAGATGTAAGATGGAATTAAATGTGGGCACAAAAAGGTCAAAGCCACAGGAAAATAATGGACTTGCAGAGTTCGTATTTCCTCCGGGGAACATCTTAAAGGTGGCTTTTTGGCTGACTTTGTGAATTTTTTCAGTCCATTAAAAACTCCAATTAACTTTTGCTCAATTGTAAAAGTTTCCTGCTTTAATTCCTTAAGCTTAAGAGTCTAGTGTAAGCTGTCACTCTTCAACTCTTTTGAAGTGTAAATAGGTAAGTGTTCCTCCAATCCATATAACCTCCTTAAACCCAGGAATAAACTTGGTGAAAAGTGTAAAGGTTAATCTAGGATATCTAACTACCTGTACATGCACAAGTCTCTGTAAGAAAGTGGAGAGAATTTCAACATTGCACTTTTGATGTTTCATTGGGAAGCATTGCAAAACAAAACACATCTTTTGGGAGTGGACCTGCCAGAAATTGGCTAGACCCATGTATCAGACCTAAATGTGGAGTAAGTAATAGTGTATATTACAAAAAATGATGGCTTCCAGATTTATTTCAACATTTTTGTGCATTATGGCCTCAGGTATTCTGGCTGTTGAGGTTCATCATGTTCCATGTGATCCAATCTGACCAATGGGGTCGAAGATGGGACAGATGCATACAAAAGTAAAAAAATAAAATAAAAATGCCTGCGCATGTTAATGAGTGAAGTAGCTGTCTTTCTTAATTTTAAAATTCATTAATCCACCACAACAGACAATTCACAAGTCTTTTGCTCTTCTCGATTAAATTGTCACTTACTCTAGACATAGTTTATTTGTTGGATTCATGGCAGTCGGTTGTTTGCTAAAAACATGCAAAATGCAAAATGTTTGGGATTTTTGTGGCTAATGCTAATTTGTCTATGTCTGCTTAACTTCCAAAATGTGTTTTGCACTAAAAGGTTTATATATATATCAAACCGGTAGGAAATGCCCTGTAAGTTAAACAATAGGCCTACAGACCTCATTTTCTATGATTTTCTATGAGGTCTGTAGGGAAAAGTACTTATAAATATGTTTTTGAAAAATGTCAACATTTAGAAACTGTATCAAAATGTCAAAAATCTGTAGATTTAAAATTTTAAATCCATTTTTTGATGAAGGCTGGGGAAAAATAGATATGGTTTACGTCTGAAGATCTAGAGATCTAGCTGCAGAGACTGTTTTAAGTTACATTGTTACAGAAAGGTGAGACCTATTCCCAATGAGATGAAGCACAAATCATTTCTTTTTCCTTCATTTGCTGTTGTAAACTACTATCCTTTGCAATAAATAAACTGTATTTTACCTTTGTGTGCAACATGAGTGTCTCTTCCATGGTAAGCCAATAGTACTGCAGAATTGTGTCTAGTTTTTGCTTAAAGACTCTCTAGATGATAACTTAGAGTTTAAGTCCATGAACAGTTTTAATATTCCAGAGAGCTTTGGCTGGCCTTGCTTTTATTTTTAGTTGGTGAAAATTGCTTGTGTTTAAAATCGGACTAGGGTCATTTTTACGTCTGCACATGTGCAGCTTTAGCCTTGAGCTGTTAGCGGGCATTTAGCAAAGCAGGTAGGTTGCAAAACGATGTTTTTACGACCATCACTGCTATTTACTTTAGCATCAGTCAGACTCCCTCAATTATTGTCTGCCTGCTATCTCCCATGTAGAGCTGAGCTAGTGTTAATAGCACAGTGGACAGACAGAGTAACTCCACACAACCACACCTAGTAGGTCAATTGGCAACTCTAAAGTGTCCCTAGTGAATGAATGTGAGAGTGAATGGTTGTCTGTCACTGTCTGTCTCTAAATGTCAGCCCTGCAACTAACTGGCCATTGTCCAGGGTGTACCCTAAGGCCCAAAGTTGCTGGGATAGGCTCCAGTCACCCGCGACCCCTAATGGGACTAAGCGGTAGAAAATTAATGAATTAATTAATTTACATAATATTTGCAATATTTAAACATAGGCCTGTTTCATACTATCAGGTTTTTTAAAGTGCCATCTCACACATTAAAATTGCCAGATAAGTGTCTATTTATCAATGATGCACATTTTAAGATTATTAGAACCAGTAGAGTAGGTTCCACAGTGCTGGTGTTAAATGTGTGGTTTGTGGGTTTGTTTTTTTGCTACTAGTGTACAATTTCCTGGTGCTGACTTTAAGATACACAGATGATTTTACTGTTGACTTTAAATGATGACTTATCACATTATTCTGAGAATGTGAAAAAAGTATACTAGACATATAGCCATATCTTTTACTTTCCGCTCAATAGCATTTTTGTCAAGATATATCTTAAATATTATACCACTTTTAAAGGAATCAGGATGATCCTGAGGCCTTGGTGACCATTTTGGGAATTTCAGGACATAACCTGTGATCCCAAAACATCATAATATCCCGCTCTCCCCACATACTGTCGTTGTGTCCTTGGGCAAGACACTTAACCTAGATTGCCTCCAGTGAGTGTTCTGTAACACTGGTAAATAGCTTAATCTGTGTAAAGCGCTTTGAGTGCCTACTACAGTAGGTGGAAAAGCGCTATATAAAAATAAAGATTATTTATATTATATTATAAAAATCTATTGACTGGATACAAAAATGTAAGTTTAATTTAAAACCAGAATTAAATGTAATTTTCAGTCTCAACCTAAACACTACATTGACAAACCATTTTCAATATGTAGGAAATAGTCACTTTAATTCAGCAAGTGAAAACACTGCCTCTATTTGTCGTATGTTTACATAAACCTGAATTGCTGCTGAGTTTAGAGCTAGGTTGAACTACTGATTGCTCCAGGCAGACTGTCAGACTCACTGTGAAAAATGGACACTTGTTTTTGGACTAAAGCCTGTCCTTTTGAACACCACTGAGTGAATTAACTCTCAATTCTGATGTGATAAGTTGTCACTGCTGCTTGACCAAAATTGTTGCTAACACTACAGTTTTGGTCTGGTTTCCACTCGAGGCTGAGGGCTATACACTGTGTAAGAATTACTGCTGCCGTATCCAGATAAACAACTGTATTCAGTGTATGTATGCTGTGCTCCCCCTTATCATACTGAAGCCCCTTGTGCTATTTTATGTTGACAATCAAACATAGCCTGTCTGTGGGGGGCAAGGTGCCCCAGCTCAGTCGGTAGAGCACATAAAAATACGCAAAATACAGTTTGAGTCTCGCTCGGGCTGTTTGCCCAGTGTCATTCCCCTCTCTCTCTCTACTATCAAATAAAGGCAAAAAAAAAAAAATTATATCCTATCAGTACTTACAAAATAACAGAAAAAGGTGCTCGTTGTATGCCACCAATTGTGTTAAAGACATCAGGACGACAAAAATTAATTATGTTTAATACATTTTTCATGTTGAATGGGAACCCCTCTATCAGGTTTTGTCCGGGTACTGTCAGCTGGCCCTAGAACAGACAGTTGTGAAATCAAAGATTACCTGCCACAAATTTATGTTTTAGAATTTGATAGCAGTTGGCTAGCCAGGTAACATATATTAACAATAACAATAGCCACACTGGGTTCTCAAGTTTCCTGATCAACTGCAAACTTGTTCTGTTGCTTTGATTCCACCCACATGAACATATCTATCTATCTATCTATCTATCTATCTATCTATCTATCTATCTATCTATCTATCTATCTATCATCTGTTATGTTTAAAGAAAAACAGATTTGGTAGCTACTACTGCAATAACTGATAGGAAGAATACTACAAACTTTCTACATCAGATTTAGCGTTTTTCCAGCATGCAACAAAACACACAAATGATTCAGAGAGCAGGAAGAAGCTCGTGCTTAGTGCTTACCACTCCACAGTGAGGAAGAGCAGCTCCGTAGCGCACACTCCTCCCCTGACGCTGTGGTAGTGAACTGGAGCGGTGTGGACTGGCAGAGGCGCAGTTTGGCAGAGCATCGCGGAACTAAGCGCGGCTCCAGACGCACCTGAGCAGTGCGACCAGCAGCGAGCCGCTCTCCACGCATCTGTCACGGTCTCACTGGGCACTCGAACAACCCAGCGAAAGTCTGCGCTCGTGTGGAGTCTAACATTTATGCTTTTTCTTTACGGAGCAAGTAGTTCTGCCTTTTACCTTTGAATGAGCGACTTTGTAAACTCCGTGCGATGAAATCATGTGGGCGCTTCCAAACGAGTTGCCAGTGATTGCGCACTAATGTCCCACACCATCTGCGAGGCAAACTTGGAGGGATGCTGTATGTGGAGCGGCGCGAACATGAGAGGAAGCACAAACAGATGGACACGAGCTCTACACTCCGGGTAAGTCTGACAACTAGCGCTTTGTTGTCATGCCTGCTCTTAATACTGGACGTGTCGAAGTGCTTCTGGTATGCCCAAACCATTAACCATATAACTGGAAAATCCATCGAAGCTCTGTATGGCGCTCTAATAGGCTATCCGTGGCACAGTGCGCGTAGTACAGGCGTTCCCATTCCCAATCGTGCATTTCAGAAACTTAAAATAAAAATTTCACCAGCTGTGTTGCCTACTGCAACGTGGCACTGACGAGGCTATCGTTCATTTACCAAACTAAGATATTACATAAAAAGTTAACGAGTCAATTATGGTTGTGAACGAAGATAAGCCCAATAGACTAGATTCCTATAATTATGGCTGTTTAAATGTAGCCTAGCTAAATAAGCTACGCTTTACACTTGTAGTCCAAATTGTGGGCCATTTATTTCTCCCACATGTGCTCAGATATAAAGAACAGACATTCTTCAGGTTCGTGCTGAGTAATTGAATTAAAAAAGTGAAGAATTATAAAGCTTTTAAGGAGTGGTCGTACCTATTAGAATAGATTGTCCATATAGCCTGCATGTCAACGGCTGCTGTCCGGTGACCATTAACCTGTTGATGCACTCAGTCCTCGCTTCAGCAGAGCCGTGTCTCTCCAGCGCCGTCTTAAAGCTCCCTGAAACTGTAGAACCTGAGAGAAATGAAAGAAGCACACATGGCCCATGATTTTCTGTTCAATTTTAGTGTGTATCTTGTACCACATTTTGACATCTCGTTTTATTTATTAGCCTCTTAAGCTAATTACAGCACAAACATGTCTATGCTAATCTTACAAATAGGCTACAAATTAGCCTAGTTTCGTACAAAATTATGAAGTGCAGAATACATAAATTATATAAAAGACATTGAATTATGAACAGTTAATTGATTAGCCTGAACACCTTTACTTTTAAAAACTAGCTAGTTAGTGTAACTTAGTTGACCTATCAACTTAGGTCGTTGTTATCGCTGATATGACCTATTACTGAATACATAAGCTATAGGTTAAAAAACAACAAGAAAAATTGTATAAACCACCATAAGGAGGAATTGTAACAAGAATAAAGCATATAGATAAAGTAAAGACAACCAATCTCATTAGTAGGCAAATGATAATCATGTAATTCTTTAAATTAACTAAGCTTATTAATTTAGCCAGAGGAACATGTTTTAATAAAATATAAAAGCACATGAATAGCAACAAGACTTTGTTATTTTTACAGCTTATTAAATTAAAAACTGCTGCTTTATTTGTGTTGAATTGTAAAATATAAAAATAAAAAGCAGTAATAGTAGTTGTGCTGTAGTCATATGCTTCAAAGAGGAGGCAGATAGGCTGCTGCACTTCTCTAAAGAAGTATTAACTTGTATTAACTGCCTTTTGACAATCACAATTTCAGCTTTCAGACTCACTACCTAAAAAGATGCTTTCTAGCCATTTAGTCTGCCCATTATCTTCTGCTGCATGTTTCACACTGTGTTAAAGCACCGCAAGAAAACTGCACTACGAAGCTGTAGAGGTTTAAACTTTCAGTTTGTATAACAGCTAGTCTCCAAAGATGCACGTAAGTCTAAAAGGCGCATGCTGTTTTATCAGTATTATCAGTATTCTTGCATTTTCTCCGTGTCTGCGTAGGTTTTCTCTGGGTGCTCCGGGTTCCCCTACCATCAAAAACATGAACTTTAGGACTACAGATGTAAATTAGCTGTTAAGCTATGATCTGGTACAAGCATCTCTGCTCCGGCTTAATATACATTGTATGCTGTCCTAAAAAAATAAATAAATAAACGTCCTGAGACCATAATAATGTAAAAGGTGCTCTGCATTTGTGGCCCACAGAGCTTTACTTGAGTGATTATATTGTGCCAAGTGCTCTCTGTGTGATTATTACTGTTAAAGAGGGACCATGTACACCATTTTGAAAGGGTTTTCTGATGCTGATTGCAGAGCAGAAAAAAGTAAATGTTTTCATATTTGTTAACTTGCCAATGTTGCACTGAGAAGGCTAATCAGTCTGATTTAACATCAGGCCAGGCAACAGTTCAGTGCCACTCAAGATCTTTGTACAAACACCAAAAGCCTCATCATTGATGGGATGTGGGAGGCAGGATATATCAGCGACGGCTGAATAGCAGAATTATGCAAACATGCTTGCAAATGATTATTTGCACAAAGACTCACATTGTAAATGAACAATGCAAAGTCAGCACTGTGCATCGTGCTTCCTGCAGAAAGGTGAGAGAAAGGTGAACGTGAGTACAAGCAGCTCCTGGCGCTTTTATCCAATCCTCTTTGAAAGGTTTCTTAAAAGAATTGGAAACTTCAACCAGGATATACTGTATGTAGATTTCTTTATCTCTTTTATATTTTTCCTTTTCTGAGAACCTAAAATCCAGAAGAATGCAAATACAGTAGATGGGGGTTTACAACTGAAAAAAAATAATTACATAAATGTGCATTATGTAAAAGTTCTGAGTTTGATGTGTGTAATCACATCAAATTAACGCTGATTGCATTTGTTTGTCTTTGATAACTGGAGCACTGCTGGTGGTGAAACATGAAGCATTTTTGAGTTAAATACAGTTTGTTTCAATCTGTAAATGTATAAATTTAACATTTTAAGTGAATTCCTCATCAGACCTATTTTTTTTAAAAAGATAACATTGTCCCTATAGTTCGCCATATCTGTTCACAAAATTCAAGAAATCTGAGATGTGGAATTGCAATCTGCCCTTTTTCATCCGCCACTTTTAATAAATTAGGCTCTCAGAGTTGGATTCAGTGTGACCAATAGTCTTCTAATCAGAAATGTCCATCAGCACCCACACAACTCGCACATAATCCTATTAATAAGAACAAATTTGCACATGGATCTAATAATTATCTTGTTTCATAACAAACTTATGTGGCAAAAATGAATTATGAGATAAGATGCCTAAAAAAGTCTTGCAGTAATTTATCAGTTTCCACATTGATTTCAGGCTTTATTTGTTTTATATCTTCTATGAAGAAAACAACACAGGAGCATGTGTATTGAAAGATGTGTCTGTCCATGTGTCTTTGACCTGCTGTGATAGAAAAGCTCAAGGCTAGAGTGGATTTGACTGGACTTTTATTTATTCCCAGGAACCATTATTTAGACTTACAACACATCTTACTTACTGTTAAAATAATTGTTAGGTTTGGATCACATACAAGATGACAAAGACTGCATTTGGTAAATTTAGAAATGGAAGACCGGTTTAATTCTTGCAAGAATGAAACATATCAGACACATGCAACAATGGTACATGGTGATTTGCTTCATAAGTTTACAGCACGTAAAGTTTTTATAGATGTACATTATGCCCACCTCTCAGCTCCAGGGTTGTGGAGTGACGTGTAATGATCTGACGTTTCAGTCATAGATGTGATTGAGTTTACGTGGATGCCACTTAGTGTACAAGACCCTGAACAGTGATTAGATGAAGTGCAAAGTGATGTCTTTGTCTTGTTTGGATTAGCATGGCGTCAATAGGAGATACAGCTAAAGGCATAAGTGTATGTGAATAAGCATATGAACTTGACCAGGAGTGAGAGCATTCAGCAATTATATACCATTTCCATGACACTTACTTTATTAAAGTTAACACTTTATATTCAGTATAGCTTATACTCAGGTTGTATGGGGAAAAATGTAAATGCTTTTATAAGAAACAGTATGCTGACATTTTTTTAGCAGCCTGACCCAACCTGATCTGAAAACTCTTAATCCTGCATAAATTAATAAATCAGAAGTAAATCGTGCTGACAAGTTGTTAGCAAGTAATGCAAATTTATAAAATGATACATCAGTAATGCCGATCATAATAAAACTTACACTGGGGATTTTGTTTTATTGTATTTTCTTAAATTGTGTTCATAATGTGCACATTTTATGTATCTGAAGATCAATCAGTGCAACACTTCTTCAAATTCAAATATATTTCTAAAATACAGTGTAAGTGGGGGAAAAATGTTATCTGCACCCACTAGGGGACAATGTTTTGGTTGTCTGTCTACAACTGTATATTGCTCGCAACATTTAGCTAGCACTGAATTATTAATTAACCTAATCTTATTTGTCAACACAATTTCCTTTTTATGAAAATCTGAATGCTGTTAAAAATATTTCTTAAATATAGTTGTGTATATTCTGTTTAATCGGCCAACAGCAATGGCGAGCTTTGGCATATCATGCTTAGATTTCTGTCTGCTTCTGCATCCAGATAAGGCCCGTCACATGTTACACCATGTTGATGATGTATAAAGCATTGGACTGTCAGGGAACAGATTTTGAGTTCTTTTTTTATGCTTAAGCATCACTGATTAAACCACACTCTTAATAATGTGTTGTCGTTATGCTTATGAATTGTCACTCATACTTTACTAAATATGCTAATTCGTTTTAGCTCTAAAAAATGAGAACGCAGACTTCCGCAGCTTCAGGGGGCCATCACTGTTGTTTGTCTGTGAATAAGCCCAAATTTAATTCCCTCGGTAAAATGTTCCCAGAAGTTAGAGGAACACTTTTAATGAGGCCTTTGTATCACATGTGGGCTGCTGTCCAGCTGCGAGCACTTCAGACTCTTATTAAGAAGAAAATGTACAATTTGGATCGGTCAACAACCCTTTATTGAGATTTTGGCCTAGACGTTCCTCTTATAAAGCTCAGATTGATTCCCCGTGTGATCTCTGAGCCACCTCTGACCACTGTGTCATGCTCAATAAACTGTTCCTGTCAGAAGCACTTTGCTGAGTCGCTGTAGAGGTGCTGCACTCTCGGGCCACCTCCGCTTCCCTCCCCACAGAGCGAAAGAGAGAGACCTCTCTTTGAGAATGATTGGACTCACAATAGAGCAACAAACTCGGAGACTAGCTGCAGGGGCTCTAGTCTTAATTTGTTGTGATGATGTGCCCAGTTCTCCCACATCACACTCACCGCCTCAGGTTGGGTACAATTGGGCTTTCTGGGCGACGCACTTGCCTGTTGCTATACTTATATTCTCTGTGGGGAAGATTGTGCACCCATATGGCCATGTTATATGAAACAAAAATGTCTCAGCTTATAAAGAACACAGCGCTTCAACATAGTGTAATAGCAGCTAAGGAGCATGTTCCAAAGATATGAGAAAACTTAGCACACATAGGCAACAGGATTTTCTTGTCTGAACAGATATTGGAAACGAAAAAAAAATTCTTGTGTCAGGAGAAAACGCTGGCATCTCCACTTTAGGGAGCAATTTGTAACCACAGGGTTCCTAGACAATACTTTCTTGCCTTTTCTCAAAAATAGTTGATACTGACTTTTGGTTTGGAGAAAAAAATTCTTATGGTTCCAAAAAGTTTACTTTCTAAAAGGTTTACTAATCTCAAAAACAATAATAAAAAAAAATAAAAATTAATAATATTATAAAGAATATTAATTAAAGCCGCAAGCGGCGATAAATGCCCTCGCCTCCCTTGAGACCGCGGGGACACATGTACTCGGAGGATTGCATTTCGTGCTTTCTTGATGATACTCACCAAATTTGGGGCCATTTAGATTAAAACACAATGATTTGCATCTTTTTGCGCAAGGAGTGCGATTTTGGTGGCCGTGCGTTTCACCCCACATGGCGGACTTCCTGTTGAGTTTACGGTATGCCTGTAATAAACTTTTCTGTTTGCCCTGAGGTGTTCTATGGATGTACCAAGTTCTGTATTTCTACATTGGAAAAATTTACTTTCACTTTCCATAGGCCCAATGTATTTTGACTTTTCGAGGGGCCGCCACTGAGTCATTTTTCATATTTGTTTTTTTCGGGGACTTCAAATACATACATTTTTTGCCGGGCTTGAAGTCTGGGACCAATAAAAATGACTTTTCGTGCATGTTCACTGGGTCAAATTTAGGATCATTTTGCAGAAAAAAATAAATAAAAAATTCCCAGCAAAAACAATAGGCCCTCCCAATCATCACCGGCTCGGGCCTAATTAAGGCTGTACAATATAAATGCAAAGTACTGCTTGTAGCACAATATTTCTAATATTGCTTGGGTAAAACAACAATATTTTTAAAGGAAAAATTTGTTGCTAATAAAAGTTAGCTTTCAATCAATCAATATTTATTTATATAGCGCCTTCTAACAACCACAGATTGAACCAAGGTGCTTAACAACATCAATGAAAAATAAACATATTTACAAATAGGTTTGGCTTTAAACTAGGGCTGAACGATATTTCATATCTCGATTTTCATGCCAGATATCTCAATATTGATACAATACGATATGACTACGTGTTCGGTGAAAACCAAGCATTTCATGGTCCCTGGAGCGTACCATCAAGTGCATCACATGATCAACTGCTAAATTCAAATGTTGAATTTAGCCAGAGACAGGCAGCTGTCATATATCACAACTTTTCAGTGTTTTCAACCACATACTGTTTATTTTAGGTTTCAAACATATATATTCACATAAGTACTAAAAAATCAATACATTTAGAGTTTGTAAAATACACACTGATGTCTATGGAAGAGGTAATAATAATCCTTTCCATTATAATTCGACACGTTTTATTCATATCAGTTACACATTGTGTAAGTAACTTCAATGTTTACTCTATTCTATTCCCAGTTCACCAGCCACTTACTTTTAAGTATTTCGGGAGAAGTGGATGAATTCACGTGTTGTAAACATAGAGGTTGTAAATCCAACAGATCCGATTCTCTGAACTGTGTCTGCGGCACAAACTAACACGCCCATCGCGCATACAGCTCAACTAATGCGATCGTTATAGAGGTGTTTAAACAACAATATACTTCCACTTGTATTTGAGACTATCAGATATTTCATGCCATAGCTAACACATTTGTGAATATTCTGAATAAAAAGGAAAATGACATAAAAGCAGATCATCATTCATTCAGCGCTGTAGCTGCTGCGGTGTGTCACGTTACAAGCAATGACGCGTCACCATGTGTGCGCGCTGGCTTTAGCGGTGCATTCAAGGGCACTCGTAAAACTGATGTTTGTTGTGACTGCCAGAGTTGTATGCAGGGCGAGCACGGAGAGGGGAAATCTATATCGTCTATATCGTTGCTTTTTTCAATAGTAATATCTTGAAAGTTCATATCTAGATATCGATACGATAACGATATATCGTTCATCCCTACTTTAAACAGAGGCAGGTCAGTGGTAGAATGTAACTCAATGGGCAACGAGTTCCAGAGTTTAGGACCGGCCACTGCAAAAGAACGATTGCTCCACTGTTTGAACTGGGACCGGGGCACCTTCAGCAGATGTTGCCCAGCAGAACGTAGAGCTCTGCTGGGTTGGTGAGGGGTGAGAATCTCACACAAATAAAAAGGTGCATGGTGCAAGGCCCGTGACTGCATTAAAAACAAACATAAAGATTTGTTTTTCTACAACAAAAATTACTTACTTATATTACTGCTTATCACGAGAACAAGACATGCTTTGTTTGATAAACAGTAAGGACCAGCTTTCATCCAATCAACAGACTGCCGCTTTTAGTAACGATGTTGGAACCAAAAGCCAAAACCAAAGTAATTATGCTTATGCCAAAGTAAGTATGCCTTTTTGGAAGGCTTTGTACCCCTTTTGACATAAAGTGATCTGTACTGACCTGACCAATACTGTACCACTCAGTGGAAACTAGAATGTCTTTGAAGACAGCATTGCTCTTGGTATTCTCATTCAGCATCACGAGGTTTTCACCTGAAATGGTTTCCAATTAACAGGTATGCTTTGTCAAGAGTTAACAGGAGGAATTTCTCAGTTGTGTTGTGCAGATGTAGGGTTGGTACACACGTGACTAATGTTATAATCCATATTATGGCAAAAATCACTCAACAAAGTAAAGAGAAACAACAGCCCATCATTACTTTAAGACATAAAGGTCAGTCAATCCGGACAATTTCAAGAACTTTGAATGTATCCTTAAGTGCAGTCACGAAAACATCAAACGCTTTAATGAAACTGGCTCTCAGGAGGGCCACCCCAGGAAAGAAGACCAAGTTACTTCTGCTGCAGAAGATAGGTTCATCAGTTATGGGCCACAGATATTAGCTGTACCTCAGATTAGAGCCCACTAAAGTGCTAAAAGAATTCAAGTCACAGACACATAGACCAGTGGAAATCTGTTTTCCTGAAAATCAGATTTTTAAGATGGTTTGGGATGAGTTGGACCGCAGAGTGAAGACAAACCATTGTATAGTTATTATTACTGCCATGAACCATAACTACTGCATACTAGAGTTTAGGTAGCTGAGCCATTCTAGTATATTCTGGTATATATCCTAGAACAGATGTCCAGATGTCCATATTCACTTCTTCTATACTCTAACCTGCTTTACTGGGAACTATCACTTAGTTTTTAGCCAGTCTGTTGCTAATCTTTTGAGCTGTGAGTAAATTAGAGTTATACTCTTTTTAGTCATCTTCGAAAGAAATGTTTATCGCATTTACTGTTTTGTGTCCACAGAGACGTGCTGTGCTGCTGAATGGGTGACCACCTCTCAGCCCTCTCTAGGTTCCTGTGAAGCCATCCCACCTATTGTGCAGGACAGGGTCCCCCAGCTGACTAGCAGGGATGTACCAGGAGGTGGCCTTTTTAGCAGGGAGCACAGAGCACCAGTTTACCTCTTTTCACTTCAAGCCCGTAGAGAACCCACAGGAGGTCAGTTCTAAGAAGGGCTTGTTCTACAAGCGAGTGCAACTCCTGCTGCAGCCCCAGCCCCGTTTACCGGACGGCGATGACAGGGCGGCTATTATTAACGTGGGGGGCATCAAATATCGGATCCCCTGGTCCACTCTGGAGGAGTTCCCTCTGACTCGGCTGGGGAAGCTACGCAGCTGCAGCAATGAAGAGGAAATCATGGATGTGTGTGATGATTATGATGGCAGTCGTAATGAGTATTTCTTTGACAGAAGTCCATCTGCTTTTCGCACAATTGTATCGTTCCTGGCGGCAGGGAAGCTGCGTCTCCTCAGGGAAATGTGCGCCCTGTCCTTCCAGGAGGAGCTGCTGTACTGGGGTGTGGAGGAGGACAATCTGGACTGGTGCTGTCTGCGCAAACTGCGGCTCAGGCAGGAGGAATACAAGGAGCAGCAACGGCTGGAGGACGAGGATGGAGAGCTCACTGCGCCTCAGTCCTGTGAGGAGAGCCAACAGCTGCCTGGGACCGACCCAGAGGAGGATAACAAGACGGGAAACTGCATGAGGAGGCTCAGGGACATGGTGGAGAACCCTCACTCAGGACTTCCTGGGAAGATATTTGCCTTTCTGTCAGTCATATTTGTGGCCATCACTGCTGTGACACTGTGTGTCAGCACCATGCCAGATCTCAGAGAGGAGGAAGAACGGGTGAGTGCACTCTCAGTAGAAACTTCTCAGGCTCATTACTCTCTGTGGTTCACTATAGTAAAGTGAGTAATATATACAGTATATCATAATGCATTGCACCAGCAGGTTACAAAAGTCAGCTACATTAAACTAGAGTGAGGGATGTTTGCTGAAGTGAATAAGTTTGGAAAAGTAAGTAAGTGGTTTGGACAAAACTGAACTATGATCGTGGACACTTCTGAGGAAAGGTAGATTTTATAAATGAGGGAAAGGCTCAAAACCGTTGTGCTTTGGTTCATGATTTAATAATTTGTAAGTGTCAGAAACACCTCAAGTAAACATTCTGCAAAGATTCCAGCATTTGTAGGTTTAGTAATGGTTTTAAAGTAATAATTTTAGTAATATAGGCCTACAGTGATAACAACAAATAATTCATTTACAGGAAAGGCACTTACAAACTCATACCTGTGTAAAATGAGCTGTAGCATCCAAGACAGGACTCATATCAGAAGATCACAAAACGTTGTCATGTAAAAATTGAATAATGAGTTTCAGAAAGTATAATAACTTTGCACCGAACAAGCTTTTCTGCATAACAAATTTAACATTTCATCTCATACACGGTCTCTGTGGAGCATATTGTAGCTGCAGAACAAATCCTCACAACATTTCATGATGAAAACAGCAGTGGGACAGGAGGAAACCCTGGTTTAAGGATTCCTCTTTTACCAACTGTAGGAAAGTGTGTGCTTTATGCCTGCTTCAAGTCGAATGAAGATTATGTTGATGCAGCAGCCCACATGTGCTGTATTATAAAGCAACGTGACAGAAAGCTCAAGGATTCCTCTGGCTTTGCATTTGTTTTTATGTATCTGTCCTCAGATTGTAGGCTGAATCTTTACTGCAGTATGTCTGTTTCCTTTGATTGATAACTGTGACAAATTGTTAAAAGTAGGCTACAGTATTGAAAAGTGTCTTTTGTAGAGTATGCATTTTAGTTCTGTCGCCTATTTTCCAAATCCTACAGATGCTGTTCATTTGACTTGACCTGCTTCCAAAAATGAAAGTGAAAAGGCTCAAATGAATATAAAAGAAGCTTGTTATTGTTATATAATATGATGATTATGCAAATTGTAGCCATGAAAGCTTAATCCGCACAGTTAAAGCTTGTTTACACAAACCTTATTGAGACAAGCTGACCAGCAAACAAAAGGAATGCTGAAAATGGAAAATTCTTTGATTTATAATGTTCATTTAGAGCCATTGATTGTACAGCCATCTAGGACACATAGGATATTAGCACAGCTCACAGCAAATAAAAGAAACAGCCAGACTTGTTTGTTTAAAAGTTACTGTTGTGTCCTGTATGTACTAACTTTGAACAGCTTGTGTCCCAAGTTTTGTGCTTTTTACAAATTTTAACTATTAACATAGCACACTGGGTGCTATCTTGTGTTTGTTCAGAGGCGATGGTTACACAGAACCATCATTAAATTTAAAACCCACCCATAAATGTTGGGTTTGAATCGCAGTGGTTTGCAAGAAAATGCTTGGCCCGGAGCAGTGCAAGATGGATTTTTGTTAGTTTTTAAACCAAACCCAATTCCAAACCTTGCAAAAATCCAACTGCTCTGCTGCTGTGCTAAGTAAATGCAGCTCAAGACCCAGGTAGAGTTGCTTTCTTGTGTCTGGCACAGCTATTATGTCCCTGCCAACACCATTGGGCCTGGTGGTCTAATGTCCAATAATCCCAATTCTGCCCCTTGTTCCTACCCTTTACCCCTTAGCCCTCGTTTTGTGCCTTCAGTGGTGTCCCAATACTCATTTGGATCAAGGGGAGATCCAAACAGAGATTTGGAGGACCACACCTAAAACAAAGGGGTAAGAAAATTTCCCACAGTGCAGTGCATTCATTGGCTCTGCGACGGCGAGAGAGGTGCAACATGTAACTAATTTGGGCAAAAAATATTTTAAAATTATGACAGTCCTGTTTAATGTTCCTTTAATCTTGAACTTGTTTTTGCACTCAAAGTTGCTGTTTGCTAACATTACATTTACATTTATTCATTTAGCTGACGCTTTTATCCAAAGCGACTTACATTGTTCTAATGTAATTACCAGTGTTACAGCCCAAGGACACAACGACAGTATGAACTGTGGGGAGAGCAGGAATCGAACCGCCTACCTTCCGGTTGAAAGATGACCGCTCTACCGATTGAGCTACTGCCGCCCCACGTTAGCCTCAACTTTGCAACTTTTTGCAACCCATTTTTACTACAACACTAATAATACCCCATCCAAATTTGACAAAGCTTTTGTCAAATTTTCATAAGATTTTAGTTATGACCGCAATAAACCAGGCCAAGTTATGAGTGTATTGAGACCAAGACAAGACCAAGAATTTGAGGGTTTAAAACCGATTCATATTCAAGAATACTATATGAACATGTTAACATCAGGGGAATGAGACAAAACTAGAGAGATAGTACACAGTATATAAATGTTATGATGGGATAAAAGTCATCATAACCAAGAGATTAATGTTATCATTTGGATTAATACAAGTCCAAGTAAAAATAAGTTCAAGTTAAAGATAAAACCAAACCCTTTAAAAGTTCTCATGACTGGCCTTTATTTCTTTTACATTATTCCAAATAGAGATCAATTTTAATGTTGACTCATTTCAATTAAGGAACACGTCCCAGAGAAAGCATTACTTCCACATTTTCTATTAAAATATTCACGCTTCTGTAAACAAAGCTTGCCTGAGAGAATGTTTGTTAAAAATTCTGAATAAATATGAAAATACAGACCGCTAAACATAATTCTAATTAACTTTAATAATGAGAATGTGTCTACAGTATACGTGCCTTTCATCTTGAAGGAACTGGAAAGTGCCACCTCTGGCTTTTGTTCCCCCTAACCACAGCTGTGACACGTTAGGCAAAAGCATATCAGCGGTGACAATGTCTTTCTTGTGAGCCTTTTTATGTGTTCCTTTGCCTCCGAGGCTACGCCGGCGATGTTGCGTCCGAGCGTCTTTGAGCTGAGTGACTTTGGCAAGACCAGAGTATAATTAAAGAAGTCAGTGATATGTCTTCATCTGGCGGAGAGGAGGGGGCGTGAGCGTGAAATGTGTTCGCTTCAAAGGGAAAATCAATTAGGAACACAAAGAGAGTGAAGATTGGATAAAGTCAAGTGAAATAGTTAGTTAGTGTAAGGAAAGAAACATGAAAACAACTGTGGAGCCCCCAATATCCAGTAGCTTACAGATCCACCTTCAGCAATAGCTTGAAGGAATGATCTCCTGTCAGCCTCTCACATCATAATGGAGGAGTTTTGGACTATTGTTCTTTACAACATTAGACAAGACAAGACATTTATTTTTGTATAGCCCAATATATCAACAACAGTCGCCTCAAAGGGCTGAACAGACTGCACTAGACACCATCCCCTGTCCTTAGACCTTCCATCAGGGTAAGGAAAAACTCCAAAAAAACCCAGCCAAGAAAAAAGAGAAACCTCAGGGAGAACCACAGAAAGAGGATCCACTCCCAGGACGGACAGGTCGTGCAGGAATGTGTCCAGGACAGTTGAAAAATACATAGAAATACACAAACATATTCACAAATAAAAACATTTATATTGGCAGTGTCCAGTGTCCACTCTGGACACATTCCAGAGTTCCAAATATTAAGCAATAGTTTAATATTTTGAGATTTGGGGGATTTTCTCTCACCAATCAAACATTCCAACAATATTTATTCTTTATGTTCTGAGCCATTCTGATATAGATGTGCTGCTGTGCTTTAGAAAATGGTAATTTTGCATGTTATTGGCTGTTCTCTGAAGAATATAATAAATGTTAAGACAATTTTTTTATACTTCAACTCTGAATGTTGTCATTATGTCTCTATTTTTAGACATTTTGTAAAAACAGCTAAGCATCAATAACTCTGTTAGATTATATTTTAGCTTTAATCTTGAGTTTTTATTGGTCCACAACTACCTTGTCCTTTCAATTGACACAGAGTATTTTCTGTGATGTATAGAACATCTCTGTGCATCATAGGAATGATGTTTTTTCAAGCTTTGAAAAATCTAGGTGAGAAAGAGAGAAAAAAATCCTACAAAGTGGTTTAGGGTTTAGGGTGTAGATTGTCTTAATAGTGGTTAGCGTTGTCTAGAATCAACAGTTGTAAATAAAGATGCGCCTACAGTCCCAGACTCTGCAGCGTTAACAAATACTGTGATTGTTGATCCAATTAACCACAGGAGATGCAGGGAAAATGGAGTTCCACCTTTTGACCAGCAGGACAGTGGTGCTGTTCATTAGTAGTACGAAGCTAAATTGGACCAGCCATATAGTATGTCACTCTAAAAAGCTATGGTTTATGGATTTAATGAGGGAGTTGTGTTGCTCACAAAAATACACACAACAAAAATAAGTGAGTTTGTAGAGCAGTTCATTGCTGTTCCACATTTTCTTAACTGCAGTGACCACAGGAGACTGACTATTTTCAGGCAATTATTAAAATGCTATTGTATTTGGGCAAATGCAGAGACAAATAAAGGTGTGATAGTGCAGTTTGGTTCACTGTAGTTTCTCCAGCAGTCACTGGGGTGTCAGACAGAATTAGTGATCCTTATTATGTGAACAAAAGCCATAGACTCCAAAAAAAGAGTGACCTTTTAGACTGTGTGGCCACCACTGTGTATTTTGGTAAACCATGTGGACCTAATACCCATTACACCATGTGATTCGGCCGCTGTGGACAAGCAGCTAATTTGTTGTTAAAAAATCGGACGTTGTGGCTTTAAATCAGTGTTCATTGGTCAAACAGTAGGACAGGATTGAACCGATTTTATGCTTTTATGAAAGTAGACATGAGGAGTTTGCATGTTCTCCCCGTGCTTGGGTGGGTTTCCTCTGGGGACTCTGGTTTCCCCCACCAACATCAAAAACAAGTTGAGCACACCCTGGTGGCGGCTGCCGACAATACATTTCCCACACGGGGTTGTCTGTAATGGTTTATTAGCAGAAAATAAGTAAATAACACAATGCTACTTATGAGATCAGGCTAACTTTTAGATAACATTTCTGAGTGCCAGTGTGAGTTAGACTTTACAGATCGAGCCCTCCATTTTTCAGAAACCTCTTATCTCATGATCCAGTGTTTGTATACTGACTGTAAGAAGAGTCTGACACAGTTTAAAATTATGCTGGTGTAGTAAGTGGCCTCTACTTCTCATATTGCTTGCATTTGTGGCTGTGCTTGGTGATTGTGAAGCTTGTGGACTAAGTGAATTTAATTCGCTAATTACCACATGCCTTTTAGTCGAGTCCTTCCATTACAGCTCATCCCAGTATCCATTAGCTCAGATCAGCCGTCATTCACATAAGCACAGATTACCCTGCTCTAATGAAACTAATAAAATTTGTATTTACTCAGATTTCTGTATGGAATCGAATACACTGTGCATTAGGTTAATACTGGAATTGTTGTTTGTGGGAAGGCGTCAATGCATCTCCGTATTCAAAGCACTGCACTCTTAAGTGGCAGAGATGCTTCTCATTTGACTCATAATGCTACTTAGACACTTGAGAATTCTAAATCATCTTTAAAAATAATTTACACAAGGAGATTAATGTTATCACTTGCAAATACAAGCTTTGTTATTGAATTCTGATGAGACAGGAACTAGAATAACTCACTTCAACATAAAACCTTTTCTTTTAGAAACAGATAGCAAACAGTCCCCTGAAAATGTACACAAAAAATCTGTCAGTGTGTGGGAAGGTAAAAGCTGCAACTGCAAAATGGCTAAGCACAAAGATTTCAAACACTTTGATAAAGGCCACAGTGGGATAACTATGACTGACCAAGACTAAAACTACTGCTCCTGTGACCCGTTATTAATCTGCAGGGGTCAATACCTACTAAAAGTAAGTAGGAAGAAAAATGTTTGAACTGCTGAAATCTGTGGGATGTGCTGAACCGAAAAGTCTCTAAAACAAGTTTCTGCAACTTCGAATGGGTCTCTTAACATGCACAGAGCAGTGTTGTCAAACTCAAAATGTTGAAAACCAGCCTTAAGACTTTTTTTCTCCCCACCAGTTCAGCCAAACATGCAAACACAACAACAGATATTCTTTCCAAAGCAACTATAAATATTGCAGCTGTCAAAAACACACTTTTTCATATATATTTCATATATTTTTTATTAATTTCCTAATTTGTAAAGAGGTAGAGAAAGAGAGAAAAACAAAACAACAACAACACATGAACATAACATAACAAACAAGAGAACAAACAAATACAGCTCAACACAGTTCAAGGGACCAAAATAAAGTAACAGGAAAGAGCTCTATCAAATAAAAGCACAAGGGCCCCCAAAAAATTCTTATATAAACAAAGAAACAAAATAACAAAAGGGACCATTTGTAATGGGTATAACAATCTGGGAAACATGTTCATCTCAACCATAGACACTCGGCCAACAATGACAGAAGAAGTGGGGTCCATCCTTCCAGCTCCTTTTATTTTTATTTTAATATACATATATTGTCTATAAGGGTATAAAACCATCCCCAAATTTCTGGCCAAACACGGGGGGTAATCTGAATGCCAAAAGGCAAAACCTGACATGAAACAAATCTTATTTATTTTTTTATGTTGCTGCTGCTGCTGCTGCTGCTGGTGTTAAAAGAGGCAAAATGAACCTGACCAATCCAACCATGTTTAAGACTAAGGTGTTCAGTGTCATAGAGGTGTGTCTCCTGTAATAAAGCCACCTCTACTTTATGTCTTTTCAAAAAAAAAAAAAAAAACATTCTCCCGCACACCCCTCAAATGCCGGAAACAAAGTTTAACCTTATTAAATTAAATAATCAGGTTTGTTGATATAAAATATGATATGTGTTGCTCATTAAGTAACATTTTGGACACATGATGTATAATGATCCAGAGTAAACAGAAAGAAACCCTATTACACAGAGTAAGTTGTAGTCTATTACACTTTTCAACCCATGATCCAGCCAAGCTGTGCTGACGTGTACAGTGTCAACAACTGCCCAACACACTCACATATAAAAAAAAATATCCACTGCCACTGGACAGTATGAAAAACACGTGCAACCAAAATAATTGTCCTCGTCCCACTTAAACGGTCCGTTTCAATCGTATCCATATTATATAAAATCCTGCACATTCACAGCTTGACCGTGTTCCGTATCCTCCTCCAGTTCAGCGTGTTGAGAAAGTCATCTGCGTCCTTCGGAGTTGTGAACTTGAGATTGGCGCCATCAGGAGTCATCATGAGTGTTGCTGTGAAGTGCATATTGAAATTTTTCAATCAGAGCCCGGACAACACCGTTGAAAGCCTGTTGTTTGGAGCACCGTTAAGAAGTCCTGACGTATAACGGTCCATTGTGCTCCAGCTCCGGTGTGGCTCGTACCGCTGTCATTATCCAGTACAGTTTTTGCTTTCCTTGGTATTGGATGTCCTCTGCTCTGCCACAGTAATGCGTGAGGAGTGACTTTCAAATGTAGAGTTAATTCTAAAATCTCAGCAAACCTAGGGAATTTCTTCTCTATTATTTGTGTTACCTCCTGGATTAGGGCTGTGCAATTAATCGCAATTTCTAAATTGCATGGGGGTGCAATTTTATTTATTTATATTTTAATTCAGAATTAGAACTTCTGTTACCCAGCATATGCCGGCTTTTGTCCAGTTTAATTCATAATTGACCTGTAAATTAAATTTTTACCAGCAAATGCTGTACTATGCACAGTCCAGACACAATGTGGTCCACTTTAAATGTATTAATGTTTATGAAATGTTTTGTTGTGCACTTTTTGTGCACTAAATACATTTAGAGTAGAGCATAGAATTGCAAATAAAATCGCTATTGCAATTTTCATTAAAAAAAATCGCATTTTTATTTTTTTTGTTCATATTGATCAGCCCTATCCCGGATCACATCAGTAGTGTCAACTGGTGGCGTTAGCTGTTTGCTATCAGCGTGTCGGTCTGACAAGCTTTGGTGCTAACAAAAAGTGTTAATTTTTGTCTGTTTAGACATCCTTGGTCCTCCAGAAGTTGTCTTCAACAGCGTTACTTGTTAACAACAAAGATCCGTGAGTGGGCAGGAATGCAGGTAAAATTTCATTAAAAGTGAGGTGAAAGCAAGAGTTTTAACGAGGCACTTCCTTTAGCCAGCCATCATCATGTGATCTTCCCGCAGCTATCGAAATTTTAACGGACAGTGGTAAAAACAAACTGTCAAAACAAAAAAATTAGTGTTCACCCAATAAATCCTTCTTTTTCTATCCATGTATTTTTCATTGTTGGCTTTGCATTGGCTGGTTTCTTGCCCATGTGTCAAGCAGTTAAAACCATGCACTGCAACCAGGCCAATCACAACACTTTTTGTTAAGCCTAGAAGTTGACCAGACCTGGCCTGTTAATAGTATATGTTGCTGAGATTTCCCAGATGCATGACAAATTACGTTGGACAAACTTCCAATAGCAACAGTTTATTTTGGCAATTACATTTGGGCCTGCCTAAGCTCCTCTCTCAAGACCAGTTTAATGTATCTTGAGCCCAGGAAGCCTTTCACTGTCAGCTCTCGGTCACATGATCCGAGGAGTAGAGTTTGCAGAAGTTTTAAGCCGCTGTATACAATGGAAAGCACTTAGCCTGTCTGTCTATTCTAATGTGCCTCTTAGAAAGGGATTCGGAAGCTGACAGACCTCTTTCTTCTACTCACAAATATAAGTGCTATATTGCATTTCACTTTTTATTGTCCCGTGTCCGCACTCTCTAAATGAATAGAGGATTCACCATATTGAGTGTTTAGTCGTTTTTTTGCTCGCCATGTTGCTTACGCTGGCCACATCTTTGAAAGTCTGTGTCATTTATCTCCAGCCAGAGCCTCAGCTGTGGGTGTATAACCTTTGTGTAACTCCATTTCTGTCTCAGAGGCCCAGCTACTCCATTCTCATGCAAATCTTAGCCTTGAGAAAGTGCACCCCCACCACAGTCGTACATCATGAGCCTCATTTCAATTGAAGTGATATTGTATGGGTTTGGTCATTGTTACATGCTTTTCCATTGTTGCAAAGGTTCTCAAACAATCAGCATTCTTCAGAACTATACCACTTTGGTAACCTCGTAGCTGTGGTTCCAACTGTTACTAAAAGGCAGAGCTAAACTGCTTTAGTGGGTTTTCTCTGGGTAGTCCGATTTCCCCCATCCTTAGCTTTGGTTTTGCCATTATCCCATTCCGCCAGTCGGTAACCCTATATGTTATGAAATATACAGTATATTGAAGTTGAGCCTAAGCAGAAACTGTCCATAAGCTCTGCCCCCCAGGGTGACTTAGATTTACTCCAATCAAAGACATTCTTAGAAATTCTGGTTTTATCTTTTTGATTGTAATTTTACATTTTAATAGACTCTGGCTGTTGTTTTTACTTGGTGTGTATGAGCCGTTTCTTCAGCCTTTGGTGCCTAAGTTGATGGACAGGACCAATATTGTACTCTATTGTATTTATTGATTTTAGGAGTTCTCTAACCTTGTGCAGCAGCTGTTTTTTTTGTGAGGTTTGTGAGTTCAGCACCTGCTGCATGTTTGGACCTACAATTAAAAAGTTTGCTTCACTGTTTTTATTGGTCATGTTACCATTTGGGAAATCTTACATAAGAAACATAAGCTATTATCCTAACTGGACTGAACCATACTGTAAAACCCCTCAGTGCAAAGGCTTGAGAGCCCCGCGGTACTGCACTCCACTGTAATGTAAATCTCAGCCACTTGACAGTATAGTCTTACCACAGCCATAAAAAGGAATGAAGAACACTGGTCCTGGTAGATTTGAGGTCCAACAGAGAGACATATGAAGACAAGATGCTCATTACTATCAGCGGTATGTGCGTTAAACTGTTCCCTCTCATAGAAGTATACATCCATCATGGACCGGATGATTTGTGAAAGTCATTCAGCGTTGTGTAAATTATCAGCGGTGAGTCCCTCTGTAAATCCTCAGCAGGATTTTTTTTTTTATGGCAGAACATCACATTGTAAATAAACTGTGAAGGCACACACTAATGCGGGCAGAAAGAATTATTTGTGAGATTTGGCCAACTCTGTTTTACCTAATATTTTCAAGCTTTGTCAGAGAGGACCCTGTCCAGATGTATTGTGTAAGTGATCAGAACTCAAGTGGCCAGTTAGTGTTAGATGTAACTGTAATCTGAATATGTCTTGAGTTAATGGTAGCCTAGAAAGGACAAGTCAGATACAACCCATAAAGACACCTTTTTCAGGTCACCATCAATTGCTACATCATTTGAAAAGGGGCAAAGTAATTATCTGCAACTTAATGACCCAAGATTTTGAAATGAATTTTGACAATGAAGTATGTTGAGTGTTATCAATTAGCACTTTTTATTATTTTTGCTGCGACTCAAAGGCAAAAATATTCTTCAAAAGATAAAATTTACAGAAATTACAAGCTTAAAGGTTTAACAAAAGATGAATTCCACAGAAACTAGGTAAATGTATTTAATAAATATAATCGAATTCGAGTTACTACTATTCCCCTTTTGACCAAATATCCTGGCAGGTGTATGAGTTAAAATAGAAGAAATACATTAAGAGAATTCAGACAGGCAGCATGAATGTGCAGTATTTCTCCTGGTGAATGTTTACTGCCTGCTGACAACATAGCACTGGAGCTGGTGTAATTACACCTCCCTGTGGAGCCTAAGCACACCCAGCTGAACAGCCTCTCAGCACATGAAGAGGCAAAGCCATTCCCTTCAAAGTATTACAAAACACTTCTCCGGTTACCATCAGAGCGCCATCATTAGTAAACATTTGCTGGAGCAGTCTGCCATTAACTCTGTACTGGACATTTTTTAAACCATGTTCAGTCTGGTTTAGTTGCGCAGAAAGCGCAACTAAACTTAACCAGACTTAACCTTAGCGGTAAGGACAAGATGAGGAACTGTGCACAATTATTAGGCAAGTTGTATTTTTGAGGATTCATTTTGTTATTGTACAACTACAGTGCTCTTGGTCAATCCAAAATGTTAACAAACCCTCAAACCTGAACATTACAGGTAGTGTAAAAGGTTACTTTTACAAGTAGTAAAAGTGAAGTTTTGAAGTTTTTCTTAAGAGAATATCTACATGTACACCATTATTAGGCAACTATTAGTGTGCAGAATCATTATGCAACTAAGATTTTCCCATCTCAAAAGTTCTCCCATCTTAAAGTGAGAATAATAAACAAACTCAAAATTTACAAATAAATATTTCTGAAATAAAAAAAATAAAAAACCTCATTACCAATATAGCCACCCTTCTTTTCAATAACAGTCACAAGCCTTCCATTCACGGAGGCAGTCAGTTTCTTGATCTGGTCAGAATCAACCTCTTGTGCAGCCGCAACCACAGCCTCCCAGACACTGTTCAGAGAGGTGTACTGTTTACCTTCACTGTAAATGTCCTGCTTAAGAAGGGCCCAAAAGTTCTCACTAGGGTTTAAGTCAGGTGAAGAAGGGGCCATGTCATTAGTTTTTCATCTTTAAGGCCTTTACTGGGCAGCAACGCAGTGGAGAACTTTGATGCATGTGAAGGAGCGTTGTCTTGCATAAAAATCAAAGTCTTCTTGAAAGATGCAGATGCTTTTTCTTGTACCACTGCCTGAAGAAAGTGTCTTCTAAAAATTGACAGTAGTATCTTTAATATTACCTGCCCATACCAGTACCCCACCTCCACCTTGCTGGCGTCTAAGTTGAAGTGGAGCTCTGTGTCCATTACTGATCCAACCACGGGCCCATCCATCTGGTCCGTCAGGAGTCACTCATCTCATCAGTCCACAAAACCTTTGAAAAATCATCAGTCCACAAAACCTTTGAAAAATCAGATATTTCTTGGCCCATTCTAGACGTTTCAACTTATGTGTCTTGTTCAAGGCTTTCTTACCTTGGCCAAGTCTCTGAACTGAACACCTCGTACTTCTTGACACTCCAGGTAGGATGCAGTTGTGGAATATGGCAGCTTCGCAAATCATTGGCGGTTAATTTTCGTCTTTTCTTCTCAACACGTTTCTTGCGACCTTGTTGACTATGACTCACGCCCCAATATCTTTCAAGATTGCTGCATCCCTGTGAAAGACTTTTACAATTATTGACTTTTCAGAGTCAGTTAAATCTCTTTTTTGGCCCATTTTTTCTGAGGAGAAGAATCTGCATAATAATTATACACACCTTGATATAGGGTGTTGATCTCCTCAGGCCACACCCTCCCTCGTTACACAAATACACATCACCTGATATGCATTAAATCCAATAAGGATTCAAATTTATACAGTTTGGAGTTGGAAATTATGGATAAAATGATGATTTGGTCAAAATAATAACTTGCCTCATAATTGTGCACAGGATGAGGTGAAACTTTTTAACTATGTTTAACTATTTAACTGTGATGAGTCCCATGGGGAATTTGTGGCAGTCACTGCAGTGCAAAATAACACATAAACTGTTTATGGCCATAAACTTTGTGAGACTCCAAACCGTTACAGTCTTTGTGTGATTTTGTATGATATAACGGGTCAAGCAGTATCTCTATTGGTTAATACAATGCTTCCTATTCAATATTCAGGATTCAATTAACTAAACCTTCAGCAATAAAATGGTAATTTACCCAAATGATTCAGCTCAGTAGACCTTAACTGCTGTGTCCGAGTGAGTCCTTATGTGTTCATTTGTGTAAAATGGCTCCTAATGGAAAACCAGTGAGCTCCATTGTGTTATCATTCTTCCCCAAGGCAAATTCCGAACCATCTCCACTTTTCCCTGAATCTGTCTTACTCGCAATAATCTGCAACCAACATTGCACACCGGCTATATTTTTTAATGGAGGAGCGTTATTTAAACGGTTGCAGGAGAGGAGCAATCAGTGATAAGGTTAGAGATGCAGACTTGACTGACAGACACGTAAAATAAATACTAATGGTTGTTGCCAGAGCCCATTCCAGGATGCACTATGTGTGTGTGGCATAGATTGACAGTTTAAGCGATATATCAGCTCTAACACTGCCATTACTTTAATTTTAATTTTCACCTAAACTGCAGCCTAACTAATTATTACATACTTACAGACACTGCTTATGTGATAAATAAAAATTAGCCACGAGCAGCTACAACTAAAACTAATATCATGTAGTAGCCACAATTTAATTATGAAATTACACAATTTGCAATTTAGGCTTGATTATCAAGGACTTTAGTAGAAGATAATGTCCTGGCCAAATGCGTGCTCACTCTCGAATAAGGAGCACTCCCATTGGTCTACACCAGCTTTTGATCTGACGTTCCAGGAAGTGTAATAGTTGCTAATAAAGTGTATTTTCTACACCGAAAATGTCTTTTAACACAGAGAAACACCTTAAAAAATATAAATATCAACAGAGAAAGGGAGGCAATGTAAAACTCAGATAGATATTGTAAATTTAATAATTTAATCATGTTTAATAAGACAGCAATAATTGCTGTCCTGACGCTTAAGTCGCTATTGCTAAGCTAATGCTAAGAGCTAAACTTCAGTTTGGTATACTGTATTAGTATTTTGTGGAGGAAAAATTGGCCCGGTTTTAATTTTTTTAATAAAGAGAGGTCCCTAGGTTGCTTTTTTGGGAGAGTGGAGTCTGAGACAGAGATGGCAACAGAAAATCAGGTAATGGAGCTCTAATGCATCTTTAAAGGTTGAAATATTTATATATATAATATATGTTTTTGTGCCAAATCAGTTTAATGGCAAGTTGAAGAATAAATTGCCACAAAAGTGAACTAGAGAAAAACATACAAACTCAAATGGTCGATTACCAACTCAAAGCCAGTAATCAATGGGTAGCTGACTGTAATGTCATTCAGCCAAAACTTTATTTATTCCTGACATTCTCAATTTCCACATTGTTCCACAAGCTTTAGTGTCTGTGATTAGCAATATTAGCTGCATTTCCATCTGGACACACTTCTTGCTGTTCTTTCAATTCACTGGCAACTCATCCATTTCACTGGGAAAAGGTTTCTTCTGGTAATGACGCACTGTAGAAAAATTATTTCTTTTTGTATAGTCTTGCTGGGTACAGTGGTTACTTGCCTGAAGCTGCTCAGCACTGCCAACTCAAGATATTGCTCCTGTGGAAGGGTACATTTACAGTCCTACAGTTTTGTTTGTATAAATGCTTGACCAAAAAAACATCCTTTGGAATAAAAATGATAGAGGACTAAAGAGAAACTACAGTGTAAAACAAGCACACCAACAAACCACCAGCCGAACTTTGGTGAGTCCAACAAATGAGAGTGGTAAACAAATGGTTTGGGAGCGGTGGTGAGAGGGGATTTGTTTGCTTTACATGCTTGTCTTGAGTTGTGATAGGGTCAGAGTCCTCTGATTGCTGAGACGGATAATTGTGTGCTTTTAAATTAATCAAAGATTTTTGAGTATTGGACAAGAGGGAATGGAGGAGGCGCTCAACCAGAAAGACACAAACAAATAACAATGCAAACACACTCGTCAGATGAAAGAAAAGTGTGCTGCAACAACCCATACTACACAAGCTGGTGTGTTTTTGGCCACAAAGTGTTTTGTTTTAGTAATTATAGTTTCAATATCACAGAAAACCCTGCTGTCCTTATATACAGTATACTGAACAAGGTGTGGTTGTTGTCTGAACATAACCAAAAAGCTTAATTTGTTACGACCTATTTTCCTATTTTCATTTTTGTAAGGCTAACCTAATCTTTCATCTGGAACATTTGCAGCTCTGGAAACTATTTTGTGTGTTTAAATCACACATTTGCTTCATATAGTAAGACACAATAATTGCGAATCAGTGTGCCACTTCCACGCTGACATTTAACTGGAGCACACAAATGTCTGAGTCCGAGGAAAGCTAAAAAATAGAAAAATGCTTTTGTCATTCCTTAAAAGCTCAGCCTAAGGAGCCCCAACAGAAACTGGAAATGATGAAGGGTTTTTGAGCTACCCACAAAACTCAACTATAACCAAACACAAAAGGCTAAAAAACTGTCTACTTGGATAACATGCTGGTGTCTGGCTTTCGAAATTATTCGGCCGAAAATAGCCAAAAAAAGCACTTTTCGGTGTTCGGTGTGAATAAGTAAAAAGGCCGAATAAATTTTGCCGAACAATGACGTTTTTAATGACGCAATCAAATAACCCGCGTAGAGTGAGAGGCGCAGGCTTTATGCAGCAAACATGTCAGCAGTGTCAGAGAAAGAGGCAAAAATGGCCGTTTGCAGACATTGTTCTGCTGAATTGTCCAGAGGGGGTGCATCTGCAAAAACGTACTTCAAGTGAAACAGACCACGGAGTGAAAACAACTAAAAGTGCGCTCTTAGAAGCTGTCAGCACACGATTTAGTCAGGCGGACTCAGAACAAACTGTACAGCATCGCGACTGTGCTTGATCCACGATATAAAGATCATTACTTGGATGTAGGGAAAAAGATGAGCACACGAGAAATGATCCAGGCCGAGTTGGATTTGGGAAAGCCGCTAGGTGATGGAGACGGTCAGGTGATGCACAGCGCAGGAGATGAAAACAGCGCAGAGAGTAAACGGGCTCGTACTACAGATGAGCCGCGCTCAGTCTCGCTGTCTGACATGTTCGATGAGATCCTCCAAGAGAATAACCCATTTGCAAGACAGAGGACAAGCTCAACCGCTCAACAGTTAGATGGGTATCTCTCAGAAGTCCCCATCCCCAGGATCATTAACCCTCTCGAATTTTGGAGGACCAATCAAGGCCGCTTTCCCGACCTGGCGCAGATGGCACGCAGGTAGGCTACTTGTATGGGAAATTTATTTAAGATTTTATTTATATTTTGGATTATGGTAACACTTTATAAGTAGTTTCTATTTTTAACATTAACTAACAATGAAAACCCCTTATTAAAAGCATTTATTAATCTTAATGTTAACATTTACTAATACAGTATTAAAATTAAGTATCACATTTGTAATTTTTGAATTAAAAAGTATCAAAAGTGGTAGGCCTATTTGTTAAAATTGTGAATGCACTCATACTTACATGAACTAAATATTTTTTTATTATCTTACATTAAGGAAGATTAATAAATACCATAACAAATGTATTGCTCATTGTTAGTTAAATAAATATTTTGAAATTGTATTTTTGTTATTTGATTTTTTTTATCTGAAAAGCAACACAAAATAGTAAAAAGCAAATTTTTACTATTTAATTATTGTAATGGTGAAAAAATTGGCAAAATAAATGTTCGGTATTCGGCCTTCGGCCAAGCATTTCATTATTATTCGGCTTCGGCCAAGAATTTCATTTCGGTGCATCCCTAATTCTTGATTGTGTTTTTCTTTATACTGTATATCTACATATACAAGTACATGTACAAGGTATTAACTCTGCAGGGTGCCCAAACTTTTGCAGACACCATTTTTTTGTTTTCTGTTATTTTGAAAGTGTAAATGATGGAAATAAAATGACTGAAAATTGAAATTGACTTATTATAAGGATGTCCAATCTGTCATTTGATGCCTTTTGGAGATTTTTCCATCTTTTCTTGGCATCATTATGCATATTAATAAAATTTTTTACCTGGGGCGCCCAAACTTTCAATCCCCACTGTATTAGTGCTGGGCAATGATTAAAGCGTTTAATTGCGATTAATCGCACAATGTTCTGCGATTAAACAAAATTTAATAATGAATTCAAAATTAGTGTACTGCATAGTTTTATTTTGAAAGAACTGAACAAAAGTGCAATAACATTTGGTTTGCAATTTAAACAACACTTTAAACAAATAAGGTGCTTTTACAAAATAATTGTCGGCGACATTAATCGCGTTAACGCGATAAAAACGCGTTAACTTGCCCAGCCCTAATATATATATATATATATGTCTATGTATATATTAGGGCTGATTAAATTGTGCGTAAACTTTTTGCACACTCGAGCTAGCAATGGAAAAAAATCCCTTATAATCTGAACCTGGGGAGTGAAGTGAACAATCAGAATTCCTTAACAAAGTGAATGTATTGGTAATGCACTTACTTGTAACTTGTTACTGTATTTTATAAAGGTTTCTCATTTTTTCACCACAGCTCTGGTATATGACCCTGTGTGACTGTGGAGTTGAGTTTGGTGGTGGTCGGAGGTGTGAGCACCTTGTGTTTGGAAGCCCCGCTCTCTGAATGCCCCAGGTGTGAGTGTGTGAATGTGGTGACCAATAATTAATTTATAATTTTCTATCACAATTGACATTCTATACAAAAGTTAAAGTATGGCAAAATTAAATAATTAAAAATAAATGTTAATTACCTTCTGAGTCTGTTTGTATTAAAAGTTGTGCAATTAATCACGATAACAGCCAAACCTGTGATTATTAGATAATTTTTTTTATCTATTCACAGCCCTAGTATATGATATTTCTGGCCACATTTGTCTCAGTGTCTCATCTTGAGGTGCATAGTTCAACATCTGCCTCAACAAGAACAAAATTTAGCAAAAGGTCTTGTTTGCAATGGCATGGTCATAGCATAATTTTTAAACTGTTTTAGAAACACGAAAACATTGATTTCTTAGTTTTGTTGCAAAAATCGCTTCAGCAAACAATTTGTTGCACATAGAAACAAAGGCTAAGGATGTTAATGCCTCCAATGATGTTGCAGACATTGTAGATGGTAAAAAATAGTCTATAATACGCTACACTTTGCTATACCTTGCTATAGTATACCTTATTACAGACAGCACACTACACTATACCATACTATATCTTCACTGCACTAAACAATACTATACTATAATGCACTTTTTTAAAAATAGTACAAAACATTGTCAAACACCATCAAAATAAATCTCTTATAAAAGTTCTGATAGTAACTTTAAATGAATATTTAAACCTGGTTACTGGCTTTGGATGGCAGGATATAAAACTACACTATGCTATCCTGCGCTGTCCACGTTGAATATAATAATTTAGCATATCCCCATAAATATACTGCTACTGTGGTACACAAATGTGAGGATGATTGTCTATAGATTCATGCACTGTGCTTTATCAGATTTCACAATTAAATCCCTTTCTCAGTTTTGAGAATCTAAAACCTATTAATTGAGATGTCAATTTGAATTAAACTACAAAACATAAGCAGTAAATGGAGATACAAGGTTTGCAACACGATCATAATTACATATTTATACATGGACAGATAATTGATTGGACACAAAACAACAAATCAACCACTTTTAGAGAATTATTATCAGAGATGGAGTCATGTGGCCCAAAGGGGGTTTGGACTTTTAGTATGACATCTAACTAATCTGGGAATGGAAAAGAAAGACACCCTTTGCATACATCACCTATAGATTCCACACATATATTATATTAGAATAAAAAGGGATATGGTAAGAAATAACTTTTAAATTTTAAGGATGGTAACTAGTTATCAAGCATTACATTCTCACAATTTTTTTTTTTATAGCACTTTTCCACCTAGTAGGCACTCAAAGCGTGTTACATTAAAGTTCCATTCACCATTGTCACAGCTGGAACACCACTGGAGGCAAGGTGGGTTAAGTGTCTTGCCCAAGGACACAACGACAACTGTATGAACTGTGGGGAGAGCGGGAATCGACCCGCCCACCTTCCGGGTGAAGGACGACCGCTCTACCACTGAGCCACTGCGCCCACATTACCCTCCAATACTGAATTTGAAATGGCTACAAACGTAGTTAATACCTGTCTTTTTCCTGAACTCTAAGCCTTTACGCCGTTCTGTGCAATCTTCACTTTTATCCATTAATGATTTGGCCTTTAATGGCTTTAGCAGATCTGGTGTGTGTGAGGCCAAAACCCTAGTAATTACCAAACGTGTATATTTTTATAACTGCATGAGCCTTATCCAGGGGCAGGACTTTTATTATGTAAAGCGGTCAGATGGAATGATGTCTGTGTGGCGCCGATGATTTAAATGGTGATTTAAAGGTGTAAATCTATAGGTAAACAGTGCAAAGAAGTGCAGTCTCTTGGTTCACTACTCCCATGTGCTTTCATCCATATCTGCATAAAAACTCTGGACGTAAGTATTACACATTTAATCAATAACACTTAACTCAATGCAAAATGATGAAAAGGTACACACTTTTGACTTTTTTCTTCTTCATTTCCCTTCAGGGTTCACTTGGCCTTAATAACCAAGTAATTTCTTGTAATTATATTTTAAAATATTTATGAACACCACTTCAGCAGCCCTGAAAAACACATTAACTTTAAAAGAAGATTATTTCTGCACCGAAAAGGAGGCAAGGTTCAGCTCTGCCTGCTTTGGCTTGTACTTGCACTTCCAATTGTTTGAATGCAGGTAAATAAGCTTTAGGATAGACCTTTTTCTTGTTTATTTCCAACACCAATGACACCTAGTGTGATAGCAAGTGAGATGGATGGTGTTGATTGACAAAACAAAAAGTTAGTTGGCCTTTTAACTCTTGCTAATGATTCCATTTCAGTGAGTGCTGCAAGCTTTTGGGGATCAGTGAGATTTTAGTCATCTAATTATAATTTATTCACAAATCCCAGAATTCACTTCTTACATTCTGAGGATGTATGTGGATTAGGATTAGGGTTAAGAACAGAAAGTTTGCCATGTGGTGACCATAGATTGTATAAATATGGATGATATCCGCCCATTGGTCCCCTATTCACCAATATTGTCATTACGAATGGGCAATAAAATGGCCGTTACATCCGGGCTTTTTCCATAGTAAAACAATAGTTTTTATATAGCATAAACAAACACAAACCCCCAGAGTTGTCATGTAGTAAAAACTTAGCTCTAGAGACTGGAGCCATCTTTTGTACCAGGCTGTAAACATGAGTTTTACACTTGTAAAGTCGCCATTGGGTTTCTCCTTATATTTCCGCTTTTGGAGCCTGCCCTCTGGTGGACGGAGGTATATCGCTGTATTTTGCTGTAAAATCACCGTATGGCGGCGCCCTTACACGAGGACCATTTAAGAGGTACCATGGGAGAGGCTTGGTGGTGACACTGTATTCCCTCCATATATTGCATGTGACTGATGTGAAAAAGCCATTACATTCAGCAGCTGAAAAGTCTCTGAAAGTCCACTGCAGAATTTTACAAAGTGTGCCATCGCAGCAGTGTTGTGTCTCGGCCACACTAGAAACATACTTCATTCATAGATATAGTAGATATCTTGCTGATGCCTTAGATTAACCTCCAGGGCCCTGTACTACGAACTCAGTTGAACCTACCCCGGATACGTCTCTCCTACCCAGCTAGACAAAACAAAACCATTCCGGTCTGGGATAAGTGTTATCACGAAACAGGTTATCAACTTGTTCTGTTAACCCTGGGTTTCTCTGTGGAGTGAGAGCGTGTTCATGTGAAACATTAGGAGTCAGCACTAAACAACCAATCACAGCAACATGTGGGAGAGAGTTAAGATGAGGAAAAAAAATAAAGTAGGCTACAGTAAACTAGTCTAGTAATCTGTTAATCTCAATGTGACAATAAAACCCATTGTAAGCACAATGTCATTCTGGTGTTTAAACCTCTAAGACTAATTTACAATATGACGTGACTTTACAGTGTCACTAGATCGCTGTAAATTTGTGCTCCAGTCAGCCGGCGCTGCTCCAGACATTTCTATTTTTTCTGTTTCTGCTGCGTCTTTCTCCTCCTCCTCGACACCGGCAGCTCGTTTCTCGTTCTTGATTGGTCAGTGTCCGTGTTTCTATTGTCTACCTGCAAACTTAACCTGCTCCAGAGCAGGTTAGCTGTTCAGTTACCACAGTGCTTGATAAAACGTGAACCAGCTTTGTGATACTCAAAACCCAGGGTTAACCCTAAACTTACCTCGCTAACCTCCTAATCCAGCTTTGTAGTACAGGGCCCTGGTGGGTGTCATGTATAAACAATGCCTGGAGCTCCTGCGGAAATGACATTCATATGGTTTGCCTGGAGCTGTACAATACTACGCATGTTTGAAAAAAAGGTATTATCAAAATTAGTGCATTAACGGCTGTTGCTGTAGTCACTAAGATTTTGACTGTGATAGTTGTGTGTCATAACCTGCTTTCACACAGTTTTCCCATTCCTCTTTACTCGGTAACACCACTCAGACTGTCTCCTGTCAAGTATGACCGCAAATCACCTACATCCTCCAGATTTTATGTGAATGTACAGTATTTATGAATGCACAGGTCAGCGAAATGTCTGGGTAGCGGTGTAAGGACATGCAGACACTACACAGATACCTTTCCTAGGTAGAAATACACTGGCTGTCAGGCTTGTGTGTGTTTTTCTTTTGTGTGTGTTCTTTTTTGCTAATCTATCTGGACTAGTGTGGTGCATCTGAATAGCCTGTGTATATCTCTTTGTCTGAACCAGTTACACCCAGCACAGCAACCTTGCACAACACTTGATCTCAGTGCAGTAGATGAGATAATCAAAGCCCTGTTTTAAGCCTCATGACTCTATTCAATGGTGTTTTGTTCCGTGTAGCAACAGAATCAGCTTTTTGTTTGGAGATCAAAAGCTGCAACCCACGAGTCAAGCAGCTTTGAAATGAATTCTTAATTACCAACTTCATGCTGCCTATCTAAAGTCTAAGATGTCTTTAGCTGGAGGGTGTTATCGCTCTTGTGTAACGACCTTAACGTCTGTTTTTATGTGCTTTGTCTGCTTGTAGGGCGAGTGCTCCCAGAGGTGCTATAACATCTTTGTGTTGGAGACGGTGTGTGTCGGCTGGTTCTCCCTGGAGTTCCTGCTACGATTTATTCAAACGCAGAGTAAGTGCATGTTCTTGAGGACGCCGCTCAACGTGATCGACGTGGTGGCCATCTTGCCGTACTACATCACGCTCATCGTAGACTCTATTTCGGTGGGAGGGAAATCCGGAGTCTCTGGGAACAATTACTTGGAGAAGGTCGGACTGGTCTTGCGTGTTCTCAGAGCTCTGCGGATCTTCTACGTGATGAGGTTGGCGCTGTCTTCAGGCTTGTGTGTGTTTTTCTGTTTGTGTCGCCATGGTTCTTTTTGCTAATCTATCTGGTTACTAGTGTGGTGCATCTGAATAGCCTGTGTGGGCTATGGGGATATGGTGCCCAGGAGCATCCCAGGACAAGTGGTGGCGCTCAGCAGCATCCTGAGCGGTATCCTGCTCATGGCATTCCCCGTCACTTCCATCTTTCACACGTTTTCGCGCTCTTATATAGAGCTAAAGGAGGAGCAAAGCCGGGCGCTACGGCAGAAGCTCGACTCGCAGGACTCCACCAAGTCCCAGAACAGTGAGGACTCCCAGGATTTGGACAGCTACCATGCTGTTATAGAGCCAGCACAGGTGGCACAAAGGAGAAAGTCCATGGCAATCCAGAGGGCAGCAGCAGAGGGCAAAGCTGCCATTTGAGTCACGCTTGAGCCACGCTAACACCAAGTGGTGCAGTTAGGTTCAGCAAAACAAGTGACCAGTATGTAGAAGGTTACAACCATAAACAATTTGTACTGACCAATGTTTAGGCCCTTCTGTTAGGGTTCCAAAATAATGGCTGACTGAAGTTTAATTGCCTTTCTGTAACAATTAGAATGGAAAAGGAAAAGCACAAAACAAATAATTTTGGTAACACTTTAGAATAGCTCACTCTATTAAGCTTTCATCATTTAAAAAGCATTAATCCAACTTAAATAATCATTATTACGTTATAAACATTTTTATAAATGTTTTAGTCTTAACCTAGCCTGATATACCAGACCGTTTTCCTTTTTTCAAAAGGAGGACAACTGGTCCTTTTTTCACAGTGAATCCCTTCCTCTGCAGGTTTGTGGACGGACCAATCACAATCCGTAGCAGGGTGGGGTTTACTGGCCAAGTTGTACACAAGTAACACGGCTCGCGTGGCTAGTCCAAAACATTCAACATGGCGGATGCTCCTACCGAGAGGCCGTTTATTTTTGCTCACTGCCTCGGTTTTGAATAAACAACAAAATATAAAAACAATAAAACTGCTCTGGTGTCCGCTTTACTGCTGACTATGTTAAATGTTTGTTGTTGACAAACGGCAACAACAAACATTCCTCTTGTAAACCCTGCCCTTGAAATCAAATAGTGCAAAAGGGCTAACACTAACTTCTTTGTATAGAATAGGTAAAGAGTTAGTTGTGGCTGGAAGGCTAGTCTTAACCATAAACCCATGTAAAATTACACATATTAATGATATAGTGTCTATTAATAGCTTATTAATTGTTAACTATAAATCTATTAATACTTGATTACTGTTTTATTGTGTGTGCTATTCTAAGTGTTACCAGAATTTTCAAATATACCTTGAATTGCCACAGAGAGGTAAGGATTTTAAAACAAAAACTGCACTGTTGTAAGCAGAACTGAACTATACCGCTTGGTGGAAATGAGCTCAAATGTAAGCCAGCATTAGGACTTCAAAATGCACAAACTGAGGATCCTCTGGTGTATTTGCATAAAGCACTTCAAAGCAGAAAATATCAAAGAACGTTTGTCGCAAAGTTGACTTTAAATCATGACACATGTAACAAAACCTGTCGAACCTGTTTCCAGTTCTATCACTGTCTGACTGCGATTCAGACTTGGGAAGTGTATGGAATAGAGATCAAATGCTTCGGTGTTGTTCTATGTGAAGCTCCATTTAAAACCTGAAAACCATGTTTGCTGAAACACAATGAATATGTGACATCATCTTCAATGGGGCTGCATCGCCAGGCTGAACCGGTGAATTAGGAGTAGATGATTATTTGTTTTTTAAATAAAGGCTCATATATCTGTGTAAATATGTGTGCAATGACTTTGTATTTTTGAGTAGCAATAATGTCTATTTATAACCACTCAATAACACAAGTCATTCATCATTCATTTGTCATTAAGTCTCTACAACAGAACTGCTTCCATGATACTTAAACGGGTTAAATGTAGAGAATGCATTTTTCTGTGGGGACAATAAAGTACTAATAAAGGTTAACTGAGCTCTGTCTTGTGGGTCAGCACAGATTTAACCCCTTTATTTTCATTCATATCATCACACTGGACCCTGCTTGATCCTGTGTCATTCTGCACCACTTTTCTACTTTGAAGCTTTGTCACACCTGGAAAAAGAATATTTCTGCTTTGCTACTGTAGTAAAAAAGTAGACGTTCTCTGCTCTGTGCACAAAGGTCACACGTAAACACTGAAGTTAAAACACGAGTTATATTGGATGGTTATGTCACTCCACGTGTAACCGTGAAGCTAGTTCATATTATACGTATTGTCAGGTTACAAACAGACAGACAGCACTCATGTACAGTTGTGCTCATAGGAACCCTGGCAGAATATGAATGATAACACAAAAAGGTTTTATCAACAGAAACTACCCAAAAGTTTACATACCCCAGTTCTTAATACTGTGTATTGCCACATTTAATTAACATCAAAGACAGCTTGAAGTCTTTTGTGGTAGTTGTGGATGAGGCTCTTTATTTTCTCAGATGGTAAAGCTGCCCATTCTTCTCGGCAAAAAGCCAGTTCCTGTAAATTCTTGGGCTGTCTTGCATGAACTGCACGTTTGAGATCTCCCAAGAGTAACCCAATGATATTGAGGTCAGGAGACTGAGATGGCCAATCCAGAACCAGCAATCCACCTCCATGTTTCATAGTAGGAATTTTGGTCTCATCATGCCAAATGACTTTTTTCCAGAAGTTTTGAGGCTTGTCTCTGTGCTGTTTGGTGTATTGTAAGTATATTTATGGCATTTGCGTAGTGATGGCTTTCTCAACCCCACAGCCCATTTTTCTTCAAGTGCCTACTTATTGTTCATCTTTAACAGCCACACCACTTTTTCAGAGAGTCCTGTATTTCAGCTGAAGTTATTTGTGGGTTTTAATATTTAACAATTTTCCAGGTGGTTGTGGCTGAAATTTTTGTTGGTCTACCTGACTTTAAAATTTTCCACTTTTTCAAGTTTGACTGGCGTTCTCAATTCCTTGGTTATCTTTTTATTTTCCTTTCCTGTTTTATACAGTTCATTCACCATTTCCCACAGATCCTTTTGATCCAATTCTTTTGCTTTCCTCATGACTCAGAATACAGACAGTGCAGCACTGGATGAAAGATTCAAGGGTCTGTCAGGAGCCCAGAAACTCACTGACCTTTTATACACACACACTGATAACAAGCAAACAGACCACAGGTGAGGATGGTTACCGTATTTTTCGGACTATAAGTCGCACCTGAGTATAAGTCGCATCAGTCCAAAAATACATCATGACGAGGAAAAAACCATATATAAGTCGCACCGGACTATAAGTCGCATTCATTTAGAACCAAGAGAAAACATTACCGTCTACAGCCGCTCAGTGCTCCTGTAGTCTACCACTGAAAACAACTGAAAACTGTTAACTGAAATATTAACTTCATTTATTTAAAATCCAAGACCAAGAACAGATATTGGTAATCTGGCAAGTCTGGCAAGGCAAGTTATTCAGCTAATGGTACACAATAGTACACAGAACAACAGGCTGAATATGTATGTTAACGTAACACATTAACAGTTAGCTACATATTAGCATAGCACTCACTCCAAACTTTCTTTCTGCTGCTCGATTACCGTTTTCAACTGCATATTTTACTATCTGCAGTTTGTAATCTGCAGAATAGGATTTTCTTTTTGGTGGCATTTTGTTTGCATTCAGTCTTTCTCAGTTGTCTTTAAGTTAATATTTCAGTTAACAGTTTTCAGTGGTAGGCTACAGGAGCACTGAGCAGCATAGCGCGCCCTCTCGTGGCTGTAGACGGTAATGTTTTCTATTGGTTCATTTCTCTCGGTTCATTTTTATCGGTTCATGTCAAATAAATTGATAAATAAGTCGCACCTGACTATAAGTCGCAGGACCAGCCAAACTATGAAAAAAAGTGCGACTTATAGTCCGGAAAATACGGTACCTTTAGTATCTTTTCAAACCTGTTTGTGTCCCCCTTGTGTGTACCCAAAATCACCAGGGTATGTAAACTTTTGATCAGGGTCATTTGGGTAGTTTCTGTTGTCAAATGACAATAAATGGCTTCACCCAACCACTAGTTAAAACCTTTTTTTGTGTTATTATTCATATTCTTTAAAAATAAATGGCCAAAATAAATCACTAATTCTGCCAGGTATGTAAACTTATGAGCACCACTGTATGTTCCACACTGTTCACACATGCAGCTTTATAAAGAGCCTTAATGAGCCGTGTCCATTGTAAATTAACAGAGTGAATAAAACGCACCGGTTTGCGCCCAGTGTGAATTGTTCCACTTATTTTTGGCTTGCAACACATTGTGAATTGGCTTTTACAGCTAATCCTTTGTGATAAAAGTGAGTTTTTATTCTGGTCCCATGTTGCTGTTTATTTTGGATTGTGGTGAGGAACTAAGCCAAATTTTGTGTCTGTGTTTTTTCACACTAGACCAGTGTTTCTCAACTGCTCTCATCTTTGGACCCCAACATTTCTCTGAATATTTAGTTGCAGTCTACTTTATACCAAATCAAGATAAATGAGTTTTGAAGTAATATTAAATCCAACAGGTAACACAATTCAGTTGATGACCTAACCTGTGATCTTTTAATGAATTACAAAGGCATTAGCAAACTTGCCATCTGTCATTATAAAATATAGCTAAACATTTCAGGGTATATTTGAATGCAGCACTCTGCAACACACGAAAAACATGTCCACAAACAATACAGCCCTAAATATCTCGTTTGTGAGATGAAAACATTTCAAATTCATATGTGAAACTCTATAAATTAGAACAACCTAACCCAATAGTTTTGTTTTGTGTCAAATACTTGGCAGGGTTCACATTTTATTTACACTTTGAAGTTGAACAAAAATCCTTGTGAAGAGTAAATGATTTCATACATGGAATAAGACTCCTTTAAGGACAGGTCTGAATCGCAGTCAAGAAAAAAATGAAACATTTTATAGCATGAACATAATAGTCACAATAACCACAATATGTAGGTTTTACAGAATCTGTGTTTTATGAAGAGTGAATGGTGCGATGAAGAATTGTTTTAATTAAAACTCCCCCTGAAATGGATTTGTGCTGTGTGTCATAAATCCGTCGCCTGAGGAGCAGTCTCTTTTGCAAAAAGAATAAAGATTATAATGAATGTAGTCCCTGTGGAGTGGCTTTGATTTGACTCTTTATTAAAACGAGAGTAACAATTCTCTGTCTTGCACACTTGACAGATCAACAGACATTTTTTACTAATTATTACATAATTTGTAAGTTTTTTTTTTGCCGGTGAAAGTGTGCACTTGACATCCATTTCTAGAGTGCAGTGTGAAATTCTATTGGAGGGCAGGCCGTGATTCGACTGAGGCCGGCTGGTAAATTGTGAATATGACAATGTTTTGCACGGTATACTTTACGGTTGCTCCAGCTGACCAAATTGTTCCCAAGGTAGTCTACAAAGATGATAATTAATACTCTTTGAACACCAAGCATTGAAGTCAAATCTCAGTCAGCATTTTCTTGCAACATACCTGGTGTCTCTGCAATTGACAGTGCCTTCTCTGACTTACATTTTATCTGCAACACAAAATGCTCCAGATGTAGACCTCCTTAAAGGGGTTCTGATGCAGTCATTTGCATTTGAAAAGGCATGCGTTAAGGTAACACCCTTGATGTTCTCATCCATAGTCAGTGAAGGGAGTTGAAACCCAGCAAAGACAGTAAAGCTCCATGTAATAATAGAATATTTTGTAGTATTTCAGCATTAGAATAAGATGTATGGTTTTACACACATTTATCTAGGATGCTGTTAGTGCAGAACATTCAGATAGCATCAGAAAATGGCACAGTAAAAGCACACTTTCACTCTCTGGCCCCTTGGCTGGCATCTACAGCGGTGAAGAGCCTGGTGCCAAGGTACAGCGCATTACAATTGATGTGCTTATTATTTGCTTTATAAGGTGTGTGCCCAAAGCCCACAGCAGTGGGCTTTATTCTTCCTTTGACAAGTGATGTGTGACAGAACCGCCGCTGACAGCAGCCACTGTGGACCTCTCCACCGAGACACAAACATCTCCATCAAACAACAACATCATGTTCAAGCACTCTGCTGGCCTCTGCTGCTATGAGCAAACACAGGCTGGAACCTGCCTCATAAAATGATAAAGTAGGTTATTCCCATCTATTTACCATGTTCTGACCATAACATTCTGCACCAGTGAAAGCCAAGTTACAACATTTTAAACATCTCTTAAATGACATAAATAACTTTATTAAAAATGTGCTGGACATTTTGATACGTCTCCTCTTAAATCATGAAACATTCTGCTGATGTAAAAACATGCAGTGCACAGCTTACTCCAAACATGTGGTATAAAAAAGTAAAGTGTATTAAAAATAACCATTAAAGTAAATTAATAAATGCCCCTTGGTTGAGTTGGAGGTTGCTATTGGCTGTTAAATTTTGTGTTGTAAGGTTGTATTACAAAATAAATTTTAAATTATATATTTTTCACATTTTGTTTTTGTGCTTTAGCATTTTTTAATAGCACAGTGGAAAGAGAATAAAGCAAATAGACCCAAGCTGGACACCTGATGTACTACTTTTTTTAAGCCACTACATACACGAGGACGTTTTCTGTAAAGCATTTTATTCTTTGTGCTTTATCCTGAGAATGTGCATATAAGGGTAATGCAGTGCTGTTGGCCATAGTAACTTTAACTGTGTTTTTGTGTATAATCTGATTTAAGAATAACAGTTTGTTGTAGTTGACTGGGACATATGGGAGCAACAGAAACTCGCTCTGCGTCCTCCGATAGTGCATGTATTACAGGAGATGGTTCCACAGAACGCTATATGAAAAGAAAATTCAATTCACTTCAAGTCAAAAATGTCCACTCCATTTTAATGTAAAATTTAAATAAAAATGAACATATGGCAGAATACAATATAAAACTGGTTGACATGACATTTTGTGGTAACAAAATCAGATGGTTGTTAGGAAAACATATTTGGCCTATCCTAAAATACTGTAAAACAGAACAAAACAACAGCCACCACAGTCTATAAAGGGAATGAGCTTACACCATCAGACAAGAATGTATAGCTGTATAAATATTCATTAGGAGACTCCTCCACAGTCACTTCACCTGTTCTCTGTGGTTTGAAATGCTTCTCAAAACTTGGGCTGTGTCCCGCTGGAAAAAAATCCTAGTTCCTGTTTGTTTGAGGATTGAAGGAGGACAATTAGGTCTGCTCCGGCCTGACAGTTGGTCTCCTCCTAGTTTGGCATTTTTCTCCCCGGAGGAGCCTTTCAAAACAAACAAAAAAAAGGCCCGTTGTTCTGGTGGCCGCCTCACATCCTCTACAGGAAATTGTTTTTTATTGCAACAAAATGGAAATGTGCACCGACCAGCACAGAGCAGGAGTGATATGGAGGACATAATAAGCCAGCTAGACGGCACTTCTTGCTATTATGAAGGAGGTGGAGATAAAATACCACTGAGATCAATCAGCCTCTACATCTGGAGGGAATCTGTTGCAAGGAGCTTTCAATTCGGCATTGTTTTTGAATTTTGCATGTTGTAGGCATTGTATTATGGCTAAAAAGAACAAGCTGCAAGATAATGCACCAATGCATCATAAAACATTTGACACTATGCATTTTTACCTATATTACCCACTGTTTCAAACAACACATAAATAGAGCTTCTTCAGAAGCACAGTTTTTAATACAATACTGACCTCCAGTTCAACAAGGACTGGTTTCACAAAGGTGTATGACTGGACTAAACTGATGTCACTGAGCAGTCTAATGCAGGGTAGACTGTGGACGAAAAAGGATAAGGGACATTGTGTAAAACGTTAAAGCCTTATAGGTAACTAAAATGGAAGACAATGGTCATTTCTAAAGTTTACTATAACATCTGTATAACTCCATATATAACTTCATAAAACCCAGTGGAAGTCACATTGCTTTTTCTTTCTACAACTGCCCAGAGAGGACAACCTGAGAACCACTAGGGAAAAAGCACATATATTTGCAGGAAAGTGTAATTAACATTTTAATTATTTTAATTATTGTCATAAAGTGAAATCCCAATCAGAACTATTTCTACTGGGTTTATTCATTGACAAAGGAATGCAGGTGCATTGGGGGTCCCATAGCTGTTCACATGCTCTTAAAAGAAGTGTGGCTTTACCAAAAAGGGGATAAAAAAAACTACACAATTCACTGTTAAGCAACTAAAACTCACAAGCATTTTACTTTTGCAACAATAAAAAGTAAAAAAAAGTAGGTTATCATAATCAAAGTAGTCTTTATAATCTTAAAATATTCTAAGTCTTAAACCATCATCACTGTATTGGATTACCTCAGATTTCAATGCACTATGACACAATCATACGACTAAACAGCTTTGTGCAGTAGTTAAGGTCTAACTATTTCAAGATTCAAGATTCAAGATTTTTATTCGTCACATACTAAATTATATACAGCATATATAACCAGCAGTGAAATGTGAGTCAGGTCCGCTCCATGGACAGTGCAATTATTAGGAAAACACACAGATGAAAATATACATAAATGTAGCTATGTAAGAATGAAATAAAAGTAAACAATAAAAAATATAAGAATAAAATCTAAAAAATATAAAAAGTAAAAAGTATTTGTATCTAATACTAAAGCCACATCCCATCTTTGTGAAACCAGCCCAGGGCTATTTTCGCCTACAACTCTAAATAGACATTGAGTCAATATAGACAACCTAATGGCCAAGAGTTTTGCACATTATTTAACAGATTACTGTTAATGTAATTATTTGTTTAACCCAACTACAAAGTCAGTCTGTATGAAACTGTTTTGGCCTAAAACTGTCAGCTTTAAGTTCAACTGTAACAAACATTTTCTCTGTCACATCAAAGCCAGTAGAAAACTCTTTGTCTCCAGGCCTTGAACCAAAGTTTATCACCAACAAGATTACTGCGGTTCTGGATCGTTCTCAGAAGTATCAGAAGCCAACACACTGGGGCTCCAAGCTCCAAGCTCCAAGCCTTCTGAATGTTTTCCTTTTGGTAAACTTTGATTGCCTTTAGTTTAATCCCACTCTTTGTCTCAGCACAGGGCCAGGGTGAAGTGGAAGACTGACCAGCATTACTCCACTGTGTTGGAAAAAAATGAAGAAAGAGCAATGTTTACATTCATAAAGCATGATTTAAAGGGGTGTCACGATCTTGACCAAAATCAAAATAATCATCAAAATCATCATTTATTAATTTTCACCTATTGAGTTACATCTTATAGCATCTTAAAAAGTGGTGCCAAGACAGTCAAACATGACGAGAAAGAATATCGTAGAAGCACTTAAAGCTAATGTGAATGCTGTAGTGGCACTTCCTTTGACTGTTACAAATTAAAATCCCTGTAGTGAAGATAAAAACTAAATTTAACTGTTCAGTGTGGTTTTAACTTGGGCTAAAGCAATGTGTTTAGACTGTGTCCTATCACAAAAGTGTTCCCAGCCTGATTATTATAATTTCAAAACAATGTAGATCTAATTTTAACTAAAGTGAAATAACTATGAAAAAACAAAACTCAACAATTGAATTGAACCGTGACACTTAAACTCAACTGTTAAACTGGTGAGTCGTGACACCCCTAATTTTTTTTGATTGATTTTTTTTATCATAGACATAAAATTAGTGATAGACAGAGGAACAGCCCTCCCTACCAATCAGTTACAGTATTTTCTTTCCTGCTGCTATTATCCAAATGTGACTAATTTTCTTCACCTTCTAATCCACATTGTTAATTGATATAAACAATATAAACAATCTTTTATTTATTAACCTCCCTGTACTAAAGTTTAGAGCCATAAAAATGTCACTTTTGAAACCTGCACCATTGTAGATTAACAGTTACATTTGTTTCAAAACATTTCTACCAAATGGAAATTGTTGTCAATTGAAGTGATACCAAACCCATTTCACATCCTAAAGTGAATGGGTTTGGCCAGGTATGTGAGAAAATAAAATCATGCTTTAAATGTGAAACCATTTTGAGGGATTGAGATAAAAATGCTTCACATTGCTGACCTGGCACAGAGTCTATCAATAATATACAGTCTATGGATTGGACATTAATATTGCGAGAAATGCAGCGAGTGATTGAATGTGATTTAAGGCAGAGGGTCCATGCAACAATCATTAGCATAAGTGGACAACAAAAGCAGCCCACGTTTCCTTGAGTGTGGACATTAAGTGTACAATATATTTATGTATGTGCATAATACTGTCTCCATGCACAGGTAGATCAAGGGTATATCTTACGGAACGTGTGCAATTCTCAACACAAGCAGGCCGTCACTCGGGAAACAGTCCAGTTTGTAACAAGTGTCCTTGAGACACACTAGAGTCTGTGTGTCTTATTTATGGCTATTTGTGTCTTTATATATACTCTGTGAGAGTGGGAATGCACCGTCTCTTCTGGTGCTTTGCGGATATTTCTAAATATCCACAGATCCAATTTTGAGATGTGCTTTGACGTCCACACAAAAAGCCCTCACAGAGCTTTGGCACTGGTGGTATGGGACACGGTGTGGGACAGAGGCTTCTGGGGGTAACGGCTGTAGTAGTAAACCTGGAACAGGATGGTGAAGTCCACAAACACCTGGAGCAGGCCACAAATCCAGAACTGAACCGGCGCCTCGGTCAACAGGAAGTAAACCGTCTTAAAGGTGTCACCGCTCGTCCACATCAGCACCATCTTGATGCTAAGAGAAAACAGAGGAAAAAGGGAGATTCTTTTAGGCTAACTTTCATTAAAACATTAAAATACATAGCCTCATTTGGATGGTTTCCTGTCATTAACGCAGTGCAGCAGGCTGACCAGATGGTCCACTGTTTTATTTTGAGTGACAGGCCATTTAACTGTTTCATAAGAACATGTATCTCGCCAGATCAACACATCTGCCCACGCACTTACAATGCATACTGAGATGTGAGGTACAATATGTCTATCACGATTAGGATTGTAGTTGTGTTGTGGTGTCATGTGACCAAATATAACACAAAAGCACATTTACAAATCATAGCTTCAAAGAAAGAATAGGCCTCAGCAAAATTTATTATCCTAAGCAATTATGCAATGATGAGTCACATAGAAAACCATCTTTACCTCTAATGATTTATTTTTTTGTATTTGTGTTTATTTATAATAAACTTGCACTGTTAAAAAAACAATTGTGCACACTAGGGATGCAACAATTCACAAAACAGTATTGAACCGTTTGGTACGCCCTTCATGGTTCAATACCCGTTGCTAAATTTCGGTTTGTTTGTTATTGTGTAAAATGAATAGTCTCCGTCTTTTTATGCAGCGTAATTCTCTTCAGTTTGGTGTGTGTGTGTGTGCCTGCGGCTTTCATTTGGGATTAGGGAACACCTCTGTGAGTGAACAACTAATCACAACTCTCCATGGGCTGATGACGACAAACAATATGAACTCTTTTACGGTTTAGGCGGCTGCCTTGGCCTTTGCTTTTGAAAACCTGCCCCTCACCAAGACCAAGACTAGCAAAGACCCACTGGATTAAACTAATATCTAGCAGCTCAGAGGCATCTTGGGCTCCAAATGAACGTGCCCTACTCAAGCCTGCTGCGTTACCGTGTTGAAAGTGAAACCAACTCGCTCTGTAATGTCCCGCTGTAAACACTGGCTTTACCTGGAGTCTGGTCTGTTCAGAGCGAGAGCTGCCTTTGAAATTTGAATTTAAAAAGATTAAATATCCCGTCTACTGACAAAAAAAATAGAGAAAATCCTTTTAGCAAAGTGGTTAAATTTCAAACGTAGCACTGGTCCCTGCTCTAAACCATCTCTGTCTGAGACTATGATTATTTCATAACGAGTCTGACTTAAACGTACATCAGCTGAGACATTATTCGCTAAAACGTGAGTCTGTTATAGATCTGGTCCTTTGTGAATTATATCAGGTCCTCATAAATGTTGGTATATAAATATACTATATATAAATTGAAACTGCAATAACAAAATAGTTATTCGATAATATAAATAATAATCAGACCCCCTCAACTGCAGGAGATATTGAACCTATTCAACCTACTCTCACTTTGATGCAGAGAGTGTTGATAAGCTTAGGTTGAGCCTAAAAAAAAAAACAAGAATAGTTGAGTATTGCATCTAGGCAAAGTACTACTGTACACAGCATTTGATTCACGTTTACAGGCATCAATTTACTTCAAATGTTACTAGCACACCTCTCAAAGGTTTTCTCTAAGCACTTTTTTGTGAAATGCTTTATTAGTAAAATATTTTGCAACAATTGAAATTGACCATTTTGAAAATACAACAGCTTTTGTTTCTTTAAAATCCACCCACAATTACTACATCTAGTTTAATTATTACATATAAAAAGATGTAATAATGGCACCATAAATTCTACTGAACCGAACTGAAAACCGTGAGCTAAAAACCGAGGCATGTATTGAACCATGGACTGGCTGTATTGTTGCATCCCTAGTGCTCACAATCATTCACTAAAGACAATTCAGAGTCTGTATAGGAGCTATATTGCTGTTTATTGTTCAATTGTATAACTTTAATTAGGTCATCTACAGTGGAAATAATGACAAGAGTGAAGAGAGTTCAGAGGAATTTTATTAACCATTTGGAAATGGAAAATGAACCATTAACAATGGAAAATTGAAATAATGCATCTTGGTGTACAGGCTATACATGCTGTTGGTTGGATATTTCTAACTGCTTCATACAAAGGCTGGCCCTGACACTAAAACTGTGTGTGTTCTTTAAAGTTAAATTGTGATCCTTTTGTTGGCCGCAGAAAAACACTGAACTAATGAGATAGAAAAGAAAGTCGGATGAGAGCTGAAAAAGATGCTCCCAGCTCCAAACACAACATTATTTACACAAGCTATGGTCTAAATATAGACATCAGATAGACAGTTATGCGATTCGATCTACAGTGAGTCTGTTATAGATCTGGTCCTTTGTGAATTATATCAGGTCCTCATAAATGTTGGTATATAAATATACTATATATAAATTGAAACTGCAATAACAAAATAGTTAGCCGGTGGTTAAAGACAGTAACTGTGCACCTCAACTGCAGGAGATATTGTATAAACAACCTACTCTCACTTTGATGCATAGATAAATGTAGACAGTGCTGACAAAAAAAACAAGAATAGTTGAGTATTGCATCTAGGCTGTGCACAAATACACAGCACTCATCCTAAAGCAAGCTGCCTGCAACAATAACACATGCTGAGACATTTGAAATGTTTTCACTCAAGCGTGTCTCTTTTGTGAAAGCACTTTATTTGTAAAATATTTTTACACAGAAATTTTGTTTGCCATCAAGCCATGTTGTTTCTCAGTTAAAAGGTTGATTCTTCCATTTGTTGTGTCAGTTTGGAAAAATAAGTGAGTTATTGTTTGCACATTCCTGTGCAACTCTCTAAAATAGGATTTTGTGAGAAGTGGGAATTGTAATGAAACTGCATTTTTATTCAAAAACAAAAGGTAAATAACAATTCAGAGTCTGTATGTAGGAGCTATATTGCTGTTTATGACAATTGTATAAAAAAGGACTGGCCATCTAAACAAAATCTTTACAAAATAACAAATTAATTATTAACTCTCTTTTTGGAAATGGAAACATAAAGCTTAACAATGGAAAATTGAAATAATGCATTTCTCTGGTGTGTGAGCCAAACATGCTTTGTTGTGCAGTAAAACTACTCCTTGAAGTACATTTTTTTTTCAAAAAGTTACTTAAGTAAATGTAACTGAGTAAATGTAACTTGTTACTACCCACCTCTGCATATACCAGACCAGAAGTTGTTGCTACTTCTGTTACCCCCTCTCATATACGTTCACACATACGTTCATACATACAGATGTGCTGACGTTAACCTGCAACAGATTTGAGCAGTGCTGAAGTGGTGCCATATGAAACATGTTTGCCAGTGAAAGGATAAAGAGTGCTGGCAGAACCCCAGACTCTGTAAGCCTCTTTGCACATGTAAAGAAGGGATGAAGCCTCATCTAGTATCTGTCTGCACCAAAGCTTTGTAGGAGCTTCCAGTCAAATCTTCTGAATTATACATGCTTCACCTCAGCCATTCTGTTTGTATGTTCTATGCTCCTATTTACTCCTTATAGATCAAACAGCTTCCTTCTATAGGGTCTTCCATAACCTCCTACACCTGTTTGAATTTGCCACATCTCCACATGCTCATCTAATCCAACAGCTTGTTAGCATTGTGAAGAGAGACTTCCTCCCACCCCATCCGTGGATGTGTAAGTAATGACAAGAAAGGAAGATCGAAACGCTGTTTGATCAGTTTCTCTGCTGGTAAATATGCAGTTTATGAATAAACATCACATTCTTATTTATCCAGTCCAGATGAAAGAGAAGCATGAAACAAAACTGACCAAGAACTAAGGCTTTTAAGAAATGAATCATTTACATCAGCATTAGTCTATTTGAAATGACAGGACCAGAAAATAATAGAAGTACAATGTGATATTTGTGCAGTAAAACTAATCCAGGTTTTAGTACATTTTTTTATTGCTAAAAAGTGGCAAGTAAATGTTAACTAAACCAAACCCAGCATTCATGATATGCATGCTCTTAAGGCTGTGCAATTGGGCAATTAGTTGAAAGGGGTGTGTTTAAAAAAATAACATTCAATCACTGAGGTCATCAACAGTGTTGCCACAGTTACTTTGAAAAAGTAACTTGAGCAGTGCTGATTACTTGATATGAAACATGTAACTTAGTAAAAGGATAAAGATTTTAGAAAGACTCTGTAAGTACTTTGCACAAGTTACTTTATTAGTTACATGAAGCCTCATCTAGTATCTGTCTGCACAACTGGTTTTGCCAGTCAAATCTTTATTTATAGTGTTTTTACAGTAACATCAACAATGTTCTATCTCCTGACAATTAAAGTTATAGAATTTAAACAGCTTCCTTCTATAGGGTCTTCCATAATTACATGTTTGAAATTTGGCCACATCTCTCTTGACTCATCTAACATCCAACAGCTTGTTAGCATTAATAAAAATAGAAGGCAGTCTTCCTTTGTGGATGTGTAACTCTAATGGAAAAGAAATAAGTAATAATTTACGCTGTTTGTCAGTTTATTGCTGGGCTCCTCTGTATGTAAATGTAATGAGCCTTTTATTTCACATTCTATATTTATCCCTGAGAGGTGTAGTCTATGAAAGAGAAGCTGGTTAGCGGGAGGCACGCAATGACCAAGGAAGTCAGGAGGAAGTAAATGAATCATTTACATCAAATCATTAAGTTCTAAAGGAAAGGAGTGGATAATAGCACCTAGCTAGACAACAAAATATCCAGGTTTCTTGACAAAAAATGACAAGTGGCAAACAGTGACTTGGTTACTAAACCAATCTGATTACTGGTTTGGAAATGATATGCACGCTTTAGATTACTGTTACTGAAAAATTAGTGGTCAGAATAGGGGTGTGTTTAAAAATAACATTACGGCATCACTGGTCATCAATTTTGTAAAAAAACAGGTGTGAATCAGGTGGCCCCTGTTTAAGGATGAAGCCAGCACTTGTTGAACATGCTTTTGAAAACCTGAGGAAAATGGGTCGTTTAAAACATTGTTCAGAAGAACAGCGTACTTTGATTAAAAAGTTGATCGGAGAGGGGAAAACCTATAAAAAGGTGCAAAAAATGGATGTTCAGCTAAAATGATCTCCAATGCCTTAAAATGGAGAGCAAAACTAGAGAGACGTGGACAACCATCAAAATGGATCGAAGAATAACCAGAATGGCAAAGGCTCAGCCAATGATCAGCTCCAGGATGATCAAAGAAAGTCTGGAGTTACCTGTAAGTACTGTGACAGTTAGAAGACGTCTGTGTGAAGGTCATCTATTTTCAAGAATCCCCCGCAAAGTCCCTTTGTTTAAAAAAGGCATGTGCAGAGGTTACAATTTGCCAAAGTTGGTGTGTAAGGATGACCCCCTCATGTCTGCGGCTCTAGGTGAGTTCTGCTCTAGGCAGAACTCACCACTTTGGATGTTGTAGAGCCACAAGCAGCAAACGAAGAGTAAACGCTGTGTTCCGCAGTTTGCTGACAGCTCACAGGGCCCGGATTTTGTTGGATATCTCCACACAGTAGCAAGAGCATGCACAGTAAGTTTGACGCTTTTACTTGTGTCGATGTTTGGGATTCATCGTTGTTTTTACGTTGATGAACGTCAACGCATTCAGAGTTTAAAACCAGAGAATAAGCAATGTACTGGCTCCATGAAACAAAAAGTGGGAAAGCCATGTGCTGCTTAGGGCATGATGAAAAGTGACAGGCAGCTGACCAGGTGTTCCATGCTGCTGCACAGATAGCAACAAATTGTACCTGGGCGCACATACTCTTTTTGTGCAGATTTTGTGGTAGTGGTTTTATTCCTTTGTTGTTGTAAAAGAAGACAGGCGGCATCTTGGGTTGTTTTAGGTTAGGTGGTATCGCAGTACCTGCCAGCCTGCGTGCACCTAACGCCATCTTGCCTGCGTCTCATTGCATTTGCTTCTGGGGGCACCTCCACCTCCCAATGTTATGGAGTGACCAGCCCAATCCCTGGACCTTAATCCAATCGAGAAGCTGTTTCTGAAGCAAAACCAAGAAATGTAAATGAATTGTGGAATGTTGTTAAAGAATCATGGAGTGGAATAACAGCTGAGAGGTGCCACAGGTTGGTGCCACACAGATGTGAAGCAGTTTTAAAAAACTGTGGTCATAAAACTAAATATTAGTTTAGTGATTCACAAGATTGCTAAATCCTAGAAACAAAAACGTTTGTACAAAATAGTTTTGAGTTTGTACAGTCCACGGCAGACACTGCCATTTTTTTAAACACACCCCTTTCAACTAATTGCACAGCCTTAAGAGCGTGCATATCATGAATGCTGGGTCTTGTTTTTCTTCTGAGAATCTACTGCACCTACTGATAACTTGTTTGCCATATCATAGTAATATATCATAGTAGTTTCTAAAATAATAAACATATTCTATCTGGGCGCAAAGTGAAAACATTGCAATACAGAGAATTGGAGGCTGCATTTGGACACGTAAGAAAAATTTCCTTATCCAACGAGCGTCAGGTGACGGCCATTACCAGTCAACCCCACCAGTATCTGTGAGTGGGGAAAGCAGTCTGTGGGCTAAATAAGGCTCTGGCAGTGTTATCTAGCATAGTGGGATGGCGCTCAACAGCAGTGCCATATAAGGCTGCTCCTGGCTGAGTGCATGTCTCATCTCCCTGTTGTCTCTCAGTCTGTGTGTTGTATTTATTTTCTGTGCTTTATGGCAGGCTGGACAGTATCAGTATGGGGCTCTGGCTCCTCAGCCGCATCGCGCTAACAATAGCACCAGCAAAAATATTCACAAATACACCCCACCACACACACAAACACAAACGCACTTATACTAGGCACACACATTTTATCTGCGGTCACATTTAAACATACATTAGTCTTATCTTTTATAGTGCTCTGTGTGTAAAATTGGAAAAATGCATTAGTTTACAAGATAAACAATGCAATATATAAACATTGACTGGAATACATAAACACTTACCAGCAGATACTCCATGACCAAAAGGATCCAGGTTTCCTCCATGTTATTTCCTGACTCTCTTCACTAGTATTGCAACTATCTTATCTGTCAAATAAGGGCTAAAAAGCCCATACAATTTAAAATCTTTTATTAGATGTTATTATCAAAAACGTTGTGACCTTTAATACAATTGTGGGACCTCTCTCATAGATTAATCAACTCTATGATTAAAGAAAAAAGTGATTACAAAGAAAAATTTAAGTTCATTGTTTATTGATCACATATTTTTTTCCGCTTGCATTAACACACATAATCTCTGTGGTGCCAAAACGTTTTTTTTTTTTTCACAGAGATCTGAATACAATTAATCAGCTAGTCCACCTTAGACTGGGTTAGACTGTGTTGTCGCCACATAATTCACATCATTACTCTTGTTTAATCTCATAAATCCCCTGCTAAAGCTTTATTTCTATCAGAAACATCAACAAAAGTAATTTGTAAATTGAGTTAACACACCTGCTATCTCCAAACTAGTCAAATAATGTAACACTGTAACAGAAAGCACATAAAAAAAATCTGTAAAATTTCTGATAATCAAAGTTCAAAAGTTCACCTGCATGACAAGCTTGGCAAAATGTATACAGTGAATTGTTTGAATGCATGCTCCACACCATGGGTCAAAGAAGCGTCAAGTACAAGGCAGCTCCTAGTTTAAAATTTGGCACAGTTACATGTAACACACCACAAAGATATTCATGCTGTTATTTTTTTTTACATTTTAAAATTTAGACTGATTAATTGTGAAAGATTAAGACCATCTATTTGCACAAAGTTGGTCATTATTTGACACAACAAAGCTCCATCAGCTGTGTTTATTTGACTTTCACTTTTCCCTCACCTTCATTTGTTTGTTTTAATGCCAACCATTTATTTGACCATGTGAATGAATTTAACAAAAATCCTTTTTCAAACTAAAATAAAATAGATTCATCTATAGCATGACCTTTAAGACCGAAGGACCCCAGACCCCAATCTCGATATGAGCCACATATATAGCAATAGGTTGTTGCACAAGTTTTACTATATTCTTTTTTACAGCAAACCAATCTTGTACCTATTGTGGAGAGTTGCACAATCCAGATATAATTCACATAGTCTTTAAGCACAGTACAAAAGAGGAGAAAGATTTTTTTGTAGCCATTTATAATCCCCTCCTTTAGCAGGTAGATCTTTAACTCAAGTAAAGAATAATGCTATAGCTAAATATTATATATACAGTAGGTGACATGTAAGCCTCTTTGGACCAATTACTCTATCCTATTACGGAGCTAATGCCAACCTTCACATGACGTTAACCCGAGGGTCACAAGAGGAATATGAGCAGACACACACCTGCTCTCGCCAAACCTGGCCTGTACATCACTATTCGAAGAAGCTGAGAGTACGTGACAGCGAGTGATGGTGAACACAACTGACATGCAGAATGATTTACACCGCTCTCAGGGCCCACTTGGGAGGATAAAGCAGGCTGACGGGCTCTCCTGAATATGTAAGCAGTGGAAGTAATCTGACACTTAAATGTTCGTGCAGTCGGTGAGAGGGCAAACAGCACAGAAGAAGTCAACCTGACGGATATGTCAATGTGGAGTTACCAAATACAGAAGAAGAATGATAGACTAACTAGTGGACCTTCCTGGAGAGATTGTGTGGTTGTACTCGGGACAGCATGACAGCAAGCAGCAGGTACCTGGGGGCCTCCAATACACACTAAAATGAAGGCACATGGACAAAATATTCTATTCTATTTAAATGTTCTTTGACTATAGCCAAAGATTGAACTTCTATCTGGAGATCTATAAATGGAAGATAATCATAGATAACTATACATATATAGTTGCACACATTTGAACACACTTTGAGCATATACAAATTTGGAAATCCCAGCTCAAAAAAGCAGCTAAGCATTACACTGAGCTCTGTCCACCTAGGCTGTAGCTAGTGCTACCTCTGAACATTATCTAATACATTATTTTCAACCTTTGGGCATTTATAGCAACAGTGGAGACAGACAGAAAAACCGAGAGTGAGCGGGAAATAACATGGAACAAACGCCCAGACTTCCCTCTCCCTAGACATTTCTTCCAGCTCTTCCCGGGGAATACAGAGGAGGTCCCAGGCCAGCCAAGGGACATAGTCCCACCAGCGTGTCCTAGGTCTTATCTTTAAGGGAGCGCCCAGCCACCCTGCGGAGGAAACTCATTTCGTCCACCTGTATCCGGAATCTTGTCCATTCGAGTATGACCCACAGCTCGACCATAGGTGTTTATCACAACTATTTGTCCATTATTGTTCTCCTGTCTCAGTCTTCCACTTCCATCTCTTGCTGCCTTTGCAAATTAGACAATTTTGAATGTGCACATTACCATAGCAACTAGACGCACTTGCTCTTGGACTGAGCTTAACCCTGCAACGCCCTTTGTAATTACACTACAACAGCAAGACATCAAGCAAAAATGCTGCCTCACAAAGATGCACAAATAAACCTTGAGCTTTCTGCTGAGGTTAAGTAACTTAGCAACAGCCAGCCATACTCAACAGGTTGAAACGGGGGGGGGAGAGACAATGTCCTCTTTGCCCTACGGCGGCTTTATCGGCACTGGAGAATACCTTAATATATATACTAAAAATTTATACTGAAAATACAATGTGCTTCTTGGCAAAACAAAAGCACTAAATTCTCACATTGAGTTTTATAATTCACAGTGACAAGTAATAGGTTTTTAGATTGAGTTGACATTAGAGTCTGGGTACTTTGGGTTTGCAACTGTGTCATTGCAAAAAACACAGAATACAATGACATTTATTGCAGATCAGGCCGTCTTTTTTAAAGAATTACAGTTTATTGTACATGTGCTCAATTCCTTACTACATAAAGTTGGTGGCAGACAACCATATAAATGTTACGAACATGCATTAACAGCACAGCTTCCCCCGGAAGCTGCTCTGGCAATCTACAAATGTTGTTCATACATGATGCCCACCCTGAGAATAAAGATAATGCAAGTATAAAAAGGGCTGAAAGTTTGTTTAAAAACCCAATGTAAAACTATAACTAGACATTCAGTCATGTGCACTAAAGTAAAGCATGGGAGACAGGGCCGAAACTTTTGAATAAATCAAATTTGCCATGATTGCTTGTTGCCAATGCCATTTTATATATGCAAATATGGATAGCACCAAGCTACATAAAGTGTTGATAGGCTTCCAACCATATTACTTACACTTGATTTGTACTCTTCGACAGAAGGAATGTTTACAGCCACTCTCTGGAGGTTTTTTGCTAGGCATTGCGATAAAACCAATTGACTATAGTTGTTACGGAAAGTGCGGATTTCTGAAAACAGAGTTCAATTGCAAAATAAATAATAGAACACAGTGGAGGAGGAATTCAAGCACAAACACAAGGAGGTCTGAGTGACAAAATAAGAGACGGGGGGTACAAAAGCCCAGCATGGAGGCAGTCATGGCCGGTTAAGTGGACAGGCTTCGCTGCTGGAGCTGTGTTATCAGAAAGCTACAGAAAGGCAAGCAGCTGAGAGGGGGCAGCCATTGCTCCAAGGCAGGACTCACTTGGAGACTTTTAATCACTCTGTTCCCAGTGCGAGCAAATTACTATTATTTTTATTTGGTTACTTAATGATCCAAAGTGGTCTTGCCTAACTACTATTTTGCTAATAATGTACGCCTTCAAAGGAAAGCACTTACAACGGCTTAGATTGGATCGATACAGAAACTACATGCTTTCAAAATCTATTCTTTGCCACAGCCCCTAATGCAGACTAACATGAGCTAAAATGATACATTAGCAACAGATAGACACAATACCTCATCATATTGATTTTCCGAGAAACTTCAGAGGGAAAATTGTCATGTTACTGTAATAAATAGTTGTCCCTGTCCTGACTTCCTGCAAGACACATGCCAGAAATACTTAATAGGCACCTGTCAGAGGTAATGATCAGATGTGAGATGATATAATCTGGAGCTGTTACTCACATGTGTGCAACTACACGACACTAAGCTTGAGATAAAAGTGGTGCTCATAAATAAAACAGAGCTCATCAGAGTAAAGACGCTATCATTAATTTAGAACACAATGAGCTTTGTTTAGATTTACATCTCGCTGACATTTGATGTGTCCTACGTTTCGCTCTCCTGACATTATAATCAATCAGCATATGATTAAATCCAAGGCGATGTTAAGAACAGAACCATTGAAGAATGATCAGATACACTCAATACAATTACTATTCTTAGCTAAATTTGAACAGGTCTGTGCACCTTCTAAACACAACCTTAAGCCCCTGTCAAACAATTCGGCTACAACCTGGATCTTGATGCCTGTCACACTGACTGAAAAATGAAGTGTGTGCTATATTCAACGATGTTCAAAGACTTGAAAAAGAAAAGAAAAGAGTTTGTAAAAAGAGTTACAAAATAAGCACGTCATTAGCCAACACATACTACAATTGTCACATGGCTCTTTACAATAATCCGAAATTTCAGACACTGTTAGATATTTGATAAGACGGCCTAACCTAAGGCCTATGTTTGAAAGTACCTCAAAAAGGTGAAACACAAGAATATTCTGTCACAAAAATATTCACAATGATAAGTTCTGTTTTTGTTTTTGAAATTGCATCTACCTCATTTTCACAACCAAATGTTGGCAGATATGCAACACTGCTTTGGTATCACAGATCTGTAGATCTGTGTAGAAGAAAAAGCTCTTAAATGAAATGTTCAACAGTGAAGACAACAAAAAAGATGCACTTTAACACATTATTTAAAGTAAATTCTTTGTCACAAATTGGATGTGGCTGTGATACATAGGAAAATGTAAGGAGACTGCTGACTAAAATAGTGTACCCTTGGCAGCCTTGTTCTGACAGACTTCCTGTGACTCAGACTATTTTTTTGTGTTCATGTCTGCACAACTTATAATAGTAGTGCTAAGTTATTTCTGACACATAAAAATGAATCAGACCTTTCTTGAGACAGCCATTAATAGGAAGATGAGAAAAATGTGATGCAGTTTGACTTGAGAAAATATCTTAATCCATTAAGTTCTAAGTGCACCTAACGACCTTTATAGTAGTGGTTTAATTTAACATATAATTCGGGATACCTTTAGTCTATCTTAAGTCCTGGTATAGTTAGGCATTTAATATTTCATTGTTTAGTCCTATTGGTTCAGTTCACTTTAAAGATGTATTGCTGAAAATACATAGAGTATAAACAGTTGTGCTCATAAGTTTACATACCATGACAGAATTTGTGATTTTTTTTTTGGACCATTTTTCAGAGAATATGAATGATAACACAATTTTTTTCTTTCACTCATCGTTAGTGGTTGGGTGAAGCCATTTATTGACAAACAATTGAGTTTAATCTTTTTTAAATAATGACAACATAAACTTCCCAAATGACCCTAATCAAAAGTTACATACCCTGGTGATTTTGGCCTGATAACATGCACACAAATGTGTTTTAATGGCTTGAATGACATTTCTGTATTCTGAGTCATGGGAAAATCAAAAGACTTGTCAAAGGATCTGTGGAAAAAGGTAACTGAACTGTATAAATTAGAAAAGGGATATAAAAAGATATCCAACGAATTGAGAATGCCAATCAGCAGTGTTCAAACTTTAATAAAGAAGTGGAAAATGAGGTATTCTGATAAAACCAAACCAAGGTCCGTTAGACCAACATAGATTTAAGCCACAACTGCCAGAAAAATTGTTCGGGATGCAGATAAAAAAACACAAATAACTTCAGCTGAAATACAGGACTCAAAATGCACAATAAGGAGGCACTTGAAGAAAATTGGGCTGCATGGTCGAGAATGCCATTACTGCGCAAATGCCATAAAGCATCACGCTTACAATACGCCAACCAGCACAGAGACAAGATGGAACAAAGTCACTTTGAGTGATGAGATCAAAACGTAACTTTTTGGCCACAATCTGTGAAACATGGAGGTGGATCGCTGATGTTTTGGGGATGTGTGAGCTACAGGCTCAGTGAGGCACAGGAAACTTGGTCAAAATTGATGGCAAGATGTTATCAGAAAATATGCACTCACCAGCCCGGAAGCTTTGCTACTTTGAAGTTCCAACATGACAACAATCCTAAGCACAAGGCCAAGTTGACCTGTCATTGGCTACAGCAGCTTAAAGTGAAGGTTCTGGACTGGCCGTCTCAGTCTCCTGACCTCAATATCATTGAGTTACTCTGGGGAGATCTCAAATGTGCAGTTCATGCAAGACAGCCCAAGAATTTACAGGAACTGGAGGCCTTTTGCCGAGAAGAATGGGCAGCTTTACCATCTGAGAAAATAAAGAGCCTCATCCACAATTACCACAAAAAATGCCACCTAAAGCGAACAAGAAGTTGAAATCCTTTAAGATAGCGGCGGAGAATTCCTCTGAGCTAAGTTTGGAGCTAACTAGCCCCAAAATCTCAGCTACTAACGTGGACATAGGTGACAGCTCAGGTGAAATTCTGGCTGCTATTCTCTTACTGAGGGGGGATTTCACACAAATGAACGAAGAGTTTACATCAAGATTTGATGGTTTGCTTGGTGTTGTTAACGTGGTGCAAAGGGACCTAAGAACATTTACCAGTTGAATGACTAGCGCCGAACAGAGAATTAGCACCAACAAAGACGAGTTAACAACTGTGAAGACTCAGACCACCACTAGGACAACTCGTGTGGAAGAGCTAATGCGAAAAGTAGACAATTTGGAAAACCAAGCACCTCTCTCAAATATACAGTATGTCTGGTGAGTCTGCCCGAGTATATTGAAGGTAGCGATATGTGTGCTTATTTGGAAAAGTAGATTCCAATTTCTCTCAGTGAACTCAACTTACCTCAGCCTCTTATTATTGAAATGGCATGGCGTGTTGGCAGTATGAATAGCGGAGAAGCACCATATGGGAGCCAAGAATCTAATGTACGACCCAGAGCAGTAGTGATGAAGTTTCTACGCCACATGGACAAGGTGCAGGTGATGAAAGCAGCCAGGAACGTGTGCAACATACTTGTAGGGGGAAGGAAGGTGATGTTTTTTCCTGATTTAACTCCGGACTTACTCAGGCGACAAAAAGCTTTTGATTCTGCAAAGAAGGAGCTTGCTGCCCTTAGTATTCAGGATTTGCGCTACGACATAATTTATCTAGCTACACTGCTTGTGAGTGTTGGAGGGCAGCGCCACGCCTTCTTCAAGGCATCAGCAGCGGAGACGTTTGTGCGAGGGCTGAGGTTGAAGATGACCATCGGAGACGCACCTGGCGCTGAGTAAAGCTTCTGCTTTCTTTTTTCCAAAATGGTCCAACTGCCTGCAGGTGACTCTTTTGTGTTTCTTTTATATGGGACCAAAGACTATTTGCTAAATACTGCCTTGAGTTAGGTATTTTTGGTTCTATTGAGGCTGTTAAAAGTATTTTGTACTGGAGGTTTGTTCTGATTGCAATACAATTTACTATTAATTTATTTTATTTTAAATTTTTATTTATACATGGAGCTTCGTCCAGATCGCTAGATAAGAGACACATTTGACACCAGAGGATATTATGAGGGTGAGAAGAAGATGGCCTGGTCAAGTTTTTTTGGCTTCTTTTAGCTCTCAATCACGTGGGGTAATCACATTAATACACAATTCAGTGCCCTTTCGTCTAATAAAGGTAGAAGTGGACAGATTTGGGAGATTTTTAATAATACAATGTGAAATTAATTCAATCAGAATAAATCTAGTTCATTTATACGGCCCTAATGATGATAACCCTTCTTTTTTCCGGAATTTGTTTTTATCTTTGGCGGATTTGCCAGGTGTCTATGTTATAGGTGGGGATTTTAACTACACTCTCCAACCTGAAATTGATAGATCGACAGGTAAAGCTACTTCACATGTTCAATCCAGAAAAGAACTACTTTATTATATTAGAGAATTCAATTTGATAGATATATGGCAAAAATATAATCCTAAACAATCTACCTTTTATTAGCTTTTTGGCTACGTGTCAAACATTTTCTAGGATTGACTATTTTTTGGTCTCCTCTTCTCTAATGTCTTCGATCCCTAAAATCTGGTATGATAGTATTCTTATTTCAGATCATGCGTCAGTAACTTTTAGTTTTAAGATTCCATTAATTAACACATCCACAAGATGGCACCTTCATCCCTTTTGGCTAAAGGATCCAGAATTTATGGAATATATTGGAGCACAAATTGTAGATTTCTTTGTATACTTCGGCATCCATTCAATGGTAAGCATTTAAAAAAAATTTTAAGAGGCCATATGATAAGTTATACAAGCTCAAAACATAATAAATCCCTATATGGAGACGTGAAATGGAACCGTTAGAAGATAGAATAAATTTTATTCAATTAAACCACTTTAATGATCCTTCTGAACAAACATATAAAGAACTAAACAAACTTAGAGCCAAATACAACATCCTCTCTGTTAACAAAGCTACCCAAAGTGTTCTTAAATTGAAGCAATCATATTATGAGCAGGGGGGAAAAGCCAGTAAACTGTTAGCTTGGCGTATCAAACAATCAGTCTAAAAAATATATATATATACACCATATTGAAATGAGAGAGGGGTCTGAAACTAGTGATTTTCAGAAAATTAATAATGTTTTTAGAGATTTCATAGAAAACGTATATGACACAGATATTTCTCTTTCTGCTTTACAAAATCAGAAAGACTTTTTGGATTCATTGAAGATTACTCCTTTAAAATTTAAACGAAATGATAACAGCCACTGGAAGTATGAAGGGGTCAAAGGCATCAGGGCCCGATGGGATTCTCATTGAAATATATAAAACGTTCCAAAACTTATTAATGCAGCCTTTACTTGAAATGTATCTTTAAAGTGTATCTTTAAAGGAGTCTTTAAATAATGGACTGCTCCCACCCTTGTTGAATACAGCTGTAATCTAATTGTTGTTAAAGCCAGGCAAACCCTCTACTCTGTGTGGATCCTATAGACCAATATGGGGACGCAGTAGCTCAGTGGTAGAGGGGTCGTCTTTCAACCGGAAGGTAGGTGGTTCGTGTTCCAGCTGTAACACTGGTGAATGGAACCTTAATGTAAGTCGCTTTGGATAAAAGCGTCTGCTAAAATGACTAAATGTAAATGTAATATCCCTTCTTAATAATGATCTTACAATTCTCTGCAAAGCTTTAGCCAGGCGCCTTGACAAAGTGTTACCACAAATGGTAAACAAAACGGTTTTGTCCAGGGATGGCAGGGTTTCCATAACATTAGACAAGTGCTTAATATTGTATTTGAGAGAGATCTGGTTGCAGGGATACAGGTATTTTATCCCTGGATGCCAAAAAGGCCTTTGATAAGGTTGAATGACACTTCCTGTTTGAAGTTCTTTAGAGATTTGGGATAAAAGGTCATTTATTTTGTGAATTAAACTACTTTATGCTGACCCTCAGGCAATGGTGCTTAAGAATGGGCAAATATCCACACCTTTTAAGTTGCATAGAGGTACGAGACAGAGTTGTCCTCTGTCCCCATTATTATTTACATTGGTAATTGAACCTCTTACTATGGTGATCCGCAACCATCCCATTCTGGAAGGTATTACGATAGGTAATAGGGAGCATCGCATCGCTCTGTATGCCGACGATGTAATTTTGTTTTGCTCTAATTTGAAACAGACTAAACCCGCTTTACTGGATTTAATACAAAATTTTGGCACTTTATCCGGATATAAAATTTACAGCTCAAAGTCAGCAATATTATTCATGAACAAGTTGTAACGAATAACGCTCAACTCCATATCCTATATGAGGTCTGTTTGAATAGTTTTACGTACCTTGGTGTAAAAATTACTTCTACTATTGACGAAATTGTTCCCGAAAATTCCAGTGATTTAACTGAGAAGATTACTCAGTTGATAAATAGGTGGACCAATTTACCTATTTCAATGATTGGTCAAATATATTAAGAATTTTACCAAAATATTTATATATATTTCAATCTATTCCATTTTCTCCCCCTGCATCATTCTTTAATGGCCTTAGGAAGATCTTTTCTGCTTTTATTTGGAACCATAGACGCCCCAGGCTTAGGCTTTCCCTTCTTTATTTACCTTATGACGGTGGCGGTTTGAAATTGCCAAATCTTGAATGGTATTATTGGGCAGCCCAAATACCTGCATGGGTATCGATTGAAACACATTTGATCAACATTTCTCCAAACTTATACATGTACTCGGCTAATAAACGGAAATTATTCAAGAATAATAGAAATCCTTTCCTCCGGAATACAGTCAGTCAGTTTGGCACACCTCTCTTGCATACTTAGGGGAAAGCACTGACCTCTCGCAGTTTTCTCCAATATTTGGCAATGATGACTTTGTTCCAGGCAGAGTGGCCTTAGGGTTTCAAATTTGCGCAGCTCAGGAAATAGAGAAAGTAGCAGACTTATATGATGACAACATGGTGCTCATGTCTTTCGAGGAGCTCAAACTCAAATATAACTAACAACTTAGGAGTTTCATTCTTTCTAAACAAAAAAAATAGTCTAATAATTCCTCCTCTATCCACATTAGAGGAATATACCTTAAAGTTTTTAAATTCTAAGGGTCAGGTTTCTTTATTTTATACTTTGTTTGTAAATAAGTCTAAAGAGTCATCCTCAAACTTGCAAGAGGATATAACTAATGAGGAATGGTCAAAAGCATGTCATACTCAATCTCTAAACACAAACTCCAGGTTGTTGCAATATAAATGGATAAGTAGATGGTATACAACACCGGTTAAGCTAAACCACTTTAATTCTAGCATACCAGACAAATGCTTGAAATGTGTCTGGTATGCTAGAAGGATCATAAAGGGTACTCTATTTCATTGTATGTGGGAATGCCCATATATTTTTTCGTTTTGGAGCAATGTTTTGTACATTGTGGGGAAATTGTTGGCAAAGATGTTCCTACTAACCCTAAAATGTGCTTGTTGAATATTTACCCGGAGAATTTTGTGTTGTCAAAAAGAATGACAAGTTTACTCAACATTTGTTTTTTGGAAGCCAAACGTTGTATAGCTACTTCATGGAAATCAGATACTTTCTGTACTGCTTCACAGTGGTTGAAAGGAATGACATTTTATCTGGCATTGGAGAAAATAAGTTATGCTACTAAGAATAAACTTGACAAATTTTGGGAAATATGTTCCATAATTTACAACTTTCTCATGAATAACAACATATCTGTTGATGGCTGGAAGAATGACACTGATTGATTATTTGTATTATGTATTATATACATAATTTTTGTGTGCTTTAATTTTCCTATTATTGTATACCACCTCTGTGTTGTAGATGTGCCTTGTTTGTGCCTTTGTTTTTTGTTGTTAAAAGCAAAAAAGACTTAATAAAAAAAAAAAAAGAAGTACTGGTTTATTTTTTGTTTTGTGCTTATGTTTTAGGTCGGGGGTTAATTCTTGTTCAATCTTAACATGGTGCTGTTTTAACACCTATTTTAGCCCTGCACTTATATTAATCACCTGCTATGTATGGATATTTAAAACATCTTTTAAGTCTTTTAAAGTCCACATTTGGCATGAAGCCACCTCCCCACACCCCTGGTGTGCAGAATCGAAAAACCCTTTACTACATAATATGTGTACCTCATTCCTTCAGTAGACTTGTTCTGGTAGTTGCAGTAGAGCTGAGGCGTTCCCAGCATGGCTTCTGCAAACACAGCCAGGAATCCCAGAGTCTCTACGAAGAGCCCCGAGTCCAGCAGAAGGTAAGTGATGTAGGCGGCTGCCAATGTGAACGCCAGGACGCACTGCACGTAGTCCACAAATCGGCTCCACGACCAGAAGTAGCTCCAGTCGAAGTCTACAGCATACAGATAGAACATCAGCTTTTAGGCCACTCAAGGGAGTACTAGGAAAAAAAGCTTTACCAGCTGGACAAATCGGGAACATGAACAGATGTGTTACTTCATGTACAGTGATTTTTATAGAACAAAGCTATTCTTGTTAAAATGATGAGCTGTTATGTTAATTCTCAGGTGCATTTTTGGAAAAGATTGGTGTCTCATTAGTTGTCTCTCCTTCTCTTTGCAAGCCTAAAATAAAAAAAAGCAAAAGCAGCACTGAGGCTTTAAGAAAGAATGTGTTCATTTTTAGAGGATTTAGAGGGGTTGCAGGTGACTGGAGCCTATCCCACCAACATTAGGCGCGGTACAGCCTGGACAATGGCCAGTTTGCTGCAGAGGTAACATTTAGATCAGGGGTTCCAAAACCTTTCAGACCGCGACCCCCAATATTAGACTGCTGAATAATTAATGAATGTTTTATTTATCTCTCTGTCTGTCTGTCCTGTCAGAATTAATCAGAGCAAACAAAAAAATACAAAAAAATCTGGAAATCATCTCGCGACCCCCCGCCCACCACTCCGCGACCCCCCTGGGAACCAGTGAGATTAGATAACCACTCACTCTCATTCCCCAGGAGTTATTTAGATTGACCAACTTACCTATACTGTCAGAGAATCCTGTCCCTTATCCGACAATAAGCACCAAAACATAAGGCCAAGCCAGCCATACCCGTGAAATGGGTCTGGAATCTCTTTCCCTCACAGCCATTTTCACTTGGTAGAAATACTGAGATGCCAAGCGTAACTAATTATCTAAAATAGGGCAGTCTTTATGCAATACATTTCTTTTTTAGAAATAAAAGAAAAACAAAACAAAAAAGAAAATTTGTAATAATCCAAAAATGTTAATTTGGTCTTCCACAAAAGTTAACTCATAATTTCTTAAAAAAAATTATAATCAGAACAATGTTTTTGAATGTTTTACCTTTACATGTTTTGACACCAGTCTTGGAAGAAAACCTGTATAAATCAGATGACAAGACACGTCACAGTATCATCAAACGACTCTCCTGAGGAAGACTGCAGGAAGTGTAGCAGTCAAAACATGTAAAGGTAAAACCTTGGTCTGATTATAAGAAAACTAAAATTTGCCTTAGATCATGCCATATTTAACTTAAATGATTGTCTAAAATATTGATCAAGGAAAATGGTCAACTGAAGAAATATTACAACCTTAGAAAAGCCTTACTATTTTCTACTATCCTAATCTATTATTTTATCTGTCTAATGAAATTAAGAACTTTATCCTGAAACTAACATTACACTTGAGCTGTGAATTTTCGCACAACTCCCACTTTTCAGGTCTCGCATTCAGAAATACTGTTTGTCAGTGCCATAAACAGGGCGTAGCACAGGTTGCGTTTGTTTCAGATTTTAACAAAAACTTGAAGTGAAGATGTTATTATTATTAGAACGAGTGTGAAGCCTATAAAGAGGGTGGCAGACAACTTTGGTTAGCGTAGTAACAGGCTGGATGAGAATCTGCGCCCAGATTTAAACCCTGTGTTGTCCACTTTTGGGTCCATTATGAAGCTCATTTTTTTTTTTCTAAAACGGCACCTCATTGGCTTCCTGTAATGAACAACAAAGCCAATTTCTAATCATACAGCAGTAATATCTCAAAGCTGCAAAATGCTCTCAAGGTACCGCTTTAGCTTTGGCTCATGAGCAACCGCAATACTTAAACATGCCTAGGATAATACACTTATTTACAAAACAAATAAATCAAAGTCAATTTCCTCCTTTAGCTATTGTGCAACACTGTGAAAGCAAGAATACAATATGCGCGGTTTTTGGCTCCTGGAGGAGGCATAAAAGATTGAAGGAGTTAATTGTGAAAATCTAATAATGTCCTAGAGAGAAACATGTTTCTGCATTGCTTTATCTTAAGTGGGATTATCTAGGAGCCATATCTAAAGTCTACTGTGGAGGCTTACTGTAGAGAAAAACTACCAACACATCAGAGCAGTCGTGCTCAATTTAAACAAAAACAACAATTTATGACATTTCACTGTATGATTGACTGAAATATTGCAGTGTTAAATATTTAACAGAGATTGATTCTCCCTGACATTTAGCTGACATTTCCAAAGGTATATGAATGGCAGGCACGTACAATATATGTGAAAGTGGCTTTGCAATTTGGAGGCAATCCAATTGTTCCTCAGAGACAGGAAAGCAAAACAAATCCTATAAATGTAACTACATCAAGCTGAAAGATTAATTAAACCAGATCAGCAGCTTCTGTCAGCGGCGCACATTGAGAATTTGGAATACTCAGCCAATAAATAGAGCTGAATGTATGACAAGCTGGATGTATTTTGGTCATTAATCGACATGTGACTATCCTGTGAGAGTTATGTGTACGGTAAAGCTCACAGCTGGGTAGATGTTGCTATTGCAGATGCCTGGTGAGACTGTGAAGTGTCTGGCAGTGCAGCCACTGGACTCAGAACACAGGGGCAACCAGCACCCGGCTGGCACCGCATGATAACAGTTAACACTGAGCAACGCTAACACCCAGCAAAGCTAACAGGGCAATAGAGCTGCGGTGAGTGCCAAGCTGGCTGCTAAAGGCGCCCAGCTTTACAACAGACACAAAAAATAGATTATGGCACATAGGATGAATGGCTTCAAGCACTGAGCTTTATATTGATTGTAAAACAAGTGTAGACAAGTCAATAATGATTTTTATAGCTTGCTGGCGTAAACTATTTATTAGCCACCCTTTACTAAATAACAAATTAAGCTACGATAGGAAATATAACTTTTAATTCTAGCATTAAGCATAAAGACTATAGCCTAGAAAGCTGTACCCATTAACTTTGTGAAGTGAAACGTGTTTGGAATCTCTACCCTTCACAACAACTTTTACACAATGTTTTGTTATAATATAAAATTTAGGATTTTTTTCAAATATTTTAAATGTACATTACTTTCCCAGTGAAAATAAAGCAGTTTGGATAGGATGCCTTTTTCGTTTTAACCCTCTCTATTGACAAGGTCTAGTAGCTTATATTTATTATTTACATGCCACATCAAGTTGTGTTCAAAGAAGCAAAAAGTGCTTGTTAAATCAAAGCACATTGCTAATTTGCACAAGTTAACAAGTACGGTAAGTCTACATTCTATGCCACTTTACTAAACCAAGGTACTCCAGAGATTACTTAAGTACCATTCTATAGCAACTATTAGTCATCTTCAGTGTATTAATTGTCACCACATTTATTATTTAAGCTGATCTGGAATACAGCATGGTGGTTAGAGGAAACTGTTTATATTTTGTCATATAAGGTTATTTTTAAATAAGAAGCAGGTATTCTATATCCCTTTGTACTGCGCCCCTAGGCATCGACAGAGATTGGACTTATTCTTGTAATAGAATAGAAAAAGATCTAAGAACTAACAATTACCGTAAAAATACATGTTATATGTTGCAACTCTGACAACTAAACCTCACACTGACAATAATCTGAATTGAACTCATGTTCAATAAAAAAGACAAGCCTTTTAAGCATGAAAACCTTCTCCCATTTGCCATTGAGAAGTTGAGGATTTAAAGAGTGTGGTCCTTAGGCAAGACACAACCCACCTGATTCTTTCACCATCAGTCATTTTCAGACGTTTACTTCCATTTGAAAACTTTAGTTCATACAAAACACATTTTATATGTATATAATTTTCTCATCCTATGCCAGCATACAAGGTAGCTTGCTGTGCCGGTGTTGTGCCCTGCAGCATTTTCCCCTCTCTCTTTTACTTTCTTTGTTGGGTTGCTGCCACAGTGCAATAGGAACAGACATTAGATGCCCATAGTGGTCTCCCTGAGGTGGTCTTGCACAGAACATAGTCTCAAATCTCACAGAGCTTAGGCAAACTCAGGTCAGACGTGGAGAATTCAATTGCTTGTTTACCGACTGTTACTCGCCAGCTTCACTTGGGCCAAGGACAAGTCTGTCGAGAGAGCTGAAATAATGGCTTGCTGTCATTCAGTGGCACCCAAGGAAAAAGCTTATATTGAACCCCGGATTTGAACGAGCTTCATTTTCTGGAGTATAGACAGGCAGCTTTTTCACAGTGACTAATGGGCTTTCACTGCCGAGCCAAAGCACAGCAACTTTTCAGCGCTGCCATCCAAACTATAGATGCTTTGTCTGCCTTAGAGAAGCACTGAGGCTGAAAATTAGGCCCCTACCTGCCTTTAGGGATGGGGATAACTGCACCTAGAGGATGAACTGATTTATTTTGAGCTTACAAACTCAGGTGCACATGTCTCCGGGATCAGAATTGAGCAATGAGCCATATTGACGGATAGAGAATTTTAATTTCTTGTCTTGGCTTGTACTTTGCAAATATTCTTTTCCAACAAATCTCTGATATGGGATCATTCAACCATTAAAACTCTAGGGTCCATTAAATTAATAAGGACAGTGCATCATCGTCGATTTGTAAGGTGTTTCGAATTGACAGAATAAAGTGTGAAATTTGAGGCATTTCAAGTGTAACTCCATGTACAGTGGGGATCGAAAGTTTGGGCACCCCAGGTAAAAGTTTTTATTAATGTGCATAAAGACGCCAAGAAAAGATGGAAAAATCTCCAAAAGGCATCAAATGACATCATCAAAGGGGGCAGTACAAGGTATTAACTCTGCAGGGTGTCCAAACTTTTGCAGACCCCATTTTTTTGTTTTCTGTTATTTTGAAAGTGTAAATGATGGAAATAAAATCTAACCTTTTTTGACTTATTATAAGGATGTCTAATCTGTCATTTGATGCCTTTTGGAGATTTTTCCATCTTTTCTTGGCGTCTTTATGCACATTAATACAATTTTTTACCTGGGGTGCCCAAATTTTCGATCCCCACTGTATAATGGGTTAAAGTGTTGTTTACCATAAGCATATAGAGCAAGAATGCTTTATAGTTTTTATGTATTTCTTTCTTTTCCCTAAACAAATATGTATTAAACGAAAAATAGAAACAGGTCTAAACTGAGAAAATGTGCATCTGACTTGATGTAGATTATGCAACTTTGCCAATGTGTATGCTATTATTTTCAGGAAGATCAGTTTAACAGTATTTGATGAGAAAGCACAGATCCTAAAATAATCTTAGTTGCACTAAGTCCTCCATGTGCTGTTATTTGGTATAATTGTAGAACCCCTTACTGACAGTACACAACAGCCAGATTTTCTTGTAGAGTTGCAATATTTGATGGGGAAATGCCCTTTTGTTGATTGAAAATGGTTAAGAGGTACAGAGGTCACGAGTTTTTTTTGGTGGATCCAAAACCTTTTTTTCTAAACTGATTTTTAGGATATATTGTTTCCTTGAAATAAACAGTGCTAAAACATAGATGTCCTTAATGTTTACAGGATTAAAAGGCATAACTTTGTTACTTATTTGCTAGCTGATATTATTTCATTTCAACCACATAACTTGTAATGTTTCTGTCTAGTCTTTGAAGTAAGTTAAGTAGAGCAAAACTTTCCCTCAAGTCGCTGGCAGAACTTTTCCTACAGATCTTCCGCTTTGCTTTCCAAAACCGTTTTACCTGGCCCTGAGTGATCAGTGACATGTATGATTCTGACACAGCCAAATGATCTGATCTTTTAATCTCCTTAAAGGATTGTAGCAGGCAGTCTTCCATATAAATCACAGTGAGCTGATATTACACCAGGCTTACACTGTTCACTGTCTGAAACAAATGCTACATAATACAAGAACAAGGACAGTGGCCAGTTGGAAGGTTTTAAATGAAGCCATACAGATCATCTCTTTAGCTCCTTGTTAGAGGTGTTGGGCAGCGGTCTTTACAACTGCTCCAGCTGGGGTTGGAACAACATCAAAATCTCACAAAACAATGATGGATACTTAATTTCTCCCTATAAGATCCATCCATAATATTATCCACAACAACACTGAGCCACTTTTCCTATTGTGAATTGCATTTTGACAATACGGTTATGTTCTGTCTGCAAATGAAAACATTGCTTTTTGAAAGAATTGTAATGATTCCTGCTTTTTGAAACACTGTAAACTAACTAAGACATTTTTCTTTTAGATCAGTAAACTGCTGACACTTAGCAACATGGTGCACAGTACAGGACAGACCCAGGTGCTCAGGAGAAGGAAACATGTTTTTGTGCACTAATATGACACGCAACTGATAGCAAGTCAGAGTCACACCACTTCCAGAAAGATTGCATGAGTATTGGAAAAATTATTAATGCAAGTCAATTTGGAGCAGCAACCTATTTTTGAATTCCTCAAAGTTACTTGAAGTATGTTATTTGTCAAAAGCCAACATTTGAAAATCTGTAAAGGAATAGAACTTTAAAAAAAACAATAATTTACAAACTATAACAGTCAGCCCAGCGACTAACTGGCCACTGTAATTTGCTGCTGCCCACTGATTTTACCCAAGAAAAACATTTAATGAAATTTGGGTACTCATGCAGCCACCCACAAAAGGGCATTACATAGGTTGTCATTTATTATCATGATCTTTTTTGATTGTACCAATTATGCAAACTTCCTTTTGTAGATTCCATATGAGTTCCATACATCACTTAGAAAAATCTTTATGTCTTCTGTCTGTTATTGAGTGTTGTTGTTGTAACTCTTCCCTCATCTCAACATTTTTTACAGTGATACAGTGAAAATAAGAAGGTGAAGTGTGGATGTTTTTTAGTGCCATGCTCATATCCTCCTCTGACTTTCAGAAACACCAACTAAAAGTTTCTGAAGTCACAACCTCAATTTCCAGAGAAAGAACTTTTTTTAAATCACAGGAATAAATCTCAGCCGGAAATATCCAGAACTTTCACATAACAGCAATAAAGTGGACTAAACTCTGCAGTGTATGGATGGTCATTATGTAGTCTGTATTTAGTCTGAGTCAGTTAGGTCACATATAATCCAAAAGGAAATCGTGGTGGGAGCTATTAAAAGTGGAGCGCATAGTGTTTTTCATTCTCAGTACAAGTGTCCAGCTGTTTGATGGCGGCGCCTGGTGTGATAATGACACTGTGCCGTAGCAAAAATAAATGTGTGCGATGATTAAGGCAGGAGAATGTGGAAGGAACAAACTAAGCATGCAGAGCGATGTACAAGTTGAGAATTTGGCCTGCTGATGTAGGAGGACTATAATGACACCTACAAAGTTTGTGTCGCTGCCATTTTTATATATGCTGTTTGATAACTTATACAAACAGAAACATTCAAACTAAGAGAGATTTTTTTTCCCCCAAAGACAGCAAAATGAACCTGCCACAACCTCTCCATTCAACTAGGCTCATCAACCATTACACCGTCCAGAACTGCCAGAAATCTGGGAGTGGTTATTGATGATCAGCTAAACTTCACAAGTCATGTTGCCAGCACCACCCGGTCCTGTAGATTCATCCTCTACAACATTAGGAAAATTAGACCTTTCCTTTTAGAGCACTCTACGCAAATTTTAGTCCAGGCTCTTGTCTTGTCCAAACTGGATTATTGCAATGCTCTACTGGCTGGACTTCCTGCCTGCACAACCAAACCTCTGCAGCTGATCCAGAATGCAGCGGCAAGAATGGTCTTTAATGAACCAAAGAGAGCGCACGTAACTCCTCTATTCATTAGGTTACACTGGCTCCCGATTGACGCCTGCATTAAGTTCAAAGCTATGCTCTTGGCCTACAAGACCACCACTGGTTCTGCACCCTCATATCTTCACTCACTAATACAGACCTACGTTCCTACCAGATCCCTGCGCTCTGCAAATGAACAACGTTGGGTGGTAGCATCACAAAAAGGTAAAAAATCACTCTCACGTACCTTCTCTGGCTCTGTTCCACATTGGTGGAATGATTTACCTGCTGCTACAAGATCAGCAGATTCTGTAGCCAAAACGCCTGACAACACATCTCTTCTGTCAACACTTAGCTGACAAACACTGGATTCTACTACCTTTCTATCGATTCCTTCTCTTAAAAAAAAAAATATATATATATATACTGTATACTGTGCCGGGTTTAAACTGACTAGTTTTTTGTGCACTTATGCTTTATGTTACCTTGTGTTGTTAAAATTGCTTCCATTGTTTTCCTCACTTGTAAGTCGCTTTGGATAAAAGCGTCTGCTAAATGACTAAATGTAAATGTAAAATACCACTAGATTGTGTGTTATCAGACTCTGTGAGCTGCTACAATTTTATATCATCAAACAGCACGCCTTTGATAAACCAAATTACACACGGGGCAATACATATTCAATGTCAAGTCAAAATCACATTACTTTACAAAGCCCTGAAACAAAGATCAACTTTAGTCCCAATTGTCGTAGCCATTTGTGCAGTTTCTTTTCACCATAGGGCTTTTTCTCCTTGGTGATTAGTTAGTTAGTTAACTTAACCATCTCAGGAGCAGGTTAGTCATACAGTGTCAGTATCTTCAGAAAGAAAATTAACTTGTCATGATAACTTCAGCTGTGTTTAAACCCCATAACAATATAGTTTATTTCTAGAACATTTTAATACATTTTCCAAGACTTGGCCACATTTTATTAATTCCCCTTATTAAAACCCTAATTAATGCCCTCCTCACTCCGTTTTCCTTCTGTCCATCAATAATCCATTACAACAGGCTTATCCTTGATATTTCCGCGGCACGATCAATGTGCAGCCATAAACCAGCAAAGCAGCAATCAACCAGCACAGCTTTCTGTCAGTTCTGATCATGCTTGGTAAAGCTCATAGAGAGGGTTGTTCTCAGAAACGATCACACCATGCCATCTTCAACATGTGGCAGACTGAGGCAACTGGGCCTTGACTACAAAATTATTTACTGTATATGTTAGAAATGATGCCACAAAGTGCAAGCTCAGCCTAAGAACAAAATGTATAGATGGGTACCGCTTGCAATAGTTGTGATATTTAGCAAAGCGTTACAAACTACCATATCAATATATCAAACCATCTACTAGTGAGTACTTCAGGAAGAAATGTGATAAACAGAAGAAGTAGCGCCATATAAATATTGTTTTATACTGCCATCTTGTGGTTTGAGAAAGAAGAACAGTACAGATTGTACCAACACAGGATCAAAAACCTAGATTGGGGCAGTTTGCCAGGACAATTTGGCATTTATTTTCATATAGTTTACCCAGGGTTCACCTGTCACTTATTATTCTTATATGTTTTTAAATAAGCATTTGTATGTATTGTACTTATATGCTTCAGTATAAACTCCACAAACATTAGCAGCTTCAGAGAGTCAAAAGTCTAACTAAAGCAACTGCAAAGGGTCAAAACCCAAACTACAGTAGGTTTAAATAGTCAAAACTCAGACTACAGTAGGTTCAGAGGGTTAAAGGTCAAACTTAAAATGTCCAATATCTTACTATAGTATGTTGTGTCAAAGATTGTCATGTTTAAATGATCAGCTTCCTTTGTGCCTCCATATAGGCTATTTAAGTTATGCCAACACAAAGTAAATGTGTCCATTATGCACAAACACGTATTTAAAGTTCTGTCCAGTCAAAGTGCAAAAAACACAAGAATGAAAGCAATCGAACAGCCAGTGGATAGAAGGTTAATAAACAACTTATTTTTGGTAAATATGTTAGTCTTTAGTATTGATACTAGCTATGCTATCCTAAACATTAATTTAACATTCAGAATTTCACATAAACTATCAGTCAGATCAGTCACTTGATTTAGCACAAACACAGACAAGGTAAAATAGTCTGATTATTTAGAGAACATAATGTCATGAATTAGTCATATTTTAGCCGACATTACAGCTAGTAGAATGCTTGCTAAAATACATTGTGATTCAAATGCAGATAACCAACTTAGCATTTTTCTAAACATGCCATGTCCACTTTTAGTTTATATATGTCATATTAAATAGTGTTTCAATTTATCAATTACAAAATTTCTTTATCAAAGCAAAAATAGCACTAAAATCACTTTCAGCCTTTACACTTCATATGTTCTTTTACAATTTAAATCTTCATGTTATTAGTCAAAATTATGACTAGCTTTGATAAAAACTATATTTTACTTTGCACTTTGTAAATAAAACAACAAATCTTTGTAATTTATGTCAAATTTATGTTTAAAAATGTCATACATTTTCACAATAAATGAAGGTGTCTGCACATGCAAAATTTGTTAGAGAAAGACTTCTTTGTTAATTGTAACAAGGAAGTGGAGACATGCAGACCAGCAGATGGACAGCACATTAGATGGACAGTGAATGTGTCCTGAATCAATCACTACAGGATGCCGGCAACAGGCGCATGCTTTGTTCAAATGAAATGTGAGCGGAGTTAGCAGGCATGGATGAAAAAAAGGAATGAACTACAACTGATGGTTCATGGCAGACACACTGGTGCGTGTACGTACCCATAAAGAGCCTCTTAGGGATTTTGAGCTCTTCGTCCTTACTGTCTGTCGCTACAGACACAAACGCACAGATAAAAAGGAGTGAGAAGAGAAACACAGCTTGGTTTGTTTGGATTTCTAGCTCGAGGTAAACTGTCATTCTCCAGGTTTAACAACTATTTCGGTAGTTGGGCACAAGCATATTTGTTTCTTTCACTGGCTGATATTACTTAAACTGACATCTGTATTAAACAAAACCCTATGAGGGCTGCATGATATCAGAAAAACATACAGTAACTACGTTGAGTATTGTGAAAGGACTTGCCAACATTTGAATTTGAATAAAGGAAGTTAGTCCAGTTGTCATATGATCTTGTTTACTATTTATTGCTCTTAGTTGAAGGTTGTTTATCATTGCTATAATTACAAGAGGCTGGTAAAGTTGGTGGTTTTGTACTTTTAAAGCATCAATTCTATGTCACACAATTTATCAGCCGAACATAACTTCAATTAAACAAACATACTAGTTCAATAAACTATAAGAGCCTGTTCGCAAAATACACTAAAGAAGATTTTGTGTCCGATTATCATCTGTTTCAGGACTTTGGGGGATGAGTCCGGCAATAAAATCAATGCCCATGGGGAGACATACAGTCAGGTCCATAAATATTGGGACATCAACACAATTATAATCTTTTTGGCTCTATACTCCACCACAATGGATTTGAAATGAAACAAACAAGATGTGCTTTAACTGCACACTATTAGCTTTAATTTGAGGGTATTTACATCCAAATCAAGTGTCCCAATGATGTCCCAATATTTATTGACCCAACTGTATTTACATATTTATTTATTACTTATTTATAACTGCACTTTTGGATTAGTGCTAAAATATAGTTATAATAACTAATAATATTATTTATTATTTAAATAAATTATTAATATTATTTGCTGTCCTTTACAGTATTTGGCTTACACTCCTTATTATGTTTGATTAACTTTTGACTAATTGAATAATTGAATTTTATTAATCGTTATGTTATTTTGGCCAGTAAATGATCAATATTCCCTGCAGCCCCTTAATTGAAATGACCCATTGTTTTGTCGTAAGGCTTGTTGAGTAACTTTATAACGCTGTAAAGCCTTATCAATATACAGTGGATAAGCTTCTGTTTATGGTTTATACCTGTTGTGAAAGACTTACTACAAGGTAAACCATTGAAGAATACCGCCTGTCTTTATCTTTGAAGTCCTTCTGGGAGGTACAGAGATACAGAGAAAGCACAGACATATTTATGATCTGACTTTGAAGCTGTGTGTAAAAAAAGCATGGAGGGAGCGCTGACCTATGAATGACCGCCTCTTGGTGTTGAGTTCAGTGGCCATGCGGACGTTGGTGCACAGATTCAGCATGACAAGCATGGTGGCGATCATGATGAAGCTTTGCCACAGCAACAGCGTCTCAAAGTAGTGCCCGAACCTGACAAGAAAACCAAAACATTAGTAACTTTAGTATTTAGTATTCTCACTTCTATTCTACCAATTAGTTATATTACTTAAGTTAAATCCTATTGAGTCTGGATAGATTTAAGTATAAATTGTGTATAAACTGCCTTTTGTAGATCTCTTTATACAAACTGGAACCTTTAAAAGCATAAAGCACTGATCCTAGATTTTGATTAATCATATGACTTAACTAAGACAACATTAAAATGAGGGAGACTTTTTTGCTATACTAAACCAAATATTCCTGATTATAGAGTTGTATTACTGGTGTACCGCTTAGACAAATGCATACTTTGACCTTTGTTTAGCTAGCTATATCTGTTATTGGAAAATAATGTCAGGTCAAAAACGTAAGCAGCAATGGTCTAAATTAAGGCAGAAAGCAAAAGAAATTGGACACATAGCATAATTTATCTGTATAAAAGGACAGCATAATTTCCAAATATATAATAAATGACAAGCTAGTCATAAATAGTAATAAATAAAATCAGCAAAGCCACTTTTTACTGTTTTCTTGTACTAAGTTGAAGGGTTTTCAAATACTGTACTGAAAAACTGTTTACACCATAACACTTCAACATTAAAGGAAATTAACTGATAGGGTATATATAATATAATATGGGTTAATTAGGTAAAGCAGACATTACTGTTATGTGTTTAGTCAACAACACAGGGGTACCAGTTAGCAACAAAAATAACTGAATAATAATGGATTAAATACTTATAGCACTTTTTACAGAGTCCATTGAAGACGTGGCAGCCATTTTGCGCCTACGGACTCTCCAACCTCTAAACATTCTCACAATGTTCATACACCAGAGCCACACTGGGAGGCAAGGAGGGTTTAGTGTCTTGCCCAACGACACAACGACAGAATGAACCGTGGAGAGCGGCCAACCTTCCGGTTATAGGATGTCCACTCTACCACCTGAGGCACTGCGTTTGTTTTTTTGTTTTACAAAGATTCTCACAAGGAGTTGAGAGAAGTTGGAAGTTTACAGACTAATGGAAATCCATCTGGAACTGCCCCAAGCAAAATGATGTGGCAGTACTGACAAGTCTGGGCGTTTTTTTAGGTTTGAAGATGTAGCAACCGCTTAACTGTTACGAAACTTAAACAACATGGTGCTGCTCCGGTTGGATAAAACTGTAGTTGATAAATCCAACCGACCAGTTATACTTTTGAGCAGACTACTGTGGAGCAGTTTTATCTGTCAGGTTAGACAAATAGTTTCTATTGTCGTTTCAAAGCATGTTTTGTTTGCCGTCAGTTGATTATAATGTAACTCTAGATGCATACTACAGGACAATAAACCACGTATACAGCATAAGAATAGGTTAATTAAAGGGATATTTTGTACAGGGAGATCTATACAATACGTAGGGTTTAAAAAAATAATACATGTTCCCTACAGTAGGTTCCTGTCAGCACACAGGAACAATGACAAAGACTTTTTAAATTACTATTAGTGCACCTGTGTGTACATTTAAAGTGCGTACATAGAGACACGCATGTTTTCATTATGTATTCCTTGTTCATCATTTGAAAAACACTAGAACTCACCAAACCTGGTCTGTTTTACAGAGTCATCAGGGGTGGAAGGTGATTCGGTGAACTGTCTGCAAGTAACCCCATGTCAGTAAATAATTTTATACAATTACGGAAATGCAATGTTGTAACAGCATAATGAATAATTGTCATCGAACTAAAACATGCCCATAAGTGCAAGTATGGATCAGAGAAAACACACAGCTTTGACAGAGGTTGAATTGCTGTGGGTTTATTAACTATGTCTCATTGATTTAAATGGATTACAGATGTACATTTAGTCTGAGTGGAGTTCTTCCTGTCTGCTTCTCCAAACTGGGAGAGTGCTAAATGTACTGTTCTAATTTCCTTTTAATGGCTTGTTTTACTACCATCCAAAAGAGCCAGAACTTGGCTGGATTAACAGGTATTATTGGAGTTCTACCTGAAGAGTATCCGCAGGATGTTGGCCATTAGGAGGACCAAGCACACGTAGGTGGAGAAGCCCTCTGCGTTCTGCGTCCGCCGTATGTCTCTGTACTGGGGGATGTACGGGACCACCCCTCCAAAGACCATGGCCCCAGCAGCGACCCACGACACCAGCTCTTGGAACACGGACACAATCTGGTCGAACAACTCATCTTCCATGTTCTGCTGCGTCTTGAACACAGCTAACTAATAATAATGTAGCGATGACAAGTGGTCGAGACTGTATTATCCTGTTTACACTCGTCCTGGTTCCTTGTGATCTGCTGAAGCGCGGAAATAAAAACTCCCCTTTCACGCATAATCATACACAAACATCTGCTAATGCCACGCCATCATTATTAGAATGACACTTCGGGGCGTAACGTATCTGCAATAAAATAAAGAGCTCGTTCAAGTAGGCACACATCAATTAAAACATAAAATCCCTTAATAATGTACATTCATAACGACAAGTGTAGTGCTACAACACGGATTGGGAGATACTAATCCCATTGCATCCGTCTTTTTGTCTCAAACAGCTGTCATGATGTTAGCCGTCGTTGTCAAATTCATTCTTCATTCTTTTGTAAAAAACACAGGCATTGACAGCGTACAGTCTCCGTAGAAACTAAAAAAAACTCAAACTAAAATGTTGTCCTGATTTACATTTGTCCATTCTTTGAGAAGCCAGTCTGCAGTGTTTGGACTCAGTCGGCTCCGTACTTCCTGAAACGTCACACGTCACACGCACAAAGATGAACCCCGAAGCGAGATAGTACAGTTCATAAAAATGAACCATAGATTGTAACTAAACATATCGGTTATGGGACGTTTATTTTTTTACTGTCTAGTTACTAACACTTTGAAAAACTGAAAGAGAAAGGATAGGTTCGCTTTTATTTTGATATTACAATTATTTTCCATTTTATATTTCTGTCTTTCTGAAACTGAATAATTTAAAATACAATATATTATATACACAACTGTAATTTTTATTGCTAAAAAATATTACTTGAACTATGAGGATTGTAATGTACAACCTTTATTTGAAGATAAATTCAAATTGCATCAGGTCATAGTTAAAGTAGGTTATATTGGTAGATAGATGGCAATGTATAAATTCAACATACATACTAAATCAAAAAATCAAAGCCTAACAATTACAAACACAGATTACATAAGATTTGTGAGAAGGATTAATAGAAATGATGTAACCTCAGTTGCAGACAGAGCTCACCGGCCTTGTGCTACTGTATAAACTACAGTGATCTGTTATATAAAAACAAAGTCAGGCAGATGAAATGTTCAATTATTTATAGCTACCACACAGCCGTCTGTCTGTTTACAAAGAGTTAAAATAAAGTAAAAGAACATCTGGAAACAGCCTTTATCCGGAGATAGAAAGGTAACCTTCACCATAAAAGATGTTTGTGATTGAGGGAGAGTTAACGCCAGTAAAGGGAGTGGCATAGAATCTGAAATAAATAACTAATTAAATGAACTTAAATAGTTGTAATGATACTGAGCACTGCTAGTACACCGCTCCTTTATTTGTATTAACTCCTCGTTCAACTACCAGACTATTATTTTGAAATGATGAATACTAAAACCGGATGATGCTCTGTTTTGAGTTTATCTGACCAACTTTCCTCAAAGTTAGAGTGGACGACTTTGCATTCGTAACTTTGATAAGACGACTTTTTCGCAGTCAAGGTAAATGGTATAGCCTTACATTTCTAGAAAATCTTTGTGTTGTTGAATAAAGGATGTCAAATACAGACTGCAAAGCGGCCCAAGACATGACAGAGGCGGTAAGTAACGTGACGTCAACGTCCCATTCTGAGACACAGCTGGGCTAACAAACATTAGCCTTTATGGTGTTCGCTGACCTGTTGTGTTAACTCTTTTAGATGGAAACGACGATGCAGCTACTTCAGGGAAGATTCCAAGCGATGTCCGAGCAACTGGAGTCTAAACATATCCTTTATTGTTGCCCACACTTCTCTACCAGCTACAGCTTTTTGCTTAGTCATTGTGGTTTAAAGTCGCACTGTAAGCTGTACACTCAATAATATTTAGCGCTACAATGTGTGAAAAATGTCTCTGAACTAACCATGTGTCCTAAAGAAAGACTACTGTGTGTGGCCACTAGAGGCCACTTTAGCTACAAGTATAGAGTTTATAAAGCTAAGATAAATATGATTTGGACAACACCATTTTACAGAAAAATACCGGTGAGTGTAAGTTAGACCTTTTATTTTCTGTTGTCTGAAACCCCCAAATAATCAGGTGTTAAATAGTTTGACACAGCAATACAAGAAATAAATGGCATCATTCTTATGTAACTTACTTTATTTATTGACATGTGAATCTTTTCTTAACGGTTGTACTAGAAGAGATGGGAACACGCATTAACAACCTTGAGAAGAATGTGACAGAGCTAATGACACAAGCCGGTATGGAGGAAGAGGCCATGTCAAAGTGATACGGTGAACACTGTGGGAGCTCTTCTCCAAAAAATGGTGCTTTGTGACCAGGACTTACTTATGAATCACCAAACCTAAAATCTGAAATCTTCCAGTGGTTTGAAATGTTACTGCTAGCTTTCACAAAGGTTCACAATATTCTATTCATATTGTTAATGGTGCTACTGTAGCTACTTTTTTATTTTTGGTAATACTGCCATTTATGCGTTGAGTGTCAAAGCCACATTTGATTGATATAGAAGTAGACATTTGTCTTTAAATGCAGACACTACCTCATTCTTACTTGCTTTGTTAACATGTTCTTTTTATTGACATTTACTGCCAGTAATACCCTGCATAAATGTATTGCATTTAATTTTTACACAAGTTTAACAGTATCAATATGAATTTACTCACTCAATGCCAAACCCACTATCTCTTCACAGGTGTTCATGTTCGTCTTATTGAAAATAATACAGTACTAAATGGATCCACCCAAAGACAAGTGCTAACATCAATTATTAACTATGCATCCATATTTTTAAAACTACACAGTTACGTTGTTCCAAGCTTTTCTGCACATTTTGCACCAAAACTAGTGTCCCATGGACCTAATTTTTGTACAGACAGGATTATTGTACATTTAAAATGCCAAATAAAGATATTTTTTACCATCACTGAGCACCATTGGTCTCTGTAGAATATGACTTTTGTCTCCCTCTAGTGGCTATATATAAATACACATTATGGTGTGTTTTTCTCAGAACTGTCCATGGTTCTGAATTGATTTTTCAGTTTTTGCACAATAAACACTATAGCCTAATACAAAATTTAACTTTTATTCAATAATCCCATTCATACTTATAAACAAGTCTTATTTCCATTGTACTGCACCTGTTGGGGTTGCGCTGCAGGTGGCAGTATTTATCAAATATATTTTCCCATGACTCTGTATCAACAAGCAACAATTTAATATCAGAACACAGCTGTGTTTGTGTATAGATGTGTTTTTTGTTCTAAATACTCACTTGCCTCTCTGTCACACTCAGCCAAGCCAAAGAGCAAGAATGCATAGTGCGTCACTATAGCAACCAGTACTACTCTGGCACAGACACTTATCATCACCTGTAAATGTATTTGTCTGTCAAGATGGTGCACACAAGACAGCCAGGAAAGCTCAGCTCGTGTTAGTTTGATCAGTTGAGACTCTCTCAGTGTCACATGACATCACAACAGCCACTGGGTGGATAAAAGGTGCAGTGGAGTGCTGAGGGGGCGAAAGGTATTGTGCTCCACACTGGATGCTCTCCTTTGGGAGGTTGCTGTGCCCTGATAGCCACTCTGCACTGTTCTGGAAGCACTTCAGTAAGTGTGGAGGTGTGTTAGCATTGGCCACCCTCTTTGTCCTGCTTCTATGGCCACTTTACCTACACACCAAATACAGTAAATGTCAATAATGGCCTCAGGTTATGTAGCTATCAACTGTAGTGGCAATGTTATGTATCCATCATAATTACGAGTTAAGGAGTCACACTTAGGTAATAAGTGCGACGTTCTAACAAGTTTTTACATGACACAAAGTAATTTTTCTTGACATAGTCATACTGTAATTATGAAATGAAAAAGTCATAATTACCTATTACAAAGTCATACTAATGACTTATAAGTCATAGCTATAAGTTGGAAAGTACTGTATATCATAATTTTGTTTTAATAAGTCATAATTACAACTTTCACAGTCATAATTTTGACTTTCTATGTTTTAATTATGACTTTTGAAGTAATGACGTGTTAATTAGTCAGCTTTTAAATTAGAACTTTTTATCTTATATTTTCTTTAAAAAAAACTTTAACAATGTTTAAGTGGAAGTTAAAAACCTTCCTCTTTAGCTTCGCCTACATTCAGTAAAGACAACTGAAAATGTTTTTTATCTGCACTCTTTGCCTTTTAATGAATGAATCTAATTAATTTCTAATGTTCCTAAAACCTGTTTATGTATTTCAAATTTGTCTTGTATTTTTGTAAATTACTTTGAATGACCCAGTGTATGAATTGTGCTATATAAATAAAATTGCCTTTTTAAAGCCATAATTGATTATACTGTATCTGCATATACTGTAGTGTCTACCCTTAGTAACTGTATCTGTCACTAAGGTTCCCACGTCTCTTGCTGTGAAAACACTTTCACATGTGCGGTAGGTTCTTCCCAATCCATGGGGAAGTGTGAAAAAAATCTGAGGACACGCATAATATCTACCTTCATGTTTTCATTTGCCTTTTACTTTTTTTCATTCATTCATACTCATTCATATCATTCAACAGGTCCATATCATAAAACCTGGGCCTTAGATTTTGAAAAATATACCAATAGAAAATGAATGAATGAATGCCAATGCAATAAAACAAAACAAAACAGAAAACTGCTTCTACTACTAATACTTCCTATAGCTAGATTTTTTAAACCAATATTGTATAATTAATTAGCAGAAAATACAGCTTTTAAGAAAAATGCTTTTACTGAACTGGATGACTGAAACAAAGGCCTACAGTATCCTTATATGCTAACAATAAAATCAATGCTAACTACTTGCAGACTATCTTTATCTGGTTGAATGTGTGTGGGTGAATGTTTAGCTCGTATAACATCCTCAACTTCATCAGGTAGATCTCAGTTCAAATTAGCCTTTAGCTGGTATAGCTTAATTTTGAGACACTCGCTCCATGAATGTGTTTTCTTGTTTTTTTAGAATTTGCAATAAATGTTTTTTTTTTTTTAACACGTTCTAATCAGCGGGTTGGTAAAACAATAAAACTCTTTAATTCTCCTCATTACTTTTATTCCGGCCTCTTAGCACCACCAGCGCTGCTTGTAATCAGGTTCTATTCTTGTAGATTGAAATGTATTACAGCAGACAGAAGGTGATGTATGTTACGAAGAGCCTGAAATAACTGCGGGGGTAAATTTAGACCTGGCACGCAGATGGAGCTGTTAAACAGACTCTAGTATGAATGTGTCTGCTGCTGGAGATGTAGCTCTGCAGTGACCATAACAAAGACAACAGGTGGTGGTCAGGGAGTCTGCTTTTTTCACACGTGTGGAAAGAGTGAATGACAGAGCGCTGGACGAAGGGTGACTGGGATTTTCACTTCAAAGGCAGCTGGAGAACAGCACAGATTAAAGCCCACCAGGTATCAAAGAACCCCAGGTGGTAGGCTCACACAGGTGTCCCCCAAACCACTGTGTTGTTGTCTGTCCAAAAGAGGAGCAAGTCTATTTTTGCTTTCACAACTACTGTCTCAGTTTGTGTGACCAATGACTTTATAAATAAAAACGAGGCTGCTTGAAGTGTGATGACCTTGAAGATGACAGCAGATGGTGCAACATGCGCATGGGCTTTGAAGACATCTTTCCTTTATTTTTGCTTTAAGAGTGAGCTCCAAATCTTTCAGGAATATCCCAAAAAGAACAGGAACGGAATAGAATGGAGCCCTAAAGATAAATTAGTCCAAATAGTATGTTGCTTTCTGTCTTTAACTCGTGCCATGCCTTTAGCCTTTGTGGCTAGTTGTATGCAGGTTTCAATGGGGAAAGGAAACAACAAAAACTTCATTTTGACTAATCTTTGACACGACCATAAATGATTGTGTAATACAGAGGTTATCAACTAAGTTTGCTTGGGGTCCAGCTTGTTTCTTCACAGGTGCTGCAGGGGGCCAGACTTTTAAACTAAAATTTATAGTTGAATAAATAAATACCTTCATCTTTTCTTATTATTTTTTTAGATTAAGTCACAAAGCCATTGTTTGAAGAAACTTGTCCTTATTCTTAAATGTAGACAGATTAAGTCACAAACACTTTAAGAAGTTATAAGAGGAAGATTTTTATTGTTGCACAATCGTCGGCTATTGCTGATTAGCATATGTCAGTTTCTGAACAGAAGATTAAAGGTTGTTAGGTAAATGAGCTCAATTTTAGTCGTTTTCAATCATTTCAACAGCTACATTTATGTTTCAACTATACTTATTTTCCCCTCATTTTTTCTGATTTTGATAATGTGCTGGGGCTGGATGGAAAGCTGTGGGGGGCCTGAGGTAGGTTTAGCTGATTATGATAACAAATTGCTGGGCAGCAGTTTACAACCATGCATTTGTTACGACGCAATGGTATGTTTGTGTATTTTATTGGTCTTTTTAAGCTTGAAGAGTTATATTTATAGTTTTTTGTGACATACTAGACAGCTGCCACATTTATGTCGGGACTGATTTCTGTCAGGAAACCACTAAAATTAAAGGCGCTATAGATTCACATGGCATTGCTTTAAATACACAGAATATTAGACATTACATACTGTTTCCTTATATGGTGTAGGCCTACAGTGTAATTTAGTTTGAATTACTTTTGTGCAGAGCCTTCAAATATTAGACTCTCCAAGTCACTCTCAGATTTATTAGGACTGATAGACCTAATACTACCATAACCTGTAAATCTATAGTTCTAGCATTAAACTGTATTACTCTTTTAGGGTTTTTCTACAACATTACATCATCTTTTTTATTGCTCCATCCCTTCATCTGCTCAACAATTCACCATCCTCGCTTCTCTATCAAAAATGGGTGTCTCCTTGTCTGTCAGCACCCACCCTTGTTCTGTCTCCATAGAGATCGGGCCAACCTGGTGGTAACCATGGCATTGGAATGTGTGTGTTCTACAGGTACATGAATGTGTGTGTAACGTGTGTGCAGGTCGGGGGCATTCTGAGAACAGTGAAGCCGGGGAGATAAAAAACAAGTCATGTGGCAACAGGTGTCTACGTGTCTGGGTTGATAATGTAGATACTGACAGTTTTTTTTTTCCAGTATGATTATTGCATTATATTAAAGTTCTCTTCTAACCAACCCTTTTCTGTTTCAGAAATGCATAGTAAGTGTATCTTGAGATAATGTTGGGTTAAAATGTTATAAACTGTAAATCTCATTTACTGTAATGAATTGTAAAGTTACAGTAATTTCAAACAAATAATGCAGAATACATTCATAACTTAATATACAAATATAGTTTAAGATGACATTATAAGTATTCAAGTCAAATGTATTGTAATTTAGAAAGGAAATGTTCACACTTAGTCCTGTTCTAGTTATCAAGGTGTGCATTACAAAAGTAATTGTGCATGTTTAATTAATCCAAATATGGCCATTGTTTGAATAGAGTTTAATGAAGCCTTGCAGATTCATTCAGGTGTTAAAGATTTCACTGTTTCCCTCTCTCCTCCTCATTACCACTCCTAATTAAGAATCTGTCAGACAATCTCTTTTCCTCCCCTCGTTCCCTTTCTGTATCCACTCACCCGACCCCAACCCGTGATGCTCTGAAGTCACGAGGGAAATCATTGTCCCACTGGGGATGATCATCATGGCTGTACACCGTCCCCTGCACACACCTCGTCTACTTTCACTTAATCTCTCTCTCTCTGTCGGCTTCCTTTTTTCTTCCCTGTATGATTAAGCACTTCAGTGCCCAAGGTGGTACATATATTGGTCTGTGTAAAGACAGGGTCATTAGCACCAGTCCAGCTACAGGAGGGAGAAAGTTCTACGTTACGTTCTAAAAAGAATGCTGTACTTGGCCACAGTTTGGAATTCCAGAGTCCACCGTCAGTGGTTTATAGTCTTATCATCCAGTCTGTTTTACTTTGTTATTTTTAAATCCTCTCAATTCCTTAATTATATTGGACTGATATCACTTGTTTCATTCCCTAATCGAAATTATTGGTTATAAGTTAAAAAGCAAGGTCTTTTGTAATAAAGATTTTTTTTTTTATTATTCTCTAAAACCAAGTACAGGTTCATAGGTTTACATACCCTGGCGCAAAGCCATTTATTGTCAAACAATTGTGTGTAGTCTTTTTAAATAATAAAGACAACAGAAACTACCCAAAAGACCCTGTTCAAAGGTTTACATACTCTGGTGATTTTGGCCAGATAACATTGACACAAACAGGTTTGAATGGCTACTAAAGGTAACCCTCTTCATCTGTGATCTGTTTGCTTGTAATCAGTGTGTGTGTATAAAGGTCAGTGAGTTTCTGGGCTAGTGACACTTGGATCTCTTATCCAGTGCTGATGTTTCTGTAGTCTGAGTCATGCGAAAAGCAAAATAATTGTCAAAGGATCTGTAGGAAAAGGTAATTGAACAGGAAAATAATATAAAAAGATATCCAAAGAATTGAAAATGCCAGCATTCGAAATGAGGGATTCTGTTGAAACCACATGAAGTTCAGGTAGAACAACAAAGATTTCAACCCCAGCTGCCAGGAAAATTGTTCAGGATGCAAAGAAAAACCCACAAATAATCTCATCTGGAATACAGGACTCTCTGAAAAAAAGTGTATGGCTGTTTTAAGATGCATAATAAGAAGGCACATGTAAACTTATATGCACTACTGTAGATCAACTGAGAACCAATTCTCATTCACAATGACAACTGGGCCCCATGTGTCTGTGTGTACATGTCTTTAGTGGTGGGGAAACCAGAGCACCCAGAGGAAACCTACACAGACACAGGGAGAACATGCAAACTCCACACAGAAAGGCCCTGAACTGGAAGGTAATCAAACCCAGGACCTTCTTGCTGTAAGGCAGGAGTGTTAACCACTCTGCCACCGTGCCGCTTGATTTTTGAACCTGCAGCAATATGTTTTATATGCATTTGAGACCGGTGAATGCAGAAGACATGTCTAAAACAGGACTTAACATGTCCATTTGCCTTATAAGCCCAATGTTCTTACCTAAGTCAGCTCCTGATGATCCTGGACTCCAGTAGAGCGCTGATGAATAGATTAAACTTGTTTAATTTCTATAAACACTAAATACTATCAGCACTTAACTGTCATAATTACAAAAATGTGGTGCAGACTGTTAATTTCCCATTAGGAATGGGAAAATGAGAGACTCAATATTCTCAGTGAGTTTTCACTGCTGATAGCGCTGACTGACAGACGGAGAAAAAACATTTCCACAGTGGAATGACTTCCTCATCAGCACGGCAATTATCTCCCCAACTCTTTCTTTTGTTTCTGTCGGCTAATTTAAAAGCAATGTGCTCAGGCTGAACTGACAGAAAATACCAGAGAAAACCAACCTAAGAAGCTACTCCCAATGCTCCTGATGGTGCTCTGATGCTCATATCGCCAAAGGTAGTCTGCTTCCCTGTCTATGTCATTAGAAAACAAAATGGCACACAGAGACTTGAAACGGAGAGGTCACTATAAGACATTTTCCCTAATATCATTACATTTCAACAGAAAGGAAAGAGAAGGTGTGTAAGAGGGAGAAGGTTATTAAAAAGAAGGATAAGAAGAATGTCTGGTTTGAAAGGACAAAAGGGCTCTGTTTCGACAGGGTTTTCACATTTGTAATAACACTCTTTGTGACTTTATTTAAAATCAATATAAAGACATAGACAGGTGTTCTCAAAACGTTAATCATCAGTGGTTGTAATTTGTCTCAGATGTCTTCTAAGGACACTTTTTGAAGACAGTCGGCAAACAGTAAGTTCAAGCAGCTTAAATTTTCTTTATATTGTTTTACTATTGGCCCCTCTTGTCCCACGCTGACACATTTTGATGTCACGTTGACGTGCCGTGTTTACTATTGAACACCTGCGTCATTTTTAGATCTTAAAATCAGACTTGAGTTCAAAAGTTCATGCTGTAACAAAAGTAATAATTTAGCTTTTAACCTGCACTAGCATGTCTCCAGCTCAAGCATTGCCCATATAATTTACAGCATGCAATGGAAAGAAATGTGAAGATTCAGCTCATAACTTACAAGCATTAACACTTTTCAACACGCTGCTTTAGACGACCAGTACTATAATACAGAACAAATGAAACAGGAAATAAGTAATTGCAGACCCAGGTAACAAACATATAAACACAACAAATAACATAATAACATAATAAAAGAGTTGGAAGAGGACAGATACACTCCACACAAAGAACACCAAGTAAGAATAGAAACCAAATAAAGGTAACCCAAATTTAAAAATGTTTGTGGTTACGAAGAGAATATCTTTAGTTCAATAGAATAAAAGACTATGATCACTAACAATGTCCAGAAAAAGAGAAGTGATGCCGTGGCAGGCGGATGAAGACAGGCAGTCGATGTGTCCTTTATGTAGCGTGGAAAGGTCAATTAGTCAGTTTACAGGCCGCCATCAAAAGAATTACACAGCATGCTGACACTATTTCAGAGAACACACAATGCAGCTTTGAATTTGATTATAGGGTGCCAACTTGCCCGAGTCATGAAGACTGTATCGGCTCATACCATGGTAATACACGCCAAATAACACATCAAACAGTTCTGTCTACCTATTAGTGTACTGTTTAGCAATCAAATGATTTGTGTTGTTTCAGTTGATTAGATCTGAAGCAGCAGAAGTCATTAAATTACACTCACACACAAAATAAATACAAACCCAATTCCCAAAAAGTTGGGACACTGTACAAATTGTGAATAAAAACAGAAAGCAATGATGTGGATGTTTCAAATTTCAAATTTTATAGCCTTATCAAATGTTTAAACTCAGAAAATGTATAATTTTAAGGGAAAAATAAGTAAAAAATTTCATGGCATCAACAAATCTCAAAAAAGTTGGGACAAGGCCATGTTTACCCCTGTGTGGCATCCCCTCTTCTTTTTATAACAGTCTGCAAACGTCTAGGAACTGAGGAGACAAGTCGCTCAAGTTTAGGAATAGGAATGTTGTCCCATTCTTGTCTAATACAGGCTTCTAGTTGCTCAACTGTCTTAGGTCTTCTTTGTCACATCTTCCTCTTTATGATGCGCCAAATGTTTTCTATGGGGGAAAGATCTGGCCATTTCAGTACCTTATCCTTCTTCTACGCAGACATGATGTTGTAATTGATGCAGTGGTCTGGCATTGTTATGTTGGAAAATTCAAGGTCCCTGAAAGAGACAACGTCTGGATGGGAGCATATGTTGTTCTAGAACTTGGAAATATTCCTTTCAACATTGATGGTGTCTTTCCAGACGTGTAAGCTGCCCGAAGATCCCGGGCATCCAGTCTGGTTTTCTGGCCTTGACCCTTACACACAGAGATTGTTCCAGATTCTCTAAATCTTTGAAAGATATTATGTACTGTAGATGATAATAACTTCAAACTCTGCATTTTTTCTCTGAGAAATTGCACCATTTTTTGCTGCAGCATTGGGGGAATGCCCATCTTGACTTTTGAGAGACACTGCCACTCTGAGAGGCTCTTTTTATCCCCAAGCATGTTGACAATTGACCTAATAAGTTGCAAATTAGTCCTTTAGCTGTTCTCATATATGTACATTTAACTTTTCCGGCCTCTTATTGCTACCTGTCCCAGCTTTTTTGGAATGTGTAGCTCTCATGAAATCCAAAATGAGCCAATATTTGGCATGACATTTTAAAATGTCTCAATTTCAACATTTGATATGTCATCTATGTTCATTCATTCATTCATTTTCTACCGCTTAGTCCCGTTAGGGGTCGCGGGTGACTGGAGCCTATCCCAGCAGCTGTGGGCCTGAGGCGGGGTACACCCTGGACAATGGCCAGTTAGTCGCAGGGCTGAGTTATCTATGTTGTATTCTGAATAAAATATTGAAATTTGAAACTTGCATTCTGTTTTTATTCACAATTTGTACAGTGTCCCAACTTTTTTGGAATTGCGTTTGTGAAAACACAAACATTCCAGTCCACTTTAAACACGTTGCGTCAAAAACTGGTCCATCCTAAAGACAAGATCCCCACAAACAGAGTAATGTAGTTGATGCAGTTCAGTGAAGAGTGCAGTGACAGTTATGTCGGAGAAACAAAACAACAGCTTCACAAGAGGATGTATCAGCACAGAAGAGCCAATCCTGGAGGACCTGAGTCTGCAGTTCACCTCCACCTCAAAGAGAAAGGACATTCTTTGAGGCCAGCAATGTCCAAATTTTGGCCAGAGAGGCCAGATGGTTTGAGAGAGGGGTGAAGGAAGCCATTTTTGTGAAAATGGAAATGCCTTCTTTGGACATAGGAGGTGGCCTCAGATTTATGTTGCCTAGTATTTATAACATTGTTTTGAAACGTAAAACAAAAGAGTTGAACCCTAGAACAACAACCACAACACCTGAATGGAGCAGTGTCACTAATGACTCTGCACCTGAATGGAGCAGTATCACTAACGACTCGGCACCTGAATGGAGCAGTGTAACGACTCTCACATCAGGAGTCACACTGTCCTTTCAGAGCCAACGACTATAAGACCAGATCAGCCTGGTTCATCAGGTTTAGTTTCATCTTAAACCCCTCCCTCTAGAGATATAAGCTCACCTCTCTTACCAGTTGATCTCAGAATTGATAAAGTCTCTTGGAATTAGAGACGAAACGTCTTCACCTTTAAAACTGAAACTTTTTCATAATTTAAACAGTAATTTCACAGCCATAATGATAAAGCAATACTATTGGAAAAGCTGTTCTTGAAACAACACTGCAAACTAAATTTGGATTCATCCTTTGTGTGAGATGGAATTGGGGCTGCAACTAACGATTATTTCTATAATTGATTGATCTGACAATTATTTTTCCAATTAGTAATTTTCCGTAGCACTGGTGTATGAATGTGTGTGACTGTAGAGGTGTGTTTGGTGGTGGTAGGAGAAGGTTGAGCGCCGTTTGTATGGCAGCCCCCATCTCTGTCTGCCCCAGGTGTGAATGTGTGTGAATGGGGTGAGTGGAAGCACGATGTAAAGCGCTTTGGGTGCCCGAGAAGGGTGCAAAAAAAAAAGCGCTATATAAATGCATGCCATTTACCATTTAATTGTGTATAGTGAAGTGCGTATAAATGATTGAGGACCTGATGGACTAACAAAGACAAGTGGTCAAAAACCTGAGCTTAAAACTGATGATAATACTACAAAAAAAAAAAAAAATCACATAGATTTTTAGTATTCCACAGGACTTGTGGATAGAACATATATACTCAAAACAATGTATTTGCATCAAAAACACAAAATGTACATTTCTTTTACTGTTTCTGTAGTTTTTCTGCTCTGTCTTTGTAATAAAACCCTCCTCTCATTACAGGTTTCAGAGTCTATAAATACCCCAGATAGCAATTAATTGATTATTAAATTAGTTGACAATTATTTTAATAATCAATTTCTAAAGATATATTATAAAATCGGATTAATTATTGCAGCCCTATATGCAATCATACAAAACAACATGTTATTGAAATTTACAGTAAATAACTGACAGCTGCATTTGTTAGAATTGCATCGTAGCAATTGATCCTTTTTCCATACAGTATATTTTCACTGAAACAACTAAATGTGTAGTAATTAAGTATTAAGTTTAAGTTTACATCACTTGTGGACATGTGACATTAAAGTTTAGTTATTTGACTTAAATGTTGCATGTTAACCGCTAGGATGTCTTTTATTCAGTGTACCTACATAAAATTAAATCGTAAACAATTTTTTTTTTGCTTTTGGGGAATTCAGTGTCATTCATTCATTCATTTTCTACCACTTTGTCCCGTTAGGGGTCGCGGGTGACTGGAGCCTATCCCAGCAGCTTTGGGCCAGAGGCGGGGTACACCCTGGACAGTGGCCAGTTAGTCGCAGGGCTGACATTTAGAGACAGACAGTGACAGACAATCATTCACTCTCACATTCATTCACTAGGGACACTTTAGAGTTGCCGATTAACCTGTACATGCATGCATCTTTGGACGGTGGGAGGAAGCTGGAGTACCCGGAGAGAACCCACGGTAACACGTGGAGGACATGCAGACTCCTCACAGAAAGACCAGAGTCGGCCGAGAATGTTTGGGTCGGCCGGGTTTTGAACTCACGACCTTCTTGCTGTGAGGCAGGAGTGCTAACCACTCTGCGTATTTAGTGATATACATTTTTACATACTGTAAAATAGAAAGTATAGTATTTTTCAATATATACATTTTAAAAAGAGTAAGTAAGAAGGGTCGGGGGATGAAGTCTACCTCACAGAGCCAAAGAGAAGGATAAATGGTGGTATGGTGTCAGAGGGAGGAAAAGATGAAAGAGAGAAGAGACGGATGAGAGGGTCGTCTCCCGTGGCAACCCTCTGTTGCTGCTGGACACGCACACTGCAGGTCATAAATATTCATAGGGCCAGAGGAGCTGAGGTTCATCCCATATTTATGTTTTTTTTTAATAAAGCATATTTCAATTAGAGGTGAGAAGATTTATTTTACACCAGCTAACACCGTCTCAGTAATACATTTTTTAAATTAAAACCCAGAGATAAATGGTGGAGGATTTTAAATTTTAATACATCCTGCTAATAAAATACTTAAATTCGTTCACTTTTTTAAATGTTATATGTAATCTATACAATGTCCAGGAGGTTATCTTGTCCAGTGTGTGTCGGTTTTAGTCAAAGTGACGGATGACTGCCTTGGACCGAAGGACAAGCACAACGGAACACAGTCAATACAGTGTGTGGCAGTGGTCCCACAGGGTGATAGACGTTTACCTTGCACTAAAGGTTATGTCACTCCCACATAAGCTTTAATGATCTTGACTGAACGGCAGTGGGACAGGCTATTTTTATTTCTCCTATTGGTCATTACAGGCTCTTTATTGTGTTATATCTTAATGTTTATCTACTTTAGCAATAACAATTATATCGGTCATAAACGCATATGAAATACACAGAGCCAGTGCCAGTAATAATAAATGTTTTACTCTTGATATTTGCACAAAAACGTTGTCATGTCACAGCTGTGCACAGGTGTGATTACCTGGAGCATAGTTTCCCCCAAAAAATACAGTTTAGTTTTTACTGTGTAGTTCATTTTCAAATAATTTTGGTTTTAGCCCAAGAAAGATGCAGTTGTAAAACAAATAATAAAGTTAATAAAAATTTAAATTGTGTTGCGCTGCAAGTGTTAGCAATCTCAAAAACGTTTTGCATGTAATTTTCACCCCTGAAGGTTAAAGTATAGGGGTATAACTCACCTACATAAACGTTTACTTAAAATGCTCAAACCTTTAATATGAGTACTTTCAGATATGTTACATAAAGTCAGATAACAGGGAATAAAAATAACAATGGGACACATAATCAATGGATTATGTAAATAACAGACAAACAAAAAAACAATGTCAGCAAAAAAAAAATGAATGCCTGCGATCGTTAGAACCAGCACATTGTTGACAGAGGCTGTGGCTATTCTACCTGATTGTCAAGCCATTAGTGCTGAATGTTTGCACAATGACCGCCGGTAGTTTTTGTCACCTGGAGCATTTAGGGCATGAATGATGATATATGATAGCCATAGTGGGGATATGTCTGAGAGACTATAGTTTCTTGGTCAGCAAACTGGGGGCAGGCTCTCTGTCTTAGGGCAAGGGCCTGAATAATCCAGATATGAGACATTATCCATGAAAAGTCTGTGTTGTATCTCAGTCCAAATTTGTGTACCTTCAGTGTACTCTTTTAATGTAATCTTGCACACTCAGCACCATCCAATATGAATAATAGATTTTGTTTTAACCAGGCTTATTTTATTAAGTTAATTTAATCCTAGTAGATGTTATATAAGCCTACTGTATATAACTTACTACAGTTTGTGGGTGAGGTTTTGAGTGAAAATGGCAAGATGTTACTACTGCTATTACAGATACTACTACTAATAATACAAATTCTAATACTAATACTAATACTAATTCTACTACTACTACTACTACTACTAAAATTAATAATAATAATAATAATAATAATAATTATTATTATTATTATTATATAAAACTCTATACGCTATGATTTTGTCCCCTAGGTTAAATCCAGTAAGCTAGTAGCGACCTAATGTGTACATACAAATAAATGTACACAATAGTAAGAGGAGAAGAGAAGTATCAAGCTAACAAAAGACAGGGACCAAACATGCCATAAATATGCTGTTTTATCTTTAAATGTAAATTATAGTGAAACGTGTTTGAATTGTTTGGACTCCATATTTAGCGTTTCACATCCCTCCCTCCACTTTCCCTCTGACAAATACAGCACAAGATGCTAGCGCTGGGAGCTCGACGTTTAATTGACAGGAAACGGTGTCCAACCAGATAAAACAGACCCGCCTTCCATCAGACTTGCAGCCAATGGCAGCGTGAGAGGGACGCCGCTAATGCTAATGTGTTGGCAAGGGAGACGGAGCGGTTCATTCATCTTCTTCCAGAGAGAGGTGAGTTAACGCGGAGGTTATTTTAGATGAGGGAGGAACTGTTTAGCGCCCAAACAGTGCCGTAAGGATAGCTCAAAAGCGAAGAAAAAGCTTTTCTCTTGAAGCTGAACGGTGCTACTTATCTAACAACATTTCAGGGTAAGTCTTTTGCATTTGAATTGTACTGTTTTTCTTCTTTTTGTCTTTGCTGGTGGACTCTTGATACCATGAAGTTAACGTGTGAAAGTGTGAACCTAACTGTGTCAAATATTTCTTTGCCGGCAATAAAATCTTACTAAAAAGAATAAATAAGTAATAATAAGGAGTCCTGGGCACTATTTTATTTGTCAGTTAGGCTTTCATAAGGATCTCTATCATGTTGTGCTGGTGTCTATCTCCTTTTGGAACACAACATGACTCATGGCAATGCTCAAACCCTACTGCAAGGGGATTGTTGCTAAAGCATATATTGAGGTAGGGAAAGCCACATTTGGAAAAAAAAAATTTAAAGATGCACATTTGTGATTTGTACTGGGCTGGTATAGTTATTTTTTGGCAACAGGTTGCATGACACGTTTAACTGTTGCTTCATTTTTAGTGAAGTCATTTAAAGTAGTTAGTCTGCACATTGTCACTGTATATTTGCTGTTGTCACATAGAGCAGAAGTCTTACTAATTTGTTTTCAAATTCATTTCAAACTGACCTGTGTGAGCCAGAGGAAGGAAAGAAAGAAGTGCGTGGCAAGATAAACATGTGCTCCCATTTTATCTGTTTAATCCAGCCTTGTTGACACCAGAACCTGCACAATCAATAGTACCAGCTCTGAAATGGGCTCTTACTAGCAATGTATCACAACTTTTCATAGATTTTCAACTATATACTGTTGATACATTGTAAAATACATAAATTAACAGCAAAGCTGATAGCAGTAGCATCATTTAGCATATGATGGACATTGACGACAGTTTGACAGATCTAACATTGGATCAGTATTTTCTGCTGGACAAACTGTGAGCTACAGATGTGGGTCTTTCACATGTCTTCAGTCTCAAGTTAATGCATGCAAACTTCCATAAACTACTGCTGCTTCTGTTTTATTTTTTCTATCCATTTTTTATAGGGAGAGCAGTTGACTGAGAGTAGTCAAGGATCAGACGGTCCTTAACTGGAGATGAGCATATTGTAAGAGAGCTATTACAGGGCCCTATATTAATAACTCACGGAGCTCAGTGTAGTGTGTGGAAAATTGCAGGCACAAGTTAAAAGGTGCAGAAGGCAGAATTTGTGAGCTGTCTGTAAAGTCTGCTACTATATATTAAAGTTTCAACAAATATAAAAGCGGCTTTATTATAGTTTCACTAAAGGAATTGGCTCATAAATCTATTATATAAATATAATCATAACTGTGGCTGCAAACTTACCCTTATACCCTTCGCCATGACTGTCTGCGGTGACACTTATCCGCAACAGACAGTCCAAAAAATGATGCTCCAAACTATTGTTTTGAGAACCATGTCAACAAGGTAATATTTCGTTAACAACATTAAAACAATATCCTGCTTTTTGTTGCTAAATTTCCATTTCTTTCTCACATCTTCAGTGGAGGTGTAAAGTGGCCCTAAAGGCATAACGGAAGTCAGATTAATTACTTTTGAGAAAAAGCATGTGTGGCGTGTGTCTTTTACGTCACCCTGGAAGCCAGGATCCAGCATTAAGGGGTTGATGGTGCACTTTTATTTTAGTGGAGCCTAAATAAGAAACAAGGCTGAAAGAAAGAAGGAAGGGAGCAGAAGAGCAGCGAGCATTGCCACTTTAACTAAACCTGTTGTAACCACTAGTTATATTAAATACTCCTACCAGTACCTTCAGTTTTTCAGTGTTTTCAGTATTCTTACTTGTCCTCTACTATTATAATAATAATAACAAAAGCCGTGCAATGATTTTATTCCTGATAAAACTTTTATTTAGTTTTATCCAATCAGTGCATGTTTACATTTGTAACAGTAAAACAACATATTCAAACCTAAAACAAGCTTAGACCTGTCAGACCTGTGATTTTTTTAAGTTAATCCAGCTGCATTAGTGTTTACCAAAGTGTATACTTTTTTATCTCTTAGCAGTAAGAAGCCTGAAGCACAGATGAGCCAGCATTGACTCTATTGGTGTCCATGTCCACATTACATCATGAGACAATGTTTTATTCTGTAGCTCTCATGCATGGAGACTGGCAGCCTGTATAGAAATACTGTGCTGTGTGGAGAAAAGCAGAGTGACAGGTCACTGGATGGGACAGGACATCATTATAGCCACTTCCTCTTCGGAAAAACCTATTGATTTATACAGTAGCAAGACCTAATACCTCAGACATCAGTAACACTACACATTCTGTTTGTGTATATACATGTGTGCTGTCTCTTTATCTTTATTTTTCCATTTCTTTTACCAATACATGACACTTCCAACCCCCTCTTCGTTTGGATCACGTCTGTTTTGTCTTCAGCACATGGCCAGGTGTACTATGGATCTGTTTGATGTGTCACTGCCTCATTGTGTGTGCGTGTGTTTTCACATGAGAGGCTGGCTGGCTGCACGTGTGTGTCCACAGACTGATTGATCCATCCATATCTGTCACATGCTTTATTACCCCAGAGACAAACAAGTGGCAGTGACGCACTGTGAGCCTGTTGAGCAGCTGAGAACGGTGACAAAGGAATGATGCGTTAAGAAGTTTGCAATCAGTGACAGAATCATCAAGATTTGGACAATTGTTAGATAGTAAAAACATCCCTTCAAGTCATTGTACTTAAGCACACATGCAGACACCTGACCACAAGACACAAATATACTGTATATTAACACGTACATATAATAATAATTATGTTTTTGTTCAGCCAACCTTAGGAAATTTGTTTAACAATTCCTACTGAGTGAGTAAAGTATGTTTTTGAAGTTCATACATGACTAAGTTAGTCTTTTAGTCAGAATTTATAACATTCAATAAAGCAACCTCACACACACTTTTTGACCAGTTGACATAGCAAACAATTGTCTGCCTACATAGCCAGGTTAGACCCTTGTCCAGAGTTAGTGACTGTGCAGATGATAGATCTACTGGTCATGTGTTACGTAATGCAGATCACATAATGATTTGTGAGCTGAGGTCAGTAGCAGGTGATGTTTTGGAGTAAGTGATGATGCTCCGTGGCATTAGTGGCATTACATAAAAACAAAAAACGTGATTTGCAATAACATACAGAAAAGTACTTAGTAACAATTGTGCAATCTTTTTGCAATATTCCTTTGAGTTGCATTATCAGTGTAATATGAGGGCCCGTATGTGTCGAGTATCATGTCATAAGTCAAAGTGACTTACAGCTCATAAGTTTACATTTCCTGGCACAATTTGTGATTTTCTTTGTACATTTTTCAGAGAATATGAATAATAACACAAAACCTTTCTTTCACTCATAGTTAGTGGTTGGGTAAAGCCATTTATTGTCAAACAATTGTGTTTACTCTTTTTTAACGCTTTTTCACATACCCTGGTGATTTTGGCCTGATAACACACACACACAAGGGGACACAAACAGGTTTGAATGAATACTAAAGGTAACCATCCTTACCTGTGATCTGTTTGCTTGTAATCAGTGTGTGTGTATAAAAGGTCAGTGAGTTTCTGGACAGACAATTGCATCTTTCATCCAGTGCTGCACTGTCGTTTCTGTATTCTGAGTCATGGGAAAAAGCAAAAGAATTGTCAAAAGATCTGCGGGAAAAGGTAATTGAACTGTAACAAACAGAGAATGGATTAATAAAAAAAAAAAGATAAGGAATTGAGAATGCCAATCAGCAGTGTTCACACTCCAATAAAAAAGTAGAAAATTAGGGATTCTGTTGAAACCAAACCAAGGCCAATCAACACAATTTTTAGCCACAACTGCCAGACAAATTGTTTAGGATGCAAAGAAAACCCCACAAATAACTTCATCCGGAATACAGGACTCAGGAAAAAGTGGTGTGGTTGTTTCAAGATGAACAATAAGGAGGAAATTGAAGAAAATTGGTCGAGAAAGCCATCACTATGCAAATGCCACAAAGCATCACGCTTACAATACGCCAAACAGCACAGAGATAAGTCTCAAAACTTCTGGAACAAAGTCATTTAGAGTGATGAGACCAAAATTAAAGTTTTTGGGCACAACCATAAACGTTACTTTTGGAGAGGAGTCAACAAGATCTATGAAAGGAAAATGGAGGTGGATAACTGATGTTTTGGGAATGTGTGAGCTACAAAGGCACAGGAAATTTGGTCAAAATTGATGGCAAGGTAAATGCAGCATGTTATAAGAAAATACTGGAGGAAAAGTTGCACTTATCCATAAGCTGTGCATGGGACATACTTGGACGTTCCAACATAAAAACGATCCAAAACACAAGGCCAAGTCGACCTGTCATTGGCTACAGCAGCATAAAGTGAAGGTTCTGGACTGACCATCTCAGTCTCCTGACCTCAATATCATTGAGTTACTCTCGGGAGATCTCAAACGTGCTTTTTGTCAAGAAGAATGGGCAGCTTTACCATCTGAGAAAATAAAGAGCCTCATCCACAACTACCACAAAAGACTTCAAGCTGTCTCTGATGTTAAAGGTGGCAATACACAGTATTAAGAACTGGGGTATTTAAACTTTTGATCAGGGTCATTTGGGTAGTTTCTGTTGTCATTATGATTTTAAAAGAGTACACACAATTGTTTGACAATAAATTCATTTCTGAATTGATAAAGTCTCTTGGAATTAGAGACGAAACGTCTTCACCTTAAAAACTGAGTCCAGATGCTTTTACTTTAACCTTTTTTTACAGTGCTTTTTACTATCTGTAAGCTGTCTTTGTCTACCACATATTAAATGTTCACATCAATAAAGGCTAGTGATGAGCCGGTAACTATGGCTGTACAAGCACTGCAGGCACTAAGCTAATGTCACCTCACTATAAAGTACATTGATCACAACAAACATGGCCACTTGATTATGTATGGGTTGCTTCTAAATGCCTCTGAGTTTAAATGCATTTTCAACCACTTCCTTTCCCTGGGGTGTGAAGGTTTAATATGGCACTAAAGAACACAATAGTTGATAATAACAGCAGGTTGCAGACATGACTCACACATTCTAGTAAATATAAAACAATGTGGTAATAACCAAATGCAGTGCTGTGAAAATATGGGAGCTAAAGGTTAGCTAGAGGCTGACTCATATGTGGACACATACACACACCAAGGCCCTTTGTGCCCCATATTTCTCCCAAGGCTGACATGCTGCCTGCTCTTGAATTAGAGTTTGAACTGCAACGAGGTGAGCTGCGTTTCTATAGCGATGTATCCTCCCCTATCCAAGTCAATAGAGAGATGTCCTCAGATTAGAATAACATGGAGATCCTTCTGATGGGAACTAAATGTTCAGCACCAAGCATGTGCTCTTAACAAGGCTTTTACTATTTTGAAAGAATAAAATCACTTGAATGCAGAAATAGTTATCTATGATATTAAAATGGTAGAAATTGTGTGATGTCACTCTTATAAACAATCCCCAACTCTGACCCCTCCCTCCCCCAATACTGGAACATTACAACACTTTGAAGATTTGCTATTTGTTTGTGTGTGTATGTGGTTGTGTTGGAGATTTATTTGTTTATGATTGTTCTGGGCCTTTTAATTGCCCCCTAGGGATAAATAAAGTGATTTAATTGAATTGAGACCAGTTAATAGTACAGAACCGTTAAAAAACGTCTGTTTTTCATCACAAAATATCACGTAATAGAATCAATAGAGTTTGAAAAAAGTAAGCATTAAAATTATGAATGGGAGTCAATGGAAACAAGACTTCATAGCAACAGCCCAAGGGTTCTCATTAGTAATAAATCCCCTTGTCCAATATTGATACTGTCTATAGATTTAAAATGTAAATATGTAAAAGAAAGACCTCATAAGTGAAGTAGCCTGGGTTTTAATTACGTCCTGGGTCTTTTTTATCAATGTCATTTCCCTCTATCTTGATCCATTTTTACAGTTTGAATTAAATTATAGATTAGATAAAGATTAAAGTGTACATTTTGTAACTGTTCACCTTAAAATGGTTTTAAAGTCATTTGGCTGTTTTTTTGACATGAACCAAAACCAAAAGCCCTGTACTCAGGGTCAGCGTCAGGTCTGATGCTGAGAAATTGCAACTTATGTTAACATTATAACATAAGACAAACTCAAGTAACCTTACATGTAATAAATACCCTCTGTAAGCGTTTTTTTTCCCCCACTTAAAACGAAAGTAACCCTACTGCACATACTGTACAATGTTAGCAAACAATGGGCTAAACATCTGGACACTAGCAAACACCAAAAGGTAGTATTACTGCATTTTGTCAGTCCACATACGTATGTGTTCGTTCTTTTTAAACAAAATCAGCAGCTTGGGTGGCCATGTGATAAAAGAACCTTGTGTGTTTAAGACAGTGCAGATCAACTAGCGGTCTTTAGATGGCACATGTATCGGAAAGGTTGCTAAAGAGGTTGCTAAAAAAATAAATGATAAAATATGGAGAGTAGTACATTAAAATATTTCCATTTACATAGTCATAGTTATATAAGGTTTTACAACACATCAACATATACAGTAAATAAATTATGCAAAATACAGTGGGGATCGAAAGTTTGGGCACCCCAGGTAAATTTTTTTATTAATGTGCATAAAGACGCCAAGAAAAGATGGAAAAATCTCCAAAAGGCATCAAATGACAAATTAGACATCCTTATAATAAGTAAAAAAAAGTTAGATTTTATTTCCATCATTTACACTTTCAAAATAACAAAAAAATGGTGTTTGCAAAAGTTTGGGCACCCTGCAAAGTTAATACCTTGTACTGCCCCCTTTGGCAAGCATCACGCTTTTTGTAACTAGCCAAGAGTCTTTCAATTCTTGTTTGAGGTATCTTTGCCCATTCTTCCTTACAAAAGTCTTCCAGTTCTTTGAGATTTGTCTGTCACGCACTGCTCTTTTAAGGTCTATCCATAGATTTTCAATTATGTTGAGGTCAGGAGATTGTGAAGGCCATGGCAAAACCTTTAGTTTATGCCTCTTGATATAATCCACCGTGGATTTTGAGGTGTGTTTAGGATCATTATCCATTTGTAGAAGCCATCCTCTATTTAACTTCAGCTTTTTCACAGATAACATCAAGTTAGCATCCAAAATTCGCTGAAATTTTATTGAATCCATTTTTCCTTCTACTCGTGAAATGTTCCCTGTGCCACTGGCTGCAATACAACCCCAAAACATGATCGATCCACCCCCATGCTTAACAGTTGGACAGAGGTTCTTTTCATTAAATTCTGTGCCCTTTCTTCTCCAAACATACCTTTGCCAAAAAGTTCTATTTTATCCTCATTGGTCCACAGAACTTGTTTCCAAAATGCATCAGGCTTGTCTATATGTTCATTTGCAAACTTCAAACGCTGATTTTTGTGTTGAGGACGTAGAAGAGGTTTTCTTCTGATGACTCTTCCATGAAGTTCATATTTGTACAAGTATCTCTTTATAGTGGAATAGTGTACCACAACTCCAGTGTCTGCCAGATCTTTCTGGAGGGATCGTGCAGTCAAACGTGGGTTTTGACTTACTTTTCTCACAATCCTGCGAGCCGTTCTGTCTGATATTTTTCTTGGTCTTCCAGATCTTGCTTTAACTTCCACTGTTCCTGATGACTGCCATTTCTTAATTACATTCCGAACAGAGGATATTGGCATCTGAAAATGCTTTGCTATCTTTTTATAGCCTTCTCCTGCTTTGTGAGCGTCAACTATTTTCAGTTTCAGTTTTCTAGACAACTGCTTAGAAGAACCCATTGTGCTGATTGTTGGGGCAAAGTCAGATGAGTCTGGGCATTTAAAACCTTGAGATTGACATCACCTGGTCTATCCAGACAATGATTGAGAACAATCCATGACACTGTCAGGTCCTAGCTTGCCAAAGGGGGCAGTACAAGGTATTAACTCTGCAGGGTGCCCAAACTTTTGCGGACACCATTTTTTTGTTTTCTGTTATTTTGAAAGGGTAAATGATGACAATAAAATCTAACTTTTTTTGACTTATTATAAGGATGTTTAATCTGTCATTTGATGCCTTTTGGAGATTTTTCCATCTTTTCTGGGCGTCTTTATGCACATTAATAATTTTTTTTTTACCTGGGGTGCCCAAACTTTCGATCCCCACTGTACAGTTAGCAGATATGCTGTCAGTGTCTATTCATTCATCCATTTTGAGATAAATATCTAATCAAATAAATAGCATCATGTGGGGCGGGGAAAGACACTGTTGTTCAGTATTAGATTTCCAATAAATCCCCACACCAAGCCTACATTTCAGTGAGCCAATTGGTCAGGCCCAGTTGGCAAAGGGATGGCATCGACTGGACAAAAGCCTCATCCCCCTCCATGTTTGCCAGTCATAAGAGCACATTATTTTTATTTTGTCTTGATAAATGAGTAGACTATATCATTATGGCTGCTTGCGTGGTTCATTATCCAAACTCAACCAAGCCAACTGTCTTTCAACACATATCTTATCATCAGTGTATTTCTTGGCAAGGGCAGCTATAGGAGTGGTTATTGATTACTGCTACAGTTCATTATACTTTTTCCAAACAAAGATAACCTTAATTGCAGAAGCTCATTCATCCACAAAGCGGAAATGACTGCAGCATGAAAAACCAAACTATATGCATGGTTTCCAACTCAATTTCAGCTTTTGCCAGCTCATAATTTTTTGTCACAGTTGCATCAACCATTTGGTTACAACGTTTTAAGACTGCCTGAGCATCATAATAATATATTTAAAAAACTTTAAGCCTAGTTTTAGCCTCCGGCAGTGACCAAACTGATTTGGCACCATTATTATTGGTGGGGCGGCAGTGGCTCAGTGGTAGAGCGGTTGTCCTTCAACCGGAAGGTTGGTGGTTCGATTCCCGCTTTCCCCACAGTACATACTGTTGTTGTGTCCTTGGGCAAGACACTTAACCCCCCTTACCTCCAGTGGCGTTCCAGCTGTAACACTGGTAAATGGAACCCTAATGTAAGTCGCTTTGGATAAAAGCGTCAGCTAAATGACTAAAGATGTATTGGCTGGTGTCATGTTCTTTAACACTTTTTAGCTCCCAATCTCAACGTTATGTTCAATGAAAAATTAAGCAGTGCAAAATAGATTATATGATTTTAATTAGCTCCAGGCTCTGGGTGTTAAATTAACCTGTAATATGTCACTGCCAACAGTCTTGAATCATTGGAGATTTTACACAAATTTAAAACATGCATACATCTTGGACTGGACAGCATATCCACAATACAAAATAATTATATATTTAAATTGTAAAGAGGACAGGACCTGGACCCAGGCCTTTCTCTAAATGTCATTGGGGTTATATGGGCTCACCAGATTAGCCACAGCGGTACTCTAAGACAAGATCCCCTTTTATGCTTAGGTCACTTTATTATTATTATAAAAAAAGTCACTTATCCTAAAAGTGCTTAGCCAACATGTGGTTATGAAGAGGCATCTGCCAACAAGTAAGAGTGGCATCGCAGAGTTGAGACTAATCAAGATGGTTTGAGAATAAATGGAAATAACTCAGTTTGGGAAATCGATGTACAGTATTAGGTGCGTTCATGTAACATAATATGTACAGACCGGATAGCTTTTTTACACAATATCAGGAAATAGTAAAAAAAAAAGGGAATATTGGTGGAAGAAATCAGGAGTGTAAATAGTGCTAAGTTTAAATGATAATAGTGTTATAGTCTATGCAATTTCCCTGCCTGTCCCAGGGAGACCCCCTGATGACACCTTAGGCAGTTCTGTTTAAAGAAAAACATGTTAAAGTGAAGAGTTTATTACTTCTGACCACAGCACGCAAATGTGTTTATCTTGTCTATCCAATAAGCTAAATAGCAGTCAGACTGTAGTCAAGCTGCACAGCAACACACCCACACGTTTTTGACTGTGATTAGGCACAGTGTTTACTATCGGTGTGGCAGTTGGAATGACTGTGTTAAGGCCCCTTCAGACTCAATAAGATACATATCTTTCACCAATAAAACAATAGACACTTTTCTATAAGCTCAGTTTATCTGATTGCTATCCCCCCATTTTTCTCATGCCATCCCTCTGCATCGCCTTTTTACTTCTTGTCATTTGTCTTCCAGCTCAGAGGTGTCATTTCAGATTCACTGATCCATCCTTTTCTACACACCTCACCTGGTACTTTATCATCAGCCCTATGAGAGCCCAACATGCACAAGAATGTAGGGATGGATAAATTCATTTGAGTTTTTGAACAATGTCAAAAAAGCTGCATTGCAAAATAAAATTCAACATAAACAATTTCTTTTTTGTGGTATGGATTACTATCTGTAGCTTATTGCTGTTGCCAGCACCCAGAGATAGTAACTCTATAGACGCTAAAGACTAGAAGCGTGTCATGCTGCCTCTGTAATGGTTTGGCTTTGCAAAGTGGTGGTGAATAAGCCTTAATAGGACTAGCAAAATGTATGTGGGTCATATACTTGTCGATCCCTGCAAATTAGCCTCAATACAACATTGCTTTTGCACATCACACTAGATCCTGTCCTGTCGCAGTTAGAGGAGTTAATGTTAATGCCAAGCCTCTCCCATGGTACCTCTTAAATGGTCGTCGTGTAAGGGCGCCGCCATACGGTGATTTTACAGCAAAACACAGCGATATACCTCCGCCCACCAGAGGGCAGGCTCCAAAAGCGGAAATATAAGGAGAAACCCAATGGCGACTTTACAAGAGTAAAACTCATGTTTACAGCCTGGTACAAAAGATGGCTCCGGTCTCTAGAGCTAAGTTTTTACCACGTGACAACTCTGGGGGGGGTGAATTTTTGAAAATTACGTTGGTTTATGCTATCTAAAAACTATTGTTTTACTATGGAGTAAAACCCGAAAAGCCCGGATGTAACGGCCATTTTATTGCCCATTCATAATGACAATATTGGTGAATAGGGGACCAATGGCGGATATCATCCATAATTATACAATCTATGGTTAATGCTCAAAAGGATGCTACTGTGTGTTTGCTTGTGGCAGCCCAAAAACTACAAGACAGCAATCCAAAAGAAAAAAAAAGTGTCAGGTATGGTCTTAGTGATCTGTTACACAGCCCCAGGTTAAGGCCCACATGCTTTTTTTTTGTTAATGTGTATTCTGAGCCTGTGGTACGTGAGGACGTGGACGGGATTTTAAAGATGTCGGCAGCAAAAGCACATTTTCTAGCACCTGGCTACCATCCTACAGTAAGTGGCAGAGACCTGAGCAGCACACTTGAGAGTAGCATCCCAACATAAACAGAGGTTATTTTTATACTTTGAGACAGTTACAAGACAGTGCTTTAACACGCACTGATTAACAGACTTAAATTTGTGATCATTTATCTGTTTATAAGCAAAGTTACAAAGAACTGACTTTTTACTACCCCCACTTTGATTTAATTGCTTTTTAACAAACACTTTTTTCTTTAGAAGAATGTACAGAATGTAATCTTTTGTATTTTATTTTGTCAAGATCACAGGTGACCTTTTCAGATGCTAGAAAGCTTTGTGTCCCATTGCTACCCTTTTAGCACTTTCTAAGGTCTGCTTTTAAGCCTTCTACTTGGTTACAGGGCCTCCCACATGTCATGGTAGCACAAACGCCAAAATATTTGTGCAGTCTGCAGTGACATCATGTGCTATTGCCATTCTCCAAAATGACTGATTTGCCATAAAGCTTGGCAGCATGATATTTCAACCTTTGAAGAGTCTCCACACTGTCTGCGCAGTGTGGAAGAGGATTTGTGGCCACTTGGCTTGGATAAGAGGATGGTGTCCCGGTGTCAAAGTGTGAAAACTGTCAGACGCTTCTATGAGTCAACCAGGGTAACATGGAAGCAGCGCAGTTCTCCACCGCCATGTGACTAGCTGAGCGCTAAGGTTACTGGCTCATCATACAGGCTAATGGACCATTCAATGGCCAAAATAGCTGCTTTGCTACCAGGGGCTTTAGTCATTAAATGTGATAATGGGGATGGAATATGACTCATTATATAAGTGGAAAGGTCTTGTGGAGAGTGGACAGTCTTTGTGCAATGTGCTAAAACTATCCATTTTGTAGACCATTTTAATAGGGCTCATTTTACTCTACATTGTTTTTATGCTTTACTGTACTGTGTGCTTAAAGATGCTTCAAAATACTAAAATTAAATGATAATTTTCGGTCCCCATGTAACTCCAGATGGAGTCCAGATGGAGTTATATTTGTCATGTGGAATTAGTAGTAATACTGTAGGATTATGGATTATAGGATTACAATAATCAATCAATTATTCAAGGCAACAGACAAACTAAATTAGTTTTTTGGTCATCTAAGCTCTTACTTTTCTAGTTTTACAGTGAACAAACTAAGCTTATAAAAGAGCACTTGTTGATTTTGAGCAGTAGTTGCTGGTAGCAGGTAGAAAGATAAAAGTAAACTCAAAGGTGTTGTGGACGAGTGCTGTTACAAAAGGACAATTTGTTCAGAGCCATTGAAGTAGCTGCAGTCACCTTTGTTGGTCACTGCAATGTGTTGTTTGATGTGTGATATCTGTAAAACAGAGTCATTAGTCATACAAACAAGTAAAAGGTAGGCAAGAATATGAGGCATTTGTTAGGAGCACTATTTGTCAGGGGCTTTGTGGAAAATTAGTAGAGGAAACTCTCAAGACTGTAATAAATATTTGAATCAAACACACACCTACTCACCCCACACACACACAAACAAACACACACCCCCACACACCCAACATTTACATTTAGTCATTTAGCAGACGCTTTTATCCAAAGCGACTTACATTCACCAGTGTTACATTTACAGATGACGCTTTCATTTAAAGCGACTTACATTACACAAAGACACTAACCAGTTTAGTTTGAATCATTTTGATGTTTCCCGCTGCTCCTGTTCCAACGACAGTTTTGCCCCTGCTCCTTTAGTTGTTGTTGACCCCGTTTCACTACCTGGCTCCACACTGAGATTGCACCTATTAATTAGATTCTACATACCTACATTTTTTAAATATCGACAGTGTTGAGACATGTACTACTTTGAAACATAAAACCTGCTAATGTACTAGATCAAAGGGCATAGGAAGGAAACTTATTGTTGCTTGTGACTTAAATACATACAGTTGTACTCCACTCTACTTTGACATTTAAAAGTGGTGAGTGTAGTTTTTGGCAGCATCTAGGGGCAATTAGAGAATGCAATCCCATACTCGACAAGCCTTCTTTTCACATCCAAGCCACTTTCACACATGCATGCAACAGTCATCTACATATTGTGTTGATTTTGCCCCTGGTGGGTGGGTGTAATTTCTTGTTTGTATGGGTCCCCAGAGACCTGTGTTGTGCAGCAACACTGGTTGTTTGCCTCGCAACTTCTCACCTGTGATCACCTTTCTTCTTATTGTGGCATTCTGGCTCTTTCTTTAGCCCAGAAAAGGTGACGCATCATGGGGAAACACAACAGCAAACTGGCACCAGAGGTCCTGAATGATCTGACCAAGAGCACAGAATTCAACGAGGCCGAGCTGAAGCAGTGGTACAAAGGATTCCTCAAAGACTGTCCTTCTGGTATCCTCAACCTGGAAGAGTTTCAACAGCTCTATGTGAAGGTGAGGCACAGAACACAAGGTGAAAAAGCACAAGGGAAATAAAGTAACAAGTAATATGTAACAGGTGTAGACCTGGTGTCTAAAGGTAGTCTTGGAGAAAAAATACTGTGGTAAAAACCACTGTTGCGTTAATTACTCCTATATACCTGTTTTGTACCTGTTTCCTGTCCAGTTCTTTCCATATGGTGATGCCTCAAAGTTTGCTCAGCATGCATTTCGGACGTTTGATAAGAACGGCGATGGGACCATTGACTTCAGGGAGTTCATCTGCGCCCTGTCCATCACTTCCAGGGGAAGTTTCGAACAAAAACTCAACTGGGCCTTTAACATGTATGACCTGGACGGGGATGGAAAGATCACACGCATGGAGATGCTAGAGATTATTGAGGTGTGTGAGTGTAAAGACAGAAAATACATCCACATGAGCATGACAAAAAATTCCAGAATTAAAACACGGATTTTATTGGTGCATTCATGTGCTCCTGGGGAATTTGTAAAAACGTTTTCCAGAGTCGGAACAACAGCTCGGAAACTTGGGTTAGTTGGGGTTGCCTGAGATTCCGTGTCATTTGCATCATCAACATGGCGGAGCAAAGCAAACATTTAAGATAACAGTCATTTCATACCAATCGCTTTGCGCTAATAACTTGAATATGATAGTACGTCCAGTATTTTGTTGATATAGGCTGCGACAGATATCATGTAGTGTCTGACATTTAGAGGAATTGTCACATAGTGTGTCTGCCTCTTAAGACACAGAACCTTAAGGATTTGTCCACTCTAAAGAGTCACTGAACTGAATGTGCACTGCTGCAAAATCAAATGGCATCTCATCTCAGTTTATATATATATATTTTATATACACAATATATTATATGGTGGAATATCAGATGAGAGGTTGTATATTATTTTGATTATTTTAGTTTTAGTTTAAGGCTGTAATGGAGTTACATCTGGCTTGTCAGGTTAGGAATTAGGTGCCCTTTACATTTTTATTTTCCCTTGCCCTTTGAGCAGCCTGAGTGGTCCACCGTTCTTCTCCATCCTCTGCTCCAACACGCACTATCGCCCTCTGCCCCTCGGTAAAAACTACCTGCACTCAGGCCTGTCATACATTCTCCTGACATTTGCTGCATGTGCAAACACAAAGGTCAGGAAAAGTCCAGATGGGATTCTCTTGATGTGGCCTAAGTAAAATCTTGGTTTTGTGATAGAAGCAGATTATAATGCAGATCTAGAGTATTAGAGAAGTTACATCATTTTAATATTTTAGCCTGTAACTTTACCATTAGGATATGTCACATTATAATCACTCAGGGTTTCCAGTCTTTGAAGAAAGAATTTTTCAGGACATTAGTCTCGGCTTCAATTCAAATCCATTCCAAAATCTAAAGGAGCCTTAGAGGGTCAAAACTGAAATTTAAAATTACAATAGTTTTATGGAAGAGCAGAATGTTTATCTGAAAAGAGCACACATTTTCAGAGCAATCTTGAAACATGTATGGGGTTAAAATTCAGAAACATTTTTAACAATAATATACATTATTTCCAGGACATTTAGAATTTAAATACATTTCCGTAACTTCTCCGTAACTGGAAAAATATTCCCTAAATGTTCAGATTTTTTAGGGACGAGTGGGAACCGTGATTATAATCTTCCACCAAGTACCCAAATTAAAAATGTTTTATAATACTATTTGAAATCAGAAATGTAACTTTATTAAGCAATAGAAAGTGGAGTACATACTGTATGTATTAATATATAAGGCTCACACAAAAGCAACTGTAACTCAGAATAGTCCAATACCAAAAGTGATTTTGTTCATTCGTTTGTATTACCTCATGCTCTCTGCAGGCCATTTACAAGATGGTGGGCACCGTCATCATGATGCGTATGAATGAGGATGGGCTGACCCCTCAGCAGCGCGTGGACAAGATATTCTCCAAGATGGACAAAGACAACAATGACGAGATCACCCTGGAAGAGTTCAAAGAGGCGGCCAAGTCTGACCCCTCCATCGTCTTACTGCTGCAGTGTGAGATGCAGAAGTAGAGATGGATGGGCAGGAGGGGAAGGGGGAAAAGATGGGGAAGAGTTGGACTGAAATAAAAGAGAAACCAAGGATAAGAGACAAGTAAAGCAGGGAAGGGGCGCAAACCATATTTGGAACAATATCCACTATTTTCTGCACTTATACAGTCAATTGCTAAAATTGCCCTTTAAAATAAAATGTAACCATCTTAGTCTGACCCAGATTACTAAAATGTAAGCCTCAAAGCTCTGGCTGAATGCATATACTATCGTCAGACTCAAGCTAGTCTAAATGCTCTGCACACGCTCCACAGTTCAATGCATGGGCTTTGAACTTTTCAACAACTGTGACTTCATAGGTCAAAGGGAAGGAGTTCATTCATTGTCACATTAGGTAGTTGGCATACCTCCATTTACAAACTGATTCCTTGTATGCATAAACAGAAAAATAACTAAGCCCCTTCTTTAAATTTTTGTTTGTTCAAAAACATACTAAACATACCTGATTGTAGCAGGTCACGCTTTTTTCAAGAATAGAGCAAACTCAACCATAATGTGAGGAAATCAGAGTAGCTGAAAAAGAAAGTAATCAAGATGATTGAAAAGCATATTAGCATCATTTCTGTTAATAATAGCACTGTTGTCTTTTGTTGTCTGTTTGTATTTCTGACATACCAAGACCCACAACAATAGGGTTATGTGTGTAATTTAAAGTATGCATTTATACAAAAAACATATAAATAAAAGGGGGGTGGGGGGCATAATTGTTTCACCTGTTCAGTTGACTGAATGCCTGAAAACTGTTGGAAGAACTTAGAAGTCAGAAACCAAACATAACCATGACCTTGAAGTAACCATGGTTACTTTAAGTTAGAAACAGAGCAGAATACAAAATTTGTCATTGATGCTGACAGGTCTGTTGGGTGCCTCATTTTAGCACCCAGGCTGCCACTTATACAAACTAACCCAATGTTTTCATGCTGCGCACCCTGAGAAGGTTTGAAAAAGAGTGACATGAAGCCAAGCAGGAGGCAGCTGTCTGGTCCACATGGGTCTTCAATGATACCAGCCAGAGAATCACTGTATGTAAATGAACAAAAACAATAGCTGTGTGGCTGTGTGTGTGTTTACCTCACGCGCATGAATATATATGACAACTTTGAGCAAAACAAACTTAGCCCGCAGAGCCTGATCAAGCTGGATCTCTGAGTGTGCATTTATAAATTCATCTGCAGCCAAACCTCAGTCACTACTGTGTCCCTTCAACACAATGTTTCCTCTAGATTACAACACAGTGTCCACACACTGAGCTTGCCATATGAGAGAGGTGATGAGTGTTACAGACAGCAGCTGCCAATAGCCTTGCCAAGAATACTGATGTGCTCCTGAGTGACTTCTTCTGCACCAAAATCTTTTCCACAAAATCAATATCCTATAAAAATTTTTCATAGGATTTCAATAATGATTTGTTTGACAACACAGAATTAGAACTGTCTGCCAAGACAGTTACATCAGGAAATCAAGCTGCAGGTGAATATGTTATTCTGGATAATAACCTTAAAAAACATTAGCATGCAGCAGGAAGTGTCATGCTGGCTGCTCTACATTACAACAACCTTGTAGAGTAGTTGTATTGGGATGTTAATGTTTTTTCAACAAAGGTCCCCATTTTGCGAGATGTGAACAGAACAATAAAAGGCAGATTTTGGCATAGCACCTTCTCCAGAATCATTAAAAGGTGGCAGTACAGGGATGGCTACAGGTGATTTTATAACTGGCTTTATTGTGGAATTTCCTGTCCTGTAGGTGAGGAGAACATTCAAAATAGACTGATTTATTAAGGATTGAGATGCAAAAGAAGCACACAAAACCAAAATTGTACGCAATTCAGGTTCACAACTGAACACCCATACCACAAAACATCCCTGCCAGGTATTCATAAGTACACTATGTTTTTATTTTATGTTATTATTCACACATCTATCAGAGTATGTAATTTGAACTTTGCTAAAAAAAAAAGAGGTAAAAAAAATTATTACACACATCCACACCACCAAGGACCCTCAAGTTGAACTGAGGGGTGACTGGGGCAGAGCTTTCACACAGAAAATAATCCATGAATTTAAAGTAACATTATGTTTTTCAAGTTCTCCCCTGTTAACAATATTCCTTCTGATTTATAATGTAGCCTGACTCATCTAAGATCTGCAACTTCTAATAGAGAAATCTCTGGAGCAGTGTGAAGTGGGCTAATCAGAACAGTAATTACAGACTACAAATGGTCTTTCTGTGAAAGGCCAAACCTGCCTTCATGATTCATTGTTGTCTTGCAGGAAAAGCTGAAATACCCACCTCTACTGTTCCTTTACCCCTGTCCTGCGTTTGCCTTTTGTCTTGCTCCAGCATAAATGTCAGAGAGGAAGGGCTTTGATAATTGGTGGAGGGAGAGGAACTTTGCTGAACTCGGCTCCGATCTAAAATCAATAGAAAAAAAGAACAGAGGTTGAAAAGGAAGCACCGGTGGTCTGTGTGTGTGTATGTGTGTGTGTGTGTGTGTGTGTGTGTGTGTGTGTGTGTGTGTGTGTGTGTGTGTGTGTGTGTGTGACAAAAATAAATAAATATAGAAAGATGATTATGCCCATACTTTTGGCCCAAGGAATTTAGTAAAACATTAATGGAATGACATTATCTCAATCTCATTTACTGAACTACTGAGTTTTATTGGCATGTCCTTCAGATCGTGTCCTGTTTCTCACACAGCCATTGAATGGCCCCTCCCTTCTCAGTTTCTGAAAGCCTTTACTGTGTGATAATGTAACAATTCTACATGTACATTTAACAACTGTAATCGTATTTATGAATATATAAATATACAGTGTAAATGTGCGACTAGCTTAGACCTGGGGCCCTGTACTACAAAGCCATGCTGAACAAGAACTGTGGCCACAGGATGGGGCTGTAAGCTAAGTCACATTTAAGCAGGTCCACTAATGTTGACGTTAACCTGCTTAATACATATTTGTAGTAGAGGGCCCTGATTTTATATGGCAAGTGTGCTAGTGTGAGTGAAAGACAAAGTGTGTGTTTAGTCTGTATGTCTGGACACTTGTGAGTGTTCATGTGTTTTTTATTTGTATCATTTGTGGAACAAGAGACGCCTCAGTCTAGTTTAACTTTGTAAAACCTGTGTAAATCCTTGCATTGAGTATTATTAGCCATACACTTGCTTTTGTGGTCTGCTGTTCAACATTGTAATGTCTCTCGTTTGGGACAATTAGTTGGGTTTTTTGTAGCCTCCTATTGCAGTACTAGTCACATTTAGGTTTGTTTTAACAGATGGTTGAGGTTGTGGTCGCAAACAGAGAGTTTAAAAAAATGGAGGATGATGAAGTTGCTGGCAGAAGTATTCTGAAGGTTTAGGAAAGTCAGCCTTTTGTCACAATGTCACCTAGTGGATAGTAGTATAATGTTACACATTACAAAAATTAACGTGGCTAGCTGTGGTCATAAATCTTTTTAGTATACAATACATTTCTTGAAATTGATGTAATTGAGTCAAAGTCCCAGATGTTGTTTTATCATACTGAAGTTATATGTATCACTTCCAGAAAATGCAAGCAAATGTGGCGCGACTTTAAAACACCTTCTGTATGTTAGCTAGTCGTTAGCTCAATGTGTATTTAATTTTGCACCATATTGACTTTGCTAAACTAACACAAGTGAGCACACATTTTAATAATGCTGTAGTAAACTAGGGACGTGTCAAGTCATGCTAAACACCCAAAAAAGTTTGACCATTTTTCAATGTGTACAAATGGATCTGACATTAAGAGCGGCACATTTCATGGCTCGACCTTTGACTATGACTATGCCTATTACTGTCAGACATAGTTAATCACATTTTTTAGGTCTAGCAGTAAGCATTAGAAGAGTTTGATTGGAACAGATTGGCTCTCAAAATGGCTCCACAGCGTGTTTCTGACCACATTTCTTACCTGATTAGACTCTGCCCATCCTAATTAACAGAGCATCAGACCAAGCACCACTATTCTACCAGATAACAGGTCCTCATTTTTGTTCACATGCTTTTTGCTTAACTGATTCAAAGCCACTTTAGACCTGATTCTACATTTAGTGTGCCAAAGAAAGGCGTTGTATCAGGTATTGATTATATGTGATGCAGTTCAGCAGTTAATAGCAATTCATCACGCCCTGAGCTGTGTGACACAAATATAAATGAGTATTGCTTTTTTATTTTTTGACAAGAAAACGGATTGTGTTAGGTTGTGCAAAATAATCCTGTTCTTCAGCTTTCCTCTATGATGTTTATGTAAATGTTTTCTTGTCCTCATGTTTGATTGTTTTAAATATTGTTAGGCCCCTAGAACAAAGACAATGTAATTATTTTTGTTACATAGAATAAAGATATGTCAAGCTTCAGCCTTTGTGTATTATTAAACTCTTTGAATACAATGAATGAGCATGAGTCATCCAACAGAAATGTCGTCATACCACTGCAATGATGTCAACTTTTCATGTTGTCATGGTAACCGCACCAAAACCATGAGAATGTGCAGAACAGGACCAATGTTGGACACATGTTGCATAATAACAGAATGACTCCATGTGACCCTAAGAGTGTAACTTAGTGCTGCCTACTTTTAAAGTAAATTCTAGATACTAAATAGAACATTTGACATACTTTGACATCTTTTGCTCATTATCTAACTCTCTTTCCCAGTGTGCGTTTTCTAGACCATTTTAAATCAATATAAATCTATTCTGGCCCTGAGCTCAGTGGAAAACTCACCACACACAAAAGTCCTAGCAGCGTGAGAGTAAGAGAGAGCACGCATGAGTGGCTGAATCACACTGCAGCATTAGAGGTCAAATTAATAAGAGGTACAATCTGCAGAGTGGCCACAGGATGGGGCTAAAAGCTAAGTCACATTTAAGCCTTGACTATTGATGTCTTTACTCAGGTTAAACGCCAGTAGTTACACTGCAGCTTGTGTCATTATCAGTGTAGTCTAAGTGTGTCATGACTGAAAGACATAAAAGATATTGTGATTTAATTAGAAACAATTTTACAGTCAGTCAGCAAACTGACTAATGAACGGGTAAACAATAAAATATCAACAAGTGAACTAACAATCTGTTATTAAATCATTTATGTAATGATATCTGGTTATCGATATCTGGGTATACTGCATTGTATCAAGGGTATCCCATGTATCTGTGGAGGTTCTCAGTCATCCAGGACATATTGAAGAAAAGTTTCAACAAAAGCATCTGGATGTAGGTTTGAAGGTGAAGACGTTTCAATCCTCATCCAAGGGACTTTGTCAATTCTGAGTTCAACTGGTAAAAGAGCTCAGTTTTATATATAGGGAGGGGCTTAACCTGAAACTCATTGTGATTGGACTAGGCTATTGAAAGGTAAAGTCTGGTTTTATTGTCGTTAAGAGCTGAATGGGCAGTAGGAGTACAGGTGGGGGAGTTGTAATGCTCATGAGCACCTTAAGGTGTTAAATGTGCTTCTAGAGAAAAAAATGATTTTGGTTTCAACACACAGTTGGAAATAGAAATAGAAGATAGGTTGCTTCAAACCACCTCCTCTGTTCAGAGAGAACTTTTCCATTTATTACTCCTCTTAAAGAAACAGTTCAGCCGTCAATGTAGACAGAGCAATTTGATTCCTAAAAGCCTACAGCTGGGGTCTTCTGTGAAAGGACACAGGGCAGAAAACATCCTACTTAAGGCTCAGACCGAGCTTTTGTGTGAAAAGATCAGACAGACCCATTTCAATGTACAGATAACCTCAAAATCAAGCTAGGGCCACAACAGAAACAGTGTAGCTTCTACAGATACAGAGGAAGTCCTCCAGGAGATTTCCAAATTCATAACGAAGGCGCAAATTGCCCAGAACAAGGTGCGCCAAATCAATATGTTCCATATCCTGGTTAATTCACAGCAGCGGCTCAACTCCAACCAGCCCAGCTGTAGGAAGGGTGATGACAAGTAGTAAGTAGCAATGACTAAGTAGAACTTAGTAGTGCTTAGCTTATTCAAGTCAAGTTTAGTTAAACTTGGCTTATTTATGTCAGATTTACTTAAACTTGTTTTTTTTGTATATTGTAGTCCATCTGTACTTTAGGCTTTGCATTGTGGCAGCTGCTGTCCCGGTGCTGTGTTTACAACACTGACAAACGTACTTAATACCACCAGTGTGTGACTGTGGAGTGAATGGATAATGGATGGTCTGTAAGCTCCTTGAGTCCCTTGGGAGAAAAGCGCAATATAAATCTAATCTATTAATATTATTAATACAGTAAATGTTAATCTACCTGTAGAAATGGTCACACTACAAATGTAGTGTAAAAAACGCCAGAGCAGCTCCTCTCAGTGCAGCTGTGAGCACAGACAAATGAAGCAGCAGTCCTTTACATCCTCAGGCTGTAGACTGAAGCCTCTGTGAAGAGTCTTCTTCTATTGCTGTAGCTGCAGGGCTCTGTATCCTGTAAACAGGACACTGACTGTACCTGCAGAAACAACACAGACTGTAATACAGTTACTTTAAAGTGACTCGTTTAGGCCTCATCAGATTTGTTCAGGGCACTGTTGTGGTTCTCTATAAGTCACCCAGTTTCACCTTCACTTCCTAAATGAACAGAGAAAAATAAAGAATGTAGTTTTTACACATCAGTAAAGTAACAACATGTGTTTTACTGTGTTACTTTTTTATTCTCTATTTACACTTTCCAAACCCTTACTGTGATGTAATATACCCTTGGTTTTTGAATTTATAATGGCTTTATTATTTCTGTAAAAATGTCTCCACTGTTGGACTAATGAAGCATTATCTTACCCAGTGTTCACATTGAGAAAGCAAACCTGAGCTCAGCACTGACACAGAAACTAGAGTCAAATGTTTTGTTGCAGTTTCTTCACTTTATCCTCCACTCTGGCGGTTCATGTACTGTCCAGATACATGTTGTCAGCGAGAGCAGCTGGACACAAAAACAAAAAGAAGCTTGTAATTGTTAACTGAGCTATTAGAGTAAAAACACAACAGCACTAGCGCTCACTTTGCTAATGAACAACAAGCAGCAAGTGATTCATCAGGTGAAAGCAACACCATGATTCCGTATTTCTTCTGTGTTGTTTCCTGTCTGGTGGGGGGGCCACATGTTGCCCGTTGGGCTGTTTAATGTGGCTTACCAAGCATTTACTAATAAACTATTGATAAATAAACACTGCATATGTTTCCCTTTTTCCTTCAATATTCTGCATTAATCAGTTGACGATAGTTGTTCCACGATAAAACATGCTCCAGGTGGTACCTTTTCTTTCCTAAAGCTTTCATCTCTACTCTCAGCGAGGGATCGTTTTCAAACAGACTGTATAGAGTGGCTCTAAAACTGAGGAGTGTTGAATATACAGTGTTTATTGCACATATTCTATAATTCAGACTTTAAACAACATAGGCACTAGCAGTGTTTAAAATAAAGGAATGTCAAGTGGAAAGTGAATGGAGTGGCTGGTTGCTCTTGCAGTCTTATGACATATTCATTATAGGAGAGAGACCACTAATGGCTCTCTGTAAATTTAGTGTCCAACCTTGGTTTTAATGAATCCATTAGCTCCTACCTTTAGGCTAATTTAACTCAGCCCTCCCCTGATCTACTTCTGTTCAATGAAAGCCATTCATTGCTGTAGTGGTTCTATCTGTAATTCAACTATTTCTTTCAGCAAATGTTATTATTTTAATTTGATAGAACTCTTATTCAAACAAATAAGAGTCCAACAAACTGTAATGAATATAAAGACAAGGAGCGGTACAAGTGTCACTTTTGTTTGTGTAAATAATTTTGTCATCATAACACCTGATTTGTTTTTCTAGTTGAAGTAACCTGATCAAACCTCACTCCTGGATTAAATGTCTCATCGTGATGGCTATTTTTGCTGTGTGCTCAGCATGTGCCTAAACATCCCATGAGCCTCTCCGACACTTCACTGTCACAGGGCAGAGTGGAGGGGGGCGTGAACGACTGGATAAGGAAGCGGGCCTGCAATTGGTCGTGGACGGGAGTGAGGAGTGTGGTGCTGGAGGGGGCTGGAGAATTATCGAAAGGGAACATGGAGCAGAGGGGGTGAGAAAACACAGAGTGGGGAAAAGAGAGACAGGGAGACAGCGGCAGATGGCCAACAGCCTGATACACAGCACTAAGGATGGACTTTATGCATCAAAACAGAGGCCAAACCTAGAAAGAACGGAGGATAATCATTGTGAATCAAGTGTAGTTTTCCTGGATTGCTACTTGGTGCAGTGAGCATTAATCCTCCTGGAAGTAGACATATTTGCTCTTCAGTTGCTCTACTACTGTAATATACCTGCACATGGTAAGACTTTCCTCATACAACATATGGACATTTGGTTTACCCTGAAAGGAAACGGCAAGAGCAGTTCTCTATGGTGAAGATGAGTCTGGACCCAGTTCAGGTGGTGAGCATGCAGGTCAAGGAGCTCAGAGTTGCACCCTCATCCAACGGAGACTTTAATCAAGATTGCCTGGGCATCACCAACAAGCCCAAATCTGTAAGTCTGAAAGTCAGCCAAGTTTCAACTTTAAAAGCAGTAAACCTTCTTTTGGTTTTAGTTTGTTGAAGGTTAGGGGTCTAATGTATGCCTCAGCTCTTCATCTTTTAAGGCCTTACTTAAATATGAATTGGGGGGCCACACTAATATTTTACTATCACTGATCATTTTAATTTGCACAATACAAGAAGCATCTGCTAGCAAATCTGTCTAGTATAGCCTTAATGTCCTCACAGGGTCCCTAACTCCATGTACCACCCATGTCCCTATTGCCCTGTTGCATCTCAGCATTACCACTCAGATGTGGTAGAATTTAAAAGAACTTTTAATGCATATTTTAAGTTTTTCTTAATTTTTTTCTTTATCCAAACTTTGGGTATGAATGTTTTTGTATGGCATTATACTTTTGTTGACATTTTGAGCCCCATTTTACTATACGTTAACACATTAGGTAGGGAGTGAGCAATTACAGACAATACTGAAACACTTCTCAATCTACTCACAGCCACAAGAAACTCTGAAGTGTGCTCCAGTGTATTTCTGCCCCTATAAGAGTTTTGCAAAATGTAAAATACAGTGTAAAACGGACCAGTCATTTTTTTGTGTCAGTAAACAGTTTGTAAAAGGTTAACATAAATCTCAGCCAGGGACACCTGACCGGTCACATGACACAAATCAGAACAGTTTATGTCAGAGCAAGCCACAGCAGCATTTTCACAGGCTGCTTTAACATGGCTGAATGAAATAACATGAATTATTCTGTAACTGTTAGAAAACCCATTTATAAATAGTAAGCAGAGTAATCTGTAGTGTCTCTGAAGGTCTAGTCTAACTAACAATTCACAATTTACATGGAGATCAATATGATGCAGTATTAATGCAATGTATATATTCTTTCAGTATGTAATGGATCAGACAGTTATAGTAGTGTTATTTAGTGTTATTACAGCTTATAATAGAGTGAATAATCAATTCAGGGATGGGCCACATAATAAATCATGTAATATAACCTATACTAAGACAGAGGACAGTACCAATCCTTGGTCATTGTTTTGGAAAGTAACTTGGCTGCCATTTCAGAGCTATAGTTGTTGTTAAGACTCTAAACTATAGCTTTACTCTCATGATGTTTACACTTACTGAAGGGTCAGAGTCAGTTTAGACTACTTTAGCAATGTGGTTTAAACCAGTCTGTGCATTAGCATACCCACCTTGACCTGCATCATCTCTGGCCTTTTACTGCTCTATAAATATCACCCCCCAACTTATCACCCCTCCCTCCCGGGCCTGTTTCTTTCTGTTCTCACTACCACCTTTAGATTTTCCATTTGTTATGTTGTCTTGAAATGCCTTCTATCTCAGTGTGTTCATGTAGGTTTTTTTTACATAACTAATTGACTTCCATTCTAGAAAAATCATGGTATATGATTGGGGTAAATATTAGTTTGTGTGTAGTGAAACGTTGTGACCGAGAGAGGACAGACAGTTAACACCACCAGTATCAGGTCGCAGCCCAGAACGGGACTCCTGTACTTGGATTACTTCCAGACTGTTATTCGTGGAGTAAACTGACTCTAAAAGCTAAGCTGCAAGCTAAAGGTCTCTTACCAACCCACAAACTTTACCATGAATAAAGTTCAGTTTTTAGTTATTACAATAAAGTCAGATGTGTTTGGGAATTTTCCAATCTACATATATAATGTCCCTAACCTTAATTAAAATCTGTACATTAAGCTGTGACAATCTCTGTTGAACAGTGAGTGGTCTGTGAGTGTGAAATAAATGAAACAGATTTGTTGTTCTGCTAAGGTGACAGGCCGACGAGCGCGGAAGGTGGAGGGAGGCGTGTTCTTCGTAAGTATGTCCTGTATTCAAGTCAGATCACAAGTCTTTGCCCTTTCACTCCCTCTGCTGTGGCTGCACATTTGACCTGCATGATCACAGACATGCCCACTCTACTAACAACTCAGCCCTGTGCATTGTGATGTGGGTTTTTTCTGTAAATGACACAGTTTTTCCATGAAATGCTACTTCCTGTCTAACCTCAGGCTCGTCTCTGGATCTGATGCAAATGTAAAGGCTGTTAGTGACCTGTTGGTGATTGATGATACATCTATGTATAAATAAATAAATAAATTAGAGGGATGAAAGTGCTGTGTCTGGCATTTAATCCATCTCCAAAAATCAGCTTTTAACGCAAACTTTTCCACTGGTAACCAGGACGGGAAGAATAGAAGGGAGTTTGTCACCTGGAGCGGAGTTCACCAACTGGGAGTAAGCCTGGTCGTAGCCTAAAGTCTGACTGCGGATTGAACGTTATGACTAACTTAATGTTATGACTAGTACACCAGTTAGACTTAAGCCCAATGTGCGTTACACCCAGGTGCATCTTTTATGCCTCGTGTGGAGCAGGCATAAGTTGAACATTTTTATGTTTCAAATACAACTCTAATAGCATTTTTATTTCATTATTGGTCAAATTTGCTGGATGCTCCCCCTCCATACTGACGGCGCTTAAGGTAAATCAAACTCCATTCCTTGACAACAACTATGCCTTCCTGAGTGTTGACATAAACACGAATGATAAGACTAGGCGCAGCTAAGATAGGCCCTATTTAGTTGGTGCACTCGGTATTACATTCCATTTAAACGTCTGACGTAGCTAAGACCAGAGTTGGAGTTAAGACTAGCTTATTTTACGCCCAGCTAGTGCACTTTGCTGAGCCTGGAGTTGATGTTCAGTATCCTGAAAGTAAAAAAAAAAAAAAATATATATATATATATATATATATATATATATATATATAAACCATTATAGATATAACAAGACAACATAAATTAACCAATGGACCAACAGTCTAAGGTTTAAGGTTTTCAAAATGTTTGCCTCACCAGGAAAATGTGGTTGCATACGAGTAAGCCAGCAAGTCAGCATTTTTTGTTAAATGTTTGATTTTCTGACTAATTGTTCTGAATAATTAAAGAAAAAGAGCATACAGTTTTATTTTATTTTAAGTGGTCTAGCATATTATTAGGCAATGCATCCGTATCCATAAGCCAAAGGTCCGGAAGATGTGAGGGTCATGAGAGGGTGAGTGGTCCCTATGTCTGTGGGATGGTATATAGATCCACTAGTTAAAAAACAAAACAAAAAAAACAACATGATTTATTATATTAAAAAAGTGAAAATATAGAAAAGAGCTAGTTATACAACTATTTATTACCTTTGTTTAGATAACAAGCCCTATGGACTAAATGGATGGGCTTTATTTGGTTTTATTTTAGTGTCTATACTATGCATGATGATAACTATATTAATTTAAGTGCTCCGTAAAAATTTAGATTTTCAGCCCCGGCACCTGTTAAACCATGCGCTAAACAACTTAAAAACCTTAAAGCCACCCTAAAGCTTAGCTACCTTAAGTTTGAGGATATGGTGGTAGCTAAACCTATAAAGAATAACGTGTATTTTATTTCACCTTTAATAGAAATAGACTAATACTTGACACCTGGAGACTGTCTGTCTCTGTAGTCTAGACCAGGGGTTCCCAAACTTTTCAGACCGCGACCCCCAATATTAGACTGCAGACGATCCGTCATAATTAAACGGAGCAAACAAAGTTTTACTAAGTTTTACAAAGTTTTACTTTCAGTTTATTTTATTATCCTAAATTTATACTCGCATCATTACAACCTTTTAAAAAAATATATAAAAATAATAATCATAAAAAAACAAAAATAAATAATAATAAAAAAATTCATAAAAAAAAAAAAAAATCTGAAAATCATCTTGCGACCCCCCGCCCACCACTCCGCGACCCCCACTTTGGGAACCAGTGGTCTAGACCTGTGCACTGCAGTCCTAACATAGTGTGTTCGATTCCCATACATCTCGTTCAAATTCTTTGGCCTATACCACTAGGACTGACCTCAAGGAATGTATGTGGAGACCACCCCACAGACCATGGCACAGACCAGATGGACCACTGCACGGACCAGACGGACCACTGCACGGACCAGACGGACCACTGCATGAACCACTGCACAGACCAGACGGATCACTGCACAGACCAGACGGACCACTGCACGGACCAGACGGACCACTGCACGGACCAGACGGACCACTGCACAGACCAGATGGACCACTGCACGGACCAGACAGACCACTGCACAGACCAGACGGACCACTGCACGGACCAGACGGACCACTGCACAGACCAGACGGACCACTGCACGGACCAGACGGACCACTGCACGGACCAGACGGATCACTGCACGGACCAGACGGACCACTGCACAGACCAGACGGATCACTGCACAGACCAGACGGACCACTGAACGGACCAGACGGACCACTGCATGAACCACTGCACAGACCAGACGGATCACTGCATGAACCACTGCACAGACCAGACGGATCACTGCACAGACCAGAGACGGATCACTGCACAGACCAGACGGACCACTGAACCACTGCACAGACCAGGCGGATCACTGCACAGACCAGGCGGATCACTGCACAGACCAGACGGACCACTGCATGAACCACTGCACAGACCAGACGGATCACTGCATGAACCACTGCACAGACCAGACGGATCACTGCACAGACCAGACGGATCACTGCACAGACCAGACGGACCACTGCATGAACCACTGCACAGACCAGACGGATCACTGCACAGACCAGACGGATCACTGCACAGACCAGACGGACCACTGCACGGACCAGACGGATCACTGCACGGACCAGACGGACCACTGCACGGACCAGACGGACCACTGCACAGACCAGACGGACCACTGCACGGACCAGACGGACCACTGCACAGACCAGACGGACCACTGCACGGACCAGACGGACCACTGCACGGACCAGACGGACCACTGCAGGGATCAGATGGACCAGTGCACGGACCAGACGGACCACTGCACGGACCAGACGGACCACTGCAGGGATCAGATGGACCAGTGCACGGACCAGACGGACCACTGCACAGACCAGACGGACCACTGCACGGATCAGACGGACCACTGCACGGACCAGACGGACCACTGCACGGACCAGGCGGACCACTGCACGGACCAGACGGACCACTGCACAGACCATGGCTCTTCGGAGTGATCGGTGCAGTGGTCACCCACCTGGTCTGTGCCATGGTCTGTAGGGTGGCTTCTACATAAATTCTTTGTGGTCAGTCCAAGTGATATAGGCTAAAGAGGAACACATCTTTGCTAGATTTCCTGCAAAACAATAACATTTCTGACATTGGTGTAATTTAACAAAATATATGGGAATCAAACACACTACGTTAGGACTGCACAGGAACAGGTCTTCTGCACTAGACTACAGAGACAGTCTTCAATCTTAAGGTGTATGCCAAAACAGTGAGTTTACTGTGCAATACATTAACAGTTTGTGCTCTGTATTTGTACAGCGTCATATAACGTCATATACTTTAATAAAGAAAAAAAAAACAATAAACGGGATCTACAACATTTTATTTTATAGGCCGACTGATTGGCTAACGATTACAGTAATTACCATGAAAAGGAAAAACAATGGACCCAAAAAAACACACACAGACCACGAAACATAGGAAGGATGAGCGCCACTGGTGGCTGTTTATTGGTCCGTGGCCAAACCTGTGTTTCTGTAACAACCCCCTTTCTTTGATTGGGCACCTGGTATCACATTATAGTATTCCACTTATAAGGGAGCCTATGCAACTCGTGCTGCCTCTACATTGCCAACTGTGTAGGCTAGGTGAATATTATTTCTCCTTTTTCAAATCTATCCCATTGTTTGAAATATCATGTGTGTTCTGTGTTGTCATGACCATGTAGCCAGCCTGTCTGTGTTGCAAACATACATATTTTTTGTGCTCTATGAAGGCTATATGTTGGTAGGTTAGATGGTACCTTACATGAAGTAAATACACACCTGCTATTTTGTCTGTAGACAAGGCAGATTATGTAGGCTATTATTTGTTCTGTCAGTTTTAATCTGGTTCAGATAATCCCAGACAAGGTGATGTATGAGTTCAGGGTTAGGTAGGTGTCATAGCAGTGTGCTCATGCATGAATTTAATACAATCCTGCTCTGACTCTAAACGATTATGTGTTATACATATATTCTATTCATTCTACTGTATACCAGTTGTATACATAAAAAAATGGTCGGCCCGGTAAAAAGTTGTGTCTTTCCAAAGTCTCTCCTATTTGGGACACCATTGTAAAAAGATTGTGTCTTGTCTAGTATTAGAAAATAGGAAAGAAATGCATTTATAGTGTGACTAAGAAGCCTGCATTTGAGCATTATGTGTTGCACCTGTTAGTAGTGCTTACTAGGATGCTATCAACATACTATTTTAGACCATGTTGTGTGTATTCTTGCATACTTATGAGCATGGCATTGTACTTTAAATGAGTCTATCCCCTTCCAGGAGCCCTCTGCGGCATCATCAGAGTTCAACTGTGGGCAATATGCCCCAACTGCCCTCTTTGGAATTCTCCCCCTCCAGACACCAGCACATGATTACACACATTACAGGCAACAAGAGCATAACATGAGGCCATTGTGGTGGCGTGCACCACTCTTGTGAGAAGATTGCTTCTCAAATCATCACTAAGTGAGCGAGACATTACAAAATGTCACTACCTATTAGACCAAAATAACAAAGACATTACCAGGATGCTATATTGTATTACAAAGGATACTTCTACTAAAACACTTAACTTGTTTCTTCACCTTGTTGTTCTAAAAGGGGCACTTGAAGTGTATTGTCACATGACTTGAAACACCTTTTTACTCAATAATTATAATACTTACTTGTATTATGACAAATCCCCATTCATATGTGGTTTATGTTGTGGATTCATAAATGCCTCTACATATGCCATCGATCTGAAAATGTCAACAAAACTCCTGTCAGCTGTTTGAAAAGTACTTTGTGTAATAGTTAGACTGAAATGGAACACATCGGTCAAAAGTATGTTTTTGATTGTGTATAATCAGACCAAATCATTACTAAATAATGAATAAATGACAAAAAATAAAATACCCCACAAACTACAAAAACATTCAAAGCCCTGAGAACTTAATGGAGGTTGTGATACTTGCAGTTCCTACAGCTGCCCAAAAAAGCAAAATGAGTACTGCTGGAGTACTGAGTACTGCTGAGTACTGCTAGAAGCATACTCACGTTTCTTTTTCAGCACACATTACTAAAATGAAGATTAACAGCATAGATGCACTAAAAAGATTTTGTTTTCCAGTCAAACCTCGTATGCTGACTTGTTTTCACTGGGTATATTACTTAATAACAGCATGACCCTGCAGGGTTTCCGAAACTGTTTACATGCTCTGAAAAGGAGGAGTGTGAGATGTGTAATTGCATGTTGTACGTTTTGCTTTTAAACCTTTGTGCTGTAGAATCGTAATCAGTAATATATCATTAGCAGGATTTGGTTTCAGTTTAGTTTTCAATATCACCAAAACATTACTTTTTAATGTTGTTTTTTTTCTGACATTCCCTTTCAATGTGTTATCATCCCAGACTGTAATACATTGTTTTTATGTTTTGCGGCATCTATTTTCAAAAAGAATCTGCAGCTTATAGTAAACAAAATACATATGTTAACATTTGGCGTCATTGAATAAAAAACGTAGTATTACGTTTTGGGATGGGATGGTGTTGGTCCTCCAGAAAGGCTCATGTTGTAATGTTCTGTCTATTCTGATTTTAACTCTGTGTCTCTTTACCATTGCTCCTTCTCTTTGCAGCCTAGACCTGAACACGCAGTGACCGTTGCTGTTTCATCCCGGGTCTTGTTTCGCACTGAGAAAGAACAGAAGGTTTTTGAGCAACAAGGGATAGAGGAGTACCTCCAATATCAAATTGAACATGAAAATGAGCCCTTTGAACCCGGACCTGCTTTTCCTTTTGTAAAGGTCAGTGTCAGAAATGACTGTGTTTTTACTGTGTGTCCTTGAGAGCTGACCACTTGTGATCTGGTGTTCTGACAGGCTTTAGAGACAGTGAATGCCCGTCTGAGAGAGCTCTACCCACAAAGCGAAGAACTGTTTGACATTGTTCTTGTAACTTACAACCATGCACACGTGGGCGTGCGGCTTATCAACACCATCAATCATCACAGTAAGTCTTTGAAAAGTCACAGTCCAAACACACCACAATATTTCACACATTTACTGAAAGCATTTCTATATGTCAAAAATAGCTATCAAAGTGATCATAAACACATAACCCAGTTATATATATACTGTATGGCCTACATACTGACACACATTGAAGAAGTGTAAGTATGTTTGATATTCTATACTGCCCATTGGACTTTTGACAATGATATTAGTTCTGTATAAGACTCATTTCCTAATAATGTGTGGTCTATACCATAACCGGTTTCATATTAGGACTTGTATATAGTACATATTAGTTTATTCAGGCACAAATGAAGAAAGAATTATTCTTCTACATATTTTTAAACCTAATTAATTGTGGTTAAAAGCTCGATAGTATTGTTTTTACTTATAATTGTGACAACTTAGTGTTACTTTTCATTTAATTGAAATTACATTGAGGACAGTCAGCGTACTATAAGTTCATCATACAAAGTTGCACACTCAAAGTGGCAAAAGTGACCCACTCATAAACCCAATTGACCAAATGTGAGAATGCTTGGTTAGAACAATAATAATTTTGTAAGATAAGATTGTAACAACAACAACAACAACAAAAAACGTCTTTATCTTACAATGCACATTAAGGCATTAGATCTTTCCAAATAACTTTTGATATTTCCCTATAACTTAAGCAAAGTCAAATTTATACTAAATGTATATGCATTGCTTTAAATGATTGAAGCCCATACTGTTCTTGAAAACACTCCTAATTATAACTTAATTTTAAGTGGCTTAAATTCATCCTTAATGTCACAAATTGTTTTTGAGGTGTTTAACATTTCTGGAGTCCACAGTGAAACAGTGGTTAGTAAAACCCTTAGCAAGTGAAGCCAATTCTGTGCATTAGTGAGAATAACACAGATGACAGGAGCACATAAGAGAGACAAACAACAAAGTCTATGAACAGCAGACTGAGAAGATGCTTCTCAGGAAAATCTCAGCCTTTGTGATGTCACTACACCGCAGACCACTTCCTGTCGGTTGAGTCCTGTGGGATTCAGAAATAATCCAGGGGGCCCGAAACAAAAACAGGTCTTTGCCAAGCATTCAAAGCAGCATCAAGATGATTCCATATTAGATCTCGCTGGTGGCTCTCTGCATGAGCTCCCCAATACATTCAAACAGTCCTGTGACCTCTGACCCCTCTTGCAGGAGAGGGAAACATTACTTCTCTAATCTGACACCTAAATCTATGTTAAAGGGTAATCATATGTCTTTATTATTTGTTCTCCTCTTCTTTCATGTCCCAACAAATATCTCTAAAAAGTCCCCATTCTAATAACAATAATAATAATAATAATAATAATAACAATAATAATAATGATAATAATAATAGTAATAATGATGATAAGAATAATACCAGAGTTAGCAAATGTCATCACTTAATCACTTAATTTCCCATGTCAGCGTTTCTACCCATAGACGGCATCACATTAACATTCAATGCAAGGCTGGTGCTTTATTCATGTACGTCTGTAATATAGCCTATGTTATGTCTGAACGTTTCCATACTGTACCCCCTCCCCACATTAAAACAATATTATAATACCTAAAATTTTTATTATTCTTGTAAAATTGCAAAACATCACAGTGAAATTTGGCATGTTCCCAAGTGCCTCTTTTAATTATTATTATAATATTATTATTATAATTATTTTCATTTCCCAGGTTTATAAGAAGATTAGCGATGGCCTCTCAGAACTTCAAAATAAACCACGCTTTAAAATCCCAAACACCAACAATTACCAGTGATAAATTCCATCATGAGGTTGTAGATTTCTTTTTGCATATAAGCAGACATACACTTCAAACAAGAACTGTACAGTTAGTACATTGCTGCGAGTGAAAATGTGCCTGCCAGCACTTTAATTTAATTAACTTGTATGAAATAACTCGAGGGGCAGGATGACTGACAGCTTCTATAATGTGTCCTGTTGCTATCAGATGTCCTGTATATGACCTTGTATATTTACCTTTAATTTATACAATATCCACAAGAGATGCTTTGTGTTATGAGAGTGAAAGTTTGCTGTTTTTTCTTTTATGTCACTGATTTCCTGCTTTATTTGTTAGCATCTTTCAGATCTCTTGAAAAAGCAAATATATCATACAGTCATAGATTGTAAGATAACACTGATTCATAGACATAAAACAAAACCACTACAAAGATGTCAGTGATAAAAAGGCAGTTCCCAAAGTGACTCCCACGCTCCATTGAGAAGGAAGTGCTGAAGCGGTACAAGGGAACACAGGGATCACACTCCCCAAGCCTCCTCCCCAAAGTGAAATGAATTGAAACCTCCAATGATAGACGCTGTCTCCTTAAGGGAACAGTTTGTTCTTTCCCATCTGTCTCTTTTGAATGAATTATGCGGCTACCTTAAATTTAAGACACCACGTTAAAAATGAATAGTGCATATCTCAGCAACTAAAAGATCGAATTGTTTTGTTGTCAAAATAAAGTGAATATGTTCAAAGCTGCAATTATTATTCTTTCTGTTACTGTACCACAAAGTGCACTTTATTTCAAATTGGATATCCCTCCCAAGCCTTTCTTCATATCATTACATTACAACTTTTCTTGGACAGGCCAGAATAGCAATAAAAAACACTCACAGATCAGTTTGCAAAGGTCAACACGGCAAATCAGACATTTAAATGAACGATGCTGATGAAGCTGCTACTAACATTTCTTAGAAGAGGTTAAGATGTCTGTATGTCCTTTAAACTAAATCTAATTTTCTGCAACTGTAACACACACAAGAATTTGTTCAATGTAAGCAGGTATTTATTGCCTTTAACTTCTAACTTCTCTGACTAAGCTTATTAGGGCCATTACTTTTCTTCAATGGCCTTTAAGGACTGCTGCCTCCCATTATCCTTGTCCACTTGCAAATATCAACCCCTTTTCACCTGAAGAAACAGCTTGACAATTATCAAATGGATCTAGTTACACTCTTTACAGAACATCACTGCGCTCATCAGGCCAGGGTCGTAAAGTAAGAGCCCGGGCCCCCTTGAGCCAAAATGCAAACAAACATTTTCCCACTGGTCTTAACTCCTTATGTGCACTGCCCCCTCCTTGTTTCTTGCTTATAGCTGTCATGGTCTCTCTCATTTGGTACAAATACTCTTCTAAATTTACCTCCATCCTCTTAGGGTTTGATTAAGAGGCACCATCCAGCATCACATTTGATACCTAACACACTTAGCACATTGCATATAATGTAAATGAAGTCTTCCTGTTTACAGTTTGTTTTTGGCTTGGAACTTGATTGAAGTTCACACAATGAGTTTGGCTTGTTGAACATTTGGCTCATCTGGGATTTCAATGGCATAAGTGAAGTTTTTGAAGCTAATATTCTTGCTGCTCTCTGCTCAGACTTGTTCATCGAGAGGTTTTGCATGACGGGAGGGGCCAGTCCTATTGGATACCTGAAGGCCTGGCACACCAACCTCTACCTGTCTGCTGATTCTGACAAGGTCAGAGAAGCTCTGGCTGAAGGTGAGTCCACACTCTTGATAAAAACCTCACTGTGTGTGATTCCACAAAGATCAACATTACGTATTTTCTGGGATTATTGCAATACAAATATTCAATAAGCAACTTTGTCTAAAGCTATCTATGTCACAAAACCTAGAGTCTGTTTACATGACACACTTTTCAGTAAAAATAACAAAAAAGCATTCAGGTGTATGTGGGCCATTAGTTTAAAAAGTATTCTAGGTCTGCAAAAACTTTTAATGACAGACTTAAAGGTGTTTTTGAACAAACTAAACTGTGTTTTTATGTGAACTGTAACAATGGTAAGGTTAGTCAAAATATTATAACATTCTAGCCGGGGCCGACACAGCACATAAAAAGACAATGTCAAAAGGTTGTGTTTGTGTTCTTCATAGACTTATATTGTAATATTCATTCACATTAGCTGCCTGTGTGGGTGTGTGGAACCACACAGAGGCTTCAGAGTTTAGCAGCATTGCTTCTGAAAGTTTAAAAGGTTGTATTGTTTATTCCTGTGTGTAATGTAATGAGCTGGTAACCAAACAACAATATTTTAATGTTAGTGTTAGTAAAGAGATCTTAAATTTACATATAGGTATTATAACCATTGTTAAACTTAGTTTTGAAAATACAATGTCTTACTTTAAATGGAGTCGATCTGTTTGGCTGAGTGTGTCATTACCTGCTGAAACAAAGCAGCTACAGGTTGTTCTTTTTTATATCTTTGAACAATAAGAATCAGTCAGGTGTGGAAAGGGCAATCTTGTTATTTGCTGCCCTCTGCTGTTGTGAACTAAAGTTTTATTTAAGCAGAGGAGAATTAAATAATTCAACAGTGTTGTATATCCTATATTACTTTTCTATTTTCCAAACCCAGCACATGAAAACAACTTTTGCCTTAAACCACATTTCAGTGTTTGATTCCAAATTTACCCTTAGTTCATGTTTGAAATGTTTTTTTGTCTATGTTTTATCTTTCATATATACTGTATGTTATATCTAGTTAATCAGGCTTTAATGCACACAAACTCTGCAAACATGCTTTATGGCTGTGCACCATTATACAACACATTATGCTTTTATTGTATATCACACACACTCACATTCATTAGGCCTCTGTGCGGAGACTGTATCATTCTGAAATGTTTCCATGTGGTTTCATAAAGAGATGCAGTGACTGACACGTTCTTAGTCTGTGCTGTAACATTACCATAAATCAGCATATTGATTATTTCTCTCTCTTTGTGTTTCGTTGATGAATTCTAACACGTCAGGGCATATCAAGGAGCGCGTGAAAGGGAATACCAGTTAGCTGTGACATCCAATTTGCTTTTTGCAATAAGTATCAATATTTGAAAACGTGGGATGATCTTTGTCAAGGAAATAGAAAATGTCAGTGTGTTTTGCGGAAATGGCTGCAAACTGTGTGGTCTGATGTGAAATTTGTGGGACTAGATTGATAATCACGTATCAGCTGATTGTATCCTGTACAATGCATGTTGTATTATTGTCAAAAAGAAAAGAATATGTATATAGTAAAGTATATATACAAATATTGTAAGAATAGTGCAAGTGCAACCACATAAGCAATACAATACAGGGTTCCCACAGGTACTTGAAATACTCTTTCAGCCATAGACCGAAACAATCTTGCAATTATTATCTACACCTTTTGAAAAATCACAGACCAAGTTATTGATACCCATTTCAAGCACTAGGTAACTTTTAGCTAGTAGCATCACATAACTAAGTCACATATCAAGTCCAAAAATATACATTCCCGTATTGATTTTAAACAAAGAGAGCAGATATAGGCTGATACACTGGACCCTAGCAGAGTTCAGAACACATCATTTTCAAAACAAGTGTGAAAGTGAAAACAAGTTTTCTTCCAAACTTGGATAGTTTCCTCTCAAAAAAACCCAAACACAGCCGCTTCAACTTTATGTTTCTGAGACAAATTGCACAAAGCTATGTGATGTAATGTACTCTACAATATAATTAATGGAAAAAAGATTGTTCTTTGCACCTGTTGATTGATCTGTGCAGAAAATGTGTATATTGCCATTGTTTTGACATAAAAAAACTGTCATTATTTGCAGTGTGCTTAATCTGCTTCATCTAGTGCTTAAATTAGACGTGACAACCCCAACTGACATTATACTGTACTATAGATGTTTATTGTGTGTCATTGTGTGTATAAAGGGACATGTAGCCCATTACCCTTCAAGGTGACCCCATACACATTTCTATGACTTGCAGGATTAACACCGTGTTGCAGTGGGATGCACAAAACCCACAACAGCCTCTCTTTACTCACAAACACAGACAAGCAAAGGAAGTGCCCTTGACATTTTACATGAAAGGCCCTAATTAGCCGTGTAGTCATTTGTTAATGTAGGTTCAAGGCCATTACAAGTACCTGCTGTTCAGGCTAACCTCAGTACAATCTGTCTGAGTCATCTCTTTGTACCCACTTGTTTGTCTCTAAGCACCAGATTCAGTTGGATTTTGGCTGTAAACTAGTAAATATAGAAACAGGTGGAAGATGACCTTCTCTGTGTTTCTTTTTAGGCATTGCGGCAGCCACTATGTTTATTTCAGAGAAGCAGACGGAGGTGTCTGAGACCCAGCTGAGGGTAGCATTTGATGGAGATGCGGTTCTCTTCTCAGACGAGTCCGAGCGCATCTTCAAAGCCCATGGTCTGGACAAGTTTTTTGAGCACGAGAAGGAGCATGAGGACACACTACTGGACCATGTATGTAGTGAAGGTTTTTTTTAATATAAAGATTTCCTGAAGTACAGTTTGTATTTGCTTGGAGATGTCTGTTCTTGAACAAACCCTGGGCAACAATAGGCCTCACTCATGTATATTTTTATATGAAAAGTTTTAAGAACATCTTAAAACGTTTTCCATTCAGAAACACACTACACAAAACTCTACATACTACTTAATTAATAATTAATAACAAATAATATAAATGTACTACTCTCAGTCAATCACTAAATAAAAAGATATTTATATATTCTGAAGTGGTGTCATCTTGTCACAGGGTCCTCTGAAAGGCTTCCTGGAGGCTCTGGGAAAGCTTCAGAAGATGTTCTACGCCAAAGGCCATCGTCTGAACTGTCCCATTCGGACCTTCCTGGTCACAGCTCGTAGTGCGGCCAGTTCTGGGATCCGGGCACTCAAAACCCTCAGGGCCTGGGGTTTGGAGATCGATGAGGCCTTGTTCCTGGCAGGGCTCCAAAGGGCCCCATGTTGGAGAAGATCAGGCCACACATTTACTTTGATGATCAGATGTTTCATGTGGAAGGGGCCGCTGATATGGGCACCATCGCTGCTCATGTGCCGTATGGAATCGCACAAAACTACTCCAAGGATCACCCCCCCGCAGGGAAGTAGACTGACATGACATTCAGCATAACCTGAGCAAGAGCACACTAAATTCAAGAGGAATGGTGCAGAAACTTTGTTTAGACTTTGATCATAATTCAGTGACAGATCAGGTCTGGTTTGAGGTCTGGAACCTAAGGCCATCTGAGACTGGCCTTCATACTTGACTGTATAAAACTGTTTCTTCAATGATCATTCAGTGAGACAGAATGAAAGAACAGGCCTGAAATGAAGGTCTTGTTTATTACATATTACTGACTGAATGACATTTGTTGTTAATGAGCTCTTAAAGGTTAAAGAGATAGTGATGTATTTTAACTTAAGTTATATATAAGATAAGTGTGAGGTAGAGATTCTTCTTAATATATGCAGTAACCTCTGCAATATATAAAAAAAATCACCAAACAAAATAACTGTTAACTGTCAAATAGTGAAAGCCATACAGTGCCTTAATTAAAAAAAAGCATGTGTATGTTGCCAAAGCTTTTAATTAGAAAGTTACATGTCCATGTTTCCAGAGAATACACAAAAATAAGTGTGACCTCCCTCTGGCCTATTCACTTACTAACCTTGTAAACCTAAAACTGCCATTATGCCCACTTAGGGATTATTTTGAACTGTTGTTGACAGTCTTGACCTGTGATGTCTGTGTAATATGAAGGCACAAATAAATGTCACATTCTCTTTGTAGCACTTTTACTGGTGCAGTAATAATGAAAAATGTTGGAGGATGTTTAAATGTATATGCACTCCTGCACTTTTAATCAGCCCTCTCCTGCAGTTCACCCTTGTATCGCAGACATTATTGGTGTTTAGTGGGCCCATTTACCTAAGCCAGACAGTCTGTACCTAATCAACCTTATTAGGTTTAGTTATGTTCGATTCAGTTTCAGTTATTGATGAAATGAGCTCTGCAACCTTTTGAAAATGTCAAAACACTTCCCTCAGACATACTTTCTCCAACATCTCCCACCAATGCTTACCAGGAGAGTGGTAAGCCTTCATTTCACTGCCCAGAACCTATTGTACAATATACAACATATTGGCATTTAAACCCACGTAAACTGCTGAGTACTGTATAGGTCATTAGAGGAGGAACCAATCTTCAAGACGTCAGCCAGAATTGTATAAACCTCAGTGTGTTATTGAGAAGTAGACTTAAAATAAAACTCTTGAGTCATAATAGTCATTGAAAATATGCCTAAAACAGAATGTGGGCATGGGTTCTAATATGTAAGTCTACGTAAAGTACAGTGTTTTACTCATTCATATTTGAATGTCTGAGGCGGTGGCAAGAAATGTATATGATGCACATTTAAGATACAGTAACAAACATAAAAGATATTGTGTATTTTTTCATTTTACCATGTGGTGGCAGCAGTATACTAATAAAAAAGCTGCAAACATGGCTGGGTTTATTGAACAGAATAGATTGAGTACAATGTTATTTAATGAATAGGACCAAGTGAATTTAAATGTCCCACCATAGATTTTTATCTATACAAACTAAACAAGGCTGCTTAAAATATTGAAATCTTTTCAGACTTAAAAAGCTTAAAAGAGCCTAAAATCATCAAATTTATAGCTTAATAATCATATCTTTAATTAAATAAAGGAAACTAAGCGCTCTTTTACAAAGTGAACTTGATTCTACAGAGACTCCACTGAAAGCCTCTGCCTATATACCTTTGCCGGAACACAAATTAGTTTCCCATGTGAGTTTGCAGTAGCATTATTCCTTTATGAGATATGTTAAACTTCTTAAAAAGAGTGTTGCTTGACACTGTTGACAAATTGGTTATGTGAAAATATATAGATTCTCATTCATTCAGGTCATGGTTTAAATAGATTTAAATATCAAACAAAGTTTAAGACATTTGTTTTTGAACTATTACCTTGCAAAAAATCCCATATATTTTTATGACAACTTCTATAGACATTACTTATACAGTTATATCACAGGTCACTCTGTTTATCATGGTTTTCTTCTTCTTTCGTGTGTCGTCATCAAATGTCCAGCTCAGTAGAACTCAGCCACGTTCTCATCTCAGGTCCCACGTCGAAGAGGCCGGCCTCCGAAGGTGGTTTATACAGTGGACAGGTGGTGATTATGTGCTCAGCGGTCTGCTCTGGCTCCCCACACTCACACACTGCTCTGTCCTCCAGGCCCCACTTCCTCATCGATGCTTTGTAGCGTCCCACCCCAGTTCGCAGGCGGTTTAGCAGAGTCCATTGCCGACGTGGCAGATCCTCTCCTTCAAGACCGCCTCCAGGGTCAAAGATGTAACGGTGGATTCGTGAGGGTCCTGCTGACTCCCACTCCTGCTTCCAAGCTGCCGCGAGCCATGCCTCTGTAGACAGGTCCTCAGACAGATCATGGTTTTCAATCATCTAGGTCATAGTACATCAAGGTTGTAGAAGAAGGCATCTGGACATTTACATTTTGAAGGTTGCAAAAGTTTCAACCATTTATTACTTGTTCATGTTCTGTGCCTATGAGAGATGACAAGATTCCATGTTGTAAAACTATGTCTGGATTATGGCTGCACAAAACAATACATCGGTTTATTGTAATTGCAGTATCAAAATAATAATGTCCAATCAGAATAAGAATTGAAAATTACACTACGTAAATACCAACCCCAATACAAACCCCAAACCCAATAAAAACTTCCATTCCTTTTTTCTTACACCAAAAGGAGCATTCCAAATAGTGATTTACTTAGGTTAGCTCATTTTTCGGTTAAAGTCATGATACCAACTTATAAACTACGAGTTAGTATAATTGTCCTCTGTTTTCTTTTCCTATATTCATTACATATGCGATAAACGTCCCAGTATTCTCATCTGTGTTGGATCTTCTCAGCAAAGACAATAAAAGCCTGAAAGTGCAAACATAAAGTGCTAATCTACCTGGAGCCACTTTGCTAACAACATCTCTGAGACTGGCCCGCTGGTACGCACTGATGGGCCCACACTGTTTAAGTGCTAAAGAGCCAGCTGATGCTGCTGGCAGGGCCACATAGACCGATAATACCAGCTGGCGAATTCTGACCAGTTTATAATGACACACATGCTCAAGTTGCAGGCTGCATCCATAAACACACAATACACACAAGAGAAAGCTGTAAGGAGGGCAGAATGGGTTGCCAGATTTGCATTAGCCAAGGGACATAACATCCCGCCACACTGCACCTCGTCCACCACAAATGCTCTCGGTGGAGGAGAATGGAGGAAATGTACAAGAGAATGTGGCACAACTGAAAAAAGTATATCACATAAATAAGAAATATATTAATCTATTTTTTGTCTTTATTTATAAAGTCATCTTACAGTTAAGGAATCAGTGTAAACCAATGTCATTTGTAAGTTGTGTAAGAAACTGCTGCTATATCACTCCACAACATCTAATTTGAGAACGCACATGCAGGAAGAAATCACCCACAAACCTACTGAATTTATCGATAAGTGTTGTGGTTTGCTTATTGCTCGCGCCCTCTTGTGGGCATAGCAGACAATATAGTACATTTTTCCATGTACATTAAGTATTGCTTTTATATTTCAAATATAATTCAAATGTTGCTAATATTTCAGAAAGAATTTAAAATTTAGCTTTTCAGCCATTTTGACAGCCTTATTGGCTACTAAGAGTTAGGAAAACATTATGAAAACATTTGAAGTTGTCAGTGCTACTATAATGGTTTACATAGAGAACAGAGCTCTTAAACCCACATTTACTCAATTTGGAGTGTGCGGTTTTTGCCACAACCAGATGACTGTTGCTGGGAGCGGGTTGAACAAACTCAGAGTTGCAGAGTGAGCTCTGAGTTGTTAACCTGACTCCGCCAGACAGAACTGCTCACCGAACTTAGTCTGTTTTACAGTACTATCCAAAGCTCCCATTGAAAGCATTCGCAAAACTGAGGCGCCTTCTGTTGGAAACTTGTCCGATGATTGGATGAAGCAACAACTAGTATCCGCCTACCATGAAATTTGTATGAAAGACTACGAGATATAGGATGTGCCAAAGGCAGTAGGAAGAAGAACCGGCGTCTGCAACGTAAACAATGATCATAATGTAGGCACTGCTCAGCTGGAACCACAGTAGATGATCAATGAACCACTTTTGAAAATGGAAATGCTATACCAACCCTGACCTTTAACATTCCACTACAATGGAAATGTGCCTCTCTAACACTTTCTAAACTCACTATTTTCTATGATATTCCAGAACAATTCAGAACAAACATTTATTTATTTATCTTATATAGAAATAGATCTCTCTAAAAGTTACGTTTATTTCTAGAAATTAAAAAGGAATTCTGCATCTATTAAATCACTACATCAATAATATGTGAAACTGCCTTAAAGTCCTCTAGCACAAAGATGACTACAAAACAGGAAATAACATAACATAGTCATCTCAAATATGGCTTAAAAGCTAATGTTGCTGTCATAAACAATAAATTACATGCTTTAAAGCATTGTAAGCTAGTCAGTAATGACAGTAATGACATTCTCAAAGTGTTAAACAGAGCACACTGAAGATGCTTATTTTATCAATTTAATTTGCACTAATTGTAATTGATTAGCAAACGCATCTTATGTACACCAGCATAGGCTCAGATATAAGCTGTGCTCCTTATAGTGTCCTAGTGCCAGATGTGACCTACGGAGGAGACAGAGCTCGAGGTGGGGGTTGTATTCTCGCCTTTGTCATCTCAAAATAACCCTACAAACGCTGCATTACAGACAGCAGGAAAGAAAAAGAAAAAACTAATCTAGGGAGAGACAGATGGAGTGGAGCACAGCACTCACCCCAAAGACATGGATACAAAGTGTTATTTTCTTCAGCTTGGATACAACGCAGAGAAGCACCAATGGAGGGACAAGATGGCTGACTCACGGACTTGGCAATGATTACTCGGCAGACTCAGAGGGAAAACAGTCCACAGAAGTTTCAAGCTGTTTGTAGATACTTTTTCTCTGCAGAGTTATAACACTCAACAGGCTTAAGTCGTGATGAGAGGGAAATTAGTAGCTAGCATGTGGACACTAATTTGTAGGCTAATGCATGCTCTCCCTTGGTTGGATTTTAAATGACTGAAACAATATTAATAAAGATGCTAAGGCAATCTCAATGTTTACAATACATCTTTCACCACGTTTTTAGAAATCTTAGCTTTTTTGTCAGTCAGAGTAGTGAAAGCATAAAAACTCAGCATGATTTAAAAATGGAAGAAACTGTGGTGTTGGCATAAACCTTACCTTACGATGTGTGTAAATCTTTAACCTTTAGAACACCAACAATGACAAAGTGATGTTAGCAGACTGGCTAACAGCAGGTGGCTAGTTTTTGAAAATTTTCTACAGGAAACACCTGCCTGGACAGAGAGCAAAAGCAGTCCAAATCTGTAATTTAAAACCAACATTGAGAGTTAACGTTTCCCACAGGGTAATAAGTCCAAGATTTACCCAGGACAGTCCCTATTTTCACTCCTGTCCTGGTTTGAATTGAATACTTTTCCTAAAAAGCCTGTCGGGACATTTTTAGCGCAATTTTGTATGAAATGTTTGGAACTACAGTGACAGAATATACAGAGGTTTTTTCTTGTCCACAATTTGGATAAAACCAGTGTATTTTGCTGCACTAAATTAATGAGTTTCTAGTTGTCAGCTGTAGATGTCGTCATAGAAAAACTTAAAATGGCTGTAATTTCTGCCAGCTTGATGTATTTTCACCAGAATAAATTTGTCAGATTACATGTGAATGCAGCAGACCTATGTAAACTATATCACATACTGTATGCCAACAGTGACACTTTATTTCCTTTTTTGTGTTAGTCTCATTTTAAGCTTTAGTATATAGAAAGCAGTAGTCTGTAGTTTTCAAACAAACAGATCTTGATTAAACAGAAACCAAGTTTTAAGATTTCAGTGACCACAATGCACTTTTATGCATTTATTATTATTTTCCTTTCAGTACTCAGGGTAACAGAAACAGTTTGATCAATAAAATACAATTAGTTCTCAGTAGTATCCAAGAAATGCCCTCTAATACACAGATGACAGCAACCTTTGGCTGAAAATGTACAATGACTTCTCCACATTTACATTCACTCAGGCTCAAAGTGCTCCTGATACAATAGCTACTCAATCCATGCCTTTTGAACATTTCGAAACTTGCTGCATAGTTTGTATTAACCATTTCACTGCAAATAATGAATAAATAAGATCATTATGACATATGTGTGCTGAGTGGTAGAATCTTTAACAAAAGATCATTATTTAAATATATTTTTTGATGAGATTGCTTATAAAAAGGTCTATATCTTGTCTAGATGACCAATAGGAGACTCAGACTTTACCATATAGCAATAAAAGGAGAGATGGAAACAGGTGAGAAAAACTGAATGTGTGTGTGATCAGGTAATTTATGGATTGCTTTACCAAATCTTTTTGGTCACACTTGTACAGTGTTTCCATGGATACCCTGTTCATGACGTTAAGGGGGAATGGGGAAATAGAAAGATAGAAATGATGGATGATGTTGTGTGTGAAGAACAAAAACCAGAGCAAAGACATAAAAGTGGTAACAGTAGAAGTAAGAATATAAGGTCCAGTTAGTAAAAATACATACACTGTACATGAATAACATTTTATACAATCTTATATATTTGCTTAGTCTATATGTGACTGTAAGGTGAAACTGAGTTTATTTTTAAAATATATTTTTGGTAAATCTTTGAGATATTTAAGGCAAAATAGAAGTATTTATAAATATATACTAATCAGTCACACATGTTTTGCATTTCCTCAGTGTTTAAAAGATAAAGGCTTTATTTAGCATCTTCTATATTGCAAAATAAAATCTATATTCTATTTTCTGTATTGTTTGTTTTGTATTAAACAGTCCAAAATATTTTATATTCTATACTTTGACAATATTCAGTCAAAAAGTCATAATGTAGATTTTTAGAATAATTATTAATTTTTTATGATTTATTTATGTCTGTTTCATCATACATTTATAGGTGAATTTTGCTAAAAAAAGCTACGTGGTTAAAATGAGTTTGTATAGAGTGGACCACATTGGATGGAGTGAGTGCACACAGATCCAATAGGGAGCAGATGACAGGAAGAGTACTGATGCATGTTGCTAAGCACTGGCAGATGATCAAAGATCCAGAAGTGTGCTAAAAAGAGGAGTGGGGCTGGAGGGCTGATGGCGATAAGGCAGCTGGAGGGTACGGATAGCGAGCGGACCGCTAGCAGCTCTATTACAATTTATAGGGCTCCAACCAACTGATTGATTTTCTCTCATTCGATGTGAGGAGGGCTCAGACAAGGCTGCCTCAACCCGATCCATGAGCTAGATCTGCAGAAAGATCAAGGGATTTGTACCTTTTTTTTGGTAATACTGCTTATGAGAAAAAAATAATAATACATGGGATAACTACAGGTAAAAATATGTTGAATAAATAAATTCTGAGCCTTTGTTGGGGAGATGTTTACGGTTAGAAGAATTTTTTTTAGAAAATAAAAGCTTTTGAAATACAGTTGTGCTCATAAGATTACTACATACCCTGGCAGAATGTGTGATTTTTTTTGACCATTTTTTAGAAATATATGAACGATAACACATAAACCTTTTTTTAATTAAATTTATTTAACCTTTATTTAACCAGGATAGTCCCACTGAGATTACAAATCTCTTTTGCAACCACAACTGCCAGGAAAATTGGGATGCAAAGAAAAACCCACAGATAACTTCAGCTGAAATACAGGACTCTCTGAAAAAAAAGTGGTGTGGCTGTTTCAAGATGCATTAGGAGGCGCTTGAAGAACAATGGGCTGCATGGTCAAGAATGTCATTACTACGCAAATGCAACAAAGCATCCCGCTTACAATTCGTCAAACAGCAGAGACAAGCCACAAAACTTTTGGAACAAAGTCATTTGGAGTGATGAGACGGAAATGTAACTTTCGTGCCACAACCATAAACATTACATTTGGAGAGGAGTTAACAAGGCCTATGAAAGGTACACCATTCCTACTGTGAAACATGGAGGTAGATCGCTGATGTTTTGGGGATGTGTGAGCTACAAAGACACAGGTGAAGGTTCATGTTCATTTTGGGGAGATCTCAAACGAGGGCATACTGTACTAGGGTATGTAAAGTTTTTATCAGGGTCATTTGGGTTGTTTCTGTTGTCATTATGATTTAAAAAGAGTAAACACAGTTGTTTGACAAGAAATGGCTTCACCCAAACACTAACTATGAGGGAAAAAAAAAATTTTGTGTTATCATTCATATTCTCCTAAAAAATGGCCCCAAAAGCCATGTTCAGGGTTCCCACTCTTAAAAAAATACATTTTATTTTAATAATTTATGACTTTTCTCTTTGCAATTCAGGCATAATTTTACAACATTGTAAACTTGTAACAATAATTTGGAATGATTCCAACTATTCTTCTCTGCACAATCGACTAATTAACTACAGCAACCTCAAAAAGTGAAAACTCAAATTTCAATTTGAAATTTGCATTACTTACCTAAAGCCAGCTAAGCTTTCACTTCAAAAGGTCCAGGACAGTATACAGTATTTCCAGGGCATATGATTTTCAACAACTGAAAACTCATCAAGAGGAATTCAAGGAACTTGTTGGCCTTGATACTTAGCCAGAGATGCTCAGAGAGGCTAGGCTGGTAATTGAAACTAAAAGCAGTCAATTAATAGTATAAGAGTTAAAAGTTAATTTAAGAGGTAGCTTAGTAACTTCCAATTTCTACTGCACGCATATCCAATCCGCCACGCAGTCCGCAGATACTCTGTTTCCTAAAAATACACCAATAAATTTTCCTCATTTGAATTATTTATATGTTTATTTACTCGATTAAGCATTAAATGCAATAAAAGCTGCAAAAACAAAGCTTTTTTGTGCCCAATGTAATGAGGAAAAACCCCTTAAGTGATGTTAATTTGAACAACAAAGGAATCACAAACTAAAAATGTTCTGGTCTTTCTGAATAAAACACTTGTTTTGGTCCTGCACACGTCTTTATCAATGGCTTAGCCTTTTATCACACCATCTTGTACTATTCTTCTGAGCTGCTCAGGGCTCCGCAGCGGATCTGAAACGCATCCAGTGTGGGAGGGTGTGCTACATGGGTCGCTGGCATTTCGCAGCAGAGCAGAGACACATGCAGTGGAAATTGTGCGTAACTCAGTAAATATTTGGCTTGGGCCATTTGTCACGTGTGAGATATGTATCTGTCAAAGTTTTATTCAACTCATCTTTTTTTGTCCTTGTTTTATTCTGAGCTATATATTTCAGATAAACTTCTATCCCAGGAGAGTCTATTTTTGCACCGTCTATTTGAGCACCGTTAAGAAAGTCACTCACATAATCTTGTGATTAATTGTCCGGGGGCAGGAAAGTTAAATTTTGAGGTACTGCATCAGTGAGATAGCGATGATTAAACCAATACACAGTTTCACTCTTTTCTAAAAACTACCAAAATAATTTTAAGAATATATATTTATGGTCTAAAAGTTACTGTGATACTACTTTAACTAGCTAACTGAAGACAACAATAACATCCATACTTGACTCCTGACTTCCTAGTTTGTAGCATGATTAAGAGACAATAGAGAATCACACTTGATTGGGACAGTGCATGTTGATGAACATAAGAGACACAACCACATCAATGTAAACATGCCAGATTGTAGACTTATGCTAATGTCCATCTATTGTCCCAACGTTTTCGCACAAGTGCAACATTCTCACACATTTCAAGACCCAAGGTGGGTTAGGTGTAATGCCCAAGGACACAACGACAGTATGAACTGTAAACAACGGGAATCAAACCACCAACATTCTGGTTATAGGACAACCGCTCTACCACTGAGCCACTGCACCCCACATTTACTGCTCTTTATAATCATAATCATAACATTTCTCACTTGCGTGCACCACTGTAGTAAATCTGTTTAAAACATGAATGGAACATGGCCACAGACTGGCTACTCTTCAAGACAAGACAAGACATTTATTTTTGTATAGCCCAATATCACAACAACAGTCGCCTGAAAGGGCTTAACAGACTACACTAGACAACATCCCCTGTCCTTAGACCCTCCATCAGGGTAAAGACCAGGCTTTAATGTAATATTTAGTCTTTGAATGTGAAATCCATTGTGGCTTCATTTGCAAATCCTTGGTAGAAATGTGTAGGATTACGTACTATGGAGTCAATCATCACCTTCGTTAACTGTGAAAAAAAAAATAATTTACCATCTGGTGTTGTGAACTCAAAAGCTGGCGTATTACTCAGATTAATTAAGCATAAGCGGGTAGTGTCACCGTGCTTTCTATTATCTGCTCAGGTTTTCTACACAGTGATTTTCTCTCATGCAGTCACTCGTCAATTAAATTCAGAGTTCCCTGCTAATGGTGTGAGAAGGGGTTGTCTGCCCTCAGATGATCAGAAGCACTCGGGATGGTCATCACGATGCTGGTATATAGATGCTATAATCACTGATAGGGGATAATGTTTCCTCTAATGGTTTTAATGTGCACAGATTAACCACAGCCTCATCAGTGCTGCTGGGATGGTGTGTGTGTAGGTTTATGTGACTTAATGAGCACTGAGGGTGTGTGTGTGAGTGTTTGTGTGTTGAGTGTTAATTACTTATTTGCATTCATTACCAGTGACTGTCCCCTGTAGTCTACTATGTACAATACTGTCTTTGCCATACTGAGGACTGAACAATTCTGTAATCTGAACAGTTAAAACCCTGCGTAACCTTTAGCCAGCAGAGGGCACAGATCCCTCTCTGTGCAACTATGGATAGCACCCGCCATCTTGGTGTACAAGTAGAGACATTTAAAATGGCAGGTTTGAAAGAAAGAACATGCCGTCTGAAATGGTAGGGTAATTTTAGTGTATTTTGTACAAATACTCTGCTAGGGCCCATTAAAAGGTCTATTTTCTTTACTATATTTGTCGTGTGGTAACTCACTAATCTCTTGTGTTGCCAGCGCAATTTTATAGCATTGGTTATTTTTATATTTTGAAGAAAAGAAAGGAGAAGGGAAAAGGAACGAAAGAAACGGAAGCGAGATGCAGTGTGGCATTTGGAAGCATGACTATTGTAAGTGTTGTGCCTACTGCCGTGAAACTTAATAAAAAAAAAACACTACTAAAAGTACACTACAATTGTTTGTGCACCCGGGATAATAAATGCTGCAAAAGGAATATTGAGCAAGTCTGTTCATTTCAAGGAGGCAGCACTTGCAATATATACCACCGCCCTGAGACAGGAAAGTTACACTGGAGGTTTTTGACCAGCTGAGGGTACTGTGTCATTGAGATAAGCATGCTTCTACCAATCTTGTATCTAAGAAACATCAAAATGATTTACAATATATATTTTCAAGCTATAAGTTACACAAAGCTACTTTAATAACATATAGTACATACAGTTCTATATTGTATACTGAGAAGTAACTTGTTTTACTGACTCATCAGCATTACCTCAACCCCGCCCCCCCCAACAACATTATAGCGACCTTTCCTGCTTTTATTTCATTAAATAACAAAATGGACCAACTGACCACCATAAAATACAAATAAATGACATCAAAGTTAAGTTTACAGTTTACAACTTAAACCTTAGACATTATTGTAAATATTAGGTTCAAACAATCTAAACATCCTCCTACTTGTTTTTCTCTTCTTTTTTTAAGCGTTCGGAGGCAATCTAGGAAAAATTATGATCATATCTTTATTCTTTTTTGGTTTGTAGAAGTGTTTAGACTATTCATCAAAGCCATTCACTACAGGCCTATACACTGTCATCATTATTTAAAACTACTTCTAGATAGCCCAAAGTATATATACAAAGAATTTAACATACATACTTGTACATGTGTTTGTTTTTATGACCAATTGGGGACCCCGGACTTCATTGTGCAACTCAGGGACATTCATCCTCTTTGGGGGAGAATAGATTTAAACTGATAAGAATGATCAGCGGCTTGGATTTGAAAGGTTATGGTGAGGGAAATTTATAAATAAAGGCATTATTCTAACAGTGATAGAAAAAGTGTGTGTGTGTGTGTGTGTGTGTGTGTGTGTGTGTGTGTGTGTGTGAGTATGTGGCCTGACAATTAGGGAGGAGACTGACAGGATAGATTTCCTGTTTCAGCAATAAGGAGACACAATCATTTAACAGTGTGACACCGACAGACACGCCAAGTGACAGATACACCCACTTACAGTGCAGTGTGTTTCAGACGACCAGACTTATTCTGACAAAGACAGATTTAGAGCACCTATCTTTGAATAAGACATCCTTAAAGCCACACAAATTTTTCAATTTGGAAGTGTTGCATACATATAAATTCACACAATTTATCCCTTAGAAATCTTTGCAAAGCAGCTTGGCTCTCATGTGCTGTAGTATTTAATAAAAATGGTCTACTTTAATTAACTTACAACGTCAAAGTTATTACAGTATACATATATGCAGCAGATGTAAATAACTAGCTAATGCTACCTGCCAACATGTCAGGTGTTCTTTGTGCTCAGTATTGCAAACATAAGCAAGGCTGCGCTTGTCGCAACTGGTTGCCCGGAGAGCCAGATAATAGCCATATTTGCTTATAGTGAGATCTATTTTTACTTATTTGTACTTTGTGAAGTAAATAATAATAAATGTTGTTTTTGGACCAATGTCCAATGTTAAATGTTACGTTTCAAAACAATGGTAGTTTTTAGCAACACGGACTTATACTACTCGGCAGAAAAGTTTTCAAATGGAATTTGAATGGAATCAATAAAGTAAAAAAAAAACCTGTCTAATGTAGTTGTTATAAAATTATTCATTCATTTTCTGGACAATGGCCAGTTAGTCGCAGGGCTGACATTGTAGTTTTATCAAATCACTTATTCAGTACTGTAAATAGATGCTTGCTAGGTTTAATGGTGCATACATTACACATTGCTATATATATTACTACAGTATAACTACAGTAAATACTACAGTATTTTTTTTAAAACACAATGCTGTGGGAACATCAAAACATGTGTTGCTGCCGGCTAGGAATTTCCCCACGGATATAATAAATAAATAAATATAAATGCAAGTAAAACAAAGTAAGATTTTGTGTTTTAAAAAAAATACTGTATCTGTGAAAAACAGATAAATAAATGAAGGGAAACTGATATGAATTAATGTCATGTTTAATGTAACAATGTTCTCACATCACAGGTATTAATGTTTGCTGTTTGGTGTAAATACCACAGATGTATACAGTGTCAGGAGCGCAGTGCTCTCCATCACAGCCGCTCTACCCTCGGGGCCAGCTGGCAATGGCATCTCTACACCATCCAATCATGACTGATGGCCTGTCACAGATAACAACACCAAAGCCAACCAGCAGATGCACGCCTCTGCTGTAAGTACAATTACACAATCTCCACGTTATTGAGGTCAGAGGGGTCGCGCTGAATACGTTTGCCATTCACTGGAAATGAGCTGTCAGGGTGAAATGGCGCTCAGGTTCCGGAGGCACATTGGTACTGTGACTTCCTACAAACACTTCAGTGCTTTTCAAACACAGGAAAGAGAACAGGGACAAAATAAATCACCAATCACCATAGCAACACGCCCCTTCAAATGCCTAATGTTTTGTAAATGTTTTGAACTCGGCTTTTAATACTACAAATGGTTTTGCAGGTAATTTGAAGGAAAATTGCGGTTCTAATAGGGGACTAGGCAAAGGCATTACTGGCATTTATCACTGTGGCACTATGGGTAAAACATTCACTGTTGGCATATACTGTATGCAGGCTGGATGAGGGAGGAAACTCTGAAAAAGTACACTTTAATTTTGAAAACTTAAATGGACAGGGACATCTGTTACAACTATATTTTATTTGCTAAAAACAGAAACTTGATGGCTCACCTGGTTAGAGCACATACCACATACTTTAGCATGCTGGTTGTCGGGTCATATGCTAAAAACAAAATCATGAAAAAACTGCAACTTTGTCAGTCAAATGTCCATCAACTTCAAAACTATTCTGTCAAATTTCTTATTTTGTGGAATGGACAAAAGAGGCAAATGTAAAATTAACATCAATACATTTGAGCAGTTAAATTGGATCCTAACCCTTAGTAACAGCATGTTATGTAAAAAGACATCTGTAAATTATATTGAGTTATGAAAACCCATCAGTCCCACATCATCTGCTACATTAATTTATGTAATAAACTTCTGTGAATTTTGTTTTAAACCATAGCCAATTGGCCTGGTTCTGACAAAATATAGGACATTAACCTTTGACCCTGACAGTCCATCTAACTGGAAACCAAAAGAAGAACATTAAAATAATCTGATAACGGGTAAATCCCTGCAGAACCAGTATAACACTAGGCCCTTTTCAGTATTACACTAAATACATAATTAAATAAATATGAAATTAGACTGATGTATCATGACATAATGCATTATGCAGATTTCATGTCTGAAAGAGGGTCACAATTAATTCATGCTGTATTCAACAAAGCTAAAACAAGAACAGCCCAGTCTCTAAAGCGATGATACACTCATGAGCTAATGACTAACTGGGACTAGGCAGAAGTTATTCATGCATAAAAACCTTTAGATTGTTGCCATTTGCCTTTTGCATTGCAATCTACAGTGGCTTTGTGGATGAGACAGGAGGGCTTTGTTGCCTCACACAATGTGCAATGTACCAAATGACTCTGGTGGCAGAATAGTGGGTTTGAGCTCAAGGTGCACTTTTAATCAGCTTGCTGCTTCAGCACACAAGTGTATAAAATGTGGTGAAGGAATTAAACTGGTATCTAAAAACCATAAAATATTTTCAAATTAAAAATGAAAATGTATTAAAACATTTTTTTAGCATTGTCTTGTAACAAGCGGTTGTGCTGTTAAACTTTCACACTGATTGTGAGTGTTGACAGCTTTAGATGTTTTCTGGGTTGGGCTCATGGGGCTTCCTTTGAGCCCTGCAACTAACTGCTGATTGGCTTGAGTGTACAATGCCCAAAGCCCTAAGAAGCTGGAATAAGCTCAAGCCCTCTCTGAACTGTAGAGCATAAGCAGGAGACAGTGTAAAAATAGTAAAATAGTCCTTTTATGCTCAGTTCCATAATATTAGTGAGAATTTCTAACACCAATATCTCATTTTGGTCAGCCTTGTGCTGTCCCCTTTCAGCCTGGCGTTCAGTTAAAAAGCTGACTGGCTTCTAGTATGACATTTACAGGCCAGACATGCTATTTTTTACAATGCAGCTAAAAAGCAAGAAACAAAGTGGACTTAGTTATAAATGAAGTTAATAATTTATATTATTATTAACTAAAACATTAGTTTATCAGGCTGATGGATATGCATTTCCTGAAGGCATTTCCATAATGCTTTGACTGATTATATTTTGGCAACAGCTTGCAGAAGTCTAAAGCAGATTTTATTTTCCACTATACTATGCTGTTAATCAGCCTTCAACAGTGGCCAATGTGAAGATAAAGAAGCTGATTTAGAAAAACACAAATGCAGTATGTACAGTATACTATTTATATATTAAAGGTGCAGTAACGTGTATAGTGTAACAACAAGACAAAATCACACAACTTTTCTTCACACTTCAGACTGTTGTCATGCATTTATAATGAATATGAAGGTTATAGGTCAAGTGTATTTATAAATTAAAGACATCTCTATCACTGCAGATGACTGTACATTTTATGATTGTATGCAGTTTGAAGATTGAACTGACTGCACACTGCATTTCATCTAAAGTTCACCAAGTTCAGTTTGTTCTCTCACCCTGGCACGTCCTCCCACAACACATCTGTGAATGTATCTTATCCAGTCCCCTCAAAAATGTCATTTGCACAATTTTTGCTTCATAAGTGAATTGTTAGGTGTGAATTTTCATTTGGTGGGAGGTGCTTTCCGCTAGTTGTCATAATCTAAAAACTGTGGAGTTTAATGACTTGGAAAAGACAGCTGTGTCGTATCTAACTTGTTCGTCAGCACAATACATGCATACATTCAGTACATAGACAGAGGCAGTTTATTCTTTGTTGGGACTGTTTCTGAGTTCTGATTGGTTATATGTCTATCCATTTTCAATATGCATCCATTTGTTCTGCCCCTTCTGAAAAACCTTCTGTGCCAAAAGTTCAACACTGTCTTCATTCTTCTACTTGTTGCACAGTTGCTTATATCAGATTGATATAAGTGTTCAATATAGTCCATGTGAGAAAAATGGTAATTTTTGGATCCTGAATGATTATTCAAAAACAGGATACTCTGAAAGGTGTGAGTGGTCCCAAGCCTTGAACACTTTCATGAAATACATTAATCAAAGGTGAAAATCTATGAACCCTCCATGTCATTCAAAACAGTGAGGTGTTGGATGTTTGCACCCACACGTAGGCAGTTGCCAGATCCCTTCAAGGGAAGTGACAGTCCAGTCCCTCCAGGAGCACATGGCAGACGTGTCGTTCTTAGCCTACCTGGCAACAGCACTGCATCACACAGCCTCTTGTACTCTTCTTTTGTTGCAGCTTTAGCAATGGATCACAGCCAGCCGGTGTAGAAACCTCACTCAGCCCACTGGGAACAATCCTGTTGATGGCCCTTCAAACAAAGAAAAGCACTGCGGTTCAGTACACAGTGGAGCTTGTGTGGCTGCATTGTTACAATCTACAGTATAACGGCAGGTTTGAAGGAGCTCTTTTGACAACGACTGACAAATATGTGAACCTAAATGTGTTTATTATCAACTAATGTTTTATATATCTTGTTTTTTTTCTCTCCACAGTATTACATGTAAAAGACAGCATATATGTAATACATATTCAATAATACATATTCATATGTATTATTTACATATGAAACAGGTCCTATTTTAAATTACAGTATGATGAAGTGACAGTATTTAGAATTAATAGCACCATGCACTATAGCAATGCTTTGCCATCCTTTGACACAATAAAAGTTATAATTTAATTATAAAAATAAAAAAAACAAAGCTCTGGACTAATTTTTACTGGTCAAAACTTTGGTTAAATCAAAACTAAACCAAAAGTACAGCAAGATGTCATTTAGAACTGAATCAAGACTAAACTGGGATTTTGTTCTCAGTTTAGTTGAAAGCACTTATTTGACCATTATTTTTACTTTGGGACAATGTAAAGCTCTCAGTCAGATAGAAGCCCACAACATTATTGGGATTCATGCTGTTCATTGTCATACGGGTATTGCACTAACAATACATTTTTTAATTGAATTTTTTTGCATGCATCTTCTGTGAGAAACAAGATTCTGACAAGAATCCTCCAGTACCACTGACTTTTTGCCTAAGGGGACAGCAGGCACTAGAAGTGATCCAGGCCTGTAGAATCCAATTTGGGCACTACAGATGAAGTAAACAAGTCACAGCACTATGTAATTCTTTAGTCACAGCTGTCTATGGGTGAATTATGAATGTTTGTGCACAAAAGGAGAATCTATATCAATGACTATCCATAGGGTTGAATGCGTTATTGTATTCAGTATGGATCAAGAGTCAATGAAGGCCTAACTCAGACGTGCGATCAATTTACTATAATAAAATGATTAGGTCTTGATCAAGGAAGCATGAAAGACGTCATCACAGATGATGTTGGTGACTAATGCAGTCAAACTATTGTGATCATGTAATAATGTAGGATGTGCATGTTTGTTGGAGTTCATACATTTTTATAGCCCTTGTAAATGTAAATTAATACAGTGTGGGACAGGCTGAAGTTGAAGTGATTGGGCAGGAAAGCTCCTGATGGTTGCATGTAGCGACAGAAAAATAAATAATAATTTTGCAGTTTACATGAGCACCAAAATGTGGATTAATGGGTAAGACATAGACAACATTATTTAAGGAGAAAGTTCAGTGACAAGCAGAAAAATAGGGTAATTATGGACTTATAAGGATGTCATTCTTTCTATGCAACATCTGTTCATCATTCTATTATCCATCCACTGTTCTCATTTAATATTTTATCTGTCCATCCATATTTTCATCCATCCATTATTCAGAGGCTGCAGATCTGGGAAGCAAATGAGTAAAGGGAGGTGGAACTACAAGCTGTTTTTGCTTAAACTTTTCACTAAACTAGTGGTTGAACAACAGAGAGCAGCCAGTGGACGTCTGAGATCAGTGAACTGCAGGACGGAACGCCACATGAACTCCTCTTTCCCGAATGTAATAAGACTCTACAATCACTCAGTCTCGATGGAGTCCGAGGCAATTCATTTAAAGAGACCTAAAGTTTTAATTTCTCCTTTAGGATTAATATTGTTACATTTAATTAAACTATAATACAAGTATGCATAGATTAGTTAAATAATGCCTTTTAACTTTACATACTTTACAGTTTACATAAAAATTGCAGGCTTGTAGTTTGCTCTGGGGCCCATTGTAATGGCTTGAGCATGAATCATAAAAGGTTGTGTAAACGGTGTCATGTTCGTTCTGCTCAAATCTATGATGAACACATGCCTTCATCATTCCACCCTCCTCTTCATCATTCCACCCTCCTCTGCTGCAACACCTCAGCCTGACATTAACACAGCATGGATATATTTAGACCTAGAGCCCCACTGTTAAAAAGTCTGTAAGATTCATGGTGAAAAAATTTGAAATCATAAATACTCCAACAAATACTCCAAAAACATTGGTGTCATAAATACATTGAAATACCTTTAATCTGTTCTAAATCTAGTGAATCTATTTATTTTTCACAAATACAAAATATAGGAAACACATGATGTAAATGTTAAATGCAACAATTTAGTATTTAATTTATTTTTAGCAACACTGCGTAACTTTTAGACCCAAAATATATATTCTCAAATGAGATGAGATGAGTATAATCATGCTTATCTCACTGACACAGTTCCCTTTGCTGGCCTAGAACCTCCAATACAAGTACTTGCCACCGGGACAGCGTCATCTTGCGAGAGAGCACGGGATTTACGCGCTTTACGGCCCTCAAATAGCGAGTGCGTTGCCCAGTAACATTGCTATGGCTGCCCCAGCGAAGAGAACAAGGAAACCTCTGACGGCGGAAGCCCCAAAGAGAAGAGAGAAGGAGAATGCTAAAGGGACAGGGACCAGAGTAAACCTGGGCCAGGTGTTTACTCGCTGGCGAGACTTAAACAAAGAAATAGCGAGCAAAACGGACGCCAACGTCGCCATTTTCCTCCTTGATTTGTACGTTTCAAAGAACTTATTTAGTCTTTTGAACTTTTTAGAGACACAATTTGCGTTTTTGAGCATGTGGTTTGCTCGCATGTGATTGGCCACATTTTTTGGTTCCTCAGTAACTTATTCAATCCCCTACAATAAATAGTAGATGGCATTATAAAGCCTGTTTTTTTTTTTTTTTTTTTTACTATTGATTGCTTTTACAATATACTATTTGGGGTTTAAACCATTTTCCCTAACTAGAAAAAAAAATCAGGTACAGTATGTTTAAAGAAACTTTTAATGGCAATTTAAACTAAGAATTTAATGCTCCATTAATCCCAGTGGAAGTTCCCTTAGCTCCTGTTCTTTTACTGGTGCTCAGAAGTGGACAAACGTAGCAAAGTGAAGGAGATGTTTTCTGTTCTTAATTGAACACAGTCACAACCTTTAAACCTTGAGACATTTGTGTTATTGATTTTCTTTCTAAATTTCCATTTCAAACTCACTAGCTACCCAAAGTTAGTGCATATACAACTGCGTGTCCCTGCAGGGTTACCGTAGGTGGTCACACGCTCTAGAGAGGTAAAGTGTGAGGTATGGTTTTGTTGTCTGCAGTGACACCATAAGATCCTTTCAAAGGACACCACAAAAGCTTATCCAATCAATATTGGATATATTTAGTAACACTGGATATTGTAACAGCATTGTTACAGTATATGATTTTTTGTGTTTTAGTGCAGGACATAGGACATAAAGCAGTCAAGTAATCACCCCCCAGCTGATGTGAATGTTGAACTGCTCCCAGCCTGCCCCATGCCTCTATGGGGGGCTCCGAGGCCTCTCCCGAACACCGCTGTGGCATGGATTAGCTGAGTTAGACAGACGTTTTCATCTAATGTCTGCTGCTACCTTGCTACGAATATTCAAACTTGTAGGGTCTCAAAAATTACAAGATTCTACAAAATAACTAGTGCCCTTCAATAAAAGAATGTGTCATTTACTGTAACCTTTATCATCCTTTAAGATGACTAAAGATTACAATGAAGCCAAACCCAGTCTCCACAGTAACCATCCTCTACTCCCCCACCTTCTTCAATCTATTTTAATTAAAGTGAGATGCCAAAGGCCAGTGAGCCAGAAGTTGGCTCCCTGACTGTGGCCTGTCATGTTTGGTTTGACTCATCCAGATATTTCCCCTCCATCACTCCATCCCAATCCCAAAATAAAACACGTCACACGTCCCAAACTCTGAATACTCTCTGAAGAACTCTTGAAAAAGATACAAGAGTCCTCTGTGTAAATATAACTGGTACAAAAACTAATTCATTCCCACATCAGTCAAACGTATTAATAAAGAGAGGGAGGACAAACGGAAACACAGATGACTTGCACTCCGCAATTTACAGTATTTGCTGCTGCTCCTTTTGCACTTGGGACTCTTTGTAGTAAATGTTGTGTGATTTTATTGTTGTTGTGGATGTGAGTAGCTCCCTTTGTGACAAGGCTTTATAACTGAACAAAAATTTAAACGCAACATTTTTCATGAGCTTAGACTCATTCTATGTTTCTAGGTTCACAAAATTGATTATTGCACAGGTGTGCCTTAAGCTGGCCACAATAAAAGGCCACTCTAAAATGTGCAGTTTCACTTTATTAAGGGGGCGGCAGTGGCTCAGTGGTAGAGCGGTTGTCCTTCTACCAGAAGGTAGGCGGTTCGATTCTCGCTCTCCCCACAGTTCAAACTGTCGTTGTGTCCTTGGGCAAGACACTTAACCCACCTTGCCTCCAGTGGTGTTCCAGCTGTAACACTGGTGAATGGAAGCTTAATGTAAGTAGCTTTGAATGAAAGCGTCAGCTAAAAATGTAAATGTACCATTGTTGAATGTAAGTCGCTTTGGATAAAAGCGTCTGCTAAATGACTAAATGTAAAATGTAAATGTAAAGTCCGGGGGGGTCCAAAAACAAGTCTGTATCTGGTGTGACCACCATTTGCCTCACGCAGAGCAATACATCTCCTTTGCTGGTTGTGGCCTGATATGTTGGTCCACTCCAACGTCAAACTGCAGTCAGGTCAAGACTCCGATAAGAACGACATGCATGCAGACAAGCTTCCCTGAGACGGTTTCCGACAGTTTGTTCAGAAATGTTTTAGTTATGCAAACTGATTGTTGCATTCTGGGTGGCTGGTCTCAGAGGATCTTGGAGGTGCAGATGCTGGATGTGGAGGTCCTGGGCTGGTGTGCTTACACGTAGTCTGCAGATGAGATGCCGGTTGGATGTACTGCCAAATTTCTCAGAAATGCACCCCTGAGCTGAAGACTGGACATGCCTGATCAGCAATGTCTATTGTGTATATGTGAATGATTTTTGTGCCACTTATTTGATAAACTATTGATTTGTCAATCGAAAAAACATTATCTAGTTAAATTAAATTATTTAGCAGTCATTTAACTAAACAATTTAGAGCATGACCTCTCTGAACTCTATTGTTTCCATGACTCACAAATAATAACTTAAGTTTCATTGTGTCAGTCCCAGTCCAGTAATGAGAAAGCACATCTCAGAAAGAACAGCCCTTTAATTGACATCCAGGGCATAAGCATAAGCTGATTATGGTAATCACGTGTTCGAAGCATACCGGGTTTTGCTTTCTAACAATGCATTAACCCATCCTCCACTTCCCTGGAGGTGAGATTCAAGCAATTAGATATCAGACCACTTTCTCACATTACATTTCAGCTAATTAATGCGCAGAGAGGACAAATCAGAAACATTTGACCTCCCCCAGCTTAAAAATAAGTTCCACAATCCTTTGGGTTGTATCTCCTGCATAATGGGATGTCCCGATTTTCAGCATAAAGATGTGTGTGTGGTGATGATAATTACTTCAGGCTAATTGGGCCAATGCATATGAATCCATCTAAATGTCCCTGCTGGTATTCACTCCAAATCTGGGCCTCATAGGTTTCCGAGCAGGTTCCTGGGAGAAATCCAGAGTTCTCTGAAAATTACGTGAGCACATTACAGATATTCAAATGAACCAAACTTCCCGTCTGTTAATGTGTGCCTCAAATAGAATAGCTCTGTCCTACTTCCAAATCCATAATGTTTTGATGATGGCGCCATTTCTCGTCTTAATTTTCTTCAGCAATTTAGATTCTTTATCATGAGTGATGCTCTGATGATCCTTAACTAAGCAGTGTGTGTATTCTATGTGGAGATGTGTGTATTACTCCCAGCTTGCAAGGGCTGTGCTGGATCCTAAGCAAGAATAGTTAACATAGCAAACGGTTTAGTACTGACTAACTGCCACAGTGGACAAACACTACTCAAAAATATTTTTCATGTTTTTATGTTTATTTAGTCAAAACACAATGTTGCATAAAGGCTTAGGGCAGTACTTCTCAAACTTTTTTTTGCCATGCCTCCCTTTTGGATGGAAAACATCCAAATCCGTGCTTTAATTAATTTTATTATTATCGTGGTGGAGGGGTTTGAGTGCCCGAATGATCCTAGGAGCTATGTTGTCGGGGACTATATGCCTAGTGTAGGTAGGGTCTCTCAAGGCAAACAGGTTCTAGGTCAGGTCCTCCGTGAATTGGGTGGCAGTCGAAGGCGGAGGCCTCGATGACCCAATCCCGGACACAGAATCTGGCGCTAGGGACATGGAATGTCACCTCGCTGGCGGGGAAGGAGCCTGAGCTTGTGCGGGAGGTTGAGAGATACCGACTAGAGATAGTCGGGCTCACCTCCACGCACAGCTTGGGCTCTGGAACCCAAATCCTCGAGAGAGGCTGGACTCTCCACTACTCTGGAGTTGCCTGTGGTGAGAGGCGGCGGGCTGGTGTGGGCTTGCTCATAGCCCCTTAGCTCAGCTGCTACACACGTGGACAAAAATGTTGGTACCCTTCGGTCAATGAAAGAAAAACTCACAATGGTCACAGAAAAAACTTTATTCTGACAAAAGTAATAATAAATAAAAATTCTATAAATGTTAACCAATGAAAGTCAGACATTGCTTTTCAACCATGCTTCAACGGAATTATTAAAAAAAATAAACTCATGGAACAGGCCTAGACAAAATTGTTGGTACCCCTAGAAAAGACTGTAAATAATGTGACCAAATGGACATTTTAATTCAAGGTGTGTGCACTAATTAGCATCACAGGTGTGTACAATCTTGTAATCAGTCAGTGGGCCTATTTATAGGGCTTCAGGTAGTCACTGTGTTGTCTGGTGACATGTTGTGTACCACACTCAACATGGACCAGAGGAAGCGAAGGAAAGAGTTGTCGCAGGAGAAAAGAAATAAAATTATAGACAAGCATGATAAAGGTAAAGGCTATAAGACCATCTCCAAGCAGCTAGATGTTCCTGTGACTACAGTTGCACATATTATTCAGAAATTTAAGATCCATGGGACTGTAGCCAACCTCCTGGACGTGGCGGCAGGAGGAAAATTGATGACAAATCAAAGAGAGCGGATAATCCCCATGCTCAAGGAACATCAGTGTCAGATCACACCATCCGTCGTTGTTTGAGCCAAAGTGGACTACATGGGAGAGGCGACCAAGGAGGACACCATTGTTGAAAACAAATCATAAAAAAGCTAGACTGGCATATTCCAAACTACATGTTGACAAGCCACAAAGCTTCTGGGAGAATGTCCTATGGACAGATGAGACAAAAATGGAACTTTTTGCCAAGGCACATCAGCTCTATGTTCACAGACGGAAAAATGAAGCATATCAAGAAAAGAACACTGTCCCTACTGTCAAACATGGAGGAGGCTCTGTTATGTTCTGGGGCTGCTTTGCTGCATCTGGCACAGGGTGTCTTGAATCTGTGCAGGGTACAATGAAATCTGAAGACTATCAAGGGATTCTAGAGAGAAATGTGCTGGCCAGTGTCAGACAGCTTGGTCATAGGTCATAGGTCATGGGTCTTGCAACAGGACAATGACCCAAAACACAGCTAAAAACACCGACTATTCTAAAGTGGCCTTCTATGAGCCCTGACCTCAATCCTATTGAGCATCTTTGGAAGGAGCTGAAACATGCCGTCTGGAAAAGACACCCTTCAAACCGGAAACAACTGGAGCAGTTTGCTCATGAGGAGTGGGCCAAAATACCTGCTGAGAGGTGCAGAAGTCTCATTGACAGTTACAGGAGTCGTCTGATTGCAGTGATGGCCTCAAAAGGTTGTGCAACAAAATATTAAGTTAGGGGTACCAACAATTTTGTCCACGTGTGTATGTGTCTCTGTCTCTGTGAGGGGTGCTGGAAAGTGCTCCACCGGGACGCTGCGTTCTACTGGGGACTTCAACGCTCACGTGGGCAGCGACAGTGACACCTGGAGGGGCGTGATTGGGAGGAACGGCCCCCCGGATCTGAACCCGAGCGATGTTCTGTTATTGGACTTCTGTGCTCTGGTGGTGAGTTGGATCCGCTGGTGGGGGAGAAAGCTGGACAGACTCGGCAGGCCCAAACGCACTGTGAGGGGTCTGTTGGGAACGTTTGGCAGAGCCTCCTGTCAGAAAGATCTTTAACTCCCACCTCCGGCAGAGCTTCGACCAGATCCCGAGGGAGGCTGGAGACTGGAGTCTCCGGTGCCTGTCGTGGCGGCAACCCCCAAACCCGGTGGTGGATAAGGGATGCCGTCAAGCTGAAGAAGGAGACCTCCCGAGCCTGGTTGGCTCGTGGGACTCCCGAGGCAGCTGATAGGTACCGACAGGCCAAGCGGACTGCAGCCCGGGTGGTCGTAGAGGCTAAACCTCGGGTCTGGGAGGAGTTCGGTGAGGCCATGGAAAAGGACTACCGGTCGGTCTCGAAGAAATTCTGGCAAACCGTCCAGTGCCTCAGGAGGGGTAAGCAATGCCCTGCCAACACTGTTTACAGTGGAGGGGGGAATCTGCTGACTTCAACTGGGGACATTGTTGGATGGTGGAAGGAATACTTCGAGGATCCCCTCAACCCCACCGACACGTCTTACACTGAGGAGCCAGGGGCCGGAGGGAGTCTGGTTTGGGGACCACAGGATCTCGTCTCTGGTTTTTGCAGATGATGTTAACCTGTTGGCTCCATCAAGCCAGGACCTTCAGGGTGCAATGGGACGGTTTGCAGCCGAGTGTGAAGCGGCTGGGATGAGGATCAGCGCCTCCAAGTCTGAGACCATGGTTATCAGTCGGAAAAGGGTGGCTTGTCCCCTTCAGGTTAGTGGAGAGATCCTGCCTCAAGTGGAGGAGTTCAAGTATCTTGGGGTCTTGTTCACAAGTGAGGGAAGGAGGGAACGTGAGATTGACAGACGGATCGGTGCAGCTTCTGCAGTGATGCGGTCGATGTACCGGTCTGTCGTGGTCAAGAAGGAGCTGAGCTGTAAGGCAAAGCTCTCGATTTACCAGTAGATCTACGTTCCTACTCTCACCTTTGGTCATGAGAGATAGGGTGAGAAGCTCGGTCACTTGGGAGGTGCTCAAACTAGAGCCACTGCTCCTCCACATCGAGAGGAGCCAGCTGAGGTGGCTCGGGCATCTGTTTTGGATGCCTCCTGGACGCCTCCCTAGAGAGGTGTTTTGGGCATGTCCCACCGGGAGGAGACCCCGTGGAAGACCTAAGACACGCTGGAGGGACTATGTCTCTCGGCTGGCCTGGGAACGCCTCGATATCCCCCCGGAAGAGCTGGAGGAAGTGTCTGGGGAGAGGGAAGTCTGGGCATCTCTGCTTAGACTGCTGCCCCTGCGACCCGGCCCCTGATAAGCGGTAGAAGATGGATGGATGGATAAAATGTGCTCTTAAAAAGCATTAAAATGACATAACAATAAAACAGTGCAAACTGCAAGCTTCAAAAAAATTTGTATAGTAGCATCATTTGTCATGTATGCGCCTGCCAATAGTATCATTGGACAGGGGAATGGACTTTCATTTTAGAGTGCCTCTCTCATCTATCACACAGATGACAGCATATCGATGCAGCGGGGAGTATGAGCAATTCAGTATACCACTTTATAGGACGCTTACTGTGTTGTTTATGGTAGCCACCTTTGTAAAAGTACTTTGCTGCCTGTTATATTCTTCTAATTTTCTTCGGAAAAACTCAAGTGGTTTATTGACATCAGAGGAATACAATGTTTCTATGAGCCTTCTTAACTTACAAAGTTTCAGACTGTCTGCAGCAAGTGTTTTTAGACATAATACGCAGTAAAGCCAAGAGCAAGATAAGCGTTGTCATATTTGCGTGACTTAGTCTTTGATGCATGTCTACTGTTTTTGCCATCTGGATTTGTATTTTCCTTGCATGCTTTTAGTTTTGCTCCTGCAGTGTATTTCTCCATGTCGCAGTTTCTCTGCCCGAAGCTTGACAGTCAACATGGAAGCATGATAGGTTTGGTGTGGCACCTTAAAAGAGTCCGTGTTGCAGCACCATTCAACATTAGTACTGCGCATTTTTTGCTTCACCCCCTTGTTGGCTTTCTCCACACTTTTAGAAGCACTGGCTTAGGGCATAAATTAACAAGAGGGATCAGAATTTATGGCATGATAAATTAATTCTTCTTACAGGTTTTGTTTTACAAAACAGCATGTTCCTGATGGGCTCCTAGGTATTGACAGGAAGGAGGTGAAGTGTGAAAATGCAATCTGCAATGTTACTATAAGATAATATCTATAATCTATAATAATAGTAAAAATAAACAAAAAAACTCCATAGTGTTATCTGTTGTCAGCATGTAAATGTTAACCTGACTTTGCCAGTTGTACAGCTCACAGAACATAATCTGTTTCATACGACCATCTGGGAAAGCGTTGGCAAAAGGGAGGCGTCTTCTGTTGGAAACTTGTTTGGTGATTTAACACCGACTAGTATTTGCCTACCATGAGATTTGTTTTAGCCAATCATAGCAACGATTCATCTGACATAACCAGAGTACGGCTGATATGAAGAAAACAACAAACCGCTGTAACAGTAACAGGTTTTTGAAAAGTGAATCTGTGAATAAAAGGAATGTTAACAAACCCTAAATTGGTAAATGAAACAAGGACATCGGCTGATGAAAAGAGCGTGTAGGAAGAAAACCACAAACATCTTTTCGAAAATCCTTTAGTGCCACATTTTTTAGCATTAGCATTTTCAGAATAGCCATGTTGATAAGAGGACGTCGTTGCATTTGTCAAATTAAAAACCTTCCTGTTGCTACATTATTGGTCACAAGACGCCGGTGAGTTCAGGGTTCCACTCAAGTGGTTGGCTTGGCGCGATACAAAATGAAAATTCCAAAATCTCGCAAGAATCCAGCTGCAACGCAAGGTTATTTTAAATGTCCCACCCCCCCCAAAAAAAAAAAAAAAAACAACTGAGAAAAACCAAAAAAAAAAAAAATTGAAATTATATTTTAACAATGCAAATGGTTGAAGGGTTATCTTATATAGTCTTTGTATTATCTCAGTCACTTACAGTTTGTGCAATACACTGTATTGTCTTAGTCACTATTACAAGATTGGTATGATCAGTATTCATGTCACAACATAAACAGATTTTAAGACTTTGAAAATGGTAAATGTCCCATGCCTTGTTCCAAGAGATAAATGTTGTCTAAGCCCAATATGTTTGGAGTTAGCCTGGAAAAACATTATTATAAATTATAAAAGCTATAGCTGAAATTCAATGTGGAAGACTCCTCCCCTTCTCCTCCTGCCCCTGGTCCTCACATGCATGTCTCAGCCAATCATTGCTATATTGTCTGCTACATCTTCCAGCTGTGTAGCTTGTGCTGCAGCCCTCCTCCACCCCATCACCACCTCCGTTGTGGAGCACACTCATCAGCATCAGTAGCACTCACCTCTTCATCTCATCACCACCAGCAGTGTTTAAGCCCTGGGGGGAAGACCTGCAAATCAGATACTCCGCTCTTCTCCTATTGTTTCATTGCACATCTCAATGTTTGCCGGGGTCTAAGCATCAAAGATATACTTCAAGCTACATAAATCTCACGCCTCTACATATATTGTCCGTTTCTATCAGGTAGAATTAGGCTTCCTGTGGTTCCTTGGTGAACATACCACATGCTACAGGCTCCTAGTCATGCTATATTGCTAATTAAGTTGCCACTGTGTTAAATTCCCTTAATAGATGTTATGCACAAAATTACCCAAAATATATCCTTTTCCGTGCCATTGCATGAAGAGACCTTTTAGTATAAACAGACATTAATGCTGCAGTCTGTTCAAAGTACTATGATAACTCTTATGATACGCCTCTCGAGAGATCTTTGGGTTTTTTCCAATCAACTTTTTGTGTGAGTGTGTGTGCTCTGTTCATCTCAAAACCTTTTCTATGTTAAATGAACCAAATGAGCAGATAGCAAAATTGGAGCTTCTGCATGGCAACACTAAAGACAAAAGAGGCAGGATGTGACCTGAAGCCACTGTGCGTGCGCTTGTAAGTGAAGGGTTACTTCAGGCTATATTGGGCTTTTAAAATCAGCAACTGCACCATCTATCAAACCATTACTACATGGTTTGCTATATGCTTTGTCCTTTCTTCCTTTCTAAATCCTGTTATTTGAACAAGGCAATAATTACAGATGTAGGCAAAGGGGGAAATTTTAAATAATGCTAGAAAGGAGAGTAGTTGAAAAGAAAATCTCATTATGGCTCAGTGTCTTTGCAGACTATTTTTTTAAAAAGGAGTTGAAAAGACAGCGATGTAGATAAATGGTGAAAAGAGCAAGAGGAGGAGAGGTGCGTGACAGAGTCGTGACAGTGGAAATGGGAAAATGTCTGGCCGGTGTTTTATGACAGTGGGCCAAGCAAATAATGATGAGGAGGAAGACAATGGAAGCAGTGGACAGAAACGGAGGAAGGCAAGTAGTGAGAAAAAAGAAAATCTAAAATTTCAAATAGCCATTTTAATATGTATGGGGAATCTACTTACTGTCCATGTGACTTATTTCTCTTCTGGTGAACAATTAGCTATCTAGCAGCCTGTCAAATCATCTACAGTAGCTAAACCAGATCATTGTTGTGGATTCTTTTTACCTTTAACTACTTTGCTATTACTGTCTGATGACAATAAATACATAGCAAGACACATTTTTACCAAGCTTGTAAAGTTACCAGTATTTACCAAAGGCAAAATTCAGAGATAGCCTACTGAAAAGTTTCCATGAGTTAAGCTAATTGGAACTGTCCCAAAGTTCTTTTATGACTTACAAACGCTGATTTTACACACAAGTTTAATAATTGACCATAAGTGTTATAAAAAAGAAATTGAAAGACAGCCTAAAAGATCACCTAAAATTGAATCATGTGGCTTTTAAGTGACCTATGTGCTAAAATGTACCACTGGGTATTACATAATCTTCACTTTTCATATATTTAAGTGGAACCATATTTTCACTGCCCTACAGCATACATCCACTCATGTATTCTGAACCACTTTCATAATAATATCATACCATCTTCTCCTAAAGCTGTCAAATCCTGACCTGGTTATCTACGAGGTGAGATTGTCAAATCTGTAATTCATAGATGCAGCTGTAGGGGCAGACTAGAATATTTTCATATGTAATGCTGCTGCTTGGGCCCACACTGAGGCAAAGGGTGCATTACTGCATTTTTAATAATTCATGTGTCACGTTCAACACACTGAGCCCTGGCTTGCAGCGCTGTGTAAAGGGATATGCCACGGTTGGCAAACTAAAATTAAAGTGCAACTTCACCTCTAGCTCTCAGCACAACCCCACCCTTTGCTGGTTTCTGCAAAGACATTTTTCAACATATAAAACCAATAATATTTGTAAATGTTGATTCAAATATCCAATACCCAAGTATGTATTTAATACTGACAATTTTCGAAAGAAATCACATCACTGCCATTTTAACTGCACAATGCCTACATTAAGTCTTATAAAGCACTGTTTATAAGGTACAAACTGATTTATCAAACATACGATTATGATTATATGACAAATTAAACATTGGGACTTCACTTAACTTCAGAATCTGCAGACATATTGGGCAGTGCCACTTTATTTTTCTTGCACAGTTTTGCTTCTGAACACTTCAGATGGAGAACCACTCATAAAGATTGCAGTTTTGTAAATGCTTTGAGTTGTCCAGCCATTTGTATGTGGCCAAGTCGATTTGTCCTGCGACATTTCAATGTCAAAGACAAAATGTTCAGTAGTTATTATGTGCCGATAAACCACACCAGTGTATGGTCAAAACTAATGGTTGAAGCAGTAACATAACATTTTACAAATGTAATAAAATAAGACAATATGTCTAGCTTAATCAAATCAAACAAGAAATAAACTTAATACAGTACTAATAAGGAGGTTGGGTTAACCAGATCTAGTTACCACTTCATTAACATTAAAGCATGAGGCCGAATGTTGCCTTAGTAACAGACATCTGCATTTACGTAAAAATGTAAGTCACTGTGAGCAAATGTGAGTCAATGATAGGGATCAGGTGAAACAGGCCAACAGCTGACACTGCTGCTGCTGGCCGATGGTATTTATTGCATTGCGGGGTGTCTGCTCCGTTTGGTGAGACCGGGCTCGCCCATGAGCAGCGTACAACTTTTCGCTTCTTTACTTTCATTACACTACATTTAAACAGTCTGAGTCTGTGTCGTCGAGTTAAAAAGATTGACTTTTCGGCCAAGCAGCTCAGGGGAAATGTGCGCTCACGCCAGTACATAGTGGACACAGAAATGTAATTGTGAAGTGGAGGTATTGTAGACGAAGTAACATCGTATATTTAGCTGTTTTATTGGTGGTTTCAAAATGTCCTTTTCTCTATTTCCAGTGTGACGCAAACTCCTGTCTTTTAGCTAAGTCTAATCAGCAGACTGTTGCTGTAAACCTACGCTTGTTGCTTTTATAACATTACAGCTACAGACCCTATATTATTCAAAATATAATAACTGCATAATAATTTTAAACCTAGGCTATTGTCATCATGGTGTTGGCTACATTTCCCTTCTGTTTGGTTTGCTCTCTCCTCTGTCTGGAGCACAGTGAGAGAAAAACAAAACTTATGTTCACTCAGATGCCAGCACATAAATTAACATATGAGAATTTTTTATCTTTTTATTTTATTTTTCTTCTTCATATTATGTGCTCATAACTAATCAGCTGATAGTTGTGTACATTTCTTAGAAATATACATTTGACTAGCATAGGCCATAGTTTTAATCCCATACAACAACTATAGCCTATTATGGTAAGAAAAAACAACTGGTGGCTGGTAACTGGCCACAGTGGTCAGTGAGCAAAAAAATAATGTCAAGCCATGATTACTTGATAACAGTGTTGGTTATCTTACTTCAAAAAAGTAATTAGTTACAGTTACAAAATACTTCTCCCAAAAAGTAATTGAGTTACTCAGTTACCACATTGTAAAAGTAACTCAGTTACTCAGCAAAGTAACTGAAGTTATTTTTTATGTTCTATAAGGGTATTACGTTCTATAACAGCTTAAATATCAAAGATGTTTAAATTAACTGATTGAAATATATAAACACTATATATAGTATTTTAGAACATTTGGTATTTATTTCAACTCAATAGATTTCAGTCTGCTATATGATATAAATAAAAACATATAAAAAATAAATATTGAAAATAAAATTCAATGGTAAAATTAAGTCACACAAATGTAAACTTGTGTAAAAAGAAACAAAGGGAGACCTGGCCATTAAGTAGTGCAAATCTCTGTACCTGTAAATTATTGCACAATAAACAAAACACAATCCAACTCTCTCTGTAGATTAACATGTTCATTCTCAAAGAAAATGAACAATACATTAATCTATTCTAAAATACTCCTCTCATCTAACAACTAAACCAGTGGTTGTTGCTGACACGTAAAATCGAGCGTTGCTTGTTTTAACAGTGTCTCTGTCTCCTTCACTGGAACTCACGCAGCTGCCTTTGGGGTCAGCAGCAGCAACAAGTGTCGTGTTAGCATGTGTTGATGTGAGGTGCTTCATAAGATTTGAGTTACTTGAGGCAGACGTGGATAAAGTCTTTTTTCCTGGACATAGCATGTTACAGAAACAGTCTTGCCTTTAATTTCAATTATTTCGAGAAAGCCACCTTTGAATTTCCCCGGGGTCCGTGTATCATCCGATCATTCAATTATACCATTTAATCTGGCAAACCAAAAACGAAATAACGAATCAATATTTTGTTTTCTTGTTTTTTTCTGTGTCCTTTTCTACGCATATTATGCTTGGCAAGTAGTCTCTGAATGCTGATCTCAGAGCTTCCACGCTGGACACCCATTTCTCGCATCTTTACTGAGATCTCATGATATGGCATTCCATTAATAAACATGTCCTCAATAAAAGACATGTATGGTTCGAGTGACATTTGAACTGGAAAATTTGACCAACTGGGACCGGACCCTCCGCTTTTGGCGCTCAGCGACCTACTCCTTTGAAACTATCCACTGCACATATTTCCCCAATTCTGCATGATCTTCACTGGCTTCCTGTGGCTTACCGTATTAAATTAAAAATTCTCCTTCTCGCTTTTAAGTCTCTGCACGGCCTTGCTCCCCCCTACCTCTGTAACCTGCTTCTCCCCTACACCCCTACTCGCTCTTTACGATCCGCTGATTCCAGCCTTCTCATTGTCCCTCGGCATCGCCTTGCTTTAATGGGGGGCAGATCATTCAGTGTTATTGCGCCCAAAATGTGGAACTCTCTCCCCCATCACTCCGTTTAGTTAACACCATCTCTGAATTTAAATCCATGCTCAAAACACACCTATTTTCTGAATGTTACAGTTCTTAGTGGGTTTTTTCACTTACTGTACTTGCACTCTCATTTGCCTATTGTTGTTCTGTCTGCTCTCTTTGTCAATTGTCCTTATTGTTGTTTGTTTATTGTAAAGTGTCCTTGAGCTCTGGAAAGGCGCTATATAAATAAAACGTATTATTATTATTATTATTATTACTGCACATGCGCAAAGCAACCAAATCCGTGAAATAGAACCTACTACAACAAATAAAGAAAAATTGAGACAACATAAATTTGATCCATTATTTTGTTTTGGTTTTCTTGTTTATTATATTTCCCGTTTCGAGCTGAAAGCGATGAAACAAACGTCAGTTTTCATATTTGGTTCATACAGAAAAACAGAAAAACAAAATATTGATTCGTTATTTCGTTTTTGGTTTGCCAGATTAAATTGAATAATTGAATAATCGGATGATACACGGACCCCCCGGCTCCTCTCCATTGTCGCTGATGCTGTCTTATGTTTAGTGGAGGTCAGAGCGCGCAGTGAGACCGCATCAGCCAATCATCGCTTTTGCAGTGGTGTCATCACCACCCCTGCTCTCTCCAGCAGCAGCTGATGTCTAGCCAAAGCATGACACCTCGCGCTTTATTCAACCAAATTGTAGTAACGCGAAACTTTACATTCTCAGTAACGATAACGGCGTTACAACAATGGGAAAAGTAGTTAATTAGATTACTTCGTTACTGAAAAATTAACGCCGTTAGTAATGCCGTTATACTCTAACGCCGTTACTTCCAACACTGCTTGATAGTATATTACTTCAGTTGCTCTGCCACAGCTTTAAGTTGGTACAGTAAGAGACATGTTTGCATACTCAAAAAAGTGGTGCATCCCTAGTCAATGTTAATGCTTCCTGCTCATAATGTAAGATTGTTCTGGATATACTATAAAAGTAAATAGTAAAACATATAACTTCCACACATTCATTTTAAAAATCACACTCTCTGCCAACTTAAAATGTATCCTTGCACAATACAAATATTTTTTTCTGTGGTTTACAGGGTTTTTCTGATTGTAGCTCAGAGCCAAAAGTAAATCTTAATTTGACTTTTATATGATAAGCACCAGACGAAAGAACCAAATCCTGCATACCTTGCCTTTTAAAATGAGAAAGAAAACAAGAAAAAGTGTGGCGCATGAAGAAACATATATATTGCTCTGGTGCTGTAATGTCTTTAAGGGGTAGGCTGTAAATATATTTTTTCAGTATAGCAACACAGTACAGTCCCACAGACACAATATGCTAATGTCCAGTTATACACAAAAGCCAGGAAATATTATTGCAATATACTTTGTTAATTATAACTCAAATTTACCACCTCCAAAAGTTATTGCCTTTTTGCTATCGGCTGTGTTTTATCTCCCTGACTCTGGGCTTCAACTGCTCGCTGTGTTTGGGGCTGATATATTGGCTGTTTTATTGAGGTGGGGACTGTTTTAAACTCAGAAGACACAAAGATATACAGTAAGAGCTGAAGAATATTACATGCAAGTTTTGTTTTGCAGTGTATTATGTATTAAAAGACAGATAAGAAATTGCTTTTGGTGGAAGGTAGAAATACAGTAGTTAGTCATATTGTTTTATTTTCTATTTATATAGTTTGCAGTCATGGCAAAAAAGTAGTCTTCTGGTTGTGCATTTTTATTACAACATGTATGATTTTGTGTTGTATGACATTGCTCAAATGTCCACAGTGCAAAGGGACTCAAGTTAAGAGCAAGCCTCTCTCATGAAACCTCTTAAATGGTCCTTGAGTAAGGGCGTCGCCATACGGCGATATACAGCGATATACCGTCGTCCACCAGAGGGCAGACAAAGCGGAAATATAAGGAGAAATCCAATGGCGACTTTACAAGTATAAAAATAATGTTTACAGCCTGGTACAAAAGATGGCTCTGGTCTCTAGAGACCAGAGCCATCGCCAGACGTTTTTACTACGTAACAACTCTGGGGGGTTGTTTTACTATCCAGTAAAAGCCCAGATGTAACTGCCATTTTATTGCCCTTTCATAACGACAATATCGGTGAATAGGGGATTACATCCATTATATAAACAATCTATGGTTAAGAAAGCATCATTTCTATAGTGTTCTAGTATAGCCTATATATCAAGATTATCTACCTCAGTGAGTTTGAATGGTTTCATTGCCTGTCTGGGTGCATATATGGAGCACTTATCCCCGGTGGTATGAGTTGAAGCTCAGCAGTAATGGAATAAAAAACCTCCAGCCATCGAATAGAATCAGAATTGCCCCGGCTTATCTTCCCAATATCAGCCATTTCCCATAAATGGTTCAAAGTGATAGATAGTATATTCTCACAGTTTCTTTGGCGTGGAAAGAAACCAGCCAAGGATTAACTGTAAAAAGTGTACCACGCTAAAAAGAAAAGGCGGGTTAGGATTTCCAAATGTATATATATGTATATTTAGGTACTACCTAGCCTTTAATGCGAGGTATCCTCTGTTATGGGGATATAATGGTAAAAATCATTAAACTTCTAGAAGCTGGGAGTGGTTAATAAAATAAGGTTATAATAGAGTATAACAAAACAATTTTTTTCATTCATTTTCTACCAAAAATAACAGGCATATCTCTACCATCATGTCCAGTTTGGAATAATCCATTAAAAACTGTAGGTGGTAGACTAACACTAAAAGGCTCTTTCTTGACAGAGGATATCTCGCAAAGTGATCAGTTAATAAATTATGGCAATGTTATACCTTTTTCAGATGTACAAATGCAATTTAATATCAGGGAATCAAAAATGTTTCAATACTTTTAATTATAATCAATTATTAAAAGTTATTTGGCAAAAGGAATTGTAACTGCAACAAAAAATGTTAAATAAAAAACTTCAAGAAGCTGCTACAAATCGAGGAACTGTCACTCCCTGACAGCACAGCCCCTGATAAATTTTAATGGGAGAAAGATATAGGATATTCTTGGATGACAGAAGAGTGAAACAATCTGAAAGAACCCCATTTATTGTTCAAAATGTGTAAGATATACAATTATCCAAATGAAAATTATCCATAGAGCCTACATTACACACAGTAATATATGTTTGTAATATATTACAAACAGATGTGGCCAGGTTGGCACACTTACTTATCTCAGTTATCCATTTACTACAAGACTTTATGAACGTGGAAATACCTAAACAATATGTGCATCTTTGGGAACACTTTGCAAAACACCATGTCCAAATCAGAACAAAGGATTGCAACATTAGGATTTATGTCTGCAAAAATAATTATATTTATGAACTGGAAAATACATAAAGCAGACTGCTTCAACATTATTAACTGGTTGAAAGACTTTCTGAACTTGCTATCTACGGAAAATGTAATATCAAACCTCAATGACTATGGCAATAATGCAACTGAGGAATTGGTAAGGCCCGACATACAGGATAAAATAAGAGCAAAACTCAAGTAACATAAATTAATATATAACAGTATGTACAGTATATTTACATTTAGTCATTTAGCAGATGCTTTTATCTAAAGCGACTTACAAGTGAGGAAAAACAATGGAAGCAATTTTAACAACACAAGGTACAAAAGCATAAGTGCACAAAAAACTAGTCAGTTTAAACCCAGCGCAGTATACAAAGCTAAGGATAAGAGAATTTATTTTTATTTTTTTTAAAGAAAGGAATCGATAGAAAGGAAGTAGAACTCAGTGTTTGTCAGTCAGGTGTTGACGGAAGAGATGTGTTTTCAGGCGTTTTTTGGAGATGGCTACAGAATCCGCTGATCTTGTAGCAGCAGGTAGATCATTCCACCAATGTGGAACAGATCCAGAGAAGGTACGTGACAGTGATTTTTTACCTTTTTGGGACGGTACCACCAGACGTTGTTCATTTGCAGAGCGCAGGGATCTGGTAGGAACGTAGGTCTGTATTAGTGAGTGAAGATAGGAGGGTGCAGAACCAGTGGTGGTCTTGTAGGCCAAGAGCATAGCTTTGAACTTGAAGCGGGCGTCAACCGGGAGCCAGTTTAACCTAATGAATAGAGGAGTTACGTGCGCTCTCTTCGGTTCATTAAATACCACTCTTGCCACTGCATTCTGGATCAGCTGCAGAGGTTTGGTTGTGCAGCCGGGGAGTCCAGCCAGTAGAGCATTACAATAATCCAGTTTGGACAAGACAAGAGCCTGGACTAGAATTTGCGTAGAGTGCTCTGATAGGAAAGGTCTAATTTTCCTAATATTGTAGAGGTTGAATCTACAGGACCGGGTGGTGCTGGCGACATGACTTGTGAAGTTTAGCTGATCATCAATTACCACTCCCAGATTTCTGGCAGTGCTGGACGGTGTAATGGTTGATGGGCCTAGTTGAATGGAGAGGTTGTGGTGGGTCTTTGGATTGGCCGGAATCACAAGCAGTTCTGTTTTTGCAAGGTTCAGCTGCAGCTGATGGTCCTTCATCCAAAGTGAGATGTCACTCAGACATGCCGAGACGCGAGCAGAGACCGTCGGATCGTCAGGATGAAATGACAGGTGGAGTTGAGTGTCATCTGCATAGCAGTGATAGGAAAAGCCATGCTTCTGGATGACAGAGCCAAGGGATGTCATGTATATGGAAAAGAGTAGCGGTCCAAGCACTGAGCCCTGTGGCACCCCTGTATTGAAATGTTGGGACTCAGAGACCTCGTTTCTCCAAGATACTCTGTATGACCTACCCGAGAGGTAAGACTTGAACCATTGCAACACCATTCCAGAGACACCCATCGCCCGAAGATTAGACAGGAGGATGTGATGATTAACAGTGTCAAAAGCAGCAGACAGATCCAGTAAGATGAGTACAGATGACTTGGATGTTGCCTTTGCCAGTCTCAGAGCTTCGATGACTGAGAGCAGGGCAGTTTCGGTGGAATGTCCGCTCTTGAACCCAGACTGGTTCTGGTCCAGGAGGTTGTTCCGTTTGAGAAAGGATGAGAGCTGAGTAAACACAACTCACTCCAGAGCTTTGGCAATGAAGGGAAGGAGGGAAACCGGTCTGTAGTTTTCTAGCAGTGTAGGATTAAGTGTGGGTTTCTTCAATAGTGGTGTGATGCGGGCCTCTTTGAAAGCTGTGGGGAATGACCCAGTGGAGAGAGATGAGTTGATGATGTGGGTGAGAGCAGGCACGACAGATGGAGAGATGGCCTGAAGGAGATGTGTGGGGATGGGATCCAGCGGGCAGGTAGTAGGGTGGTTAGAACTAATGACCTTGAAAACATCTGCTTCAGTTAGAGGAGAGAAGGAAGTGAGCAAACACATATCAGGGGTCTGAATGAGCTCGACAGGTGGTGGCGCAGAGAACTGACTGCTGATGGCGGTCGTTTTCTTTATAAAGAAAGACGCAAAATCATCAGCTGTTAAATCCGATGAAGGTGGGGGAGCAGGTGGACAAAGGAGGACAGAAAAGGTTTTAAAGAGAGTGCGCGAGTCAGGTGAGTTGATTAACCTAGAATGGTAGTAGACAGTTTTTGCAGAGGTGACATCAGCGGAGAAAGTAGAGAGGAGAGACTGGTAGATAGAGAGGTTAGTAGGATCTTTTGACTTGCGCCATTTTCTCTCAGCTGACCGAAGGCTGGCGCGGTGCTCGCGTAGAACATCGGATAACCAGGGGGCAGACGAGGATGTACGGGCTGGTCTAGATGTAAGAGGGCATAAGTTGTGCATATAGGAAAATATGCAAGAAGAAAGTAAAAGTAGAAATAATAAATTATAAGTGCACACAATTAGTACTAAAAAAAGTGCAATACTCAGGTCCTCTGTCAGTGTGTCCCTGTTAGGTGGAGTCGCGTGCAGGTAGAGTCGATGGTCTTTACTCTCTTCGGTCTTCACGCGATGACAGCTGCCGCGACCGCTGCCACGGTGGTTACTCCCACTTAAATACCCATCTATTCAAGTAATTATAATTATGAAGTGCTTCGAGCGACTGGTCCTAGCACACCTCAAAGACTGCCTCCCACCCACACTGGACCCACACCAATTTGCCTACTGCAGAAATAGGAGCACAGAGGATGCAGTATGCACAGTGCTGCACTCTGCACTCACACACTTGGACAATAACAACACATATGTTAGGATGTTGTTTGTTGACTTCAGTTCAGCATTTAACACCGTCATTCCCTCCAAGTTGACCACAAAACTTGGAGAACTGGACATTAACACCTCCCTCTGCAACTGGATTATGGACTTTCTGACCAACAGGCCTCAGCATGTTCGGTCAGGCAACACCCACTCCACCACCATCACACTCAACACTGGCGTACCACAGGGCTGTGTGCTGAGCCCATTCCTTTACTCCCTTTACACCTACGACTGCAAGCCTGTGCATGGATCCAACTCCATCATTAAGTTTGCAGACGACACCACGGTGATTGGCCTCATCACAGACAACGATGAGACTGCCTACAGGGAAGAGGTAAAGCACCTGGCCACATGGTGCGCTGACAATAACCTGCTCCTTAACACCACTAAGACAAAGGAGCTCATTGTGGACTTCAGGAAGAAAAAAGGAGGCACGCATGACCCCATCCACATTAATGGTATGGTTGTTGAACGTGTTGAACAGCTTCAAGTTCCTGGGAATCACCATCTCGGAGGAACTGTCCTGGACCACAAACACCTCCAGCCTGGTCAAGAAGGCTCACCAGCGCCTCTTCTTCCTCAGGACACTGAAGAAGAACCAGCTGTCTTCAGCCATCCTGGTGAACTTTTACCGGTGTGCGATCGAGAGCATCCTGACCAGTTGCATCACAGTCTGGTATGGAAACTGCTCAGTGGCTGACCGCAAATCACTGCAGAGGGTGGTGAAAACTGCCCAGCGCATCACAGGGACACCACTTCCTGCTATCGAGGACATCCAGAGGAAACGCTGTCTACGTCGAGCTCGCAGCATTCTTAAGGACTCCTCTCACCCTGACCATAGACTGTTTAACCTCCTGCCCTCCGGGAGGCTTCAGGAGCCTCCGGACAAAGACCACAAGACTCAGGAACAGCTTTTTCCCTACAGCTGTCTCCTTACTGAACTCTGCCCTCTGACACCACCACACACACAGACTCCTCCCCCACATCACCACTGCGTCTGACTGATTTATTTATTATTTACAACAAGCAAACAGTAAACTTGTTATTACTTCCACTACATCCATTTGCACACTGTAATATTTTCTATGCACTGTACTGTCCATTGCACTAGTGTAAATGATGTTCATATGTTCATAGTTCTGCCTATAGTGTACATACACTTTTACATAATCCATCTGTATAGTATGTTCATAGTACACCTACCTGTATATCATGCTTATAGTATTTAAAATCTGTCAATTATGTCCATAATACTTATCTGTATAGTTATTGTACATATTATAGACCTTGTATATTCTGTGCTTACTGCTTATTGCACTTCTGGTTAGATGCTAACTGCATTTCGTTGCCTTGTACCTGTACTTGTGTAATGACAATAAAGTTGAATCTAATCTAATCTAATCTAATTGAATTCAGCAGGTCACGCCTCTAGACGGCCACAAACAACTCAAACGAAACCAGCCCGCTGCAGGTGAGAGTAGACGCCGGTGCACCACATGACAGGGTCGTAGTAAAGCACAGCGCGGTTTCTCAGCAATAACACGGTACTATGCTCAAAGAGACAAGAATTACATACACTTACACAGTTCTGTAGGCTTCTGCTGCTAAGTTGCTTCTCCATTTGACCAAAAACCCCTCCCCCCATGTTTAGTGTAATTGTGTAATTGTATTGTCAAGTATTGTATTTGTCTTTGTCTTGTCCATAAAATAAAATAAATCATATAAAAAAAGAATTGCTGGAATGATAACCATTGAACCTTTTTCGACCTTCATTTGTTCTCTGTCACTTCCTGTTGATTTCTGAGATATTTTCAAAATGCTGTGCTAGAGCATGCTAATGAGGTGAGAATCCAACACATCAGGATCCATAGTTTTGGCCCTCTGAGGTGGCAGCTCATTAACTGAGTTCTACATCTGAGTGTGTGAATTGGCAGTACATGAGAGCTTGAGCTTACAATAATTCATCCTAGATTCATTAAGTTCAAAATTCAGTGTATAAATATGACAGAAGACAATCTGTCTATACCAACCATACACTTCCCATATAAACTGACACTTCAAAAGATCTAAAGAACAGAAGAGAAAGAGTGAATAGTATGATCACTGGAAGCAGCACTAGCTTCTCACAGCTGTCCAGTGAAATACTGGCAAAGAATGTTGTAAAACATTAATGCCTGGGACCAAAAGCAAAGCTACAACTTGGCCCTTTTTAAAGTTTAGTCTAAACTCTATTAAACACATAACAAGAGAAACTCTTACTCTGTAAATCTGGTAGTTTTTATTCTCCAACTTTTATTTTTCAATACTTTTTGGATGATTCATTTCCTAATTCATAGTAAAACAGTGAAGGTTAAAATACATTGATAAGAGTTCAACATTCCCTTTCAGTGCTTTTATTTGGTTTAACTTATTTGCCACTTATTTTCCTTCACACTAAAGTTGCCTAGCTACTACTTATTGCTCTCGCCACATCATTTTTACCCTTATCTGTGGCAGTTGCTGGTAAACAACTAATTAGTCTTGACAAAATTGCATCATGTCAAGGTTTTAAATTGGTTGTTAGACAGTGTGCCAAAATTAAATACAACACACAGTCAAGATTGTTTGTGATAAATATTTGTTAACGCCAGAAATATGTTGTTAAATAATAATAATAGTAATAATAATAATAATAATAATAATAATAATAATAATAATAATAATAATAATAATAATAATAATAATAATAATAATATCTTTTTATAGTGTTTAGCTAGATTGGTCTCATTGCGGCACAAATCTGTCCAGCTTCTATTAGCTTTTTGTTTTCTGTCTAAGCCAATAAACACCACTCAAGTTGACACTGACTGTTGTTGCATAGCCTTTAACACACCAAACGGTTGGACATAAACAGCAGGGGACTGCGGGTGAATTGCAATTGCAAAAATTGCAGGATGTGACAGGGGCTTAACATAGCCGTTTCCAATTTCTTGCCATCTCCTGATTTATTTGATAACAGCTTTTATGCTTCAGGCTCTGAGTGCACTCTTAATATATTCACCTACGTTCAAACCTGTTTGAGTTGGATTATTTCTCAGTAGTTGTTTGGTTTATGCTAGTCAGAGGCTCCTGGTTTCACCCTTCTCCTTAGCTCTCGGGGAATGTCAAGACAAGACATTTATTTTTGTGTAGCTCAATATCACAACAACAGCCTCCTCAAAGGGCTTAACAGACTGCACTAGACAACATCCCCTATCCTTAGTCCCTCCGTCAGGGTAAGGAAAAACTCCAAAAGAATCCAGCCGGGAAAAAAGAGAAACCTCAGGGAGAACCACAGAAGGAGGGATCCACTCCCAGGACGGACAGGCCGTGCAGGAATGTGTCCAGGACAGTTGAAAAATACATAGAAATACACAAACATATTCACAATTTTTTTTTTTATATTGGCAGTATACAGTGTCCACTCTGTGTGTGTGTAACAGTGGATGAGGCCAGCCAACAACAAAGTAGATGACAGATGGGCTGGGGGTCCTCATACTGGAGCAGAGTCCAGGGAGGGATACACATCACCCAGCAGGTCAGAGGTTTGCGTCCACCCTAGGAGGAGGTAGAAAAGAAAAAAAGTGCTAAAGTACTACTGCAAAAATAGGCAGGTGTAAAAATAATATGGGAGGTTGAGTGTGTACCTACAGCTACAGACAGTGTGAGTGTGTACCTACAGTTACAGCCAGTGTGAGTGTGTACCTACAGTTACAGCTGGTGTGAGTGTGTACCTACAGTTACAGCCAGTGTGAGTGTGTACCTACAGCTAAAGCCAATGTGAGTGTGTACCTACAGCTACAGACAGTGTGAGTGTGTACCTACAGCTACAACCAGTGTGAGTGTGTAGCTACAGCTACAGACAGTGTGAGTGTGTACCTACAGTTACAGCCAGTGTGAGTGTGTAGCTACAGCTCCAGCCAGTGTAAGTGTGTACCTACAGCTACAGCCAGTGTGAGTGTGTACCTACAGTTACAGCCAGTGTGAGTGTGTGCCTACAGCTACAGCCAGTGTGAGTGTGTACCTACAGCTACAGCCAGTGTGAGTGTGTACCTACAGTTACAGCCAGTGTGAGTGTGTGCCTACAGCTACAGCCAGTGTGAGTGTGTACCTACAGTTACAGCCAGTGTGAGTGTGTACCTACAGCTACAGCCAGTGTGAGTGTGTACCTACAGCTACAGCCAGTGTGAGTGTGTACCTACAGCTACAGCCAGTGTGAGTGTGTACCTACAGTTACAGCCAGTGTGAGTGTGTGCCTACAGCTACAGCCAGTGTGAGTGTGTACCTACAGTTACAGCCAGTGTGAGTGTGTACCTACAGCTACAGCCAGTGTGAGTGTGTACCTACAGTTACAGCCATTGTTAGTGTGTACCTACAGTTACAGCCAGTATGAGTGTGTACCTACAGCTAAAACCAGTGTGATTGTGTACCTACAGTTACAGCCAGTGTGAGTGTGTACCTACAGTTACAGCCAGTGAGTGTGTACCTAAAGCTACAGCCAGTGTGAGTGTGTACCTTCAGCTACAGCCAGTGTGAGTGTGTACCTACAGTTACAGCCAGTGAGTGTGTACCTAAAGCTACAGCCAGTGTGAGTGTGTACCTACAGTTACAGCCAGTGAGTGTGTACCTAAAGCTACAGCCAGTGTGAGTGTGTACCTTCAGCTACAGCCAGTGTGAGTGTCTACCTACAGCTACAACCAGTGTAAACGTATACCATTGATCAATCAGTCTCCATACGTTTGGTGAAATAAGTATGTTTTAAGTTTGCTTTTGAAAACCTCAACAGAGTCCGCTTGCCGCACTTCCACCGGCGGGGGCTCTAAAAGAAAAGGCTCCGTAGCCAGCAGACTTCTTCTTTACTCGAGGAAGTTGAAGGAGGCCAGCGTCCTGAGAGCAAAGGGTATGAGCTGGAGTATACTGGGTGATGAGGTCAGATAGGTAAGAGGGCGTGCGTCCACAAAGGATTTTATATGTTAACAGGAGAACTTGAAATCAGCTCTAACATGAACAGGAAGCCAGTGTAATGAAGCCAGGACCGGAGTAATGTGATTGAACTTCCTTTTTTTGAGATATTCCTCAAGTGAAAAAAAAAAATAACCCCAGTTTTGTGACCTCACTAATGTGCTGCTGACACCGCCACTACATTGATAAATACTGAAGCCATACATTTCTGAAGCCACCAGGAAGCTCTAAAACCCCTGTGTATTGTTTATTGCTAAATGTAGTGGCATCCTGAGCAGGAGCTGTCGTATAGGATTCAAGGATTCAAAAAGCTTTATAGAAAAACAGAGCAAAGGAGCAAAGAGACGTGCTCCTTACACAACAGAAATTCCAACGTTAAAAACACATTTTTGATTTAATACGTCTATGCGTTTATGCTATCTGAAAACTATTGTTTTACTCTGCAGTGACAGCAGAAAAGCCTGAATGTAACCACCATTTTATTGCTCTGTGGTAAGGCTTATATCAGTGAATGGGGGAGCAATGAGCTTGCGCTATCCACTATATATACAATCATTTGTTGTGACAAGTTGCTCTGGGTTTTATCTGTAATTTTTTGCTTGGTTGATGATTCTGGAGTTTGTTTTTCATTTTTAACAGTTTTGAAAGATGGTGTTGGGGTGTTTAGATTTAACAGGCTATGCCCAACCTCCTCAGTCCAACACTGTAATCAGAACTGATGTGTCTCTTCCGTCTCAGCAGTACCACTGGCTTCCCATAATGCACCTAACCTCTGCTATTGCAGCTATTAGCTACTATTGCAGGGGTCAGCAGGTGCATTATGGGCATTATTAGAGCTATATGTGCTGGACAAAGGTCAAGCTCTGGTCAACTTATTAGCCCACTGTCCCTCAGCAGGTGTTGCACATGCAAAAACTCTCAGATAACTAGCAAAGTGTGTTTCTTACATTGTAATGTTGACCTATTACAACCCATTCCTGGCAAACATAAATATTTGCTAACGTTACATGCTATACCGACACACACTGCTCACTGTTTTAGTCAAGTCTCCATCACCCCATTACCTCCAGTGATTTGATTTAAATGTATTGTCCTTGTATTCGGCCTACAGTATATCACACATGCTAGACATTGGAGTCCCATTCTTTCTCTAGTTTTTTTATTGCAATAATATTTTCTACTCTTAGCATTCCCTGCAAAAGACAGGCCATTGTCCAGGGTGTATCCTGCCTCAAGCCCAAAGTTGCTGGGATAGGCTCCAGTCACCCGCGACACCTAACGGAACTAAGAACTAACTAAAAAGAAAATCAATGAATCTTAGCATTTCTAACAGAATTAACTGTATTATCATCTTTAATTGGACAAAAATAAAGCTCCAAAATATATTAAAACATAAAATCCATGGTCCAACTTTTTCTTGCGTTCTCTGGTGACCTTATTTTATGCAAAATGCTTTATTAATGATCACACAGTATTGGCCAGCAGTCATAAACCATGGTAAATATCCATCTATTCACAGGTTCCCGGTTCACCTTGGCTAGAGCTAAAACTGCAGTCGTTGCAAGCTCCTGGTCAGAACCACGTTTTTATACACTTTCATTTGTTTTTTGAGTGTAGAAGCACATCTTGCTTATGTCTACTGCTCCGATTGAAGGTAAATCCATCTTTTCCCCTCTTATATTCAGTAGAATCTTGACTAACATTTGTGTGGATTTTCTGGTTGTATCTTTCTCTCGAAACAGAGTCCAAGCTTGGCATCAGATTTATTGCATGACTCAAGGCAGTCTTATTAGTTTAACGATAAATAGGTGCGTGATGCAGTTATTATTTCAGTGATCATCTACCCTGTTAATAGATCTGCCTGCTCATCATTGTTGGAGATTTACATTGATTATTCTAAAAACTATTAAATACTACAATACTGCTAAACAAATGTCCTTCTTCAACAGCGTGAAAAAAATAGAGACAATATCTGAAGGGTTTTTGTTTTGACTTTACAGCTCTGAGGTGAAAATCAAATCTTTTACTGTAAAGTTTGTGCTGTTCCTCTTATCTCAAGATGACTCATGCTCATCAATATTACAAACGCTTCCCTCCTCAGGCTCAGACCACATTACTAATTTAACTTTTATTTTTCTGTTTTTGCCCCCCTTTGCCTTACCTCTGCTTCAGCATTGCAGGTTGGAAGGTGAGTTTGTGATGATTTGAAGATGGCTGCGAGCTGTTTTGACATGAAATCTGACAGAGATTGTGTGAGTGCAGTATTGTTAAGCGGAGAGAAAGCAGCCAGAGTCTGTGAAGCCTCAGAGAAGATGTTCGACAGGTCTTGCAGGACTTAAAAATGTAATGTTAAATTTTGAGATGCAACAAAATAAATATATGTGTATTATACAGTAATCTGTACTATAGTGTGATGTATTTCCATAAAATATAAAATAAAATCTTTGCCTCGTTAAACATTGTGTGAATACATTGCCAATATTAATCCACATTTCACTGTTTTTATTGTGCTTTTCTACTGTGTATGCAGACATATCCAATGTCGGAATAGACACTTTATTTGTACAGTTTCGTCAATAGCTATTACTTTCTTGTTGAAAAGCAAGGTTGACCAATGAGATCCCTCTCGACTCAAGACCTCTCTCCAAGCAAGCATATGATTAACCAAATCTGTGCTAAACATCCTCATCTTTTCAAATCCCTGATAAAAAAGACAAGATGACAAATTAAGGTTGTGCTAATGATGATTCCTATTACAATATGCAAGTATACTGTATGTACTTTGTCAAATAAGTAAAAAAAAGTAATTTGGACTGTAGAGAAAACAAACTCCATTTTGATTTTGCCGAAGGATTTGAAAAAAGAGAACTTTTTAGGAGTTTGTGTAGGTAACTCTGGATTCTTGCTCTTTTTTTTATGTGGCCTGTGTCCTATGTTTTGAAAAGAATATATATTATGCAGGTTTTAAATCAGGCTAAGAGGGTCATACCACAGCTGGACATCTTTATTTACCTGTCAATTATATTATTGTATTGTAACTGTGTCATATTTTAATATAATTTTCAGACGGCATTAGATTGACGTTGGAAAAATAGTTTTTCCATCTAGCTTTATGAGAATAATTAAGAACAACTTAAAAGATACAAAAATTATTTTTGGAAATGTAGCTTTTCCATTAAAAAAAAATTATGCTGTATTTCAAAATGCTAATTCAATCAGTTCATGGAAATGCAACTTATAAAATCCTCGGAGAATATATTACATCTCAAAGACTGAAGAACAATACAAGTTGAATTTCTTATCCTTGATCCACAAAAGAAGTATCTGTCCTACCCTTGTACTGTGGTTTGCAGGCGTCCAGTCTTTGGGGATTAATCACCCAGCCTCAAAGGTCACTCCAAGCATCACCTTGCAGGTCTCCTCTTGTTTTGAATTGGACATTGATTCTGCATTATTCATCCTTGAGTTGCAGAGAGGTAGCGCATCAGGATGGGCTTATTATTCAAGGCCACAGACGGGGGGTATTCTTCACAGTTACTGAATATTGATTAGTGTGGCCTGTATGTAATGATTCGTGTGGTGGTGGAGTTTTGAAATGCTTCAAAATGCCATTCTTTGTCATGTCAGGGTCTCTAATGCATACTCCGGTAGATATTATTAATTAGACCTAAGCTTCTGGCAAAGTATAATGCTTGCGTACAATCAGTGGTTCTGTCATAGTCTGCAAGTGAGCAACAGCTACATCAAACACTACTCATAACATCACAGCTTGGTGTACTGCATTATACATCATCTTGCCCAGTTCTAATGCGCCTCCATCTTGGCTCTCTGGAATTTGAAAAGGTGGAATGAGGCTTCGGCCTGTGTCTCAATTTAGCCTGACATGTTTTTTTCATTAAATGCAGGATGAGTTGCAATAAGGGTAGAGAAGGAAAGAAGCAATTTGGAATATTTGCTGTTTCAAAACACATTAACAAGTACAAATGTTATCATTTAAAAACAGCATGGCGTTCAGGGAAAGAGTTGCATAGTGACGTTATTTGGAGAAGTAACTATTTTAATGTGCCCGGTTTGTTTCCTTCCTCAGTCTGACATGAGAACGAGTAGCTTAATTTTTGAGTTGGTGGCGCCACGGTTATGAGCAGCTGCTACTTCAAAATACAGTTCCTCATTTAATTATGCAAAGACATGGTGGTAATTAACTTCATTTGTTTTCTTTTACCTCCATTAGAGCATTCCCAGTAGAGCAGGTTTAGCGGCTGTTTAATTGCATTACTCATAATCCAATCATCACTGGACAGTTGGCTTTAACATTTTGGAGTTGCCAGTTCACTGCCACTCCATTCATTTCTACATACAAACAATACTGTCTGGAGGGTTTGAGGGGAGTGCTTAGGCTAATTCAGATGCTTGTCGTGAAAATAATATACACTCACATTGACTCCAGTTGTGCTCATAAGTAAATGGTGTGCATTTATACACATTTTTTACCTTTTTCAGAGAATATGACTATGGGGTGCAGTGGCTCAGTGGTAGAGCGGTTGTCCAGAAGGTTGGTGGTTCGATTCCCTCTCTCCCCTGTTTATACCGTTGTTGTGTCCTCAGGTAAGACACCTTACCCACCTTGTCTCCAGTGTTCGTAGCACTGGTGTATGAATGTGTGTGACTGCAGAGGTGAGTTTGGTGGTGGTAGGAGGAGGCCGTGTGTATGGCAGCCCCCCTCTGTCTGCCCCAGGTGGGAATGTGTGTGAATAGTAGCAAGATGTAAAGCGCTTTGGGTGCCTGAGAAGGGTGCATGAATGATAACACAAAAACAATTTTTTCACTTATAGTTAGTGGTTGGGTGAAGCCATTTGGGAACACTTTAGAGTAGGGGCCATTTTATTATGACTCATGCGGTTTTTGGTTGGGGTTAGGATGAAAAATGATAATTCCTGGTGATTCATAAGATTTTAATGCATGTACTAATGCATGAGTCATGCATGAATTAATTCATAAATTCATAATAAAATGTGCCCCCTACTCTAAAGTGTTACCAGCCATTTATTGTCAAATAGGAGGCACTTGAAGAAAAATGGGCTGCATGATCGAGAAAGCTATTACTATGCAAATGGCACAAAGCATCCCGCTTACAATACGTCAAACAGCACAAAGATAAGCCAGAACAAAGTCATTTGGAGTGATGAGACCAAACTGAACTTTTTGGCCACAACCATAATTGTTACATTTGCAGTTCATGCAAGACAGCCCAAGTTTACAGGAAATGGAGGCTTTTTGCCGAGAAGAAATAGGCTGCTCCACAACTACCACAAAAGACTTCAAGCTGTTATTGATGTTAAAGGTGGCAATACACACTATCTGGGTCATTTGGGTGTTTTTTGTTGTCATTATGATTTAAAAAGAGTAAACACAGTTGTTTTACAATAAATGGCTTCACCCAAACACTAACTATAAGTAAAAGAAAAGTTTTTGTGTTATCATTTATATTCTCTGAAAAATGGCAAAAGTGGAACAACTGTATATGTCTTACAAATTGCTCTAGTGGACACCCACACTTAGCCTATTTAAATATCTTTTCAATTTTTTGTTTCTTCTAGTTTCTAAAAGCGTATGCCTCTGGCAAGAAGAGAGAAATAAGCATGACTCTCAGCATTGGTTGAAAAAGATTAAGCCAGCCACTGACTCAGATTTGTTGGCAAACATTTACTAGTCATGCATTCAAATCATATCATGCTGTACAATTTGTTTTATTCAGTCAGTTAATTTCCACTGCTTGTCCTGTTACTGAGTGCAGCTCCTTTTGGAGTAAAGTGGGGTACACTCTGGACAATCACAGGACTAACACTTAAAGACAGGTAACCCTAACCCAGGTACTCCGGTTTCCCTACCAAAATTGGTGGCGGGTGCTGATAATAGAATAATAGATAGATAATTGAGCTGTTTCCACTGAAGCAGTACAGTTCTGGTCAAAGTCAGTACAGGAATGTTTCCATTTCCAAATGGGGTCCCCCGCAAGTGCAACACTAGAAAACCTGCAGTTGCACAGAAAGAGATCTGTGCCCTCTGCTGACTAAAAGTTACGCATGGTGGCTTTAAACACAGGTGCAACTTGTGGCCATAAATAGTGAGTTCCTAAAATGTAGGTAATTGGTGCAGCTCTCTAAATTTTATGTACAGAAAGACAGAAATGTTGAAGTACCAATGTATTAATGTTTATTGCAGTAGCATATGATTATACCTCCATCGTCTTGCACTGTTACTCACAAGGATTCACTCTCTTTATTATAAAAATATTTGGCAATGCATTCAAGTTTTGAAAGTCTGCTTGAAATCAGTTGCACTTGTGTGGCATCATTGTTTACGTACCGGACACCACGTTGAGCCTTTTTAGTGGCAACACAGCTGTACTGACCAGAGTAGACCAATTGCGTACCACTCACTGAAAACAAGTATACGAACAGACAACGGTTCACACTAACATTCATTCACTGTGGGCAGTTTAGAGTCACCATTTACCTAATCATGCATGACATTGGACAGTGGGAAGCGTATGGAATTCACAGAAATAGGTAGCACAGTTAGGACATGCAGACTCTGCACAGAAGGGCTTGCCTGGGGATCGAACCCACAGCCACAGTACACCCTCAATATGTTTAACACGCACAGTGTAGCATCTGGCAAAAATGCAGTAAAATGATTTGAGATTTGTCTACAATGCAAAAGAGAGTCGTTGACAGCAGAATAAAAAGGAATATTCTAACCGGACACTCCTGGCATGATTGCACTATGTCTGTCATCCCATTTGCTGTGAACCGTGATCAAAATGACACTGCAAGAAACAGTTCCTCTGTGAAGCCAAATACAAAAGCTTTTCACTTTGGTCGAGTAGAGTTGGACCATCTGACAATTTTGTGATTAGGTATTGATGCACAGCCTGTCCAGAAGATGAAAAGCACATTTTACTGGGAAAAACAGGAAGAAAGAAGGCTCTGAAAATCTCAAACATGCACAGTGCATTCTGACCTAAAAAAAAATCACTTTTGAGATTTCATATTTTCTATTGTGATTTCTTGAAGCTTGAAGTCTTAACTTGTTTTAGTCCATGGGAAATATCTGGAGCTTGCAACAGCATCACCACAGTTTGAGTCACAGCTCATTTCCTGCGTCTCATTAAGTTTGTCCATGTTGATCTTACAGGTGAGAACATCCGGTCCTTGCAGCCAAAGGAGATTAACTGGAAACATTACAGTGTGCAGTTAGGGCATTAGAGCAGGTTGCCAGGTTCATTAAAACAAGCCTTCTCAGTCTGGGTTGACATAAGTGTCTTAAGTTTGTCCAAGCAACAGACTAACAGACCACATGACTGAGAAAGAGAGAAGTAGTAATGTCAGTTTAGATCCCACAGAGGATAGTAAGTGGTTCTATTGTCTTTCTGAGTTTATATAAGCTAAGCACTTACAAATTATTTCAAATCATTTCCATGAATTTGAGTTATAGGGATTACAAAAGGAATGTCCCCTTATAAATAACAAGGCCATAATCCGTCTGTAAGTACAGGTGATATCAGCCACAGCAGGATTAACTGTCAGCTGACACCTAGTCCTGACAATTATCTAGTCACAAAAAACTACCTGCTCACTACAACACTGAAATTTTCTCTAGACATTCCCTATAAAAAGGTGTAATCACTTTATAGTACAATATATAATCACTAGAATGCCATTTCGTAGCCCAATTTGTTGTGCATTGTAGCACGTTAATAGTTAGCAGTAAAAAAAATAGCTTTAAGTCTTTTAAAATATTTTTTTTCAGCTAAGGTTTCAGAAAGACTTGTTCAGTTTCTGTCTCCAATTTGAAAGCTAATAACCACACTAGCAACTCACTACCAAACTATGTTTAGATAGTGTACACAGAAAAAAACACAATTATTACTTACAGCATGATGGACAACAACAAAGACAAACAATTGCAACAATATATACCGGCTAATGCATGCAAACAGATTCTGTTACAGATTCTACTGATACATATTTGATGGCCAGGTTGAGGTACAAGCAGTATTTCCCTCTAAACTAGTAAAAAGTAAAGTCTTACATAACTGGAAGTGGAATTAGTTTTTGCACAGCCTTAATTTCTAAATAGCCATTGATTCATTTCAACTGAGGTCAAAATGAATATACTCTATGAAATTAATGTGATCGTAAACACCTTGTTCTAAAATTATACCTTAACCTATCTAATCTATCACATTATATCCACAAGTACGGGCAAAATAATTCTTGTAAAACAGCAGGGTCCACTTACTTGCGTGATGTTGTCTGCAGTGGAACTACTGTGGCCATTTTGTCAGTCTGCACCTTCCCACTGCACATCCACCTACATCTGGTCACATCCAGACTCCTGTGTAAGATTTATTCATACAGCGGGCCAGAAGCTTTGCACGTTAACAGGTCACAATATAACTGTCTCCAAACTGTCATTTGATTTGTATCTTTCAACCCTGAAGATTTTCCTAGGACCATAATAAATTCAGCAGTATGTCTGACTTGATTAGAAGAGAAAAGGTCACCATAGAGAAATAGGTCATAAGACATGGCGTGTTTAAGTGTACGTGACTCTCTTTGAAAGGATATCAGGTCATTATTGATACTCCTCCCTGCAGAGCTACAACTGTTGCTAAAGCTAGGGGTGAGGATCAGAGTAACCCTAATGCCATTGTACTTCCTGAAAAGACACGTATCCTGTTACATGTGGATTTTCCGTATGAAATGACGCTTGGGTCAAATGAATCGGTGGCTCTGACAGATTTCATGAATGACTTTCTTACTATCAACCTTTACTAGCAGGTAATACACTTTTATGAATGCTCCTTTTAATTTTTTTATTATATTATTAAAATTGCTTGTATACTAGCTAGGCAACTCTTGTATAGCAACAATAGTAACTACAATAAAGAATTATTTTATTTAACCAGGATAGTCCCACTGAGATTACTAATTTCTTTTGCAGGGGAGTCCTGGCCCCATGTGTGTTTGGGGGGGACTGTTGGATGTTTTTGGTGGTAGGGGAAACCGGAGTACCCGGAGGAACGCAGAGATGGGAATTGAACCCAGAACCTTCTTGCTGTGAGGCAGGCGTGCTAACCACTTTGCCACTGTGCTGAGACTTTTTGATGTCTTGTATTTAATGCAGTGCAGACAGCAAATGCTAAGTTTTTAAATTCACATGCCAATTCTATCTACAACAGAAATAGCTATTGCTAATGAACAGTATCTGTGTTTTATTCATTCATTTTTTATTCCTTTCTTCAGCTTGGGACTGTTATGGGTAGCTGGTGACTGGAGCCTATCCCAGCAATGTTGGGCTTTAGGCGCGGTACACCCATGACGATGGCAGGGTTGACATTTAGACATAGACAGAGAGACAGACAGGCAGTGACCGACAACCACTCTCAGATTCACTTTAGAGTTACCAATTGACCTATACATTAGGATTGTCCAAACAAAACTACATATTTTTAGATGCCGGGGGATTACCAAATGGTACAGTACACTCATTTGGGTCACCTCATACCCCTTTAGACAATAGAAACACCTCTCAATGCCTGACCCACGGAACTAATCTGTACCATATTGCTCCTTTGAGTTAAGTTTATATACTTTGGCATTAGTTACATGCAATAGTTGGGCAAGGCAAAAAAACAAACATTTATCTGCTTTATGTAACAACTGTAGATGGCATTACACCAGGGAAAACACTAGAATACCAAAAATACTCAGCTACCGGAGGCTGCTTAAGATGTTTTCAGAATGCTCCAAATGAACAAAATAAAAATGCTATTGCTTAAATGCAGAACAATGAACTTTTTGCTATGCGTGTTCGTTGCGGCAATGCCAAAGTCCTTCTAGGAAGTGAAAGAAAAATGATGAATTACTGTTCGTTTCATTTGAATGACAATTTTGAGTTTTCATTTTGAGTGTCATTTTATTGCCCACGGTGTTCATTTTCAAGCAGTTATACAGTTTTCAGGAGTTATTAGTTTTCAGTCAGTTCCTGTTGGTGAGTACAACTGCAGTTTCTGAGAGAAGCTTGAACAGACATACCCCTGTGGTGTGTTTCAATTATTCATGCCATGATTAGATCTTATGTAAAACTTCACAGGTGTGAGGTCCATCTTCTTTGTCTCCGCTTTACTAATTCATGTAGAAACCCCATAGAGCAATGATCTTCTATAACTTTTATACAACATAACATATATTATACAACTAAACATCAACAGGACAACTGCAGCTTTAGAAAAGGAGGTTCAAAATAACAATGACAGCTGGCACTTGTTTGTTAAAGTGGAAAAAAAGAAGAAACAAAAACAATAAACATCTGTAATACAAATGCAGGGCTATCTCACACTTATTACTAAATAATTATAAAGATTTTGTTTAAAATTATGCTAATGATTTCCTGCTGTTAATGGTTTCCACTCTTCATGCAATCAGCTTGATTAGTATAATTTGTGTTTAGTAATACCAACATAAGTAGCCTTCAATGAAAGACTAATGGCATCTTTAAAATATTGTAACTGAATTGAACTGCACCCATCATGCCCCAACAACAACAACATAGCAACCTTTCCCACTACTAATCAAAGAGTTTTTCACAAATAAAAGAAAAAAGTTACATACAACACTTTCTTTGCACGCTATACTCATGCACTCAATTGGATTGAGTTATGACTTTCAAAACCACTTGTAGCCCGTCACAAACATTTTATTTTGATATGCTTTGTTTTGTTTTAAATAATTGAATCCAGTTTGAATTCATTACCACACTCTTTGTTATTTAAACACCCGTCTGACATTGAGAAGAGCAGAAAGCTGAAACACATGCATAAATAAATGAAAAGATAAACTAATTGGGGCTGCTTTCTAAAAGAGGCCCTGTCTGAAGCACTTTTCCAATGCTTTATCCTACTTCAGCAAAGGTCAAACAGGTCTAATGACGCTGTCCTATGGGGAGCAGATCTCCACTTGCAGATTTGGAAGTCTTTCTACGCCAGCGGAATGAAGGTCAGTTTTCTGGGCCGCTGTTTCCCACAGTGACCGTGCCGCCTGGGGAAGAGGAGACGAGCATGCAACGCAACACGACTGCCGCGAGGTTAGGGAAGGCCGTGCGGCGAAAGTGCAACAACAGCACTGAAGCTTGCACGAACAAGAGAAAGTGCCAACCACATGCAAACGGCAACAAATGAAAGGAGGAAAGGGTAATTCAATCACTGCAGCATCTTCATTTACAGGACAAACTCACACGCACACTGTTATAACCGGCTAATGAAAAAAGCAAAAGCTGACTCAGGCATCTGGCCCTGTCTCACTCAATCTCAAGAAACAAGTGAGAGGTGAGACAAGATGGGGAAGTGTAAAAGCATGCTAAGGCCAAAGCTAGACACAAAAAATATGAATGTAGGTCATCTAACTATTTCTTTCTTATGGCATTTCACTTCACATTCGTATGATCTGTTTCCAAGCTCTGATCCAGCACCAGTGCAGGAGGTAGAGCCATATCCTTATTTCCTTTTTACATCGGAGGCTTTGTCATTGGTACATATTTATATATAAGGCTATTCTTGGTGTGCTTCCATCCTATTTATGTTCACTTCTTATGAAAAAAAGTGCTGGTCATTACTCTCTCCGTTCTCAGGCTGTTGTCTTGTTTTCTGTCCCACATGTCAGTACTGAGCTGGGTAAAAAGGCCTTTGTTTATTCTGCTCCCTTTACATGGAATTTGCTGCAGAACAACTTAAAACTTAGTAAATTGATTCCTTTGAGTGCTTTTAAGTTAAAAATGAGATGTTTTGAATTGGACTCTCTCACGTGTCAATGTTTTTAATTGAGATTTTCTTTGTGTGTCTTTGTATGTATGTATGTAATGATGTAATGTAATTCAGCTGCCTATCTTGGCCAGGTCTCCCTTGCAAAAGAGATTTTTAATCTCAATGGGCTTCTCCTGGTTAAATAAAGGATAAATAAAAAAAAAAATAAAACATCAGATCCTAGGCCAAAACTAAACAATTTGGCTAGCATCGCATAGCATAAACGGTGTCCTCTGGTTTAGCACTGGTCCTGTTTGATTTTCCCTTATTTTCTGACTTTTTTGGTTGCAGTTTGTGAACATTGTGCATGATACTGCACTCATTGCACTTTGAGTTACCCAGTGTATGAATTGTGCTATATAAATAAAATTGCCTTGCCTTGCCTACTGGGAAGCATGTGCTAACCAGTCCAGCTCCAGTCCAACTACACCATATACCGTATAACTAGATGTAGCTTATAGTCTAGTAGTCATCTTATAGTCATTTTCTATGTGTGTTACCTCAACTGAGATTTCTTTACTGCAGTTCCCATTAGGCTAAGATATTCAGTAGTGCTCCTGCAATAGTTTTTAAATATGTTTATTATTTATGTTCTGTTCTCAATTTCTAACACATTTGATTCCATTTACAGTGTCCAAAAAGACAGTTGATTGTGATGATGTAATTTCAAACTGTTTCTAACAGAAGGTCAAAAGGTCATGGGTACAAAAAAGAATATGTTCTATCGACTTCCCCTTTACATCCCTGTAAGCAAAAAAGGCATGCATGGTCACACACCCATCCACGCTAGGGCTTTGCTTTGGTCTCACATACTCTCCTTCTACACATCAGCCACACTTCCATGACCATTCACCCCCAGGTTTGGTGCACTAAATTGTGGGACCTACAGGTGGGACAAAACTTTGTAAGTTATCATACTGTGAGAGAATACAGACATAAGGTTGTGGATTTTTACATAATATGGCATACATGGCACAGACTCCAGCTATTTGGGCCGGATGACAAGCACATAACTCTTACACTTCATGTTTGTCATAACAACCCCACAAGCAGCCTCGGCCACACCCTCTTCATCCACAGCCCCCCATCTCTCTGTCCCTCCCTTCTTCAGTTTTCAGACAGGTGTGCTTGAGTCTACACCAGCTCCATCTATTTACGATCAAGCCACCTACAAAGGCCACCTCAACCATCTCCACTCTGTCAGATTGTAAAACTCACCATAGTCAGTGCTACAGTCCAGCTTTGTATTGCTTTTGTGCTTGTTGAGTTTTCCAATCTGACCTGATTTTTTTCTGTTTGCAGATCTCCTTGCACCTGTCATCCTGTCCAGCCTGTTCTCCACATCTGTACCTACCTGTTAAATAAACTTTTCCAAGTCTGCTTTTAGGTTCTTGCCACTTCGTAACAATGATTAAGATTGACAACTGCTCCTAAATGAGATTTAAACTGGATGTTGAGCCTTACAATATTCATATGTTCTTCTGTTTTGTTGTTTTGAAGAAATGTGCTGCTTAGGATTTGAAGTTTGTGCTAATATGAGTTCAAGGAATTACTTGCAAGCAGGATCTTGCTCACTATTTGTTTTTGAAGTAGCATTGTTTTAGTTGCTTTTATTTTTTACATGTTGCATGAGTCCAGTTTTTCCATTCAGTCCTTTCAAGCTGTGCACATAAATTACCCTACTCATTCTGTAGTTTATTCAGGCAACTCTGCTGTCTCCCATCTCTCCTTCATTTGGATGCCCCTGCAATATTTTGGTACAACAGCACTCTTTAATGAGACCCTCAACTTTCAACTTTTAAATCCAAACAGCCTCCTTCCTGTTTTTACAGTGGCTCTATTCACCCTGAAACAACTTTTTGCCCTTTCTGAAGAGGAGACAAGTTGGCTGAAATAAACGGGGCTCTGCGGAAAGACAGACTCATCGCACAGTCCTGGTGACTGTAGCATGCAGACTTACGTCAACACAATGTGTGCTATGTGACTGGGGCCTAATGAGACATGACCAGCATGGCTGCAGCGATAATTAACACCCCACACACTGTCTTGTCTAAAATCCATGATGCCATTGATTGTCTACGAAGGAAACAGTTAACTGGTTGTGTGTCATATTAATGCAATGTTTCAAAATGAACAGAAAACATTATAACATAATGTTAACATAATATTAACAAAACATAATATTACAATAATAATGATCATAAAATGTAGTCAATTATAAATATAGTACAGTGTCTGTGTGTACTGTGATTTTTTTTTTGGCTGGTTTGCAACATTCATTTATACAGACGTGGACAAAAATGTTGGTACCCTTCGGTCAATGAAAGAAAAACTCACAATGGTCACAGAAAAAACTTTATTCTGACAAAAGTAATAATAAATAAAAATTCTATGAATGTTAACCAATGAAAGTCAGACATTGCTTTTCAACCATGCTTCAACAGAATTATTTTAAAAAATAAACTCGTGGAACAGGCCTAGACAAAATTGATGGTACCCCTAGAAAAGACTGTAAATAAAGTGACCAAATGGACATGTTAATTCAAGGTGTGTGCACTAATTAGCATCACAGGTGTGTACAATCTTGTAATCAGTCAGTGGGCCTATTTATAGGGCTTCAGGTAGTCACTGTGTTGTCTGGTGACATGGTGTGTACCACACTCAACATGGACCAGAGGAAGAGAAGGAAAGAGTTGTCGCAGGAGAATAGAAATAAAATGATAGACAAGCATAATAAAGGTAAAGGCTATAAGACCATCTCCAAGCAGCTAGATGTTCCTGTGACTACAGTTGCACATATTATTCAGAAATTTAAGATCCATGGGACTGTAGCCAACCTACCTGGACGTGGCCGCAGGAGGATGACAAACCAAAGAGACGGATAATCCGAATGGTAACAAAAGAGCCCAGAAAGACTTCTAAAGAGATCCAAGGTGAACTCCATGCTCAAGGAACATCAGTGTCAGATCGCACCATCCGTCATTTTTGAGCCAAAGTGGACTACATGGGAGACGACCAAGGAGGACACCATTGTTGAAAACAAATCATTAAAAAGCTAGACTGGAATATGCCAAACTACATGTTGACAAGCCACAAAGCTTCTGAGAGAATGTCCTATGGACAGATGAGACAAAAATGGAACTTTTTGCCAAGGCACATCAGCTCTATATTCACAGACGGAAAAATGAGGCATATCAAGAAAAGAACACTGTCCCTACTGTCAAACATGGAGGAGGCTCTGTTATGTTCTGGGGCTGCTTTGCTGCATCTGGCACAGGGTGTCTTGAATCTGTGCAGGGTACAATGAAATCTGAAGACTATTAAGGGATTCTAGAGAGAAATGTGCTGGCCAGTGTCAGACAGCTTGGTCTCAGTCGCAGGTCATGGGTCTTGCAACAGGACAATGACCCAAAACACAGCTAAAACACCCAAGAATGGTTAAGAGGAAAACATTGGACTATTCTAAAGTGGCCTTCTATGAGCCCTGACCTCAATCCTATTGAGCATCTTTGGAAGGAGCTGAAACATGTCGTCTGGAAGAGACACCCTTCAAACCGGAAACAACTGGAGCAGTTTGCTCATGAGGAGTGGGCCAAAATACCTGCTGAGAGGTGCAGAAGTCTCATTGACAGTTACAGGAATCGTCTGATTGCAGTGATAGCCTCAAAAGGTTGTGCAACAAAATATTAAGTTAGGGGTACCATCAATTTTGTCCAGGCCTGTTCCATGAGTTTATTTTTTTAAATAATTCCGTTGAAGCATGGTTGAAAAGCAATGTCTGAGTTTCATTGGTTAACGTTCATAGAATTTATATTTATTATTACTTTGTCAGAATAAAGTTTTTTCTGTGACCATTGTGAGTTTTTCTTTCATTGACCGAAGGGTACCAACAATTTTGTCCACGTGTGTAGGCTTCGGTCACCTGCGACCCCTGACAGGTCTGTAAGATTTACTGGGAAATTCAATCAAATTAAAAACAGTAAAAACCTGTAAAAGCCTAGATACAGTGGTGGGAAAAGGTTTTTGGACCCCCAAAACATTTTATATTAGACAAACAAATAGAAATTTTTTTGTTTATTGTTTACAAGAAAAACTAACAAAACAAAATTCTTGACAGTTATATAATTTAGTTCTCAACATTGTTGGTATCAAAGTCAACAAATAACAGAGAATGTGTGCTCTTCAGACTTGAAGAGTGATTCTTGATGCAATATTTGGGGTGTACAAAAACATTTTTTTACCGCTGTAGTATATTACTATAAATCAGTGTTTTTTTCAGGGGAGTCACATTTTAAAAGACAAAAATAATCGTGACCCAATTTCAACTTTTGTATAGGTTTGACCGTTTTTGTTTTGGGTATTTTTAACTTTAGCTTTATTCCTTTGTACTGCTATTTATTTTTCTTTAGTGTTGTTTTTAATCATAGATACTTTTTTTTATTCCTAGCATAAAACCATTTTCCTACAAAACTGTCCATGAACTTTCACAATTTTTTTCTGGATCTTGAAATTATTAAACTAGATTTTAGCGCTCGAAATTAAATCTCCCATGATCCACTTTTGGGTCCAATCCCAGCGTTTGGAAACCACAGCTGTAGGGACATAATATACCGAAATACCTACTAAACATTACAGTACTTGTGGCAGTAATTGCTCTCACATTTGGATTTAAGGATACAGATAAAACAAATGTATTGCTTACCATAACACCTTTCAGTATATTTTTTTCTTCTTATTATTATTATTATACTTGCTTACAATTGCATAATGTTTGTACTGTATTGTCTTTTTTTTAACCCTTTATGATGATAAACTGTGAACCTGAACTGCAAGAATTGTTTTTATCCTAGATTTTATTTTTTTGACAGTGCACATTGGGGCCAGCTGTCCCTTAACTGTGCAGCCAAACGTAGGATGGCGAGACCACCGGTTGTGAGTCATCTTCAACCTTTGCAGTTATTACAAAACCTTTTTCCTCTGAATACACTTGAGGTCTGTGAGCTGTGACATTGGGCCAGATGTCTCACTTAGATGGCGGCTTGAGTTTGTGTGTCTGGATGTATATTAAGCTTGTGCCAGTGAGTTCTATTATGTTTGCTGGATAACTTTATGTAAACTACAATGGTGTAAAGCAGTTATGTGGTCATGTCCAGGTCCATAAAGACTTCAAGGTTACTGATTGTAATACTTAATGACTAATACTTTACACAGCATTGATAAAAACGCTCTGTGATGAGACTGACAGCTGGCAGTTCATTCACCTTTGAGCCAAATGAGCAGGTTACATCTACGGTCTAGTAAATGTCACTTAAAGATGAGGTAGGCTCATTTTCAAATGACTCATTTTCCATAGTTCATTGAGCTCTGTAGTTTTATGTTTTAAACACAGATGTGAGTGTGAGAGGTCAATGGAGCAGACACTTAGAAAGAAATGAAGCCAGTGAAATCAGACAAGGACAGAAGCATTTTATGCAATATGTGAAGTAAACAGTAAGTCTAGCCCTGGTAAAGGAGCACTAAATGCACGTCTTTCAAATTCATTCAATTAGAAATCAGGTCAAATGACTGTGTTTACTTTTCTAATTAAATTATAACTGAAAGAAAGGGCACTAGTGATTGTAGTGTATTGTAGTATAAAATGTGCATAAAACAGATCACCCAGCCTCCTTAAATGTAATGAAGACCCTATATGCTTCTACAACAGACTAAAGCCAGTATTTTCTAGCCATTTATAGCAACAATCCAAGTGATAATTTGTGCCAAAAACCTGAGTGGAGCAGTGTGAGTGTATCTCAGGAGCAGTGTGTGTGTATCTCAGGAGCAGTGTGAGTGTATCTCAGGAGCAGTGTGTGTGTATCTCAGGAGCAGTGTGAGTGTGTCTCAGGAGCAGTGTGAGTGTATCTCAGGAGCAGTGCGAGTGTGTCTCAGGAGCAGTGCGAGTATGTCTCAGGAGCAGTGCGAGTGTGTCTCAGGAGCAGTGTGTGTGTGTCTCAGGAGCAGTGTGAGTGTGTCTCAGGAGCAGTGCGAGTGTGTCTCAGGAGCAGTGCGAGTGTATCTCAGGAGCAGTGTGTGTGTATCTCAGGAGCAGTGCGAGTGTGTCTCAGGAGCAGTGCGAGTGTGTCTCAGGAGCAGTGCGAGTGTGTCTCAGGAGCAGTGCGTGTGTGTCTCAGGAGCAGTGCGAGTGTGTCTCAGGAGCAGTGTGTGTGTCTCAGGAGCAGTGTGTGTGTCTCAGGAGCAGTGTGAGTGTGTCTCAGGAGCAGTGTGAGTGTGTCTCAGGAGCAGTGTGTGTGTATCTCAGGAGCAGTGTGAGTGTATCTCAGGAGCAGTGTGTGTATCTCAGGAGCAGTGTGTGTATCTCAGGAGCAGTGTATGTCTCAGGAGCAGTGCGAGTGTGTCTCAGGAGCAGTGCGTGTGTATCTCAGGAGCAGTGCGAGTGTGTCTCAGGAGCAGTGCGAGTGTGTCTCAGGAGCAGTGTGTGTGTCTCAGGAGCAGTGCGAGTGTATCTCAGGAGCAGTGCGAGTGTGTCTCAGGAGCAGTGTGTGTGTCTCAGGAGCAGTGTGTGTGTCTCAGGAGCAGTGCGTGTGTATCTCAGGAGCAGTGTGTGTGTCTCAGGAGCAGTGCGAGTGTGTCTCAGGAGCAGTGTGTATGTCTCAGGAGCAGTGCGAGTGTATCTCAGGAGCAGTGCGAGTGTGTCTCAGGAGCAGTGTGTATGTCTCAGGAGCAGTGTGAGTGTGTCTCAGGAGCAGTGTGAGTGTGTCTCAGGAGCAGTGTGAGTGTGTCTCAGGAGCAGTGTGAGTGTATCTCAGGAGCAGTGTGAGTGTGTCTCAGGAGCAGTGTGTGTGTGTCTCAGGAGCAGTGTGTGTGTGTCTCAGGAGCAGTGTGAGTGTGTCTCAGGAGCAGTGTGTGTGTCTCAGGAGCAGTGTGAGTGTGTCTCAGGAGCAGTGTGTGTGTGTCTCAGGAGCAGTGAGTGTGTCTCAGGAGCAGTGTGAGTGTGTCTCAGGAGCAGTGTGAGTGTGTCTCAGGAGCAGTGTGTGTGTGAGAAAGCTAAAGTGAGAAATATCTGAAATGGTGAGCCCTCAGCAGCAATAACAACGTTGTGTTTCTGTGAGCTGTGGCCAATAAAATCTCAAATTTTAAACATATAGTGTCACTCAAAAAATTGCAGTTTTAAATGTTTAACATCAACTACAATACGACAAAATACAGGAAAGTACACCCATTTTGTTTAAAACTTTTGTGCTATTAAGTTGGATGGACCTGCATTTCACTGTGCTTGTCTGGGTGCCTCATGAGGTGCTCTCCTCCTAAATCTTTGACATAGCCTCTCCCCTGCTGTTCAACAGTTAGACCAAAAGACACTCATTCTTCAACAAAAACATCAGCTTAAAAAGAACAGACTACAGAAGAAGTCAAAGGACACAGACTAAAAGGCTGTCAGTGTGCAATCTTCTTTTTTGTAACTATCCTGATTAAAACTCACAAAATTAAACATAAATATATTAATTCTGGACCTCGTCATTTCTAAACTATTTCCTGCAAATGCCTATGAACGTAATCATTATTTGTACTGCTATGATGTAAGACACATTTAGATTTTATGTAGTCTATTTTTATGCATAACTTGTAGGTCATAAAAACTGTTAATTTTTTAATAAAACAAAATAATTTTGATGGTTAGACATGGGATGGGTAGAATCATACCTATCTTCCTGACACAGTACCCTCGGCTGGACAGACACCTCCATGTGCTAACCTACTGTTCAGTGACACTTCTTAGCGCATACATAACATTATGTGTGCGTTAATCAGTTCAATAATGGCGCAGTGAGCGAGATATTAATGAGAAGGCTACCCCCAGCTTGCTGCACCATCAGTCTGTGTTGTGACCGGTTGTGACAGAGGGAGAGATAGAAAGGGGAGGGTTATGCACGTCGTCAGTGCCAATAGGCGCAGCGCTATAATTAAACCCCTTCAACGTAACCTCCACGGCACCATCCCCCAGTTTAAATCCACTCCAGCGGCGGCGCATTCTATCCAAACGCTGTCCTCCACCGCTATCCTGTCCTGGAGCCCTGAAGCGGAGAGTGGGGAAGCAATACCGCAGCACCGCCACTGCTGCCCTTCGCCTGCACGATAACATGGTTTACGGGGCTCTGCTGCTGTAGCCGAGGGACACTTTGTCAGTCAGCCAGCTTTAGTGAGCAGTAGGAAGCCCGGCCAACACTACATCAGCGGGAGCTCTGTTCAGACGCGCTTCTTTTTTCTTTTTTTTCTGAAGCGGAACGCGTCCCAAGCCGAGCCTAGCATCCACGCTCCTCTGCCCGCTGACTCGGAGCAGGGTTAACCTCTCTTCTCCTCGGCTCTGTCGGGTAAGAAACACAACGCAGTAAAACCTGTTTCATCTTAAACAAATATGTAGACTACGCGTGATATTACTTAAAGAATCACAGTTATTATAGTGAATACCTTCCTGGAAGTCGCTTTTGTGTGTGCTAAAAAGGGTCTATATTCCACGCGCATACGTGAAGTGAAACATTCCGATAAAGCCTAATGCTAGTTTCTTTTGACACCTTAAGCCGTATGTAAGTGTGCTTTGTTGAATTTAAAAGAAACATGGCCTTACTGTCTAATTCAAAGGGTGAAAGCGTGTTGAGTGCAGCCAATAGGAATGTAGCGGTGCAGGGCTGCCATTTTTTTATGAATGGTGTAGACTCGGGACCGGAGGGGAGCCACCTCTGCTGCTCCTCTGTCTCTGCCATGAGGTCCTCTCGTGCGACAGTTAACGGGCTCTCTTTTTAAAGACAAGAAGACGCGGAAAACAGGCGGGAAAATCAGCATTAATGGCATTTGCTTTAAATTAAACTTTAGCCGACGTGTAATTGGTCGTATTATTGCTGCTGTGGCTCATCTGACAGGCTGTTAATCACACTGTCCAGAGTATGGCGACGTCGCAGGCTCGTGTATGGATAATGCACTTATAATTGTGAAAATTCATGATGAAGTGAAAGGTCATTATGGATGCTGTTCTTGCTATACATATCCTGTCACTTCTTCTAGCTGATAAGATAATAGCAGCCCTCTTAATTAACCACCACCTCCGCCCTGTGGTAGCTGCAATCTGGACTCCTCATGTATGAAATAGTGCTCCCACACTGAAGAGCCATCTTTTGTTGATTGCACGCCCGGTTCTAGAAAAAGGGTCCATCAAAAATTTAAGAGGGTGCAGCAACTGTGACTGCTCTAGTGCTGTTTGTTTGCTTATAAAATAGCGAGTTTTAATATATACACCAGGTTAGTAAGTTAAATCCTATTACAATATGTTAGTAGGTTACAGTATTCCTCAAATACAAGAACACATTGAAGCAGAAAACATACTGCATGCTAAATGTGATATAAGCCTATTTCTTACTGTGTCCTGGTGTCTTAATTTAGGACAGAACACAGATTCTGGTTCCTTGAATTGACACACCTTGTGTTGTAGAAAATTAATCAGTAAAGCGATGGATTTGAGCCCAGTCTTATTAAAAAGCACAACATTAGTCATTTAAACTTTTTATCAAATGAACTGAGAGTGCAGTGCAGTCTTTTGAATTACTGTAGAACCAGGCCTGGCTGATTGACAGTCAATGGATTATCCATCTTAAAAATAAGACAGCTACTCCGATGACCCAGAATCTGCCATCTTCACTCCTCATCCATCACTTCATTGTTTGGGATCTCTGTTCTCCTCTTCCCTGAGATAACAAGCCGAGCTGTGCATACTGGATAGATTCGCCTCTGCACTGCCTAAATGCCACCCAGCTGTTGCACGACTTCTGTGTTATCCGTTCAGACTCAAATGCCTTCTGTCACTGTCGGCATTTGGCATAAAGCTAAGAAGGCAAAAGTAACCTGTCAGTTGCTTGGGAAATCTCAAGTTGTTCATGTGACTGGCAGGTTTGGGCTGCAGTCAGTCTTGAGTCATTTTTAAGATGAACAATGACAATGATGAATTTGGCTGTTACTAGGTTAGTGTTGGGTAAATGGGTATAAATAAAATCAGCTCAAAAATTAAATATTTTAGCAGAAGGATATTACCATTAGAATCAAATGAAATGGATTTTAACTGAGATGACTGGGAGCCTCTATCTAAATAGAATGCATTGTGAAAAATGGGCAAAAGGCTGCCACTTAGCTGGAGCAGCTTTCAGTTGTGTGACATGTGTTAATGGTAGTCTAGTAGTTACATAAGAAGATAAATGGGAGCTGGAGCACTACTTACTCAGTCAGGCAGTCTCATAAACACCCTTGTCTGCTCTGACCATAGATTGTATAAATATGGATGATATCCGCCCATTGGTCCCCTATTCACCAATATGGTCATTACGAATGGGCAATAAAATGGCCGTTACATCCGGGCTTTTTCCATAGTAAATCAATAGTTTTTAGATAGCATAAACAAACATATTAATCAAAAATTCAACCCCCCCCCAGAGTTGTCATGTAATAAAAGACCGGAGCCATCTTTTGTACCAGGCTGTAAACATGATTTTTACTCTTGTAAAGTCGCCATTGGGTTTCTCCTTATATTTCCGCTTTTGGAGCCTGCCCTCTGGTGGACGGAGGTATATCGCTGTATTTCGCTGTAAAATCACCGTATGGCGGCGCCCTTACACGAGGACCATTTTAGAGGTTCCATGGGAGAGGCATGGCTCTGACACTCACTCCTAACCTGTATGTATATGGATAATACACAATTCTGCACAGATTTTAACCCACAGGCGTCAAGCACATACAACGAGGCTGGTATTTTCTTGGTATGTCGCAATAGTATAGGTGATTTGAAGAGAGAATGCAACCTTATTTCATGCATGTTATCTTAAAGCACTTCTCTTGATGAATACAATGCCGGCTTTCAGAGGAGTCCAATGTTGTTCATAAGGGTGACCTTGGTTATATGACGCTGGAAACTTGCCTCCGTCTTCAGGGAATACATAAGCAGTTATGCATTAGGGCTTCCATCACCGCTGTCACAAAGAGTCTTGACAGTACTACCTTATGTATGATGAGAGCAGAGGCTGCATTAACCAAATATTTTCTGTCATTGACGTTTTTTTGAATGCCATCTGTTATTTTAATGGATTTCTTAGAGTGTGGTTTATTGTAATTCCTACTCCTGCCCAGTTGGTGGCGAATGTACATATTAATTAGTAATTATCCTGAATCGTCTCGTCTTTGTCCCGCTGCATTCAGTTGCAAAAATGTCACGCAGCTGAGTGTGAGTTTCTTCAAACCGCCAAATAGTTCTGATATTGTTAATGAAGATGAAAAAAGAGGACTTTGCAGTTGAGGAAGAAGGAGGACAAACTGACAACACTGAACAGATCAGGCAGACAGATGTACAGAACAGCAATTGAATTCTGTTCATTGAAGTTAATTGTTGTTATTTCCTTTTGTAGTTGATATCAAATTGTGTAATATATTCTGTTCTATACTTGCCTGTTCAAGCACAAAATATCCTTCCGCTGTCAGCACAAAAAAAATACTGCTTTGTGTAGAACATAAAGTGCTGTTTTTGTTCATCTGTCTTCATAAATAAAATGCATAATATGTCCTCGATGCTTGTCTTGTAGCCTAATTTTTTAAAATGTGAGTAAAACGAAAAGCTATTATAAGCATTATTAAAGTATGAAAATTAAAAATGGCAGATAGAATAATAGATTATGATGCAGATGTTACAACTCCGTCAAACTGACGGAGAGTGAAAAAGTCTAGCGTGACCTCTGTATGAGAGAGAAACCAGACAGGCTGAGCTTCCACAGCTTCTGCAGTCAGTGCACACTAATGAAAGTCATAGCTGAAACCAAGACAAGATCAACACTTTTGGAGATGCGACCAAATACAGACCAAGCCATAGCAGGGCAAGTCAATTGGAAGTGATACTCTGGAACAGTTATAAAATTAAAAAAAACATTGCAAACAGTAATTTTGCAGCTTTGAGACAGGAAATGTGAAAAGTTTTATAGTCACTTCCAAAACAATGTACAGACGTGAACAGCGTAGAGTTCAGATCTGTTTTCTAAGTGGGGCATAAGTAGAATGCCTAGAATCAGATTTAATGATCACCTTTCTCTCATTTGCTCGACTTCTACAGTTAGTACATGAAGCACCTGCTTTGAAAACTTCTTACATTAGTAGCTGTTTTACTGTTTTAATGAATGCATCTGTAGTGGAATTAGATATTCATTTTATTCAAAACAGAAATGCAAATGTCTTGCTCCACAGATGTTTTCAGTGTAAATTAAAGCTTTTGATCAGACAAAGCTGAGATGTGGAGCTGATGGGATTTGTCAGTCATGTGTTGGATGAAGGAAACGAAGTTGGAGGGATATTTCTTTCTTCTGACAGTAATAATATTGACAAACCAGTTATGGTCTTTGCAGTTCTTAGTTTAAACCAAGACCAAGTAAAAATTAGTTTGAGTCTAAGATGAGATTAAACTGATCCAGAGTATTACAACACTAATTGTAAAATGCGTTGAGACCTTGATTTGCAACAGGGGCTTAACTCATTCCACCGAGGAATCTGTGAAGACTGTCTAGTCTTCCTGCAACTTGATAGATGTGCAAGCTAAGTGGAATTTTCTCTGAGAATAACTTTGAGCTTTAGCAGCATTGTGATTAGGAGAACAGCACGTATTTGCAAGTCTTGCTGTAAAATATATTTTCAAATGTATCTCGCATGTTTTCAGAGCCACCACTTTTCCCCATGCACAATTATCACCAAGACTGTAACTACCATGAGTATTGATTTACCAAGTGTAAGAGCCTTTTCTTACTAAAAAAACATTTCACTGTTTAAATTCCTCATCCGAGAACTTTCGTCAGCTCAATTCAGCACCACATTTTAGATGACAAACTTCAAGTAGGTGACCTAATCAAATTAAGCAGTGACAAAGTGTATTAAGTTTAATCCTCACCAACATTGCATAATAGTTTTCAATGTGCCAGGCATTCACACTTACATTACAATACATTTAGCCAGTCAGATGAAGCCACCTTAAAAAGACACAGTAGTCGAAAACTCCATCCATCTCTTTCAATTATTACCCTTCTCAACAACATAGCAAACGGCCTGCACAAAACCAATTCTGCAAAAAACAAAGTCATTACACCATTTCAAAGTTTATAGCTTACCTTAAACTTCTAACTTTCTTATTAAGAGATAAGCAATCTCAATTTTATGTGAACATGCGACTTGCACTAAACATTCTCATCTTATAAATTCCACAGCATTAAAGCCCAGATGATGGTCAAAAATTGTTTGGTTTTGAGTGTAGACATGACCCATGTCAGTCTCTTTATGTTTGACATTCTAATAAACAGAAAACCTACCTATCCAACCTGTCTGAAAATATCATTCATTGTCACAAAATCTAAAATTCTTCTATATGTGTTAGATTTTTACCAAAGAAACTGGAAAATACCCTTTGTGTTTTGTGAAGTGCCCACAATGAGACTATGTTTTCATATGTAGGGGAGTAGGTTGTGGCCTGCATGGGTTGACACGAGTTCGTGTTTCCCATGAATGCTGTAATCTGTCCTGATCCTGCTGGGAGGAGCATCTCCCACCCGTCTGACATGCACTCTGATAAAGCCTCCGAAAAGGCAGAGAGAGGAGCTGCTGGGCTGATGGGCTTTAAGCAAAAACAGCCAAAGATTTGCCCAATCAATTCCCAGTGCTGGTCGATTTAGCTTAGTGCTCAAATTCAATAAGTGGTTTGGTCTTTTTATTGTGCTTTCTGTTACCGGAAATCCCATGTTTGGACAACGTTGAGCGCAGTCAAGCAGGAGCGAAGGCCAGGGCACCTATGACTGCGAGAAAAAAAAAAAAAAGACAGCCCACATCAAGTGTGGTTTGTTCCGTTTCACTGAATGGCCCTATACCTGCTCTGAAGCAATCTTCTTTAAGGCATATTGCTAGAGTGGAGTGAGCTATTTGAAGTACCTTAAGAGCACAAGAGTCCTTAGTAGACCTTAAGAGAAAAAATAAATTTCATAGCACAGTGAACGTTCAGAAAGATTTGTCTTACTATTTTTGTAGAGGTATGAGTCATGGAAAAAAAAGCACATGGCAAATTCATTATGCTCTTATACATTTACTGCTAAAGGCATAAGCCAAATTAATTTGTGTACAATAGAGCTGTCCCATTTATGCTTCACCTGTCTCAATCTCTTACTTCCTGCCCAAAGACAGGACCACTTCCCATGCCAGCGCAACACATTTTACAGATGAAGCGAGACGCAAGTAATATAGATATATTAGTGGACATTTCTACCGTGGTAGTTATGTGTCATGCCCTGCTTTCACACACTGTCCTACAACTCCCAACATTGTCGCTCTGTATACTACCTGGTCTGTCTCTGGACATGTATAAACGTAAGCTGTCTGTATAATGTGCATTTGTGCATTTTGCCTCATAATACCCAATAGTACAAGTACAGCAGGACATGGCATGTATGATGCAGCTCGTTTGTAGTGTTTGCTTCGTCAAGGACAGATTTGAGCGACTGCACTTTTATATGACATGGCACAGGAAAAATATGACTGTGGAACGTCTTAATTGGAAGCGGTGGAGATGCTCTGTCTCCAGCGAATCAAATCAAAAGGCACTGGTCTGGAACAATTTGACAGAAGTGGCATATTATTCCTCTCTTTGCCGTCTGCAATGAACATAACAAAAGCATTGTACAAATTAGGTCAGAACAACAAAAAAGCAAGCGAGAACATGAGCCACTGCGGGTTAAAACAAATGCGTTTTTGAGAGATCAAATAAAAGTAAGAATGAGTGTGACTCTACAGACGGTGAATAAATGCCGTTTTTTTAGTTTTACCCTGTGCTCTCTCTTCTTTTCTGCTCTGCTCCTGGACATTAGGAGGCTGAAAGGCCAGCCAATTACTCCTCGAGCCCACTATGTGGTTTGGCTAATGAAGTCAAGAGGGAGAAAAATGTGTGTGTGTGCTTAGCATAAAAAAAAGGCTCTTGGCCAATACAAGGTACAGAACAAACACACTTGCGGCGTACTCACAATACCTCTGTTAAGATCGTATCTCAAAACAACTCGCTTTCAGAGCACAGAAATGTTTATCACCTCGCTTGCGCATCTTCACTAGAACATATCTCTCATCCACAGATCGGCCTTTTCAATTTGGTTTTGCCTTTCATCTTTTTCTATCGGTTTCTAGTTTAGCCTCTTTATGCCTTGTGTGTCTGCTTAAAAGGCTTTGGTGATTAATAGTAGCATAATTAGTCCCTTTCCACAGAGGTGTACTGTTGGATTAAAATATATTTTTAAGAGACTATAGCTTCCAAACTCCAGGGTAGATGCTTTTTATTTCATATAAAGAATTCTTTATTGGTGCGTACACCAATTTGTGGCTTAAGCGTTCATTTTTAATCCTTGCAAATCAAGAAGCATTGCTAAATCAACATGCTCTATTTGCAAAGATTAGTGCTTGAACTTTAATTATTGTCAGACATTTTCTAAGAACAAAAGTAATTGCCCAATTAGATGGAACCACCAAATGTCAAAGGTTCACCAAATCAAAAAGGTTTGTTTCTCCTGTGGAAGATCAAGATGTCAAGATACATAGTCAAAAGGAAATTAACAAAGGCAATTAATGTTTTTCTCAGCCCAGACAATCATTTTTTGTTGAGTTGAGTTAAACAGTCCCCTCTGTTCAATAGGCTTGCAGGCACTTAACTGCAGTGATGCAGTTTCATTTTTATGATCAACAAAATCCAACCAACTCCCAAGCCTTTTGTAAGTGTCTTGTATACAGTAACAGTAGATGCACAAAATGATGCACACATGAAATACAATACAATAACATATCACACAGCAGCGCATCCAATTATGACATAGTGCAGCTCTACAAAAATGTCCAATGTAAAAACTGTCAATTAAATATAGTAGGGATTTTTGTTTCTAAAGCTTTTCTGTTAAAATTATTGTCTAGTAAATCAACCGGTGCCAGTAGGAATTTTGTCATCGTAATACCTTCGTCAGCAGTTATCCAGTTTCCATAATAGATCTAAGCAATTTCTTGAATGTCTCTTTTGGCTGTAAGTTTGGCTTCCTTCTGTCTGGGCACAATATGAGAAATTATATGAAAGAATAGCTACCAGTTGTGGTCACATAAACATACACAAAGTGGTGGATGTTTTTGTCAGACTAAAGCTGCCACAGTGGGATGAAGATAAAATGTACTGGTTGAAAAATTATTACCTGTTTCATCCTGCGACAGCATCAATTAAGCTTAGCATTTTCAGTCTTTCACAAGGGCCTCTCTGGGCAATAACAGAGGGCCAATCAGAAATAGAAAAATCGATCTGGCGCCGGCTGGCTTGGATGCATTTACAAGCAGCTGTAATGACTGCAGGCTCGTTTCTCTCCAGCTGCTGGTGCAATCACACTGCAACCCTTTGCTGCCGAGCTGTGAGTGAAATAGCTCTATTATTCTGAAGACAGTCTTCAATTATATCTTCTCCGAGCACAGCGTGCCACTCTTATGAGTAGTTTTGATGCTTGTGTTCTTTTCTTTATCTGTGCTAAGGATTTCTTAATATATTTTTTTTATATCACTGTAAAAAGTGACAGTTGTAAAGCTGAGCATTATCAATATTTCAATAATATTGGTTGATGAGTCAATATGGAAACAAGGTCACTTTTAATGCCATATTCTGATGTCATTGTCATTCGAATTAGAATTGTCATAATGAGTTGATTTCTCTAGTTGTGTCGAGACAACAGAACAGAATAATTAAAGCACACAGAGAAGCTGTCCTTAGCACGTTCTTTGCTGAGAAACTTGGTGAGTAATAAGAGGAAACCCTTGTGGATTCACTGCAGCAGATATAAGAACCATATTTATTACCACCAAGGTTACGCTGTGCTGTACAGTCCACTTTCAACCCAACCCTTTTAGAAGAAGTGATATTAAACTGCAATTATCTTATTACCTTGAGACAACAAAACTTGTTTTCTTGAGAAAACATCATAACTCATGGTAACCGTATTAAGTTGTGACTGCTCTCAGATTCTGTAAATGTATTTGCTTCTGCCATTACTTGTAGATTAGTGTGAGCGTTGTAGTTAAATTAAGCAGAGAATACAGAGGTCATTAGCACAGTAGATATTAGACTGGTTTTGTATTATATATGGTACTCACAAATACCACTTTCACAGCAATCAAGATATGTGTTGGTTCTGATTTTGTGTTCACTTCTTAAATCACGTGGTTACTGAAAAGTTGGTTAGTTTGTTTTAGTTAGAACCAATCAATAGGCTTCCTTGAGAACTGGAGAAACCTTTCCATATACAGTATGAAGTTCATTGATACTCTATTATCTGCTAGCATGATTATATAAACCTGCTACTGCTAGCATGAATCAGCATAATATTTTCAGATTCAGTGTATTAATATTTTACATAGGCCGGCTTCACTGCAGATTCTGAAACCACTGTAATCAATCAGAGGAATCAAATATTGAATACATCTAATTTGTTTGCCTTTTCCAATGTATTAACTGAACAAATGTATCACTAATAGCCTATCTTGGGGGCCCTAACCTTGATCTTTAAAATGTTTTAAATTTTGAATGTCCAGAGTGTTCTGGTGAATCAGAGGCTTTGACGTATTTAGGCCTATTCCCTTTTAGAGTGTCCTTATTGTTGTAATCCAATGTGATGGAGGTGCCTGGGTGTGCATACATATTTCAGTCTTGGTGAGAATAATAAAGGCTGCTTCATGCTACTAGGGTTGATGATTAGACAACTAGATGCTTATTCAGAAGTTACACCAGACTTTTTTTTTTATCTGCTCTGCTTTGACTGCTCCACTCTTAATGTGGAGCACAAAATAGCTGCATTTCCTTCTCTTTACTGGAGCTTTTTTCTGTGCCATTTTTCTCTGCAGTACAATATATAAAATGTCAAATTAAGCATACAAAGAGCAGCACCGAGTAGGATAGCATGTCAGAAAGTGGTATTGAGCAGAGTTTTGTTCCCCTGTATTTCTCTCAGTGTGAGATAATTCGGTGAATAGGTCAGACTCATTTCTATCCGACTGTTCTTTATATACGGCAGTGAACACAACAGTACGTCGGCTCGAGGATGGAAGTACAAACCCAGGCAGTGACAACCAGTGCAGCGCGCTTGCCAGATTGTCAGCGATCAGAGCGCTACCGCTGCTGTGCGTGTCATCGCTCTCCACGCGGGAGGTGCCATGTTGTCTGTCACAGGAGCAAAGCGAAACGAGGCAATCAAAGAAAACAAGTCGGTGAAAGTAAGGAAACACCACTGGCTGTACTGTAGACTGTCAAAATTAGCTCACATGTTGTACTACATAATTTTATGCAAAGAACAACCTTTTCACAAATGTTGCCTGTATTTTTGGAAAGTGTCTTCTAAATGTCTGTTTTGGGACAAACCTAAAAGATGCAGACTACAAATGTGAGCACTCTTTAAGTGTAACGTTACTGTTTGAGTTGGCTTCTGTAGAATAAAAATTTGCAGTAAATGATGAAATCAGTTAACATAACATGTCAGCTTCAAGATCTATATATAGGCTAGAGTCCAACCAATATGGCTTTTTCAGGGCCAATACCAATATTAGGGGGAAGTGACACTGCAAATAGCTACTTTTGGTCCTGTTAATATCTTTGTCCAGTTAAATCACTAGACAGTCAGAAACCTGCTAATTCTATGAGGCTATTATGAAGATACCACTACAGTGTCACTTGGTAGCCTACTTACATTAATATATTATTATTAATTATTATTATTATTATTATTATTATTATTATTATTTTGCCCTAGTGTAATTTGTTATTGACCAGTGTCATTTAACTCTGCACCTCTCAGACCAGTCTGCTTGTGTTATGCGCATTTACAAGAATGAACGTGGCGCTGCTCACTTTATGCCGATCAAATAAGGGTTAGAAGCAGATGCACAAGATATCTGGTCAATAATACTAAAGTTTAAAAACTTTGGTGCACTAGTAATTGTAATCATAATGTTTTATTTACATGCGTTCTCGTTCTGTAACCTCTATTCTCTACCATAAAGCTGTTAAATTAAACGTCTGTGCACAGTTGGGGTGAAAAGCCTTTAGTAGCCTGATGAATCTTTACTTCAATGAAAAACGTATTTCATTAAGCACACATAAAATAGCGTTTTAATGCTGATATACTTAAAGCGACTCTATGTAACTTTTATCCACTAGGGGCGCAGATCTATCCACAGACGTTCTGCAACTGCGTTGTTGAAAAAGTTGTTGCAGCTGCATATTGGCGCACATTGATTACAATCAGAGACATACACAAGCCGGCAGGTTTGAAAGAAAGAAAGAAGTGAAGAACATGTCTTCTGATACAGTAGGTAATATTAGCGTATTTTGTACTAATACTGCTCTTCTATGGTCCATTGCATTGCTCCAATTCTTCTATATGTGTTGTGTGGTGTTCAACTCTGCTCGTATTATACTTGTTGTTAGTGAGTAAACGGCACAAGTTACATTAGAGACCGCTGACATATTACAAATGTGTATATTCTTTACAGATATTTTCTAGAGTTACAAAGAGAAGTCAAAGGCATTATGTGGCTTCAAGCTATTGGTCATAACGCTATGGAATTTAACATAACGTGTCTCTAATACCACTAAAAAACTTTAGAAGACAGAAATAAGTTGTTTGAAACTTACAAATCGAGGAGCAAAATGGCAAAGTCGGCATCCGTTCTGCTCCCTATTTCTTTGCGTAAGTCTCGCCAGTGAGTAAACACCTGGCCCAGGTTTATTTGGGTCCGGTCCCTTTGGCATTCTCCTTCTATCTTTCTTTTGGCTTCTCCCATCAGAGGTTTCCTGGTTCTCTTCGCTGGGGGTGCAATAGCAATGTTACCAGGGAGACTGGGCAGCGCTCGCTATTTGAGGGCCGTAAAGTGCGTAAATCCCATGTTCTCTCGCAAGATGACACGTCCTGGTGGCAAGTACTTGTATTGGAAATTTTAGGCTAGCAAAGGGAACTGTGTCAGTGAGATAAACATGATTATATAGGAGCCTACTCATCTCATCTCAAAGAACTATTAACATAAAATGTTATCCTAACTTTAACTTGCTAAAACACAACTAGTATGTCCACAACCAGCACGCATTGACAAGTGGTTTAGGGGTTAAATAGGGAAACATGTTGCAGTTGTTTATTTCACAGACCAGTTATAAACTTACCACTGACAAAAACCACTGACTTAAACAAGTACTTCACAGTACTTAGCTGCTCTCCACGTTCTTGCCTCTCCTCGCTCTGCTTTAAAAAGTAATGTGCAACATGGCCTGTTGTATGAATTGTGACATGATAACAGCTTGCAGCCCTCTGCTGGACTAATAGCACGATTACACCCCATTAACAAATAAACACAGGGCTTGTTTTAAAAGCTTTTTCATTCATTCATTTTCTACCACTTAGTCCCGTTAGGTATTGCGGGTGACTGGAGCCTATCCCAGCAGCTTTGGGCCTGAGGCAGGGTACACCCTGGACAGTGGCCAGTTAGTCGCAGGGCTAGAGTTTTCAAAACTTAATTTTTCAAAAATAGAATGACAATATCCGCATATTGGAAAAATTAAACAATAATATCGATATATTGATCGGGCTCTAGTATAGGCACATACATAGCATAAATTCTGCGTTGTGAGACTGGCTTAATTTGGCTGGCTTAAAACTAATTTATTTTAGTCATTTCCTAACACTTTGTTTTTCTGACATTTTTAGTTCAGTGGGGCAGAATTTCTTATTACACAGGTCTTAAAGAGTCACACTTTCAGCAGCTGTAATCTGCTGCTATAAAACAGTGGGAGAAACTGGAAGATCTGCTAACCAGCGTGCACATCATAGTCTTCTCAGCAACAACTGAGGCAAGTTCACAGCCAAGCCTGCGGGAGATGAGGACGAAGCGAGGAAAGAAGTGGAGCGGCAGCATAAGAGAGTCTGTGAGCACGACGCACACTTGTCTGAAAGACTGATCTTTAATTCCATCTGAGCCCTGAGCGAGCCCCGCACGCCAGTAATGAGCATGTCACGCTGCTGCACTGCATTGTGGGAAAGCATCTCACAGCCTGTCTATTCTTGTGACATGATACAATGTGAAGGGTAAATTCTCACTGAGTTGGTCCACGTCATACAAAGGCAGGGATGTGCTGGTATATTTAGAAACCTTCTCACACAAAAGACAAAACAAGGCAAGTTTGTGTCAGTTGGTATGGCACACATATTGTACTGTAATGGAGTGGATGCCAGCTGGGCTGACTACAAGTACAAGATATACAAAAAGTTTGGCCAACTCCAATGATCCAACAGTATGCATCTGTTTTAGCCTGGCCAGTCGCAACTAACTCTTTTTCAAGAAATTTAGTCTATTGCATTTGATTTCAAGGGCGGAGTTTACAAGAGGAGTGTTAACCAATCAGAGAAACGCTGGACGTGACACTACACAGCCGGTTGTCAAAAAGGAAGCAACGTTAGGGCTGCTAATTAACATGGTCAGCAGTACAGCGGACACCAGAGCAGTTTTATCGTTTTTATACTTTGTTGTTTATTCAAAAATAAACGGCCTCTTGGTAGCAGCGACCGCCCTGTTGAATGTTTTGGACTAGCCGTGAGCCGAGTTACTTGTGTATGAAGTAGCCAGTAAACCCCACCCTGCTGCTGTAATTGGTTCGTCTGCAAACTTGCCATGGAAGAGATTCGCTATAAGAAAGGGACCAGACACTCCTTCTTTTGAAAAAAGGAAAATGGTCTGGTATATCAGGCTACATATTTTGAAGTCTATTCACAAATGTGCTGCACTTTTATCCGTACACTGGCTCACAGCAAGAAGGTCCTGATTCAAGCTACAACCTTCTGTGTGGACTCACAAACAACGAAAAATGTTTGCAGTATTTGGGAATTTATGAACCTCAGCATTGAAAAAAGAGATTTGCACCCTCCAAAAAACCTTTCCAGGTTAAAAAAAAAAAGTTGTCCGAATGTAGTGACGTATGTTATCAGTATCAAATTGAAGTTGCACAGAACAATATTGTTTGATTGTGGTTTAAGAATCCAAAGTGAAAGCTAAATCCTCTTGTATACTAGACTGTCATGTGCTTTGCCTTTTAATAATGTGATGACTTTTAGACACAAGTTCCATGGCACACGCCTAAACTCGACAGAGCCCAACATTAATAAATTCCATGTTTTACAGACCGAGAGGATTTGGAGATCCCCTCTGGACAAGTTTGCATTGTGCAAATTTAACAGAATTTATTACACAGCTCAAAAGAGCAAATGGCATAGGGTAAAAAAAGCTGTAGAGAATGGCAGACTAAAATGGAAACGCACAAGGGCTTAATGACCTTGTTGTCAGTGTGTTGCCAAGCAGCTGGACAAGACGGATGCTATACTGTCGCCTCCATCTGCCATTCACACCGCGCTACCCACAAAGTGTAGCTTTGACAGCATGAATCTGATCACATACAGGGCTTACAATTCAGTGTAATCAATACAGACCCACAGTGAGTTTAGAATTTTTGCAAGCTGACTTAAATCTGTTTTCATCTGACTTAACACATCTTTTGTGACAGCATATGCTACAATATGATTTAAAGTTTAATGCATTAAAAGTAGTGCTGGGCAACAATTAAAGCGTTTAATCGCGATTAATCGCACAATGTTCTGTGATTAATCACGATTAATCTCATTATACACAACATTTAATAATGAATTCAGAATTAGTGTACTGCATACTTTTATTTTGAAAGTACTGCTATATGAACAAAAGTGCAATAACATTTAGTTTGCACTTTAAACAACACTTTAAACAAATAAGGTGCTTTTTACAGCAGTTAAAGGTTAGTAGCAGTTAAAATATTTCTTGTAAATCTCAACTTAAACATTAATATAATCAATTCATTCATTCATATTAATATTTTGTTTAGTTTTTTATAGAAAAACAAGTTATGTCCAGAGCTTCAATCATAACATTATAACAATCCAAACATCATAAATGTCTCTCTTGTGTTATCATTACAGTCAGACCATGAGAATGCAGTTCCTGCGCGTTTCACACACCCTCTCCTCCGGCCATGTTGAGTTGAGTTGTGCGCTTTTCACTTGTAAAACTCAAGGGTGTATGGGTAATGTAGTCTCTGCTCTCGGTGGGACAAATTAGGAAGCGTGCATTGTGAAGGGCGCTCTGGAAAGCGGCAGCGCAGGCAAAGGATTAAAACCTCTAATAAAACAGATGTCCAAATGAGCGTACCGGTACGCAAAAAGCACATTCTGGGCGCACGGAGAAGTGGCGGTATGCTCAATAGCTATATTTGGAAGTGGCGGTACTGAGGACCGGCCCACTTAAAGCACTGGATGAGGGCGGCTCATACGTGCAGTCATTTGTTGCGATCCTAAGAATGTTCTTCAGACCGACATCTTTGACAATACTAATCGGCCGACGTTGATGCGCGATAAAATAATTAATTTATTAATGCGTTAACGCAAAAATAATTTAATTAAAAGAAAATGCATACTGCACGTTTAAGTTTAACTTTGTCTGGGCTTATTAAGCTTTGATTTTCCAACAAAGATTTTGATGATTTGTTTAATGAACCTCTTGTGTCAATGTCTTTTCCTTTTCCTTTAAGAGGCTTATGCCATTACTCAGTTTTGCTTGTCTATAATTGCGTTCCTCTGGTCTGAATCAGTTAATGAGTTTGGATTGAGCGCTGTACTTTTTTTTTGGTAAATTTGGTAAATTGTCACATTTGCACAGGAAAAAAAAAAACACAAAATGTATTACTTAAATCTAAGGTAGTTTTATTGAATATGAACTATTTATACACCTATGACAGCTACATACATGGAGATCAAACTAAATTATGTCAAGTGCCCCAGCTGGCCTTGTTCGTATGACTCTATCTACCTTTTTCATAATTCATTTAACAGTGCTGTGCAACGCCTGACCTGAATTACCAAATAATTGCCTTCAGCAAAAAATAAATGAAATTGATGCTGTGAGAATAATTACTATCCTCATCTGGGGAAGTTGTCTCCCCGTGGTGAGTGTTTTTTTTCTGCCTGTAGGTGCTCGTGATTACTACACGTGCCCGGGAGAACGTTTTTGGAAGTCTGGCTGCGACTCTGGTAAAGGTTGGTTCTCTGGGACGTTAGCTACATGTTGTTTGCCTCAAAAGCTCTTCACCCCAGAGACCACATTAAGTAAAGAATGTCCCTTTTTTTCTGAGCACTTGGAGAGCTCAACAAATAGAGCTGTAACCTTTTTAGCGCTACGAATGTCAAACACTCCCACTTTAGAGGCAACGTGATACCATCAGCAGGTTGAAAGGAGAGAGGTTTGATTCTGTGTCCTGTTCTTGCTCTAACAATATCTTTTACAACAGAGCCAACTCTAGCCGCAAGACGTTTAAACTGCCCAACTGGCTGACTGGACAAAAATAGATGTAATTATCTCTAGTTTTATGGTTATATTCTTTTGTAATTATTAATAGTGATAGTTGAAATATTATTGTAACAATTTATCCAGTTTAAACATTGTTTGTGATATGTTGTCTGCTCATTTTGATATTTGAAAGACAATCTATTTTTATATAGTGTGGCTATAGTCAATAATCCAGGACACCAAATCATGATTACCATCCCTGCACCATCTGAACCCACTTTAAGTTACTTATGCCACCAGTGGCTGAAGGGTTCAAGTGTTTCTGTTGCCAGACGCTGTTGGCGTTAGCCGGATGGAAAGATCTAGAGCAGCGATACCAAGGGAGCTCTGCAGCAATGAGCTAGGCCCAAGGCATTTAGCAAAGATCAAGGGCTGTTCACAAATGACAAACTGACATTGGAGACTGTTGGGGAGGCGAGATGGATGGAGGAACAGAGGAAAAAGAAAAAGAGTGGCTAATTGAAAGGATAGGGAAGACGGGTGTTGTGTGTCAGCAGATCGATTGCAGCTAAGAATAGAGCTAGATCAGGAGTCTCCTTCACCTCTGCATCAGGATTAGCGGTCTTGACCCTTGAGGGAAATCTGTGAATGCTATAGATTTGTTTAAGGGTCAATCCTGAAGCCATAATGTTTAGTTTGAATGTTTGGTCTTGAAATAAGATTAATCTAAATTTTGTGTGGTGCTTGTATACTTGCCCCATACCAGTAGTAAACTTTAATGTGCCTTGAATTAAAGAGAAACAACTAAAATGACACTAAAGGATGCCATAGCATTGCAAATGCAGTATTCAGAATGGAGGTTATTTAGCGTAATAATGTGACTGCCCTAGAATGTATCTTTGACCTTTTTAGAATTTGTACTCCATGTACATTGTACTGTCTGTTTGTGCATGCCCAGCATATAACTGTTGAGAACCGTTCCCGTAATCTACCTGTTATCCCTATTTATCCACAGGATTACACGGAAAACTGCACGGTTGCTATTCTAATGAAAGGCTATCACTGACTAAATCAACCTGCATTGTACAGTCGATTGCATCTGAGTTTTGGTATTCTGGAAAAATCAATTAGTCAAATATATTTTCCTTGTGTTTTTTTTTTTTTTGTTAGGCTCCCTTCTATATGAGCGGTAATTTGAATAATCAATGACATGGCAGAAAATCAAGAAACTACAATCCTCGGGTTAAACCGACTGATGTCAAGACTCCCATAATACAGGCATTTACAGGGAAATATCTGGACAAAAGGTATCTTTGAGAAGAAAAACATTACTGAAATATCAGAGCATACTCTCTTGAGCCTGGCCTCTGGAGTGGTCAGTGTCTAAAAAGAAGATAAACAAGTTGTTCCAGGCCGTCGGGAGGTGGGGGCTGCAACTAGACTGGTCAGCAGCAGCAGCAGTCACTGTGAGGCAGACGTTATAGATTTTCATATATTATCATACTCTACGGACAATGCTATAATTACACACTTGCTAAAGGTCATATTGTCGAACACTGCAGATACTGACGCAGCAGAGAGAGCATTAATTATCCATCAGAGCTGTTTGTGATTTGTTTAAACTTTTGCTTTTTATGCCAATCGGTTTCACATAAATTTTCTTCCTTCCTTCTTCCTCCTCATTAAATCTACTTAAAAAAAAACAAAGCATAGCATAACCTATATCCTCACTCACTTTCACATAACCTGCAAATGAGGAGCTAAAACTCACTTTGAAGCACCAACTGTGCAGACGCTTGGCTCGCTGTCTCTGCCATCCGAGTCCGGCCCACACAGACACATGGAGCGCCGCAGTCGGGGAGCTAGATGTAGCACTGGGCCCCGCTGTGAAGCACGGACAGATGCAGCGTTGACCCAAGCCATATGCCGCTCCGTACAATTCTTTCAACAGCACTTCAGCAAATAATTTATAAATAATAAATATCTTGCTTCCAGTGAATTGTGAGCACTTATACTTAAGTGCATAAAATGAATGAACCATGTATGAGTGCAATGTAAAAGACTTTCAGTTTTTACCAGTTAAATGCTAAAATAAGTCCACTAGTACTTTCTTTGGCATTTGTTACTTTGGGATCATCAGAGGCAATAATGGTTTTTGTTTTTTCAATTTAGCTCATTGTACCACATGCTGAAACAATTTTTTTTTGTTTTTTGCTTAATAGAGCATGTTCTCTTTAGCATTTGTACCTGCTGTAGCAATTTGATTCTAATTGATACTGGAGCTAATTTAGACACATTAGCTAGATCGGGGATCCTATGGTATGAGTCTCATAAATGGTGCTGATCTGAAGAGTTAGTGGTGCTACTCAGACTTCCATTAACAACATTAAAACTATGTGTTATAACATTAATAAAAAACTCAAAAAAACTGCACTGCTGCTGCGAAATGAGCAGACAGCAAACAGTACAAGAAGAAAGAGAAAGGGCAAGAATTAGCAACACATTTGCAAAGTTGCTACAGTAGCTAGAGGAGCAAACAACTATCAGGATGAGATGAAGCCCTGTTTAAAGGGCTGTTTGTATTGTAATCTAATGTTATACTAAAAGTACTGCCACTGAAATAACAGACTAATATAGAAAGTAAAATGTGAAATTTAAACAAACTAAACTTTTTTTAAACTAAAGGTTATTGTTTCAAACGGCAATAAATAATCAAGAAAAGTATGTTTCTTTATGTTAAAATTAAGATTATGAAATACACTGAGAGAATTAAGACCCTGTCACTTTAGCTGTGGTAGAATACAGTTATGCATCTCATTAAAAAATCAAATTGTACTTGTGCTGTGTTCGACAAATATGGTGTGTCTACTTTCATCATACATGATCAGCATGTGCAATTATTCTATGCTAATGTCTGGTTTGATTTAGCATTTATATGGACTAATGTCTCACAGTGGGAAGAAAAGCAGTGACTCAAACACTGTCACATTAGACTACATTTTGTGTTGGCTGCACTAGAGCTAAGTTTCCCAGTGTAAATATTTCATAAGAAACGTCTCTCTACAAGTCCTTCTTCATGAAATATATTATATATTTGCTCTCTCCTTGTTGAATCAACCCGTCCCATATTTACTTAGGGATAAAAGGGTTGATGTGTTTGGGCTTGGGCATATTTGAATTACTTTTGTGATTAAAAATTAAAAAGCTGGAGAGGATTCTGTGGTTAAGGACATAATCAGTGCTAAGTATTCTAAAGATGTTTTGGATGAGTTAGGGCTGGACAATAATTCAATATCAATATATATCGCAATATTTTTTTTTTCAATAACGGTGATATGATTATTAAACACATTTTCAATATTTCAATATAATAATATATATTATAATAATAATATAACAGCATTTGTCACTGACTGACGCGTTAGGCGCAGATGGAAAAAGAGCAGAACACCATTGGCTACTTTTGTGATGGTTGAACTCTTCCCAGAGTCACGAAACCAGTGCTCAGCACAGCACTAGTAGGCTGACCTCCAACGCGGCAAATTTTAGCTACAAAATGAGCGCCCCTGACCCCTGTTTTTATTTCTAAAATTTTATGTAGTTTTATAGGAGGAGGTTTCATAGACTTGGCAAATTAATTTTAATTTATTATTTATTTATTTATAATTTTATAATTCATTTAAAATGAATTAACCTCAGAAGATTGTCGGTACAGACATCTGTTGTGGGCGTTATTGGCAGTTTTTATGAGGCTTTTATATTGTTCATATTGATATCGAAATTATATCGTATCGACCGAAATTAAGAAATATATCGTGATATAAAATTTGGCCATATCGTCCAGCCCTAGGATGAGTGTGAAGTGGTGTTTGCACTTGTGCTGATCTTTCTATCAGCTCATCAGTATAGCAGTAAGGTTAGTAAATGTCATCATCTTACTTAAAGATTCTCTTTCCTTTATGACAGATATGGACAGTCTCAAGTGCTGGAGAACATTACTTCTTGTTATTGTGACCCAGATGGAAATAGCATTGCCCTCCTGTGGCCTTTTTCTAAATGAGGTTGAACTCTTCCCAAGTGGAAGCTGAATTCTTAAAAAGAGGTGAAATGGTGACAGCTCTGAAAAGTACCTAACTCAAATAACATTGTTGCTACAACAAAACCTGTCCAATAAGTGAAACGGATCAAATCTAATCCCAGGTACGGCCAGGATTATAAATCAATCTTGAAGATCTTGGCCCTTTCTCAACTTACAAATATTATCATAGATTCTATAAGCTATGATAATATTTGTAAGTAAATATTGTTTGCCTTTTCAATTTTCATACCTGTGGTATTTGGTAGTACCATGTCATACTCCTTAAAAAAAAAAGGGCTTTTGTTGAACACTTCAGCATCCTCCTTTCACTTCAACAGTTTCTTAACTTAACATGCAACACATGGTACAGTCAAAGCAAGGGGATCTATTGTAACATTAGCTGGTAAATCCTTTATGCAAATTTTCTGAATTTGATTAAGACAATCTCTGGAGTATGATTTTTTTTCCATTAGTGGTTATTTCACCATGGATCTCATCATGTCTGCCTCTGAAGGGAGTACAGCATAAGCGCTTTAAGCCTTGGCCTTATGCTCTCAAGTTGCTCAAAAGCTGACTTTCTTGTGTCTCTGGATAGTTAAAGCAGTTAAAACACTGGGGGGTATAGTAGTAATTTCCCACATCTAAAATAGTTCTTGGAATTGAACACAGAACAATGGCAATGAATAATTCTGCACCAGTTAACCTTTGTCAATAGCTCTGCATTATTCATTCATTTTCTACCGCTTAGTCCCGTTAAAATAGAGAACCACTGAAAGTATCAAATTATGGTGGCTTAGTTTTTGGTGGTGGAGAAATGGTAGTGTAGTCAATATCACACTAATAAAGAAAGGACTAAGACTGCATTGAATTAATTTTACTGAAACCCGAGTGAAGACTAACACTCGTGTGACACATGAAAAGGATTTCAGACAATAGTATTGGTTATTTACTAGAACTTAGCAATAAATAATATATTTTCCTGTGAGACCGTTATAATGACATTCATGAGTTACACATGTCCAAAAGAAACTTTTTTTTTTTATTGCTGTTTAGACAAACCTTAGACTCTAGACCAGCCTCTACAACACTAGATGCTAGCTTTGTAATATAAACAGTTCAGTATTTAATTTGTTTGGGTTATTTATATATTTAATTTTTCACATATTTTCATCACCTTGGTCACATGGAAACGTTCTTGAAAACAAGCCCGTTTTTCTTCATATCATCAGCTTTAGTTGATGACCTTTGATTATGACGTGTGCAGTGTCTGTCTAGATTTAAACATGCTCTGAAAAGCTTGGTGCAGCAGGAGAGCGCTCCACACCAAGGAGCAGTCCTCATTCTTATTTTTAACCGCTCCATTAACGCCTTTCCCTTCTATACTGCTCTGTAGCCTCATCAATCCTCCCTCTGTTCCACTACCTCTCCTGGTCTTGCTAACTGCCTTAGCAGTACCATGTCTTTTATCTTACAAAGACATGGACACAATCTATTCTCAGGCTCACTGAACATATTTCTCTTGATCAGCTAAGATATGGAAACTAGTTGGGACTGCATTAATATACAAGCATGCATATAACACCTAATGCAAAAGGTAACAGCATAGCAAAAACTTTAGGTGTGGCCGAATCAACTGTTTGGAACATCCTTAAAAAGAAAGAACGCACCGGTGAGCTCATATTGAGAGTTGACAGCAACCGTTTCCAAATGCAAATAGCACACATGAAATGAACCTTTTATCTGCTCCTTGTAAATGGGATAATGAGGTAATAACACACACCTGGCCATGGAACAGCTGAGCAGCCAATTGTTCCATTACTTTTGGTCCCTTAAAAAGGGGGAGGCACATATACAAAATACCCTCAAATTAAAGCTAAAAGTCTGCAGTTAAAGCACATCTTGTTTTATTTCAAATCCATTGTGGTGGTGTATAGAGCCAAAAAGATTAGAATTGTGTCAATGTCCCAATATTTATGGACCTGACTGTACATATTATACTCTGTGGTACAATGTAGTCATCATGGTAAGTGACTAGAATCTCAAGAGAGCCCACTCTGAGGAAGCATAGATAGTATGGTGCTATTTAGCAGTCTTCGTATCAGCAGGATGAAAGCTTCCTAGGAAGCAGAGTGCACAGAAATGACGGGAAATGATGCAGGAGGTAAAAACAGCACAGGGAGAGAATGGAAGGTAGTATGTGGCGGGCATCTCTGGTGGCCTCTCCGATTGCAGCTCAAAACGATAGACGGGAGGGAGAAAACACTTGAGTGAAGAGGGAAAAAAATCAATGGTGGCTGTCATTGTTTTTGATCTGTTGCTTCTTCTCATGGCTCCAGCTCTGTCTGCTTGATTCTAGTGCTCAAACCCCCTCTGGCTCCCCCTCCCATTTCCTGTCCTATCTGCTCCAAACCATTCTCTCTAATGGCTCTGCTGTTGGCAGAAAATGCAAGATGTGCATTTTCTCATCTTCTAACTAAACAAACAGTCTAGAAAGAACATGAAGTCAAAAATGTTAATCTGGACAGTGGAATTACATTTTAGTTAAGTCTGTCTGATTTTCTTAAGAGGCCATTTACACAATAGCACAAAGTAAACTGATCTGTAGAATAATCATAACAATCTGTGTTCACACAGATACTCTCAGGGTTGAGTGATGTAGCCTCTAAATTAAATCACAACATGTCAAGAAAATTTGTCATAAACTGATCAACACTGGGTATTACAGCTTTTCAGGTCCAGCAGTCTTAATAATATATGTGAAAAAATTGCACACAAAACAAAGGCCATTTTTTGAATGACCACTATGGGCAAAATCAAAAGTGCTGCCACAAGAACTAACAGCAATTTAGCATTTTACAATAACAGCATGAATGAGGCATACATACATAGCCATTTATTGGCTTTCTTTTTCTCTGTAGCCATGAATAATTTCAAGCAGCAGATACATTACACTATAGTCATTACACAAAAGAAAAAGTTATGGTGGAGGTCTGCTCCTAAACAGACTTAATAAAGCTAGTGTTTTCTGGAACAAAATACGGACTCTTACTCTCTTCCCACCTCTTCTCTATCTTAATCAGTTCGCTCTACTTCTATTTACCACGCGTATGCTCGGCCAGCACACAGTAATGGGCCCTTTATGAAAAGCCTGCAGTGTCACCCCCTCATAATGATGCTGCTACTCCTGGCCACCGAGAGTCAATATGCTTATAATACATGACCACACTGAGAAATGATTACGGTGTTTTTCTGTGGGAGAGTTTTCTGTGGGAGAGTTTTACTTAACAGTCAGTAAAGGTCTGCAACAAACTTGACTTCAGTCCCCCCCGAAGCCAACCCAACTCTGTGAATTAAATTCATTTTTACTGCTTCTGGGAAATAACAGGGCCACATAGTAATATTAATTACATATTAATAACATAATGTTTTGGGAAGTTTTTCCCTTTTAGCTGAAATTTGTGGTAGTATTTGTTTTTGGAAGTGCACTATATTTCGGCTTTGAACGCAAGTCATTAGCAGGGAACATCTGAAGCACTTTGAGATAGTTTAGCCTCTTAATCTTTATGGAGGCTGCCACTCATGTTGTATCACTGCTTCTACTGAAAGTGGTCCATTATTGTCATCCTTAAGAGGGCAACTGGGTCCAAATTCACCTCTCAAATCTAGGCAGTTATGGTATTTCGTTAAAGAGGCTAACAAATCATTAAAGGATAGTTGTGTAACAATTTTATATTTCTTGGAATGAACTCTCACATTTAAATAAGAACGCAAAACAGTGTTGTTTACTCAAAGCTGATGTTACCTGCACTAAACTGTCATGCTAACTATTCAATGGAAGCGCTTAAAGCATGCCAAACTGACTCATACAGCTCAGTAGAAACAAGGCTTATGTTTAATGCAGCCTGCTAACGGCGAGCTGGTCAAGGTTAAATATAATGTTATTTTTTTAGGACTTTATACACATACATTATTCCTCAAGGGTAATGCAGTTAGCGTAGGTTTTCTGCAGCTTCAGTCTGACTGATGTTAGCCCCTTCCACTCCATGGCCTCACATTATTCATCTACATCTTTGTCTTTTAGTATGTTCTTTTTGGTGCCGTACAAATCCGAGGGGTCAGGGACCCGCTTAGTCTCTCTTCAACAGATGTTAGACGAACAACTGGACCAGACAACAACAGCGTCACACCCTAGGTACTTGGACTGGAGCTACAGATTAGTGTTTTGTCTGGGACAATATTTGATGGGATTGAGACTGCGTGGGAAGGGGGTCAAAGAAAGATTAAACTCTGTCAATGTCTGGGCTGAAAGAGGCAAGTTTATTATGGTGGCATTTTGGGGACAGTAAAATAACAAAAAAAACATTCAGTTTTAAGAAAAGGGTTATTACAGTGGAAAGGTCAAGAGTTAAAATAGGATTTGTTTTTGTGTTGTTGCTAGAGGAGAGTCCAGGCTGCCAGCCCCACAGTGTTCACTCTGACACTGCTCTGACTGCTGGTGATCAAAAGGCATTTTAGTCTCATGAGTTATGCTCATTAATAAACTCTCTAACAGCTGCACTGGGGGCCACAACCATTAAAAGACTTTGGAAAGATCACTTTTGTTCCAGAGAGTGCAGCGTCTGGGCTGAAAGAGGCAAGTTTATTATGGTGGCATTTTGGGGACAGTAAAATAACAAAAAAAAAACATTCAGTTTTAAGAAAAGGGTGATTACAGTGGAAAGGTGACACTGCTCTGACTGCTGGTGATCAAAAGGCATTTTAGTCTCATGAGTTATGCTCATTAATAAACTCTCCAACAGCTGCACTGGGGGCCACAACCATTAAAAGACTTTGGAAAGATCACTTTTTGTTCCAGAGAGTGCAGCTTGTCGTTATAGAATTAATGCATTATGGAGCTATAACTTATATATATATATAGAACACCCATTCCTTAAGTCAGGGGTTCCCAAACTTTTCAGACCGCGACCCCCAATATTAGACTGCTGACGATCCGCGATATCTATTATTATTTAATTTATGATTATAAAGGGGTGCACTTAAGACAGTATGTTTATCATAAAATAATTAATGAATGTTTTATTTAAAAAAAAAAAAGAAAGAAAGACAGTTTTTACAGTTTTAGAAATGTTTGTGTACTATTCATTCAAGACTTGTTTTGGTGATTTTATTATACTATGCTTTTTGCCCAAAATGGACTTAAAAAATAAAAATAATGACTAAATAGCAAATCTCTCTCTCTCTCTCTCTCTCTCTCTCTCAATCATTACAACCTTTTTAAAAATATATAAAAATATTAATCATTAAAAAAAATAAATAAATCTGGAAATCATCTCGCAACCCCGCCCACCACTACCCCCACTTTGGGAACCACTGCCTAGGTTACATGTTGAAGTAAGGATTACTGTTTGTGGTCCCAACTCTGCAAAAGTCCATTTGTGCTAATGGCGATCCACTCAGTTGAACAGTTTTCCCACAGATTTGACCAATAAGTGCACTGCCAATTCACAAGTGATAGTGATTAAGAAATAAAAATGTTCAATCTTAATGTAAGAGGGATCTTACTGGTTTAAGTGTTTGCAAGCTGCAGTAAAATGGTGGTGTGGTTCCTTAAACTAGGACACATACTATAACGATCTTTGGTGACAAAATACTCCAGCCTAATATTGTTTACAGAAATCAGCATGGTACAGAGTAAAAATTTTAGTAATAGAGATTTAAAGCCAACGTTGTTTGTTTGTGGATGGAATGCTCAGTACATCTCACTGAAGGAAGAAGCCAATTAGGATGGCTGCTTTTTGTCCGCTGGTAGTATGTCATCAGGAAACATTAGTTGCTGTAATGAGGCTGTAGAGAATCTCTCTCCAATTAAATCTGATCTTTTCCTCCAAGCTATTCTCTGCTTCTGTCACACAAAAACACTTACACACTCAACATGAAACTAACGTACATAAAAGCACATACCGTACATTTGGTAAGTATTTTACTTAGCAGTCCACTCAGCCGTCTCCTGTCTACGCAAACACACAATGAAGTGTTTTATTCCAGGTTGAATCCAGCAGCTTTCAGTAAGTTATTTCTTGAGGAGAAATTAATTTGTGTGCTCTTGTTACTGAATGTTCTCGATAGTGCAAGACTAAGCATGGCTGATGTCTAGAGGGAGTAAGCTCCAACTGTCAGTGACAGGAGTTCTGTTAAATGGACACAGCAGAGGTTATGCTATAATTAGCATGCCACCAATTATCTAGCTCATAAGTTTACATACATTGGCAGAATTTGTTATTTTTTTGGCCATTTTTCACAGAATATAAATGATAACAAAAAACATTTTTTCACTCATAGTTAGTGGGTATGAGTTCCCAGTGGTAGAGCGGTCGTCCTTCAACCAGAAGGTTGGTGGTTCGATTCCCACTCTCCCCACAGTTCATACTGTTGTTGTGTCCTTGGGCAAGACACTTAACCCACCTTGCCTCCAGTGGTGTTCCAGCTGTAACACTGGTGAATAGAAGCTTTATGTAAGTCGCTTTGGATAAAAGCGTCTGCTAAATGACTAAATGTAAATGTAATGGGTATGTACGTAAACGTACAAGCACAACTGTATATTTGGATAATTGCCATCTGTGGGCCATGTGTTCACATTTACATCAGAATTTTGATTACTAATAAATTGACAGTAAACTTCTTTGAATTGTGAATGAGGATTTGCATTAATTTACCCAAAAATTATGGGGGTGGTTTTACAGAATGGTGGGAGCAGGGTATGACAGTCATTTACAACACAAGGTTACAAAGTTTAGTAGATGTTTTTTACACATGCAGCCCCTCCAGTCAAAGTGTGGAGGAAGACAGTACAATAGTGCATTTATGAAAAGGGCTTTGGCAAAACAAACTTGTCTGAACTCCAATCTCACTTTTCTAAGCACATGAAAACTACTCAACTTTTGCACTGCGTAACAGGGGCTTTAAACAAATAGAAAAAAGTTATATAATTAAAGTTGTTTTTCACAAAGATATATGTCGTATTTGAATAAAATTAGACACTACATTTTTTTCTTATTTCTTAGAGCTGGTGATATTTTTCTAGCCCTATCCAGGCAGAGGAAATCATGATTAATGGTTACTGTTCTGTCTTCAGGTACTTGAGAATTGGCTGTACGAATTACTGTCAGTGTAAAACATTTAGTCTGAGACCTTCAGGATGAGACACTTAATATAAGGCTGATTTTATTAGACGAGACGGCGGGGGCTTGTGTTCTGTTTCTGTACAGAGCCGTTGGCAGCGATGAAGACCCTCCACACCTACACCAACCACCTTGTTGCACAACATACAGTGACAATATCCAGTCTATCCACACTAACAAACAAAGCTGTGTTGATTCACACTTTCCTTTTTCATCTCCCACTGACAAAACTGTTTAATGTAATTACCCAACTCTGCTGCACCGAGAGCAGAGGTCAGAGCTGTTCAGGCTCCAGTGATAGTGAATTTAAATCAGCACAAAGATATGTTCATGCACTAATGATCACTTTGATGGCTCAATACAAGATAATTAGCTCCAAGTATAAGACAGCAAAGTTAACAAGGTCAAGTTTGTTGCTTATTTAAAAGCAAAGTTTAGCTTTCATTATAGATCAGATCATTAGCATAAAAAGTTTCAATGAGAAGCTGTAATGAAACTAAATTGCCTTTTATTCATTGTTTTGAAACTGATCCTCTAAGGGTTTGGACCTTTAAAAGGATCTTGGATAGCCGATTTAAAAAACATAACTGAGTGATAACAATGTCCTCTTTCCGACAAGATTTATAGAACATTTAGTAGAGAGTGTGATAGGAGATTGCTCAAAACCCTAGGGGCTTTAAAAGTGTCAATCCCCAAAAGAAAAACAAGACAAGCTGTCGATTCATTTTACAAAGGATACTACAGTTATGTATGTCATTCTTATATTTGTGTCAAACAAAGCTACTAGACTTTATCAATGTCTAGCATTTTCTAAATCTAAAAGTGATAAATGAGATATTAGCAGCCAAGACGTTATGCAGATATTAAATGTTCATTAGGAAAAGTAGTCTACCTTAAGTTATTGCAAGATTAACTTAACTTAGGAATCACTGTTTGTCTCCAACAAACAAATTGGCAAGGTCTAGTGCAATCTTCATGAACGGCACATTTCTAATTTTAACAAATAAAAAAAGTTGTCAATTTACATCCAAACTTCATTGTAGAAAAACTATGTGCTCCCACACATGATGAAGGTCAGTTGTTTTACTACTAAAGCTAAAAAACAAAATAGAAAAACCCCAAAAACTACTAAAGCTAACATAAAGCTAGCATGCGTCAACAGAAAAGCATTTTTAAACAGTTATGACTTATTGTACTCTGAAATAAAAGTGCACTCTAATATGTTTCTTATCATCTTACTTTTAAACAAAATAATGTTGTAGGGCTGGCGCCAGAGAGGTAACCACTAGCGAAGCCCGTAGGTGGGCAGAGCACACACAAAGTAGAACTGTAGTTACATCAGGTAACTATAATTTATGGCTCTTATATTGTGTTTATAAGTTAGTTAAAAGCTGAACTATAAAGCAGCTTGCTAACAATCGTGTTAATTTATGCTAGCTAGTTAAAAAAATTAAAATACATGGCTAGTAACTAAAAATGTATTCATAAATTAGTTCAAAAAGTTAAAAAGTTTGACAGTTTAAAAACAAAATATTTGGGAAACATGAACTGTAGCTCACAGTTTCTTATAAGCTGTTCTTGTTAGGCCTTGTTCTTTTTCTTGTTTAGGCCAGCAGCGTGTTGAGAGAATCTTTTTAGGCTAAGAAGCGTCTCCAAAATAGCCATTCTATCAAGCATTTCCTTGGATAGAAATGAGGAGTATTTAAACTTCTGAGAGCCTCAGTGTATTTCATTTGCTGCCCAAAAGACTACTGTTATCTTACAGCGAGTTAGCCTAAACCTCAAATAACCTGTAATTCCAGCATACTAATAAATAAAATGTTTCACACACAAACTGATAGTAAAAAACATTTTACAAACAACATTATCCTCTTATCACATCAGCCATTTACACCCGCCATTTATTGATTGTCATACTGCTGCCTTCACTTGATCATTCCATCAGTGAAATCTTGTTTTGCCAGGCAGCTTGTGCACAGATAAAGATTATGCAGTGGACACACACACACAGCTGGGCTGCTGCTGATTTGACACACAGACCCACAGCTGTCACATTAACCCATATCATAGTGCTTGACGTCACCAAACTGTGTGTGTGTTTGGGATTATTTCATGTTTGGCAAATGTGATGCAGCAGTTTAAGGGCTGGTTAAATTACATAACATAATGTGTCACTAGGATTTGGCAACGCCGTGACAAGGCTTATTTTGATTTAATTACAAAAAGCTTTGTGTGGTCTAAGTCAGGCTTGTCAATGTGTGAAGCGGTTTGTGTATCCATTGTCTGTTTCCAATCAACAGCACTTATTGGCTAAGCTTGTCTTTTCTTGAAATCCATAGCGTTTAATTTGCTGCCAGATTATGAGTGACATTCTGCTTGCTGGCAAACATGTTTTCGTGTTGCCCCATCTTCTTCTTCTTTTTCAGACTAATTATTGTTGACCTCCTGCCTTCTCTGTGATTGACAGGTGTGAAACGCAGCCTGGCTAGTGCTGTGGTCGCTGTCATCGTCAAGGAAACGCAGACTCCTGTCCCGTTGCCATGGGGAAACAGAACAGCAAACTCCGGCCAGAGGTGCTGCAGGACCTCCGGGAGAATACCGAGTTCTCTGACCACGAGCTGCAGGAGTGGTACAAAGTAAGACCACTGTTTAGATACACAAGGTCATATTTCTATTAGGACCCTCAATAGATGGAAGTTCATTGATCCAGATTGTCAGATTGTTGTAAAATAAATGATATAAGCGTAAAAGTCAACTCTAGGGCTAGAGTGAGTCACTGTTTAGTGGATAAACAAGAACTCTTTTCATTGGCATTTAAGATTTATTTCTAATGGTGTAGTAATGGTGAAAGCATCTCTGACACTGTTTGTCCCCATACAAGCTTCACACCAGTCTGATTATCCAACGGGGAACCAGATTAAATGCCAGCACGATAAGGTGGCAGTGTGATCGCCATGATGAACCATTATGTCATCTCGCACATATGGACGTGTGTTTGTGTAACAGCTATATGGCTTAATGTATGAATAAGATACCATAGAACACCTGTGAGATCTGTCCCATGTAAAAGCTGGAGTGTGTGTTACCAGTAGATTAACAGCTTCAAGACTGGACTGTTTCCACAAAAGCACTGACAATATCCTACTGAAATTTAACAAGCTCTAGGTGGCTTTAAGTTTATCGAGGATGTCGCTTTTGTTTATTGCCAATGAAAAAGCCTTGCTTCAAGTCTTGACGTTATCTTAAAAGAAAATGTCAGACTTTAAGAAGAAAATAACTTTTATTTGAAGCCAAGCTCTTTTGACTTATGTACCCTTTTACTTTAATACGATTATCACCAAGTAATTTCAACCTTAAAAAGGGACAAAGATATCTCACTGCTTTTGTCTCAGCGGCTCCAGTAAAAAGATAAAGGTAATTTCTGCTGAACAAAACCAGGACTGACATGACTTTTGTCTCCCTTTTCTCTTCTCATACAATGTGGCATTATCAAACGTGATGCAGTGAAAAGTAGATAGAAGTGCCTTTTAGAATCCAAGAATATTTTGACATCTGGTCAAATTGATAAAGGTTGGAGTCATTTAATGGCTGTTTGTCCTAGATTTGGTTAACTTCTACAGAATTTCTATATTACTCTCATCTTTTTTCTTTCCCATAGGGTTTCCTGAAGGATTGCCCCAGTGGAACCCTAAATGTTGAAGAGTTTAAGAAGATCTACGCCAATTTCTTTCCCTATGGTGACGCTTCAAAGTTTGCTGAGCACGTCTTCCGAACATTTGACACCAATGCCGACGGGACAATAGACTTCAGGGAGTTCATCATTGCTCTGAGTGTGACATCACGGGGGAAACTAGAGCAGAAGCTGAAGTGGGCCTTTAGCATGTACGACCTGGACGGCAATGGCTACATCAGCCGCGACGAGATGCTGGAGATTGTACAGGTAAAGTATGTATGTAGTATGTAAATATGTAAATCTTTATCCATTTCAAGTAAACAAAATGTCTTAGTGGAAGCTCTACTGTTGTGATTGGTGCATAGTATTCAATATGTCCATAAAAGAGACAGTCCAGTTTCGATCACAATGTCTCAAGTTTTAGGTTATACAGGACCCTCTCTAAAGCGCTCCGCCCTGAACGCTCTGTTACCAGGTTGCACTTGTACAAAGCTAGAACTTATTTTTTTGCGATTGTAAACATATATGTTAAAATGGAAAGTGCCTCACTGATTCAGCCGTGAATTACACACTTGAGCCAGGGTCTGACTACAAACGTGAAGAGTCCCAGGAAAATTCACAGGAAGCCAGGGTGAGAACTACCGTCTCTCAGTGGTAAGTCATCAATGGACAAACTAACTCTTTATGCAATTAAAAATGTATTCTACTGACACAATACAATTTAATCAGAGAAGAGAAGTGGATAATACATTTTTTTAAACAATTAAAATAGACATTTATATGAAATAATTTTAATAATAATGTCCAAAAGGGAGTGGGTTGAACTGTGAACTTATATAATCCCACCCCCTTCAATTTATAATCATTAAATCAAATATCTAACAAAAAAACCCTTCACCAATGTCACTACAGGAAAACAACGATCCTTTACTATCAATAATTTCTCATTTCAATGACAACAAACAACAACAAAAAGGGGTGCAGTGGCTCAGTGGTAGAGCGGTCGTCCTTCAACCGGAAGGTTGGCGGTTCGATTCCCCCTCTCCCTTGTTCATACTGTCGGTGTGTCCTTGGGCAAGACACTTAACCCACCTTGCCTCCAGTGTCCGTAGCACTGGTGTATGAATGTGTGTGAATGTAGAGGTGTGTTTGGTGGTGGTCGGAGAAGGCTGTGAGTTCCGTGTGTATGGCAGCCCCCCTCTCTGTCTGCCCCAGGTGTGAATGTGTGTGAATGAGGTGAGTGGAAGCACAATGTAAAGCAATTTGGGTGCCCGAGAAGGGTGCAAAAAAGCCCTATATAAATGCAGCCATTTACAATTTACCAAAGAAAAAGATAATGATAAAGAAAATGGTTATATGACACCCACACCTCAACCTACATCCATACCGACTTAACCATCCCCTCCAAACATCTCCAACATTCTTACTTTTATACATTTTTCAAATATCTTAAATGTTTTTGACTCCTTTTTTTTCTGTCTATTTTATTCCACAGGCTGATCCCTCTTATTTCTGTACTCCGTTCCCTTATTTTTGTCCTAAATTTTGGTTTGTTAAAGATTTCAGTTTCTTTACGTTTGTATCGACTTTCATTTTTCAAACCTCTTTTGAATGTTTAATGGTAATGTTTTGTTATTTGCTTTATACATAATTTGAATAATACTGAAATCAACTAAATCCTGTAATTTTAGAACCTAAAACTTAACAAATAAAGGGTTTTTATGGATCTCTATACCGACAATTACTTTTAGGGTCCCTTTTTGTAAGACAAATGTAGGCTGTAAGTGAGTTTTGGCATGCCAACCCCCAAATTTCTACACAGTACATTAAATATGGCACAATCATGTTATTGTACAGATTAATTAATGCAGATTTATTTAGAAATAGTTTTGCCTTATGTAATATGACTTTTTGTGTAAATTATATGAGATTTCAACTTTAATCTTCATCAATACTCAATCCTAGAAATTTGGTTTCCTTTACCCTTTAATATCAGTCCCATCTATTTTTATTGATATATTGATATTAATATTTTTCCCTAGTGGCGATACGCTGGCTGATAACAGAGAGATCCTGCAGTTGCTTTGTTTCACACTTTGTGAGTTAGTAGAGAACCGAAATAGTCGCAGAGAGGAAGTAAAAGTTTTTTCTTTTCCATTGAATGTCCCCTTCAGATATTCAATTCTTGAAAATCCCTTTGCTGTTTGTTTGGTCTTCCTTAGTGTTTTAAAATCTGCTCTTATTCTCCTAAAAAGTCACATAGTGTTGCTTTAAGTGGTAGTAACAACACCAAAAATAGTAGTTTACAATTCTTCTATTTTAGCTTAGCCCACTAAATAGTTTTACCAAAAAATAAGTTGATGGCCTCACGTAATCCCTAATTATAGCTTCCTTTCCTACGAAAATACTCATGTTCAAAAGTCCAATAACTCTCATTAATGCAGGCAGAGAACTTTCCTGATCTGAAATTTCACAAGCCGCCATTTGTTGCTACTTAACTTTAGACCAGACCATAAATGCTTGTATTATTTATATATATATTTATAGAGAGATATTAGATCTATGCATATTGCCTCATGTAATCCGTCCCCTGTGAAACAGTGAAAAGAGATTTGGCAGACTATATAGAAAACCCTTTACATGAAACTTGGCTGTATGTGAAAAATCTATCTATCTTATTGCATGTTTTAAGGAGAACAAATACCCTTTGTGAAATATTAATAACATCAAAAGACTTGACATATGTTAGGGACAGGAAAACCTGAAATAGCCCTGTTTTGATAAATCTATACGGTGTGCAGCTGATAATCACATTACGCTTTAACCATGGCTTGTATGTGAACAAAATATGTTTAGTACTCAATTAAGATGCCAATAAGAAAATGAGAGTGTATTTGAGAAGTGCTCACGTTAATTACAATTACATCAACTTAAGTGAGCATTTAAGAAGGCTCGAGCACTGAAATGCAAAAACAAATAGGCATTCTTAATGTGCTGACAGCAATACTGGCCCGGCAATGGTGCACATGAAGACTGTTAAGTACAGAGCTCCATTAGTGCAGTATAAAATCTGTTCACCGTTCAGGGGGAAATATAAGACTCATATCAGATGGACTGGTGTGTTTATGTGTGTGTGCTCCTGGGCTCCTATGGATTAGCAAGTTAAATTTACCCAGAGTTTATCCCTGAGTGTGCAGAATACTAGGATTATCCTTAGGCTCATTGAGGCTACACACACCTGGAGAAGAGAGAGGAGTAACCCATTGTGTCACTGAGACACACTGTGGTCATTGGTACTAATGGAAATATCTACAGTATGTGTTTGAAACTCTTTCTTTGCTATTTACAAGTTAGACACCAATGAAAACACAAGCCCCTTTTATACATGCACTATTCTCTTGACTTTAAATTGACTTCATCCTGAAGTGCTGCACGTATGAACACAACTGTCGCTAAACTTAGATTGTTCACACTAGAGTTGATATCATGTGCCAACTAATGGGTATTTTGTTAATGGTTCAGTTGGTGATGTTTCGATTGTGTGACTGGTGCTTTAAGCAACGTACACAGAACTCTAAGGCCTCTCTACCATCTGTTTGTATATAAGTTTCCACTTCAGGGATATGTTGTGCATACAATTAAATGCACTCTTGTCAGCCAGCTTTGTGTTTTTGTCAGGAGTAACATAAGCATCATACCCCAAATTCCAGACACTTTCTCCACCCCTCCTCAAAGGTAAAACAACCCAGTCTATCTCCCGACATGTGTATGTGTCTCCTGGGGATATCCTTCTGAATTATACTGCATGTATGAACACAAAGGTCAGGGCAAGAGAAAGTCCTTAAGTAATTTTGCAGTGGACATTTTGAAAAGTCAAGTGATGCCAAGCAAATATTCTAGATTCCTCGGTATTAATATTGTACCATTCAATGTAACGGAAATGTATGCACAACATACCCAGAGTTTATCCCCTGAGTGTGCAGAATACTAGGATTATCCTTAGGCTCATTGAGGCTACACACACCTGGAGAAGAGAGAGGAGTAACCCATTGTGTCACTGAGACACACTGTGGTCATTGGTACTAATGGAAATAACTATTTACACAACATTTGACGGTTTAAAGGCAAATAATGTGACATTTTAAAGTCTGTAGGTAAAAAGTATTGACATGTAATTATCATAACCCTGACTGCCTCTAAGCCTTGACTTAAGTTGTATTTAGACACATGGATTAAAATAAACAGTTGCTGCTATGCTGCTAAACTGTCGCTAAACTTGCAATTGTTACTGGGGAAATTACTGTAGAGTTGATATCATGTGAATGTACTAATGTCACGTTTTGTCAAGAAAAAGAGATCCAAACTGACAATATCAGAGGCCTTTTATCATGTGCTCCCAGCTCTGTGAGGTGCTGCTGCGATACTGATCTGGCGTCTGTTTTACACCCTATACTCCCAGCAGAGCAGTTTTAATGGCCATGTAAGCTGATTGCAGATCTGTCTCTGGGGCCGACGGATACAGCAGGCCTCTATTTGTCCACTTGCAGATGTCAATTTAATGCTGCCAGGGGATGGGATGCACTCGTATCAGTCTACAAATGTAATCTGTAGACTGTAGTCAAAGATTTATCATGCCATTTCAATAAGATGTGATCCCTGTCTCAGCCTAACCTCCAACCAAATCATCAATCACACTGTGGTGTTGCCATTCAAACCCACTCACAGAAAACAGAATATTAGTACTGCCCAGAGATAAACTTAGTCGTCCAAAGCCAATCTCAGTAAATGAAATGGGGGGCTACAAAGTGTTGATCAGCACCTTAAAAGCAACAAAGTCCTCAGAATTTGGCCATATTTTTCTCTTGCAATTTGTCCTTGTGGTCCTAAACTCACTGATCTTCTTTTCCCTTCCTACTCACTTCCTTCTGGTTTCTCTCTGCCTCGCTCTGTCTGTCACCCAGGCCATCTACAAGATGGTGTCATCTGTGATGAAGATGCCAGAGGATGAGTCCACGCCGGAGAAGAGGACGGATAAGATCTTTAGACAAATGGACCTCAATAATGATGGTGAGAGGAGGAAATAGGAAAATGGATAGATAAATGTGCTGCACAGAGAGAGACGAACAGGCCATAGTGGGGAGCAGGGGATGAATGTGACAGTTTATTGAGGATAATTTATTTAAATGTGTTCATCTTAGCAGGAAAATGGGAGAGGGGGACATTAGCTGGCATATTATACTTGATAGGGTGAGCCAATATGGGAGGGTTATGTGGAACTTTTAGGAAACCCTGGTTATTGATGGCACCATGCTTATCTACTTCTGTGGTATTAGAAGTCACACTAAGGCCACTGTAGAGAAGAGGGACAAGGACATTCAATCCTACATTTAAAAAGCGCTCAACAATAAAATAAACTTTCTTTAAAAGGATACTTGCGGCTCTGTTGTAAACTTGAAAAAGCTAACACAGTAGTTGACGCGGACCAATTGACGCAGAGACTAAACCATGTCAATTATGTAAATGGAGGTAAGGGAGATTTAGATTTTTAAAAATATTAACCACTTGATGTAGGACATTTGTACAATATATGTTCATAAAAATAGGAGTGTAATGAGCTGAATACACGCACACTGGGGGTGGCAGTGGCTCAGTGGTAGAGCAGTTCAACCTTTCAACCGGAAGGTAGTGGGTTCGATTCCCGCTCTCCCCACAATTCATGCTGTCGTTGTGTCTTTGGGCAAGACACTTAACCCACCTTGCCTCGTATGAATGTTGAGTGAATGTATGTGGTGATGGTCGGAGAGGCCGTAGGCGCAAAATGGCTGCCACGTCTCTGTCAGTCTGCCCCAGGGCATCTGTGTCTACAGTTGTAGCTTACCATCACCAGTGTGACTGTGTATGAATGAATAATGGACGGCCTGTAAGCGCTTTGAGTCCCTTGGTCCCTAGGGAGAAAAGCGCAATATAAATCCTATCCATTATTATTATTATTATTATTATTATTATTAAAAGTAGTTTATTTTGATTATATATTGTGTAGAGTAATTTAGCTGAACTTCAGATAATGGTGGCTCCATTAATATAACAGGACCCAAGTAATATCTTTTGTTAGGCAAACACAAAATAGTTGTGGTGCTGCACTGAGCTCTAGTAGTCTAGTCATCAAATGTAGTCCACAGACAGTTGTAGGTGCCTAACCCAAGCAAAACATATCTCTCTTTTCTAACAAGCCACTTTTTCACCTCTCACAGGCAAGTTATCCCTGGAGGAGTTCATCAAAGGTGCCAAAAGCGACCCCTCCATCGTCCGGCTACTGCAGTGCGACCCCAGCTCGGCCTCCCAGTTCTGAAGCCCCGTCCCCTCCTGCACTGACCCCTCTCCCTCAACTCCTCCGTTACTATTGACACATTCAAAATTAATGCATGATGGTTCTCGTCTCTCCTATCATATCATTTATCTGAGATTGTTGCTATCTTGTGAAAATATGGAGGTGGAAGATTTGTTATGAGTACAATTAATTTTATGAGTACAATTAATTTTTTGTTTTTACAAAAAACGAAGGGACTTTTGCCAGTGCATCCACTAAAGTTCCAGAAAATATCTCTCATTATGGAACATTGTCTCTAGGGGGGGTAATGACAAAGTGAAACTGCATTGCTTATTTTCTGCTCAAGTTTCTTTTTCTCCAGCACATGATGTATATCATGTATATACTGTATGTCTATGTATATCATAAAATGAAGTTGTCTTCATGTATGGTGCACACTCTGGCATTGAAAGGCAGTATTATGTAGCATAGCTTCCTGGTCTGGTTTCTTATTATTGGGGTGGGTAGTGGGGGGTTTTTACTGCTACTCTAAAGATGTAGGCTTTTATTGAAATTTTGTTATTGCATTTTTTTTCATTTGTATATACATATGATTTAATTCTTCATGTTTTATTTATGAATTTTTAATATTATTATTGTTACATTGACTATGTTTATTAAGATGCTGTGACAGAACGAGAGAGAAAATGTGAATAATCTGGAACATATTTGGGATTTGTTGGAAGTGGAAGGATATTTAAAGCAGAATAGGTCTCACAATGCATTTGACCAGTAGCACATATCATGTGTTTCTGAGAATGGCTGTGCATTTGGGTTTGAATGTGTTGTGTGCATGTTGATACGCACCTGTATGCTTGATGCTAACTTTTACAGTATTATCATGTTGTGTTGTTTCTTAATTTGTATGTTTTCTTAATCGACAAGCAGTAAATTAAGATAGTCGTAACTAACTGTCACTATACTGCATGACTCTACCTGATACAAGTTCAAGCAACAAACAGTACTGCACAGGTCTTTTTGTAGTTCTGCAGCCTTCTCGGTTCAGTACCAGGATAAAACACTTCTACATCATTAAATATTCCTCTGTTTTTAGGACAAACCCTCTCTTTCCACTCTCTTTTCCTTTGACAGACAGAGAACTCACTAAGGGCTTGTTCAACACTTTTCAGCTGAATGCGTTTATAACCTCCTGGATTAGTCTGCTTTCAGAGCAGTAAGATGAAGGGATACATTTTACAAAAAAGGACCAAGTCACAATACTTGATCCCATTTGGAATTTCAGGCATCTTTTCAGGCAACTGCTCTGTTTACAATTCCTTGAACAATACTAAGTAAAAGCTCTTACATTGCAGTTCATGTCAATGTCATGTAAAAATCTGACCTAGCTTGCTTAGCCTGCTTATGTTAGCCTGTGAAGTTACTAAAATGTTAGCAAAAACATAGCGATTGGTTTGTAGCACCATTCTTATTTCTCAGCAGCTCAAGGCCTTGTTGTAAGATCATTAAAGCCACATAAGCCAAACTTTACAGTTTTGGGGACCAAGTTAGCATGACCATAAAATGTAATTGGTTTTGGAACTTACCAAAAAGATTTTGATTGTGTACAAATCTTAGAAGGTACTAAATACCAGCTTGTAAAAGTTTGTTTTCTCAGTCACCCAGGTTAACTATAGCCTGGCCAGTCATCTGTAATTCTTTTTCTGATTAAAGAAAATGTTTTGTCTCTGTGGATTTGAGTTGGATTTCTAAGGCACAGAACCAGTGGGCACAAGTTAAACTGCCTCTGAACGCAAATTGGAAATAGTCTCAGCCAATCATAGAACAGGGGGCAGTACCAACATACGCAAATTAATCTGCCTCTGGATCAACCCATTTTGAAAAAAACACAACCAATCAAATAAAGAAAACATTGCATAAAGACCGCTCAATTTAGATGAAAGGTTATGATTTGACAGGGATTTCTAATGAGAATATTTCATTTAACTTAATTATATAGAACAGTGGTTCTCAAACTGTAATTACTAGTGGTGGTAGCAAGGATATTTTTTTATTAGTTTATTCATTATTTGCATATAGTTACAAAATGATTTAAATATTAGTAATTACTGTAGCTTCATATGTAATATAATATACTATTATACAAAACAAATGTTGATAGCAGCACTATAGAGTTGACTCAACAATAAATAACATCTCATTTATAATATTAACAAAGAGATCAAATAATCTGCTGTAAACCAAAACATATTTAGTTAAAGAGGCCTAGGGATGTGAAAAAGGTTTCAAAACCACTGATCTCACCCTAAATTATGAATGTGATGAAATCATTCTTCCACTACCTCTCAAATATCATTACTCTAGCAAAGTGGACTAGCAACATGAGCCCGAGAGCTGCTGTGGTGTTACTACATAGACACCATTACGACTAAATTACTTATTATTTGGAACAGGAGCTTCCTTTACCAGCTGCACCTCTGCTTTGGAGATTCTAGTGTCACTGCCTGCTGCTGGTAGGATAAGGAACAACCGCTACTCCCTTAAGAGCTGGATCCTTTTCTATTGTCACTGCCTCTGATAAAATAGAACCTTGTGTTTAGTTAATATGTCCTTTTCCTTCCTATTTTTCTGTTGCATGAAAACCTCACGTGAGGATGTCATGGTTATTCTGACAAAAATATACATGTGTTTCAAAGCTGCCCGTTTCCTGTGTTTCTTTGTGTTGAAATTTCTAATATGGAACAGATGCATTCAGGTAGCAGTATTTTACCTCAGCCATGTCACGTCAGACAGCTGAGGATTGCAGTCCGTTTGATTGTGCAGTCCTCTCAGCAGCACAGTCTCTATTAAAACGACAGGTTATTGTGTTTATACAGTATAGCCACCTGTCTGTGTCTATGTGTGTGTCGGGGTTTAACCAGTCATTCCTGTCAGATAACTAAGCTGCAGCTGCTGACATTTTCAAATTTAATTATGTTGTTGACACAGTAATGAAATAAATAACATTTTACACAAAAAAAAAAAACTTTATTGACTAGACAATAAATACAAATCAGAACAGACAACAGTAATAATGGACAGGTTTGAAAGAAAACATTTTTTTGGACAGCTGAGAAAGTGGACTTATGTGATGAGCTGTTCTGTAGCTGGGAAAAAAAAACAGGCCAACAAATGCACTCTACAATTGCAACACCTTTTTATTTTCTATTCAGCTTCTCCTGTGGCCCATGACGGGTGGAAATCTTGTTTGACAAGATAAGACGATCTATAGACAAGTGGTTTAGCGAGTACTAGTCATAAATGCGTCAAAAAAAAACAAACTGTATTTAGCCTGTCTATCTTGGAAAACCCCTTGAAATATAAAGGGTTTTTGAAGAAGAGTTGTGTGTGATCTATTATGTATGATATATCATATCATGTAAGCCTATAGTGTATTGCGTGTCTGTGTGGACTCTGGAGAACTGGCCAGGCTCAGAGAAACGGCTGTATATGAGCAGTCTTGTAGTCTTCCAGGGAAAAACCCATTTTCCTGAACAATTACACAACATATAAAGTACACTCCATTTCGGTTCTACAGTGCCTTCCAAGTCAGTGTTTGTTCACCCAGCACACTAAAAGCCATTGATCTCTTGCCATATTAATGCCCATCTCATGGACAGAAAGTACAAAAAGCTCAATAAAAGCCTATGTGTCTGTCGTAACACAACCATAGTTGGCATTTCTCACAGAATTTATCAGTTCCTTGAAAAAGCACCAACACTTTAAAATTGTTTTTGCCCTCATGACAGCAGACATGAAAAATGAAAAATCAGTTTCCAAAAGCTCACCTCAGCGCCACTGCAGTGTTCATCAAACACAATCACTGGGTCAGTTAGGTCAAAAGTCTTTGTTGTGATTCAGGTTCTGGCATCTCAGAAACAATGCCTAAATCCAAAAGCTGGACCTCTCCAGTGTACCGCTTTCCAGTGGGCCTCTGTTGAGCAGTTGGTGCTCCTCTGGTGCCCTTTGCTGGGTCCCAGTCCTCATTTTTTCTTGATGTGACCTTTCTCTGTGCGGCTTGTTGAGGGGCTGCCTCTGAGAAGGAGGAAGACTACGGTGATAGCGGGGAACATACTGCGGAGGAGGGGGAGGAGGAGGCGGAGGCCGGGACTGCTGCCTTGAAACCTCACTGTTATTTCTTGGTGCATTATGATGGGTTCTTGTGGCTTCACTACAGTGTGACCTTGATGAACTGTAGTGTGTTGGACATTCAGTGTATCGTACTAGAGGTGCAGTGGGATGCGTTGGTTTTTCACAGGTGTGTCTCAGAGGCTGAGGGTTATTCGTTGAAAGTTTAGTGTTTGTTGGAGCTGCAGTATAGTGAAAGGTCTCCACTTCTAAAGGTTTCACCACATTGATCTACAGGCAAAAATAAATTGCATTATTATTACTCTCCATTAGTTATTTATACAACCTTGTAACAACATACAAATTTATCAAAAACATAAAAAAATTAAACATTGCCCATAATTAACTTTAATTAATCAATTATGTTGGTATGGGAGTCAAGTTTTACTACTAGAGGGCAACTTTTCCAAGATTGGAGACAAGCCATGGTCTTGACCCCACTGTTTAAAAGCTATAACATGGATGTTGTAAACTGTCCCATTCTCTCCATTAAGGCCGATTACTGCGCAAATGTCAGTTTTGTTCTGGGTTATAAACATGGGGGCAACTACCCAGTGCTAGAGAGGTATGCAGCAATTTTGGCGCCCCAAGCCTCCAAGCACAAAGGTCTCACTTTCAGTCCTACCTGTTGCTCTTCACAATCCACTTGTTTATCAGCTGTCCCATAGATTGACACGCCATCTCCTTTTCCCACTTACTTTATTTGTTTTAGTTTTATCCATCTTTTAAAGACAACTGTGTGCGTACAGTGACAACTAACACATAACGTTACCTGCTCGCTCAGCGCGCTCACGGCCCCCCCGCCAGCCACGCCTACTCCCGATATTCCATTAATTCTATTTATGGAATCTAATGAGGGCGCATACTGTAGCCTATAAAATGTTATATAGTATTGAGGAACTACTGAAATGATTTAGAAACGCACAACAGCAGCTAAGCTACATTTAGGAAATACCACACCGCTTTGGCGCCACCCAAGGTGCTGCGCACCTATGCGCCGCATATGGCTCATACCCCCTTTTTGCGCCACTGGTTATAAATAACTCATATTTCATATGTTCCCTTCTTCTTTGAGCTGTGATTGACTGACAGCTACAGACTCAAAAATGTCCATCTCAAGTAAACAAAGGAAATTGAAGGAGGAAAACTGAAAGCAAATTTCAGTTTGTTTACTTTCGTTCACCTCCACATTTGGACATTTGGAATACATTTCCAGTCCTCTGTGAGGATAAATCGCTTTTATTAAGCTATTTACCAGTGTTACAGAACACTCACTGGAGGCAATGTAGATTAAGTGTCTTGCCCATGGACACAACGACAGTATGTGGGGGAGAGCGGGATGTTATGATGTTTTGGGATGTTTCGAGCGGGGATCGAACCACCCACCCGCCGGTCGAAGGACGGCCGCTCTAACCACTGAGCTACTGTTGACTACAACACCACAAAATATGAGAAGGGAAGTAACAAAAATGAATTAATGAAGCAGGGCGATTGTGAGTAGTAAAAGTGCAAATGGCATAAAAACATACGTGACAAAATGCCATTCAATTGATAAACTGACAAGTGATAGAATTATGTAAATTGATAAAAGCACATGTGAATTAAAAATAGGTGTTTAAGAGGTGCATGTGAATTTATAATTTGATAGAGTAGCCAGTAGATAGACTTCAAATGGGGTGAGAGAGGGGGAAGTGACATTGTGCAAATGACACGAGCAAGAATTGAACCCAGGTCTCTCATATCTTCGGTAAGTACTCTACCAAGTGAGCTACCAGGGCAAACAGACATTTATACATGTTGGTTTAATCATTTCAAACACATTTTTATAATTTTACGTGCCTTATCAGTTTACATAGACATTCAGTGCAATCAGACTCCTGAGTATGTAGCATGACAAAAGAGGACAGAGAATCTTTTAAATCATTTTCTGAAAGCTTCCAGAAACTGGAAAAATGCAGGAAAACCTAAAACACAGACTGTAAGTTTGTAGGCATAAAAACATTTTAGTTTATAGGTCAAAAGTTGGATCTCACCGATCTTGTGTATGATCTGGGTCTTTTCTTGTGAGGGCAGCACGGCAGGCCCAAGAATGAAATGCAGACGGCGAAGCATCGGGAGGAAAACACCAGCTGGACTACAGAGGTCATGATCAGAGGCAGCCACAGGATGAGAGTAGTACTCTGGGGAGATTGAGGGAAGACAGAGGTTGGACATTAATGGGAACCACCAGCTGGACAATGGCACAATTTGAGGCAAGACTGCTCAAGAGCGTTAAGACTACAAAATAACGTTTTTCAAACTTTTCACAGACACAGCAGTGGCTCTGGATGGATATCTCACCGGAGAGCCAGCACTGTGAATAAAATATGCAGCACATAATGATCAGCTATACAGCGGGAATACGAAGAGGCTTTGTTGGCATGCTGACTTGCAGACTACAAAGGGAATTAGAGCTGTGTTGAAGTAGTAAGTCATTTGGCTGGAATTTATGATGAAATATGCACAAAGCACAAAAACACAGCTTGCATAACCTATATTTTCCTTTAGGACTAAAATCGGAAGTTTTAAACAAATTTTTTGAGATGATGTAATTCACTCTCTAGCTACTTGGTTCTCCTAGACCACAGTGCATTAAAAGACAAGTAACCCATTTTTCCAATATTTTTTTTTGCAGTGGGCGGGATATTAGAATTTCTGTGGTTTGTTGCAAAGCAGAGGAAATGTCTTGTCCATATTACTAACTGCAGACTCAAACGGGTGTCTGTTTAAATATATAGCAACTATTTGTAATACTGGGTTCAATTAAATTAACATTAACAACACTCCAGCAATTATTCTTCATTTTACATAACAGCTAATGGACCACACCTGAAGTGCTCACAATACGCGAAACTTGGCATTTGTGTTCCATTAACACAAAGGTCACTGAACTGACAAATTGTAGACTTCCGTCGGCTCTAAAATGCCAGAGTGGTGTTAAAGTCTGTGTGAGTGGCTTGCAGGCCATTTGGAGTACTCTGGGTTTCACCGGATCAGCGCCTCTGCCACAAGCTCCAAATGTGACAGAGTGAATCTAATGCGGCCAGGCGTAATAGAGTCACATCCATTACGGAAAAACACATTCTTATTCTATACTGAACAAAAATTTAGACACTTTTGTTTTTGCCCCCATTTTTAATGAACTGAACTCAAAGATCTAAGACTTCTATGAACACAAAAGGTCTATTTCTTTCAAATATTGTTCACAAATCTGTCCAAATATGTGTTAGTGAGCACTTCTTCTTTGCCATCCACCTCATGGGTGTGACATATCAAGATGCTGATTAGAAAGCATGATTAATGCACAGGTGTGCCTTAGGCTGGCCACAATAAAAGGCCTCTATAAAATGTGCAGTTTTATCACACAGCGTCTAAATTTTTGTTTAGTATACAGTAGTTGTGTCATACTTTCATTATCACGTCATATTTTTTTACAACCAAAAAACTTTTGTGTGTTTGAAAATACGTGAAGGTACTGGCCATCTCACTTTAGAATAAGAGAAGACATTTGTGCTTCACGTCCGTCTCATTACAGAGCGGCTCAAATATATATGTAAGTTAAGGGCATGTACTTTGAAGTGCTTAATAACTTCATTCAAAACACTTAAGTTAATTTTTTGATTCACACAGACTGACCCGAGTAGTGTAAGCAATGGCACAGCAGTTTTGATCACTTCATAGCCTCGTTGGAGCTGCTCACATATCAAAAAAATGTATCACCCAGTTTTTTTATGTAGTTTCCTTTTTGTTGGCAGTCTCTTCTGCCTCTCATCATTGGGCCTTATCAAATAAGCTCTCAAGCGGCACATGGAAAAACTGAGTCAAGTGGAGTGAAGTGGTTCCGACGGAAGCTTTTTAAATTTATTTTTAAGTAAGTGAATGCAATACCCTTCAGAACAAATGAGACTTCCCCTCCAAATCCAACACATCCTCTGCCTATTGAATTACAAATGCCAAACAATGCTGTGCTGCCTCTTCCATTTAGTTACAAAGGTCAGCTGTTCAAAGATCCAGCGACAGCAGAAAAGGTCATCCCCTAATTTGCGAGTGTGCGTACTCTAATACACTTACATAGATGCGCGTGGGGTCGAAAGGGCACTCGTTGGTGAAGCTGGAGTAGCCGCCGGCGTCCGGAAAGCGGCAGTGGCTCAGAAGGCTCTGACCGCCTTGAACAATGGCCGACACCACGGACATACACAGGCCCAGGGCAGAAACGGCAGCCATGAGAGCCGCAGTCAGGCTGAAGACAAACAGTGACCAGGTCTGGGGAAAGAATAAAATACCGGACTACCTGTAATATTGACTCTAATCATTCTACACATAATTGTAAATCTGTATTACACGATTATGCTCTTTCAAACACAAAATTAAACAGCGGCTTGATTTATTCTCCAACAGTCATTTTTCCCCATCTCCTCTCTGGAACATTGGTAAAACAAAAGCTCATCTGTCTTTTTATAATGCTCACTGAATTTAATTTGAAGAAATCCATGTAACAACACAATGTCTCATACAGATTGTGGGTATCATGGAATCATTTTAAACCATTTTTTTCATTCCTTTGGGATTTTTAAAAAAGTGTCTGAGGGGAAAAAAAAAAAATGAATTTCTAAAGGTGTTCTGTGTAAACTGTATATAGAACACTGCAGTCAAAGCTATGTTTTTAAATAGTGTATAATCACATCAAAATATAACCAAGATGCAGAAACCATTTCAGCTCAATTTCTTCCTGTCCAGAGTGGACAAACTGAGCCCGGCTGAAGAAGAAACACACTCTTGTTTATTTCTGAACACATTCTTTCATAAAGTTTTGGACATTAATGAACTAAAATGAGTTTGTATTAAAAGTAAAAGCAGCCAGACATATTTCCCTTGAGTTTGTTCATAGACGCCATGTCCCAGCAGGACTACTGTAGCTGTTCATATACGTATGCTCTTTTAAGGTTGATGATTGTTAAGTAATCTATGCTCTATGCATCTCGACATATCAAATGTAAAGAATATTGGTATAGTTAAAAGGTATTATACTGATAAAGAACTGTGTACATGACAGAAGACTAATGTAAAGTATAAATAGCTGCCTTGCCCAATTAACATTTGCACTGACTAACAAAGGAAACAAGGAGTGGTTTAAACTCTAGCAGGTGCTTACTCATTCTTTTGAGCTCAGTGCCTGTCAGTCCTGCCTGAGCAGCTGACTGAACAAACAGCCGAGGAGGAGAAACCTGCTGCTCAGACTGGCAGGAGAGTAAAAGGCTGGATTAAACGCCAGCTCTAAGTGAATGCCACCAATATAGAACATATCAGGGAAAACAGTCATAAGAACTACTGGATGAAAATACCTGTGATATTCTTCATGTGTCTGTGATACTAACCAGGCCTTTACTCTTCTTGTTCTTTGCCAGGACTATAGTCAGAATGCCAACAATAATACCCTGCAAAATGAGGAAAGAGAGAAGATTTACATTCCTTTTTTCTAATGTCATAACCTGGCTCATGGCATGACAAAACAGGACGCCAGACAAATTAATATGCAAAAATAGTGCTTCTTTATTTAAAATAAGGTTAACAAATATTAAGAAATTAGAGTAACTATGTAGTATGTTTGTTTGTAAGATCAGTATTGTAAATGTGAATGTGTGATTAGGGTGTGTAGCGTGTTGTAAGATGCAAACTAAGGAACAGACAAAAGACAAGGTGGTGCGGGCACAGGTGCCAGTCTGAGTGTGTGAGAGAGTGAGTGGCTGGAGGCAGGCCTTTAAATAGTCATGGAGCACCTGGCCCTGATGCTCCACGCATAGCCATCCAGCTCCACTCAGGAATTACCTGCACACAGTAAGCAGACAGATTATCAAAGAACAATAACACGACCACAGAGAGGAAGAGGTCATGACACGAAATAACATGTGTAGCAACATGTCAACAGCACAACCTTTCAGCTCCTCAGCCACGAGCATTTAGAGCATGTGCACTGCTAAGTTCAGTGGAATAATGTTATAGTCTTCCATTTAATAAACTAATACTGTTTTCCTGTCAAAATTATCTTCCAAACACAGCCTTACATCAAGCTGTGGTGCGCCCTAAGGAATAAAATCCTACTTTAGTCCTATAAGCTTGTGCTGTATTGAGTGGAAGTAAGTCCAGAGCTTGTATTTCCTTATATTTTCTTATTAACCTTTTATGATGCCAAAGAGGATTCTTATATTGCAGCTCATATCGTTATCACAACATTTCAAAAACATTATTGCCTATTGTGTGTTTTCCAAGAATGTGCAGCCCCTATTTTGAATCTATATATTATGAGAGGTTAAAAGTTAAATACAATGTTGTTTTAAAAGTAAGAGAGAAAAATGTTGAGTAATTCTTTCTTTAACCTTGCCCTAATACTGGAGCATGAGAGTATTGAAACCCCAGGACTTTTTTTAGGGTTAGAACCGCCACTATCTCAGTAATAGTTTAATTATTACTAATTTGGCGTGGTTCCAAAACCACATGTGCAACATCTAAAAATGTATTTTAGCATTCAAGATTTTTGGGATGGGTTTTCAGCCATTAATTTTAGTATTATTGACATATGCTTTTCTCTCTTCACGGTAAGTAATGTTTTATTGCGAAAGATTAGAAATGTTCCCATAACCCCAGGGAAATCTCTTTGAATTTCTGAGCTTACCACAAGGCCCGACATGAGAGCCATCACACTGGAGACGGTGTACTCCAAGGTCCCGGTGTGCTTCTGGACATTGATATCCCTGAGCACCACGCCGTGCACCAGTGCCGCCAGCAGGAAGTTGACGTGACCCACAAGGACCATGCTCAGTCCCATCTTCATCAGGGCCTTGGGCTGCTCCAGACTTCCACAACACAGACCTAAGAAAGAAAAAAAAACAGAACATTCTTTTGTATGAGAGAAGTGAAGAGGCAAAGAGCAACTGTGAGTGCAGCATTGTTCGTCTTGCCCTGCTGCATCGATCACAGAATCAAACGAGACAGGTCAAAGCCACAGCGGAGAGTTTACCAGTATTAATGATTAGCTGCTGAGCACATAATGTGGACTTAGAGGATAACTACTTTTAACGTGGAAAAAACGTTTGTTTTTAAGATACTTTTACACTTCTTTGTATCTGTAGGGCATTGTCTAAGTATTTAAATGCATATAAAAACATTTAACAAGATCTTTAATGAACAGTTGTTATATTTTAAGATGAATAAGTAGACCATTTTCAAAAGGTGTGCTGGAAAGCTGGCATTTAGGAACATTTGGAGTCACCTGTCCAAATGAGACTTGAAAGAAAGGAAAAAAAAAATAAAAACAGTGACAACCAACTGTGACCTAACTGTCCACGAGGGAGCTACTTATGCTGCTGTAGACTAAAAATGTCAAAAATGCCCTATAGATATCACAATGCATCTTACAAGCATAGCGCTAAAAAGAAGGAAAGGAAAAGGAAGTTTTTATTTTGTTTTAGAATAAGATTTTAAAACTAAACTAAACTAAATCATCGTGAAAAAACATGCGGTGCATATTGTTAGTAATGGTTTAAATTGTCTATACAATGTCTGCCAGGGCTACACCATTACTACAGCCAAACTCTTTAAACTTTGCGACTTTTCCCTCCTCACTGATGCATCCAAACCAAAAAAATAAATAACAACTTAAAACTTAAACTTAATGCGTGTACCTTGGCCCGCCATGTTGGTCATGTCACCATCCGCTTTAGGTTCAAGTGAGACTGGTGGTCGACGTGGTCCCAATTAACTGTCTGTCTGGGCACGTAGTGAGCCGCGCGCTCAGATGAGCAGCAATAGCAGGACTGACAACAAGTGACACTCGTCGTGACACCTGTGCATAATGTCCCTTCAAAGTAAAAGCTTTCCTCTAAAGTGAAACCAAAGTCACAAAGTCAGCTAAACTAGTATACCGTAAAGGTACACGGTTTCATAACAAATACACACGCCCCACTGCAACCGCCCTCTTTTCAGACCCCGCTCCACGTTGACAGATTCATAAAGAATAAGAAGAAAGAAGAAAGTGTGCCCCTTATTCTTACAGTGGGTTTACCGCATGTAGAGAATGGTTTATGTTGTTTCATAAAGCATTCACACAGCTGCAGTCTTACCTATAGCACTTTTCTGTTTGAAACACTGACCTGGCATCCAACCAAACCAAATATATGTTCCATTTATTTATGTAAAAACCATGTCAGCGTAATGAGAAAGTCATGTTTTTAAGTCATCTTTTTAAAGTTCCCCAGTTTGTTAATTGGTGGAAGTCAGTAGTTGATTTCTATCTAATTCTGTGAAATAATGTCATACTCATTTGCATATGTGTTTCACATTTGTACACCTGCTAGTCCCGCCCTTTTGAGGTGACAATCACTAGTGGTTGTAGTGTCAACACCTGACCCAGTCTGTTAAAACCAAGCCTCTCTCATGGAACCTCTTAAACGGTCCTCGAGTAAGGGTGCCGCCATACATAGGGATGGGTATCCTTAAGGTTTTAACGGTATTACTACTCTTACTGCTTAACGGTCCGGTACTTTAACGGTATTCTTATCGGTACTTTGTGTTGTGTGTTTTTTTTAAGAACAAGTAGAGAACAGAATTAACATTTCTTTATTTTTTTTAAATTAATAAAACAATTATTTGTAGTGCAAGAAACAGCCATGTTTGAACAAATAGCTATTATACACACACACACACACACACACACACACACACACACACACACACACACACACACACACACACACACACACACACACACACATATATATATATATATATATACTTAAATGCACAGCACTTAAATGCACAGCACAAACTTAAGTTAGTTAATATATTAAACTAACTTAAGTTTGTGCTGTGCATTTAAGTTAGCCAAATGGATGTTTACATTTACATACTGATTTTTCTTTATTTGGAATTTTAAAAACAAAAGAAATCAACCGAATTTCTACCTAAGGTTAACAAACCAGGGAGATTTTACATTTATTTTAAATGACGTGAACAACGTTGATTCAACATGATTTTAGCATACATACCAGACGTAGATGGGGCAACAACCAGAGACGAGCTAGCTAGGCAGTCGAAAACTTAGCATTTCTCTGTCTGCACATAATGCACTTTTAAAAGGTGCTTAGACAGATTGCTTGTGTTTCCGCCCTTACATGCAAACATTTTGTTGCACTTATGACAATGAGCGCTGTCTGCATTAACTCTAGAGAAGTGTAACCACACTTTGGAACATTATGCTCTCTCCGCCATCGTCACTCTTTGTATTAAGCGGAGGGTTTGTACTGTTGTGCGTGCGCTGCGCTCGTTGTGTTGTGTGTGTGACAGAGCGCTGTGACAGACAGCCTCCGCGGCGCGCATGAGAGATCTCGCAGATCTCACAGACAAACGTCTTAATATGATCCACATTAGAAATGTTTGGTGAGATAAAATGTGCACGATAACATATTATTAAGCGAAAATACATAGTACATTAATTTTTTCCCCTCCAGTACCGAAAGCAGAACCGATAGCGTCAGATCTTATTGATACTACGATCTTTCATAATTTATCCCCGGGGCCAGTTTAATACCGGGTTTCGGTACTCATCCCAGCCATACAGCGAAATACAGCAAAATACCACCGTCCACCAGAGAGCAGGCTCCAAAAGCGGAAATAAAAGGAGAAACCCAATGGCGACTTTACAAGTGTAAAAATCATGTTTACAGCCTGGTACAAAAAATGGCTCCGGTCTCTAGAGCTAAGTTTTTACTACATTACGTTTTTACTGTTTTTACTACATGACAACTCTGGGTTTGATTAATAGGATGGTGTATGCTAACTAAAAACTATTGTTTTACTATGTCGTAAAAGTAAAAGCCAAAAAGCCCGGATGTAACTGCCATTTTTTTGCCCTGTCATAACGACAATATCGGTAAATAGGGGACCAATGGGCGGATATCATCCATTTTATTTACAATATATGGTAAAAACATGACTGAACTAAGGGTGCCCTTTATAATGTATTAGGATGTATTAAAATGTGGCAGTAGACTAATTTATAGTCTGACCAGTTACATTTATTTTTTAAGTTATGGTTTAAAAAAAAAAAGTAAAATAGTTTAGTTTACTAGATGTGCATATCGCCCACCAAAGTGGAGTCTGGTCTGGGGTTTGCTGGAGATCTGCAGTGACATCTTGTGGATGGGTGCAGCCACTAACCCTACATAAGGCTGTAATACAGGGTGCTATCATAGAGGGTAAGGTCTGTAAATAAAATACACAAAAAAGGACAAACAAAATCTAGTGATGATGTTTTTATTATTTTTTTAAGATCAGATCTGATAAAACAATTCAGGTATAAAGGTTGAATGTTACATATGTCACTGCAACGTATTTCTAACAAATTGAGGTTTAAAGGTACAATATGCAGGATTATTACCATTTTACTTATAGGAGAGATGTCTTTGAAACTACAGTTCACTCAAAAGTCAAAATAAACCAGGATTTTTTTTTACTTTAGTCAATAGCAATAAAACAGTGGGGAAAGCACAGGGCACAAGCACATGCCTTTAAAACAGGATTTATATAGAAAAAACAACATGATGCTTTAGACAAAATGGCAATATTTAGGTTTGGGTTTTACTGTATTCATCCATTTAGGAATGACTGTAATGTCACAATATTATACAAGTCACATAAAACTCAATAAACTTAAAGATCACATCAAAGATCCACAAAGCGTAAAACCAGTGTTCTAGTGGAGCATTCTGGACTTTTTGATACTTTGTTCTGAGCCTGCTGTATCATGTGGTCCTCGGATGGTCCGTGTTTTCAAAACAGGAAGTGTTTTTTACATCTTTGCTGCGTTCATGTGTTTTCATCTCAAAACGTACTAACTTACCTGACTGTTAAGGGTTAAATACCATACTAAGGTTAATCTAGTGCATTTTTAACGAGTTCAAGTTATTCTTACCTAAGCGGCAACTGATAGTAATATAATAAATGGTGTTGAGGGAAGGAGATGATGTGCAATAAGCAAATTATTAAACACACTTTACTTCAGACTTCTTTTTTATAATTAAATAACCATATATTGATTCAATTTTATTTGTCTAAAAATAAAACCTAGAACATTACAGGTTTTTGTTTGTGGCCCTCCTAGTCCATGTCCGTGTGGTTCCTCTTTGACGAGTGTGGACACTGCGTCGGTCTTTCATAGCGACCAAGCGGGCTGCGATCAGGTAGAATATCTCACAGATGTTAAGAATGATGCACAAAACAGACGCCCCCACCATGAAGTAGGTAAAAACCGTCTTCTCTGTGGGACGAGATATGTAGCAGTTTACCAGATTAGGGCATGGGCCGACGTCGCACTGGACCTTCCTGGGCAGCCTAAAGCTGTCGTAGATGTAGTGAAGCGTGTAGAGGAAAGTGACCTCGAATGTGGTCTTTACAAACAGACTCATCAGATACGTCCACCAGAGGCCGCCATGCTTCTGTCCTGTGTTGTCATAAAGCTTCGTGTTCTCCCCGTGCTTGGCCCTGTACTTGCGTTCCCGCTCTTCTCTGTAGGCCACATGCAGGACCACCATAAATGAAGGGCAGGTAACAAAAATGAGCTGAAGGGCCCATAAGCGAATGTGGGAAATGGGGAAGAAGTAGTCGTAGCAGGTGTTGGTGCAACCGGGCTGCCGGGTGTTGCAGTCGAAGTGTCCCTGGTCGTCGCTCCACACCCTCTCCGCTGCCACCACAAAGACCAGTACCCGGAAGACAAAGACAACCGACAGCCAAATACGCCCAAACGCAGTAGAGTACTTGTTGACTCCACTAAGAAGACCCTCGAGAAACTTCCAATCCATTAGTTAGGTTTTGTCCCAAAACACAAATGTGCGCTGCAAAGGTAGAAAGACTATTTAGTTTTTTTGCTGTTCAAGAGAAGAAGAATGTTAGAATTCATATAGCTATATATAGGCTAGCAGGTAGCCTAGTTCAGTTTAGTGTTCTGTTTTTTGTTTATTACTGGCAACTCTGACAAACACTGTACCTTAAATTCACTCTCCAATTTCCCACAGTTTTTTTAGTCTATAGAAGAAACGCCAGTCCAAACCTAAAACAGCATGTTGTGTGTGTGCGTGTGCATTAAAAGAAAACAAACTAAATAAAAACATTTTCAGGTATTGTGGATACAACATAATTAATAAATTATGTATGGTCAGATTGCTTATCTTACTAAAATAATTGGATGCTAAATGGTTTAGAAGTGACACGGATAGTCTTTGGTGCAAGTATATTAGGCCAGGGTGTTTCTTAATCTTTGGTACAACAATTGTTTCATAAAATACAAAAAAGATTACTTAAATACAAATGTAAAACCCTGTAATGTTTGTTTGACGGGCCAAATTGCACACATTGAACAGTTTACAAGATACGATAAAAATCTTACCTGAAGTAGTTGGTCTTGAAGAAAACTGGTCCCCTTCTCAGACAGTGGGTCTGGAATAGACTGTACAGAAATCTACTCATGAGCATAATCTGGAGGTGTGGTTACTTTTGGCAGCCACTCAGAATTTCTATTAAATGTCCTACTCCCAATGCCATACCCTTATACCTACTGTTCAAGCAACAATGTGTAACTTTTTCAAAGATTTTCACCTAGCAGAAATCTTGGTCTGCAACCACACCGCTGTAAACTCACATGGAACTGTTAAAAATGTGTCCAGATGTATTTTTTAATAAGATTTTCTGTACTTTGTCTTTGAAAGAAGAGTTATCGTCACTATTTTATGACAAGGAACCCATCAAAGTGAATTTAGTTGCAGAGTTAAGAAAACAATGTTTTGGATGACCTCTTCACTCTGTAGTGACTGTTCCCAGGAGACTTGCTATCAGCTCCATTAGGCAATGCAATTTTAAGATATCATTATAGTTGCTAACATGTATTTGTCCAGGCCTTAGTGCTTATACACCTAATCAGTATATACTGATATTTTATCCCAAAGGTGCCACTGCCTTGTTAATATAGTAGTCACTCTGATACAATTCAATGATGCATGATTGGCGGATGTGGCTCATTGTAGACTGAAACTTGGCAGCAGAGTTTTATCAACTTGTCAATATGACTACTCCCATGTATTCATTATTATTAAACATTTTGGTGCAGCTACAGGCATCTCATTTATACTGGATATTATTGTGTAATATAACTTAGGTTGGTCTAAGTTGGATGTCAGTATGTTGCCATGTGATTTGTTGATTAGATATTTGCAATTAGACACATTAGAAGAAGTTTCTCTATCTCTGCAGCTTTGGGTGTGACTGACACTTAGTGACACTCTCTCTTATCTATGCACAAGTATTAGTCTTCAACTAAATTCTCTTTGGATAGTGGGAAGAAACTAAAGTGCCTAGAGCGAATTTACAGTAAGATGTGGTAGACATGCACAGGTCGGCCACAATTGCCACTCTGCCACCCACTATAACTCATGCTTGAGTTTTAATGCATAGATTTTAAAGATTTCAATTATGCAAAATGGCTTACAGTTTGAGGGAAATGTCTTTATTCCAGTAATAACTAAAATCAAAAGCCCATCTCATGCTCCATCACTAAATGCAGGGCCCGAATATTGGCTCTTTTAGGACAAGTCATGAACACATGGTCATAGCCAAACAACCTGCCCCGTTTGCGTCACATACTTAATACATTAATTTATATATTGTTTACCATTTTGAGGTCTAGACCAGGATGGTCTTATAGCTCACTACATCTACTAAATGTGTGAAAAAATTCTCGTTAACATACTCAAAAATGTGTATTTATTGAGTACATACAAAAATGTCAAAAAACATTCTCATCTATGGTACATATTAACATCAGCTGCTTCAAACCCCTTTTCTGTTGATAAGATCGAGTTGTGCCTCAGGAGACTGCGACGCTGTACGCCGGCGCTGAGCTTTCTTTGCCCACTTCTCCATTGTTTGCTTTGTCCAGGACTGGCCCTTTGTACATTGAGTTATCCTTCTCCGTCAGCGGCATCCGGGTCATCATGAAGGAGTTGTCTCTCATGGAGCGTGGTCCACCCCTGCAGCACTCCCTGAACCTCTTCCCACACAGATACAAGACCTCCAGAAAAGTGAGTAAGATGCAGATGCAACTGGTGACCACCATGAAGATTGTGAAGATTTTCTTCTCTGTAGGCCTGGGTATAGAAAGACAACATGAACAGGTTTCTGTTTTGTGAGTGGTGTAAATATCTAACTGTGTGGACTCACCTGGCAATGTAGCAGTCCACCACATTGGGACAGGGTTCTTCACTGCATTTGACCAACGGTGGAAAGAATGTGGCCTGGTAGATGTAGAACAACAAAAAGACAAACACACTATCCACCAGGATCTTGAAGAGCAAGCTTAAAAAGTAAGTCCACCAAAGACCACCCCGCTTCTTCCCAGTGTTATCATACAAAGGCGCGCAGTCTTCTCCACACTTAAGCCGGTGCTTGCGCTCCCGTTCCTCCCTGTAGCTCACATGTAGGGTGACCAGGAGGGACGGACAGGTGACAAAGATGAGCTGGAGGGCCCAGAGCCGGGTGTAGGAGACGGGGTAGAAGTGGTCGTAGCAGACATTATGACAGCCGGGTTGGCGGGTGTTGCAGTCAAAGTCCTTCTGTTCGTCTCCCCACACCTTCTCGCAGGCCACGAGAAACACCAAGAGCCTGAAGATGAAGACAATGGCAAGCCAGATGCGGCCGAATGCGGTGGAGTACTTGTTCACCCCGCTGAGGAGGCCCTCGAGAAAGACCCAGTTCATTGTGACACTTCAAAAAAGCACAAGGGATTTCACAGACTCTGTGCAGCTACAGTGAAAAACTTAAACACACCTCACACTGTTGAGCCTGACTGTGACAAAGGCTCTTTAATATGGCACTTCTTACTGCTGCTTTCTTGGCAAAAGTTAAAGGGGAGGGAAGAACTACGATAGGCTATGCAAACACACACTCATTCCACTAATACAGTCACTAGTGCAGTTAAAGGCAGCAAACATTGTAGATTATTTACATGTCCAAATAAACACATAAACCTTTTAATAGTGAACAGATTTTACTAATAGTAGCTTTTGAAGTTTTGAAAGCCTAGGTGTTATAAAAGGGTTTCTTTGGGAGTTGTTTGCAGCAATAGATTACACAAAGCCAGTGTCATTAACTGTTTGTGCAGTCAATAATCTGCTATAGGGATAAATAGGTAATAGAGCTCCCTTTACAAAATACTGTAAAATTAAAACTAAAATAAATACTTTGCCATGTTAAAACCCATTACTAATTAAATAAGTAGCTCTGTTGTTTCGTGTAATTGGCATTTATGCATCATTAGTCAATATCGTAAAATTAAAAAGTTTATGGAAATACTAAATACTTACTATACGCATACTTGGTTAGGTGGTGCAGTGTCAAGACTCACTGTTTTAATAAGACCACTTCCTGTCTGATAAAAATAAAATGTAATAAGTAATAAAGGGGAAGATTACAGCATACAACTGAACAAACCATATATGCATATATTATAAATTACATAAATGTGGCATCTTTTGGGTTTAAACTCTGCATAGTACAGCTACATCACTGTCAGTGGTATACAGTGGGTACATTATAACCGGAAGTTGGAATTATTACAATGTCTACGATTACAGTGGTGTCGGGTGAAGGGTCATAAATTGAGACAGACTCCCCACATTTGCATACTGTATTTCCCCTCTGCATAGCTCGAAGACAACATGACCCTGTACAGTTTAGCGTCTGCACACTGTTAACCGTGGGCTCCGTCTAAAGAGGGGCTCTCTTTAGCGGAGCGCAGTAGTAAACTACTTTATCCACAGTCAATAGCCTTTCTCTGTCCACAGCTGGCCGCAGCTATCTCTCCTCAACTGGAGGTAAGAGCTCCGCGACGGGACCTTGCTATTAGCTGCCTTAGCTAGCCTTACCCATCGAGCTAACTTGTTAGCACAATGGCGGTGTCCCGGCAACTTTATACCACATATGTCACCTTTATGAGCTGTCATGTCATGCCATACAAGTTCTAACTTTAGGTTATTAAACTTGTCAATCTAAAGCTATTATTTGAACAGTTTGTTTTCGGTTTAGTTCGTAGCCGACACCAGACTATTAGAAATGTCAAAATAGTCGATCTGGATCCTTTAAAGCATTCAAAATAAAAGCTTGCCTCATTACAAACTGACTAGTGTTATTGTCAACATGTAGTAGGCCTAATATAGTGGATGATATCTTTGGTTTGTTTAGGCACAATTTTGATAAATTCTAAAATTTAGCTTAAATCAGAAAACCTAACATAAGGCTTTGATTTAATTTCAGCAAGCAGGTACACTTTTAAAATGTTTCAAGTTTTTTTTTTGCCAGTATGTTTTGTCACTGTCATTTTTTACTAAATATTGCTTTGCATATTAGTAAGTAAAAAGTAATTATGAATTTTGTGGTCAAGTGTTTGTTTATTTTGTACACTGTGCAACCAGCACTTCCGTTGTACTTAGATTTCCCGGCGAACTTGACAAAAAACATTTACCGCGCAGCAGCTGCAGCTGTGTGGCTAGCCTATCCTACCCGGACGGTTATTATAGTGAGCTGCGGGTTTGGGACTGTTGGGATGCTACGGGACTCTGTGTAACCCTGACACACTGCGGCTGTGTGCCTCTTTCAATGCAGGTCCAAAGAGAAGCGCTCCGCTGAGCCATGCGACAGTGGAGTGTCCCCGCTGCGACCCCGCGCACCGAGCCACTCCCGGGCCGCCTCTCCGTGTCACCCCCTCCATCAGGTAACCGGATGGGACAGTGCTTTCACCTGCATTGTTATCAGAGTTCAGAATACTATGTTTTACGTTCTGATTGACTTTATGGTTTTATAGACAGCCTACATTATATTATAACCGAAGTATATCAATAGCCGTATCAATGTAAAAGTGCCAAGAACTAAACTCAAATTTCCGATTCGGCTTTCAAATACATGAATGGGCTGGTTATTATAGGCATACTGAGTCGCATGGAACTGATTTTAGGTTTAATATGCCAGTGTCATCGCTCTTTTTTTCACCCTGAACAAATCAGGCAAGGTTAGAGTTTGTGCCAAGTGTTTGAATAGGTGCCAAGATTTCAGATGAACTGAGAGTTCTTCAGAGGAGAATGCAGTCTGTTCTGTAAAGCTGTTTTATAAACACAAGTTTCATTAACATCAATAAGCCACATCTGCATTCAAAGTGTCTTCAAGATGAAAAATGTCTACCTAGGCTGCAGTGTAGTGTTTATATCCTGCCTTTTTGTTGAGGTCCTAATCTATTAATAATCCTTTTCATCAAGTTGTTAAGTCTGCTTCATATTCAAATTCATGTTCCATAAAAGGAACAAAGATAAATTTAGATGTTATATGTCAGCTTTAGTTATGAAGAGAGATATATTTACATTATTCACTACTTTAGTTTTGTGAAACCACACATAAAATGCTTAACTAAGATATTAACTGATTATGACAATTATAAAAGATTTGACCACTTTATTCTGTAGTGTGTTAAGTCATGCAGATTTGAGACAAACAAAGTCTACTCACAGATGTTCCCAGGAAACTTCCTAAACCTCCCACAATCAAGTGTGAATAAACACAATTCTATTGACATGGTGAGGGAAAAACATAGATCAAGTTAGAAAACTAGCTTAGTTTGTGTCTTCTTTAAAAATGTTTTCACAGTCAAAGTCATTATTGTTATTAGCTGCAGAAACATTTCACTGTGCATTGTACTTGCTTATTGTATCATGTTAAGTTTTTCTAAACATCTCTACTCACTTTACATAACGCTACACACAATACATAACATTTTACATTGACTATCTGTTAAGTTATAAAGCCACATACTGTATTTCAGAAGGTCAAGATCAAAAACAAAAAAAAAACTTTATGAGCCTTAGTCCAGCATTGCTCTAGACTATTACAATAATAGGAACTATTTTAGGATTGTCAAAATTGGACAAGTCAGCTTGATTATCTTTTTGTGTGTAGCCTGCACAAATGTGCATTGTGTAAATAGAACACATAACAATGTTTGCAATATTCTACAATTGTCTAAAAATAGCTTTCATGGTCTGCATGAGCCTTGATTGTAAAAATGGGCCATTTCTCCTGTAGCCCCTTGTGGTTCCAATACTTTCTGTTTCTGTAAAAGCCCAGAGTGGACAAATTGAGCACTGCAGGAGAAGAAGCACATTCTCACACACTACTGTACAAGGGTATTTATGAACTAATTTGATTTTGTTTGTAAATGACTGAAGTTAACTCATCATCTAACATTCATCCACTGGATTTGTTCATATAGCATGTCCCCGCTGGGCTACCATAAGTTAGGTGTGGACTTGAAATTTGCACATCACCACTTGATGACACCAAAAAACTACACACTGCACCTTTAACCCTGACCTTTTGCTCTCAGATGTCAGAATGGAGTGCTTTGAAGTGGAGCCGCGTTACACCATTGAACAGATCGACCTCTTGCAGCGCCTGCGTCTGTCCGGAATGACCAAACCTCAAATCATCCATGCTCTGGAGTCTCTGGAGCGGCTTGACCCGGACACCCGCCCGTCCCACTGTGACTCCCACATTGCGCCATCCAACAACAACAGCAACAACACCCCCACCACAGCAGCTCCTGCCCCGTCCTCATCATCATCTTCCTCGTCTTCACTTTCCTTGGCATCGGCTATGACGCAGACCTCCGGCCTGGACGGAGCAGCGCTGTCACCCAGCAACAGCTACGAGGCTTCACCCCCACCCCTCTACCCACCAACCGTGGCAGTTCAGAGGTCATTCAGCTACGACATGATGGGTGAAGAGGAGTGGGACTTAGAAGAGAAGGTGGAGGAGTACATGAGGTAACAATAAATTAGTGCTGGATGAGCTGAAGACCAAATGAGACTGTGATAACATGAGCTAATGACGGTAACTGTCCCCAGTGGCACAGTCTTGTACTCCAGAATTGTAATTGAGTTAATTCAGGTCGAGTGTTTAGGGATGGCAGAAACACGAGAGGCATCAGTGAATAAGGTTAGTCAGGGCAGAGGCGAGGATTTGAGCCACTCTGTGATAAAGTCTTAATACATCAATGCTTTACTTGTTTTACAGAAGAGACAGCAACCTAGTGAAAGAAGAGATCAAAACCTTCCTCAACAATCGGAGAATCTCTCAGGCAATAGTTGGCCAAGTAACTGGTAAGTACAGCCCATAGTTTAGCTGAAAATAATGTACAGCACTCCACATCGATGTTTAAATATTATTTATCGGATTTAATAATATTGTTAATGTTGGCTCCTGTCAGATGGGATACTTAAAACTACAAGTGAACAATTTGTCCTGAAAATTAATGCAATGGAAAAATTAACATAAATATAAGAATATTTGGGGATTTTTGGAGAGAGTTGTATGGGTTGTTTGTGGCTAGTACAAATGGCTGCTATGTTAGTGATGTCTCAGCCTCACAGCAAGAAGGTCCATAGTTCATCTTCCAGGTTGGAACGTGCCTTTCTGTGTGGATTTTGCATATTCTCCCCAAGCCATGGTGGGTTTTCTCCAGGTACTCCGGTTTCTCCCACCAACATCAAAAACATGCGATAGTCACCAACCACCACCACCACCGGCTGCTGAAAATATATTTCCCCATGGGGATAATAAAATCAGGTTGAGTAAAAAAAGTAAAAAAATAAAATAAAAATAAATATATATATATATATATATATATATATATATATATATATATATAATTTAATTTACTAAAATATATATATATATATATATATATATATATATATATATATTTAATTTACCAAATAAATGTTTTTGTTGACATTTGACTTTGAAAGAAAATACACGTTTATTTTATTTTTATCAAAAATATTTTCTTTTTTTATTCTCAATGCCAAAGACAAGTTATGTGCATTATCCTCATACTGAAAATAAAGTAAATTTAAGTTTTTAGTCTCTGTCTCTATAGATAAGGTCTAGTATCATTTCTACACATAAAGCGCTCTGGTAAATCAGAGCGCATGGCTAATTTGCATAAATCAACAAGTCTCTGGTGTAGCACAGAAACACTACAAAATTATTCTTATGTTAATATGTGTATGTTATGCCACTTTGATAAAACAAGACATTACAGAGAAAATATGACAACTTTTTTCTGGTGATTATTAGCTTTATTTGGCATCTTTTACCTCAAGTTACCTCAACCATTTCCAGCTTCTGTGGGCCCTAGCATTAGCATTAGCTTTTACATGGTGTACAGCATGGCAGTTAGAGGAAACTATTTCTGTAAAAGTCTATTTCGCTAAATAGGCATTGTTCAAAAGGGGTGTCTGACAAGATCTCGACCTACGAGATCAGAACTCGTCGAGATTATTACAACATCTCGCTTGTTTACTTTACTTTGATACATTTAAACAGTCTCTGTTGCAGAGTTACAAAGCGCCGCAACACTGTGCAGCTCCCGTTGCCCTAATGCACTCACTCAGAGCAGCTCAGAGAGTTGTGCGCTCAAGAAAAGCTGCACGCACGTTATTGGCAGTTCCTAAAGTCTTTCCCTTCTCTGTGGTACTGTTGTGACACAGACAACTGCTGTCTATCAGTAAAGTGTAGCAGCGAATAAAAACACAGACTGCTGCTGTAAACCTGCTCCTAAAACAACTATAGTATTCAAAACATAATTGCATAATAATTTAAACCTATAGTAAATCATCATGAGGTAGGCTACATTTTAGCACATTTAACTTCTGTCTGGTTTGCTTTCTTAACTGTATGGAGACAAGAAGAATCACAGGAAAAGACATTAAAAAAAAAAAAAAAAAAAAAAAAAGGTTTGTTTGCTCAATCAGATTCCATCACAGAACTATGCTAGACCACATGCTAAGAACCTTTTTAAACCAGTACAGTATTGTTGTGAACACATATTTTTGATGTGTTGTTTCTCTTGATCGGATAAAAAGCAAAGGGATATTACAACATTTATTCCCTGTGAGTTGCAAAAGTGGATGGACTAAACACTATAAAACTAAAAGTGACAGCTATTTAACCTTTATTTGATCAAGAAAATACAACACTTACTTCCCTTTTAAGCTTGACTATGTACTTTATCAATCCTCTGAATTCAGGAAGTGAGAGGTAGACAGAGAGTAATATGAGCCTGTTGAGTGTAAAATAACAAATGATCAGTATTCTCCATACATTTGTGTACATCTAACCAACAGGCATCAGCCAGAGCTACATCTCCCAGTGGCTCCTTCAGCAAGGTCTGGAGATGAGCGACTCCAAACGACGAGCCTTCTACCGCTGGTACTTGCTGGAGAGGAATAACCCAGGTGAGGAGTGGGCTACAGCTTTTTCAGACAAGCACATGGGGTTCACAGCTCAAGAGTAAGAACAAAGAGAGGAGAAGAATGGTACCAGGCATATTAATGACGCAATAAAAAACAGATTGAGACAACAAGGTTAGGTTAAAGATAGCTTTTCAAAAACAAGCTAAATGTTTTCTGTCTGAAATCAATGTGAACCACGGCTTGCTAACCTCCACTCCTTTTTTCCATCTGCACCTTTGTTCACCTCCATCTCCTGCATGGTAAACCTGTCCGCCCCACTCACTGCGCTAATTCCATCCGTGAGGTCAAGCAAGGACTCCAGAGAAATCTATAATTTCAGAGGAAAGACAAATGGTAAAGGTAGTCCTGTCACTGGAGATGCTAATCGATAAATTTAAGACTCCTGGTTTTGGGGATGAAACCTTAGTGGGTGAATGTGGTTTGACTTTAGAGGCTTGAGTAACAGCATGGGGTGTTGATGACTTCTCTATGTCCTGGGATACAGAGATGTAACTGCTTAACAAATGACTCATTTTCTGCCTATTTTATTTTGCCCTGTTAACGAAGATGGCAATGGTGGTCATGAGAACATAGACAGGGAGAAGGCTTGGAAAATAACATAAATAACATGGGCAGAAGATATTAAAAAGTTGACATTAAAAGCTGCTGATGGACCGCCTTCATCTTTTTTTGTTCATTTTGACCCTGCACCCACACAAGCTCTTGCTCTTGCTTTTCCGTAGCAACAGCAATATCTTAGGCTGGAGGTTCTCAGGTGCTGGTTTTCATTCCTACATGGCTAACAATCAGGCTTTTAACAGTGATACTAACAATAACTTGTCTCTTTGCAATCCAAAGTGGCCACATGCTTTGCTTCTGATTCCAGCTCCTATTGACCTGCCTATGAGTACTATTTAATTGGACCTAGGAACATAATCTAAATTTATTTGACAGCCATGCCTGTAATCTGGTATTGGCAGGTCTACAGGAGTTATATTTAATTTATTTTATTTAACAAACTAGATCACCAAATTATTTGTTCTGTGGCCCGCCTGACTGTTGGTTTTGTCCCGATCAAAGGGCTGAGGTGGAGTGAAAGCCAGCACAGCGTGAGTCCCACGGCCAGGGCAAGGGGAGGGGACAGAGATGGGCCGGTAGCAGGGGCAAGTAGCAGCATCCCTCAGTTCCTCCCCAACCCCAACACCAACCTGAACCCCAACCCGGTGTGGAGCAGGCAGAGGGAGCTCCTGATGCACCTGCTGCCCTGGTACACTGCTGCTGCTGCCGCCTCTCAGGCCCAGACAGGTAATGTGGCTCCGCCAGACCCTGTAGCCCTTCTGCATGAAACCCTGCTGAGAGTTAGCCCAGGGTCATCTATGTGCTCCATGTTGTAAACAGTTTAAGTTATTCCTATGCAAACATACACTGATGGCAGATTTTTGTTTCTTGTTTTCAGGGGCCACATTATCAATGCGCTCTATGGTTAAAGAAGAGCCCGACTGGAGGACAGGGATAATGGCTGGTGACAGGACGGGGATTGTGGGGGGTCCCTTAAGGCTGCGCAGAGGAAGCAGGTTCACCTGGAGGAAAGAGTGCCAATCAATCATGGAGAGGTAAGTGGGTTGTACCCTATTTGATTAAAATTCAAAATGTATGCGAGTATGCCAGATGCAGATCAGGGATCTGAATATCCTCAGTGATTGTGTGACCTCAATTGATTTCTGGGTCAGAAGCTCGAGGACAGAGGTGTATAATGAGCTGAGACTCATCTTGAATTTGAAATGTAACCCATGTGTCTTCCTATTTTACCAAAATTGCTAATACAGCAAATTTGTTGTAAGAGCTGTAAATATTGTGGGCTGCATTATTCAGTCATGTGAAATTATTATTGCCCACCTTTTGGTCTCAAAACATTCTATAAAGTATCTGATCTTACTGGGTCTTAGAAAGTAAATGAGTATAAGGTAATACAACCCCAGATGAACAACAACATACAGTATAGTTCACTGTGTCATTGAAGCCATGATGAAAAAACAGCAATAACTTGACACATTGATTGATTTCATTTATTTTCCTAGTGCATATTAAGCCAAAGCAGAAATGCTTGTACCAGATTACTGCTTAACAGCTAATTTCCATCTGTAGTCCTATATTGAACATATTTTAGCACAATTGATACACTGGGTCATTCTACATGCGTTACAGAAAAAAAAGACAAACTGAAAATACAAAAACAAGATTTAGAAAAAAATAATTTAAAGATGAAGAGTGCATTTAAAACACTTTCAGTTGTCTCTACTGAATGTAGGCAGAGCTAAAGAAGAACTTTAACTTCCCCTTGAACATTGTTAAAGTTGAGGCTTCATCTGGGAGACTGTCTTGAATATTTAAAAATTATCGTTCTCACTCTGTAACACCAGACTAGATTGTTGTCTGAAAACAGTGCTTCTAAAAGATCATTGATAATGTTAAAGATTAATAAGTGAGAAGAAAGTCTCTAAACCAAAAATCTGCCAAAACGTCTGGTTTTATTGAGGTCTGCTCACCTGGAGATGATCAGCAACAACTCCCTTTATTGATATGGAAGCATATTGCCAAAAGTATTTTTTCTGACTCACAACTCAACTCACAAATAACAACCTCTTTCACATGACTGTATCAAACGCTTAAGTCTGGGTTGACTCCTATTCATGAAAACATAACAGCTTGTTTTTTATAGCGTCCTTACAGTCTATAGCTTTATATTATTGATGGTGTCAGCTTTACTTAGATTTCCCCAATAAATCTACAACATGTAAGAAATCAAGGAATAGGAATCCAGGTGCTACTTGTATTTGAATGAACCTGCTTTGAGGAGCAGCCAAGGTCTATAAAACATGGAGTTTTCAGTTTTAATAAGCATCCCAGGCGGCATGTCCTTTAGTCTTTTAGCCCACTTCTTCAGAGCTATTGCTGTAGAGTGTGGAGTTAATTACAGAGCGGTGTCTGTACCATACTATTTGTCCCAGACAGAAGTGTAGCAGCAGCCCTGGAGGATGCAGATAAAGAGAAAGGATAGGCATTCCTCCACAGCTCCTCTCCCACTGTGTCCAATTGATTTCTCTATTACATGGCTGCTGTAAGTATAGGGAGCACTCACAATAATAGGGGAGAGCGCTGGCCGCAGACAACACTCGTTGATTTACGCAATGCTGCTGCAGTGCTGATCCTTATGAGCTAGTTTTTAGACCCAAGGACAATACAGCGGAGGTGAAGATGGTGCGTTTTGTGACACAGTGGACAAGATAGGGCAACGCAGAGGGTGAGAAGGCTCAAAGAAATTGATCCCGGTGTGTTTTGTAATGTGAGATAATCCTACTTTTACAGCCTCTAGAGGTATTTCAAAGTAGGACATGGCAAAAGCAGACAGGAAAAAATACGGCTGCTCTTCACCTGGATTTATAAATTGTCCTTCTCACTTAAGATTTAACAACACAGTGCCTAGAAATCTAAAATTAATCCACTTAGTGCACTCTGCTTCCTTACAGTATGACTATATAAATACTGTCACTTTGAGACTTAAAGGTAATGAGGTGTAAAATAAGGCCCTAACGAGCACGTCTCAGATTAGTGCACTCTACCAATCAGTTGCAGAGCCTGTGATGAAATGTGTGATTTATAATTTCTGATACTTTGCAGTTTCTTCATCGAGAATCAGTATCCAGACGAGGCTAAGCGTGAGGAGATTGCCAACGCCTGTAATTCAGTCATTCAGAAACCAGGTAAAAACAAGTTCCAGGGCTGATACAAATCTATACGTCCTCTCAGGGTTGTCTTTTCCCCATAGTTATTAAATTAACCAAAAACATTTTCTTTCCACAATTTGCCAATCCAATTTGTGGTATATTTTTTACATTTAAAATGACCTATTTTGGAAATGCAAAAAGTGTTTTTATTTTTGTACATTTCAAAGCAAGTGACAGTTTAGACTTTTGTATTTAATGTCGTGAAAGTTTGTTTTTTAGTGTCATGTCTTTCTAAATAAATAAAATAGTTCATGACATTGTTATTGTCAGAATAATTTTTTTTTTTTTTTTTTTGTTACCAGGTTGTAAGCTGTCTGAGTTTGAGCGTGTGACAGCACTCAAGGTTTACAACTGGTTCGCCAACCGTCGAAAGGAGATGAAGAGGAGAGCCAATATTGGTGAATACCCTTTTAAATAAATTGAAATTTATAGGCTTGTTTTTTCTGTTATTCACATTGTTTTACTTCCCATTCCTCTAACCCAACTAGAAGCTGCCATTTTAGAGAGCCATGGAATCGAGGTGCCAAGTCCCAGCTGCCATTCAAACGGAGAGGAGGGGGAGTTGCAAGAGTTCGCGATCAGGTGAATCATCGATTCACAGAGCAGGTAAGTCATGCAAGTTAAAACTGCACCCACACTGGCAGCATAGAAAACTAATGCTTCTTTTTATAGCATTTCAGTCTGAAGTGTTTGTTTCACAGTTGAGATAGAGAGAGGAAAACAAAGAAGACCTTTTGTAAAGGCTACTTTAAACATTGAGCACTACTTGTTAATTATTCACTGTTTCTTAGTTTATTTAACTTTGATGTTTTTGGAAATATTAAAATACTTTGTGTAGTTAATTATGATTAACCCAAGCAAACTGGGCTCTGGCTTGTGTGAAAAGGCCAGCTTGTATTTAGTAAGACATCCGTCAGTGTTGTAAATGGCATTATGTTGTATCCAGTGGGTGGACACAACAGACAATGTTACAGTGAGTACAAATAGATAAATGACAGTGTGTCAGTGGGGCAGCAGCACAAATACTGACCAGCTGTTAACTGCACACAGCAGGCTAGAGGACAAAAAACGCTTTGGAGCACCATTATCTGTAATGATCTGAGCCAACACAAATCTGCTGCTGTGCACAAAACCAAACCCATGTCCTCATGTTTTCTTCATGTGTCCCGCAGGAGGATGTCTCCTCCCAAAGGATGGTGGACCAACACGACTCTACGTTGACTGCAACAGAGAGGGCCACCCTGCCAAGCCCCGCCCCTCAGACGGAGGACCAGAAAGACGATGACTCAAAAAGGGAGCCTGTGGATGAAGAGTGACCAAAGCTGGGAGATTGTCACAATTATGTTTAATCAAATGTTCTAGGCAAAGGATATGCGTCTCTTCCAGCCACACAGAGCCTTCTGGGTGTTTAACACCCTATATTCAAAGGGAGACGGGTGCTGAAGCTTGCTGAAGTGCCTCTGGTGGTAAGGAGGCCTCCGTATTTATCAACAGTAATCCTGCTTATATTTACAGCAATATACAGTATACATGTATCTCTATATCAGTATATAGTGCAGTTGAGATGGTATTAATCAGACTAAAATCCTTAGTGGGACAGTTATTTAAAGATACCTCGCCCAGTTTAAGCTAACCTTTCTTTTCCTAATGCTACCTGCATTTCCCAGAGCGGCTGTTTGATAAGACCACACTGAGCCTGCAGGTCAGGTGTTTGGTGACAAAGGAGTTAATATGGTTATGAGAGCTAGATGTGTGATTGTCTGTGACCCTCAATGGTTGAAAATGTAACCTCAATCAGTCCATTGATTCTATCAATGGATTAATCTGCTCATCTGTCAAAGCCCTGAGGGACAACTGGGAATCTCAGGTAATCTCCAAAAACAGTGGATCAGAACAGTGCAACCAGTGCTTCTGTCTGATCATGTGCTTTTTTCTTTCAAAGACTAGGTTTATGTTTAACCAAACTGGGATCTAAGTTATTTATACCTTTTTATATCAGCATAACAAGCATCTCAGAATATGTGATCATTTCATGACTAATGCAATGTTTGGTCATTTGTGTACAGCTCTGACTTTATTTCAGGCACAGCCAGTAAAGCTAGACTAGTCTACTCAGATGTTTCTTACTCTAACGTTTGAAAAAACGCTAAAACTAATGTGACAGAGACTCCTGGTGCTTCAGGCTCGAACACTAGCAGCACCTTTCTTTTGGTTTCAGAATAAGCTAACGCTTAAAAGCTCTTAAGTTGGACTGCAAAGCTTCAAAGTGAATTCACTATAATTGTTCAGAGGTTGACTTGTACTGTACATTACCCAGAGAATATGTACTTCACTGGGTGCATTCTTTTAATGACATTATAGAAAAAGTAATTTGTCAAACTTGAATTATGAATAGCTTAGTTCAACTCTGTGTTATGTATTCCCCTGTATTAAGTGGCCCAAGGCCTTGGAAGCGACTCCCTCAATGTTCATGAATAAAATAAACACCCCCAGTGGGTGTCACCATGTTACCTCCTAATGCCAAAGCTATGCCAAGGTAGAGACGAGCTACAGACTTAACTGTGCCACAAAGTGGCACACAGCCCCACTGTAGATATACGTTACATAGATGTTTAAATGCTCAGTACAACACTAGCCAACTCTAGCTTACCTCAGAATCACACTGTGTCATGAATGTGTTACAGCCTCTGTGTAACGGTTTATGATATGGACACGTATGTAGCATTTCTGACGCAGGGTTTGTCCTGGACACACCTCAGACACTTCTGTTTTTTGCTTTGGACACAAACCCCAAAGCTACACGCTCTGATTATTATGCTCTACTCTATCTGCTTTTATCTGAAAAGGAGAAACTATATCAATAAAATCAATAAAGAAGTCTGCTTTGTATCTTATTTGTTTGAACTTAGCAACATAACATGCTAACTTTCCAGGCAGAAACAAACATGGCCTCAGTCCCCATCTATTTTTTTGTATTCATAATTAGGAAAAGGTTAAAGCAAAGGCATCTGGACATAGGTTTCAAGGTGAAGACGTTTCATTCCCTGTTTGTCCAGATGCCTTTGTTTTAACCTTTTCTTCACAATGTCCCGGATGATTGAGGACCTCCACAGACATCTTTAGGTACAGGTCAAATCCAGCTTCACTCTGGAAAACATGTGGAGTAAGTACTTTTATTCTGTGATCTGTGATTGACTGATATCTCCACACTACAAAAGTCCCTTTATGTAAATAAAAAGAGAAAATGCTGACGAATGCCCAAATTGCAGACACGTTTACCATATATTCATGCAATACTTGTTCAAACCACCAGATGGCGGCAGTGTTGTTTACTATGTTCCGATTTTATAGCCTCACAACTCTGAACCAATTGAAGGCCTTGTGGTCTTCTTGTTGAGGTTTTCCACATCCACTTGTATCTTCTTGTTTCATATTGTTTGAGCTATTTGGAGGGAAACAATTATACTGTGCGGACAGGAATGCAACTGACCCTATAAAATGGAAGTAGTGACCCTCCACAAGACCCACTGGGACTCGAGATTGAAAAACCAAACACTCGCTCACTTTGAACAAAAACTACCTAGATTCCTACTTCTCAACTACTTCAGTAGAACATGACCTGAAGAGGAACTTTTACATAAAGTACATAGATTGTTAGTAGTGCTGTCTTTAATACCAAACAACTGTATTTTCATTACACTCACATTGAGTATTGAACACTTATTTAGCTCAGAGACAAAAGAAGATTGAACTTGTTTTGGAAATAGGCATTTAGTGTTTTATTGTCCGCAGACACAGTGACTGATGTACTGTACTGGCAATAGAAACTGTGCAGCCGGCAGCAAACTAATCTCCCACTTACACATGCTTTGTCAGTATGCTGGATAATACCGGTGGCATTTATGGCAAAAGTCATATTGTATACTTCCAATAGAGGGAGACACTAACTCACTTTTACAGCTGCTTTGGGAGCACAGAGTTGAAATAAAGTAGTGATTTGAAAAGTATAAGAAGTGTTGAACTGCGTCAGCATAAGTTTAAAAGAAAATACCCAATCTCTTGACACTGTGAATGTTTAAAACTATATGGAACTGCGAACGCATAGTTCTCATTGGTGGTTCACACTGTAGGACAAAGTGTTGAGGGGCCACTATTATAATTATTACATCAAATTTATATAGCGCTTTTCAGGGGCCGCAAAGACGCTTTACAACTCCATTTCACCCACAGTCACACGCTGGTGGTGGTAAGCTACGTCTGTAACCACAGCTGCCCTGGGGCAGACTGACAGAGACGTGGCAGCCATTTTGCACCTACGGCCTTTCCGACCAACACCAAATACATTCATTAAACATTCTTACACATTCATACACTGGAGGCAAGGAGGGTTAAGTGTCTTGCCCAAGGACACAACAACAATATGAACTAAGGGGAAAGCGGGAATCAAACCGCCAACCTTCTGGTTCTAGGATGACCGTTCTACCACTGTCCCACGGACAATAGTAAGTAAGAACCTTTTGTGGGGCCAAAGAATGTGAATAAACTTTTATCAAAGCTTGAATGTAAGGTTTCATCTTAGTCTTTATTACACCAGTTTATCTTTAACAGTAATTTCCTCCTTCTATGGAAACATGTTTTAGATGGATTTGAACAGGTTTAAGTTAGATTTAAACAGGTTTAATTTGGATTTGAACTGGTTTTAGATGGATTTGAACAGGTTTTAGTTGGATTTAAGCAGATTTTAGATGAATTTGAACAGGTTGTATTTATCTTTGTAGCACAAACTGGCTTAACCTATAACATTCCTTAAACAAGTAAAATAAATTAAGTTAAAATCCAACTAAAACCTGTTCAAATCCATCTAAAACCTAGTGCCCAAAATATTAATTACCAAATATGTTGGAAAGCCAAATAAAATATGGGAAGGGGCCTTGAGTTTGACGCATCTGAAAACAATCTGAAAAACAGATTTGCAAGTCTAATGAGGTCAACACTTTTTGAGTTTGTGTTGTCAGCCGGTGTTGTGGTAAAAGCTCAACCATCTGCTGCAATCAACACCCGAAATAAAACTCACTCTTTTTGGAACGGAAAGTCTTGAGTATTCATCCTTTTTCTGAAAAGGAAAAAACAAATGACAAGTTGTTGATAGTTTGTGTGATACAAGTCCATTTGTTTGTTGCTTTATGATAAAATCTGAAATCTAAACAAATCTAAGGGCTTACGTTTTGGGGTTTGAAAACTCTATTAGCTTCAAATGGATGTCAAATGTACCATGAGATAGAGCAAGTTGCCAAGAATTCAGTAGAATAGTGCATAGAGTTAAAAGGTCATCTATTTTCAGTTTAGAGACTAACATTTGAGAGCACATATTTAGAGAAAGCTATTCCTCTGTTGAATATAAGATAAAAACAAAAGGAACAGAAAACAGCCGTGAAACATCACTCTTTGATACAGCGCTGTCTGGGTCCTGCTGCTGTGGTATAATGCTCGAGTTAAAACTGATCCATAACATAGACTAATGTCTAAGCCGCAATAGATGACAAAACATAAACATAAAATCAAAAATGCAGACACAAGCCACACATATCCATTTCCGTCTTGTTCCATTTATAAATAAATAAAGAATATATGAAACATTTCACTATAAAAAAAATGCCAAATTTTGAATCCATCATTGTAGTTTTGGTTTTGTTGTAGTACATGCTCGTTGACAATGGTATTCTCTGTCAAAATGATAACATGACTAAAGCTAATAGCCTAAAGCTATTGGCTGCTGGCTAAACACAATATTAGAACAACAATAGGAAAATACTGTGTTTTTGTTCTTGAAAATTCATGTTCTGATTATATATTGTTAGTAACACATGTATAATTTCATACTATTTCATACTGCTTTAGCGTTTATTGACAGAAAACCCCAAGCTTAAAACAGTTGGACGTTTTGGAGTTCATTGGAGCTATTATTCCTTTGTGTAATGGCTGTAGTGGCTGGGTTCACAGTCCTTCTACTGGCCGGGGAAACATACCACAGCTTTCTCAACAGCTGAGTGTATCCGTGTGAACGTGGATTCTTTTAATGGTGTGGCGACTGGTGTTTGAGTTTTGGAGTAGTGCAAACACTACTAACTTGTGGAGTAGTGTTTGTACTACAACACCGGCCGCCACACCATCAAAAAGATCCACTTTTTTTGCTGACTGCACAGGCCGTCTGCTGCCTTGGAAAACCATTTCCCTGCCATTTTAGCTCCCTCACAAAACACTTGATGACACCAGTGGCATAAAAAGTATTCAATTTGTCACCGGCTTTGTAGCGCCGACAGTTACATTTTGATTATGGGCTTTTTTTTTCTGTTGACTTGGCTTTCACCGGACTGTTTTTAAAAGCGGGGAAAGCGTTTATTCCTGGCGCTCTGCGATCTATTACATGTCCCGTCTTGTCTGATTACATTTCATCTCATCGCTGGCTCACTTTTTTTGTGTGGTGTCCTTTTGAGAGGCGAGAGAACAGGGCCTGGAAACAAAACAGTGTTATACAGACACAGATAAAGAGAGGAAAGGAAAGGTTACCTTCAGACTGGCAGCAGACTGGAGATTTTCTAAGAGCAGCCGAGAAATATCCTCCTAGTCCAGTGCTCTGATTTTTATTACTGCATGTGTGTGTTTTAAATAAAGCCTCACGGGTCGTTCGCCCTTGAAAGAGTGACACCAGAGTAGATGAGTGGGAACCTTTTTACCGTGTCCTATTTGCAGGACAAATAAAAGGAAGCAAACACACATCTATTGCCGTGCTGTGCCCTGAATCTGTCAGTGCCTCGGTCGCACCTTTCTCAGCCTGATAAGAATTTACACAAAGGACTTGTTCCAATCTCACTATGCATTTTTTCCCCTCTTTTCTCACTCCGAGCATCTCTCCGCAGCAAATGAACACGAGTTGTTTCAAACTAAATGAGCAAAACTTGTGTCTCCGTGGAGGCCCAACTTTTCTCTTTACTCTTTCTTTTGCTCTCTCTGTCATCTGCCGCAGTAGGGTTTCAAAACTTTTCTGTTGATAGAAATCTGAGCCGTGGTACTGCAACACCAGGCATCTAAGACACAGGCCACAGCTGCACATATTTTCTTTAGCCTTCTTCATTTTCATTGCTCCACGTGTTCCATTCAGTGGTCACCAGTTTTATTCGTGGTTAGGTTAAGACTGATCGGTCTCTTGTCGTTCATATAGAGTCCCAATGAAGCAGGCTTATCATGTGTCAGCCTGAATCACCATGGAAACGTATGGAGGACGTTTAGCCTGGCGTTGGGAAGCTGTGGAGCATGTGCAGAGAGCCTAGACCGTACAATCCCTGTCTACCTTCACATTCAAATTGTTTTTCGAGAGCATACTACCTATAGATACAGGCTTACCAGACGTGCCCTCATGCCCGTAATGGCACAGGCTTCTTTATGAAGCACCTGACTTTGCCGAGCTTTAGTAAGTACCCCTCTGCCCTTCCACTGATAACACTCAGTCGGCGCCAGCCTCCTTCGCCACACACTCATCCTTCGAGGAAAAAAGATCGGAAAGATAGATTTCCTCAAAATGTTCAAAGCAGCAAACAGGATCAACCGCTTAGATGGTTTTTCACTTCTCAGCAACTTCCAGTACCAAATGTGTGTTTGTGTATGTGTGTTAAAAGAAGGGTGGTCTCGGAGAGAGGGGATTTATTCTCTTGAGTATTGGAGCGTAAAAAGGAGCCAGAATGCTTGTCCTTTACTTCACTGATGGTGTGCACCCACCACATGAGCACCGTAAACTAAACCAGACACCGGCACTGTAACTCCTGCCCTTTTACCATCACACACACACTGACATCCATATAAATATACCCACTCGGTACATAATCACTTAAAAAAGGCCATTATATAACTGGCTGCCTATGTCATTTTTATGGCTGCAGCTGTGTGCTATGAATGCAGATGAGGCACTACATTAACCAGCAATTGGGAGAGCTAAACTCTCCACTAAACCCACCGCTAAGTGCACTATTGTTTGCTTGATGAAATTGAAATAAAAAGATATCTCAGGGTTTGAATTGGCTTCTTTTCCGGACTTTGATTGCACCAAATGTTTCTGCCAGAGGCCACAGACAGAACAGGTTGAAGCCAAGAGAAGAAAATGAGGATGATTAGAATACACAGAAGAGCATTGTAGCTGATCAAATATTGCAGTTAAAGGCAAACGTGCTTTTTGTTTCAAACCATTGCATCCTTAACTAAAATCTTTGTACACAAAATCTGTAAACATTTTTATTTTATTTTTTTTCTTCAAAGTTATATAATTTCCATGAAATATTCAAAAACATCCTCACACAATGGGAATCCCTTTTAGACCACATCCAGACCCCTCTGTGAATAACTATCCCTCTGTCTATAATTCAACAATTCCATCTTTGTTTACATAGACTGGACATTTTTTTGAGTGTGCAGCCCTTAACCAATCACCGCTCGCAGGGTCCAGTCAACATGGATTTGATTTAAATCACTGACAAGCAGAAAAGGTCAGACTTGGGAACAGGGGCACGTTGATCTTTCCTGGATGATCTCAGTGCAAGGAGTTTAAGGTAAGCTCTGAACGTCGGTTGGATTTTGCTTTTTTATTTTGAGTGTCCCTTATGTAGAAAGTAATGTTGGACTCAGATCAAATGCGACAAAATTGCTTGTTGCCGCTAAGGTAGCTCACATTGTGCCATGGAACCCTTTCCCTAGTTGCAGACAGGAAAGAGGAGGGTTTGTGGCACTAAGTAATATCTGCTCAGGTCACTTGACCCGCATTGCACTGGAAGACACAGATAGGCACATCACATTTACACTATTGCTCTGCTGTTTTCTCTGACTAACTAGACCTTCATACTTGACAGTTACTATTATATAAAATACTTTGCTTGTAGGTTAGCAACACTAACAAAGGGAAAGTGGTGCTGTTTTTTTATGTGTTCTTGTTTAACTGTAAAAGGACATATGGCAAGGTTAGCACTCTCCACACAACAATATCCACTTGCATGCAAAACAAATAGACAGTTGGAAAAACTTTACGGCTACAGGGACGTATGGAATTTGAAACTGTGCTCTTATGGCAGCATCGGCGCATTGAAGCATTTTTGAGTGGAGAAGATGTTGAGCTGAGAGTGAACTCCTGCCGTTTGTTCTTCTTGTTATTTGGGCCGGGGGCTACTCCTGTGTGCCGCCCTGTGCTGACCTCTGGCTCTGCGCTGTACTCTGTGCTGTTCTTGTGCGCCTCCGCTTTTGACTTCCTCTACTGGACCTTGCTGAGAAAATGTAACCTCCGCCCCAGTGTGCTCAGAGGGCGCTGGATAGATGTATGCTGAACTGTAAGGCAAGATCTCAAGTACTGCTATGTATCTGCGGGTGAGTGAAACATATAGTCCCATCAAGTGGATGTATAAGGTTTGACACATCTAGACAAGTTTGGAACTTCTCAGGTTTTGACAAGTATTTTGAGGTCCAACGGTGAAGAGTTTATCAAATACTCCTCATGAATGACAACTTATACCCTTTTACAGTGTTAAAGTGGTCAGCCTTGAAAGTTAGAGGCCGTTTAGACGAGAACACTGGTCAGGAAGAAGGAAACAGTCATGCCATTGTCGATTTGGATTATCAATACAGTTCGCAAATACAAGGAGCAATCCAAAACAGAGCCTTTTTGTGGAGTGAGAACACTGTCCTCCAACAGAATCATTGCCATTTCGACAAAATGCATCAATGTGTAAACGGCATCTTAAGATACTCCGCAAGAACAGATAAATTTGTTCTCTCTCCCTTTTTCTGGACAAATCATCTCGACAGAACTTTTTTCTTGTGGATGTCTGAGAACTATTGTGTGATTGGCCAGAAATTTGAAGTGTCAGGGTTAATGTGGAAAAGGAGGCGTTCTGCGCTTGAGTTTCTTGTGAAGTATGAAAAGTCTTGACTAGAACTAACTTTGTTCTTGTCCTTGCCACGTTGAGAGCTTGTGGAGAATCATATGCACCACAGCTGGCAAAGTGTAAGTAAAAATAGTGCTAGCCAGCTAATCTCCCAAAAACTACAACAGAAATTAATGCATTGTGTTTACAACTTTGCTAAGACAATGTTACTGTTGATATTTATTAATAATTTGATTATTAAACAAATCAGCCTGATTCAACGCTACGAAGGAGTCAGGTTTAACAATAGTTTTTTAAAATCTTTTAAATATCACTTAAGGCTGTAAATAAGCCTGACACAGTAGCTACTTCGTCTCTCTCTCTTGCATGTAAACCCAGACAATGTGTGAACTCCAGCTGTGAAGGCTTAAAATAACACTACGTAATGTTTAGCTAGTGGCATCATGCAATTTTAACTTCCAAGAAAATACATTCTTGAATTGATTAAATAGTTATTAGACACGCAATTGGTAGACTTATACCTATTTTACTGACACAGTACCTTCAGCTAGACAGAAAACTCTGATTTCACCAGGACAAGCAGACCTTTACTGAGTCGGCATGCTTAGCAGCTCAAACACCGGGAGCAGAAATAGGCCAATACACTGGATCTTAGCAGAGTTTTATTTGTACAAAATGCACTAAAATTATCTCACCATTTCAGAAGACAGTAAAGAATTGTTTCCTCTCAAAAACAAACAGCACAGACGCTCTGTAGAGGGATATGCGCACCTAGTGGCTAAATGTTACATAGTGTTGCATTAACAATGTTGGGCCAACAACATAATTGACACAAACTGTTTACCACTTGCGGTATTGCTGCATGCAGCCCAGAGAAGATTTCCTTCTCATAGACCACAATGTAAATCGAGACGACTGGTATAGGCCTACAGCTGACAGGGCAACTATAATATTCCAAAAGTGAGGTGGGTTTATAACCACAGAAACTAAATATAGTATGGTATATGGTCATGGTATCTTCACTATTGTCTTTTTACTTTTTTACGTCCTTCATCACAAAGTCAACTGCCCTCAGGACTGCTACAGTAATATGGCAATTAATGGTTAGTCTATAATCTTTTGAAATGGTGGCACAATTTACCCACACTCGTCATTTTGTCGCGTAGAGTTCTCTGTCGCCCTCTTCACCTTGTATCATCGTAATTATTCCTGTTGGCGCATTACTTTTAAGACTTTCCGGAGCAGGTATTGCACAAACAGGGGAGCGCTGTCTGGCCTTTGGAGAAAGGTGGATTGTGATGGCTCATTTCAACACAGTGAGGACTGCCTCGGGTTCTTTTGTGTGGGAGGAAAAGAGGAGAGTGTTTGTGGGTGCACTCTGGGAACTACTTTGTCTCCTACGCAGGTAATTAATACGCTTATTAACTCCTTGGCTCATATCATAATCAAAACCAGGAGGAGAAAGTAGCAGGGGTGGGACATCTTAATGCAATTCACGCAACTTTAACTTGCTGTGATGAGTCTTTAAGTAGAAGGGAGAAACTTTAGCTGTATCTTTTTAAATTGCATGTTATACTGTAAGTAATTTGGGCTATTTTGCACCACCAATCAGTACCTACTGAGAATAACAGAGGTACCCTTTTTTAAATATTGTATTGTGGTGAGTGGATGTTTGTCTGAGTGAGGAAATGGTGTAGATGAGTATATGAATATTTCATGTTGTGTAAATGCACTGAAGTATTTATGGAATTGTACCTCCAATGTTTTCTATAGTTGTGTATATTGTAATATAATGTAGAACAAAAGCCCAACCAGGGACAGGAGTTGAAAATGAGCATTTACTATAAACTATCAGCCGCAATATTAGTTTTGTAACTATGTATGACTGCATTATCCCTGTCAAACAAATAAATTAATAAAATAAAAATACCATGGGGGTGTCGTCTTGTCCTCATTATACATACAGCATGTCAACAGTTTGTAGAAGGCACTAAGTCACAAATATCTTTTACATCATTTACATTTACATCTTGGCCATAATGCAAACGTTCTGTTGCATCCAGAAAACTATTGGCTGCTGGCTGCACACATTAAGTGCAACAAGAGTGTTTATGTGCTTCAAAACCTTGTGTTCTGATAATATATTCTTAGTGTTGGATTAATAATTTGAATTAAAAACTTTCATAAGTGAAGCTATTACTTCTTCTTCAGTGTAATAATTGTAGCAGGGCAGTGCCCCTACTGGTCGCCGTTTGCTTTTGGTTTTGTATAAAATCTCTCTCAATCGGCTTCTTTTATTGTTTTGTTTGTGTACCATATGCGTAAAGATATGTTAATTACTTTCCTGTTGCAGCTGTCACCAAGAGTAAGCAAAAAGTTGTTTTGGTTATGAATTATTTAGAAGGCTGCCAGTACAATAGGCTTTAAGGGAGTTGGATGGGGAGGATGTGAAGGGATTTAATTCACATGGCTCCACAGAACACTGCGGGAGAAACAACAATAAAAGGCTTTCTTTAAAATTCATCTAAGGTATGCCCTTGGCCGCTGAGGTTGGATGCTCAAGCCGCTACTGTACAAAGCCGCTGGTTGGAGTGTGTGTCCAGTGTGAATGCGGTGCTTGAGACCCCCGAGGCCACATCAGACCTCATCACGCAAGCTGTCCAGATTCAGGTGTTGTCTGATTCAACAGCCCCCCCCCATGCTGCCCACAGCCTCTCTCTACGTCTGTGCCTGTGTGGGTGTACTTATACATAGGCATCTGTGCACAAACACTCCACTAAAGGCCAATCCAGACAAATCTGACTCGACACCAAGAAGGACCCTGTAACCTCGACGTGAGGAGGGGGTATGGCCTGCCAACCAATCGGATCAAATTAAGATGTCAGGGAAAGCAGTGGGTTTTCGAATGCGATCCTTCGACTGCTTTGATTGATGGCTCCTTTGTTGTTTGTGTGGGTGAAATTCTAGCAAAAAAAGATGGTATTGTTTATGTATTGGTTTTGTTTATGCATGCATAGTCACTGAAGGTGAGCTTCTCTCACTTCAGTTTTACCCGTATTCATCAATATGTGCATAAGAACAGAGCACACTGCAACATTACGGAATTCATGGTGTGTCTGTTGACCCGTCGTCATCTCGCAGCTGTCTGCAAATTCATTCATATATCCTATACTATGAATAAAATTTGTCATGCGTCACCACATTATATTTTCACTCATCATGTTCTATTGCTTATCCAGAGTCTGAAAATGCAATTGATTTAAGTTTACTGTGGAGAACATATGGCATGCAAATTGAGAACATGATGACAAAGTGGTAAGTTAAACATTTTCTACATTTTTAAGGGCTCACTGTTTAATGTCAAGTTCTGCTTGTGTTTAATGCAATGTAGACAATAAATGCAATGGTTTAAGTCACAAAGTCAGAGACGTACAATGCCAACGCTGACTAAAACTGCAAACAGCTGTTGCTAATAAACACTAGCTGTGTTTACAAAAAAAAAAAAAGTACGTTTAGCAAACATTATGACTAACCCTGCACTGTAGTTGGATTCTGGAGATTACAAAATCACGATATCCATCTTGAACTGCTCCAAGCAAAGTATTTGCATCTGAACCATGGCCAGAGTGCCAAATGTGCTTCTTTGAAAAAATAAGTTATGTTTTTTTCCTTTTGTTTGTTTTCTAATTTTTGCTCGGCTCAGGATTATATCATCCAATCAACAGACAGCACTTTTAGAAAGTGGTGGGACCTCTAATGGAACCAAAGGTTTATCAGTGTAGTACAGTACACTTTTTAGGAACACTTTTTGTTTGTCTCCTTCCTTTTTGTTTAGTCCTTTCCCCATATTCTGTAAAAGCTTTGTAAACTGTTTGTCACACTGGACAGTGATGTGCCTTTTTACAAATTCTAAAATTGAGACAAATATTACAAAAAGGTTAATAAATAAATTACAACAAACAATACAACTCCCCCAGTTTGTGTTAACACTATAATGATGACCGCTCTGTTCAAAGGCCTAAACACCTGTTGGTTGCTTAGTTATAGACTAAATGCAAATCAACATGCACACATTACACACAGAGAACATACAGCTGCAGTGGGTAGATTAATTAAACATGGCCGTGGAACAAACAGAGTGCAAAATGTTAATGGGAAATGAACCAGATGTCAAGGGAAGTTTGCAAAGCTGAGTCACAACATGAATATTGTTCATGGGTAATGAACAAGAAAATATTTCCTCTACATAATTATGAACTCCCATGAATAATTTTTAGAGATATGTGAGGCGAGGAGGTGATAAATTGCGTTTCTCTGTATTGTGCATAAAACTTTCAAAGCAAAAGGTAATGATGCAAGGAAAGTTAGAGAGACGCAGCAGTGCAGGCACTTCCTCTTCACTTGTTCAAATTCAAAGTTCTGTGTTGGTCTGTCATTAGGTGAGAAGAGCCAAAAACGTATTTCTCATTTCTTCTCAAGACATACACATCAAAATGTTGCACGAGATCACATAGCTTTGACTTTTGGGAATATGCTTTTTTCTGTTTATTTCTTACATGAACACAGTCATAAATCAACATGCACACACACACACACACACACACAGACACACACACACACACACACACACACACACACACACACACACACACACATACACACACACACACACACACTGAGCTTGATCAAAGGGAACCCTGAAAAGAAGCTCCAAGGCAGAATTTCTCTCCGTTTCTCTCTAACCCTTGCATTTTACCTTAAAAGTATACAGTAGCTCCTTTGAAGAGGTACTCCAAAGAAAGGTTTATCATTTACAATCATTAAAAACTGAATGTGGCGTGAATTGCAGCTGTATTTTTCTAAATGCCTTGAAGGCACAAAAGGATGTGAAGAATCCTATGTCATTTCTTTACAGAGCTTTAAATGCTGAGAAAGCTGTCTGTCAGATCTGCAGCCAGCCTTTGAAGACCATAATGCAATTCTAATTATCAGCCTATAAAAGCAGGCGATAAGTCCTCTGGTGGTCTCACAGATTATATATTGAATTTGTGCTTTGTGGATGTTTTTGGGCAGAAAGTGGAGAGGGGAGACCGTGGCATGACATCTGAAATGGTCTGTGGGCTCTGTTTGATGTTACTGTGTCACTGCACAATCGAATTGTTAAAGCTGTGGCTGTGACAGTGCACCTGTTGTGGGTAACACAAGGGCAAAAGAAAAATGAAAAATCCAATAAAATGCTGGCTACACATATAAATAATATATAAAATATATAATAATAAATAATAGTCTAAATCACAGATATCTAAGATGTTTTTTTCACAATAAATTTGATAAATAAAAGATGGAAACAAGAGTTACTGGAACATTAAGCCTTTGTTGTCCTGCCCAAACAAGAAGATAGTGAAACTCACGTTTCTTTGAAGGATATTCCTGTTTTTGTTCCTCACTCGCTGGGCTGGTATATAAAGTTGTCCTGTCTTTCTGGGAAGTAGTAACAGAGTAACAGAATTAAGAGAGGTTTACACGCTGAGTATATTTTATTTATAGGTTTATTTATCAGGAACAGAACAAAAAAAAAAACATTGTTACAGTTTCAAGCCTATGGACGATGTTAGCTGAGCTAATTTGACGACCTGGTCCCTAAGCCACAGCTCATCATTGCAGAAAATGTGTATGAGGTGTGTAACGATACATTAGTACATGACTGTGGCTGTGGAGGTTCTCAGTCATCCAGGACATATTCAAGAAAAGGTTTCAAAGAAGGCATCTGGCATAACTACTCCCTCCAAGTGTTAATGGCCTTTTGAAAAGAAACAGTTTTGGTTTCAACACACTGTTTGGAAGGTTCTCTGGAATGTTCTGTCCTTGCCCCTTTTTTACTTAATTACCTGTGACACAGTGATATGTAATTCAGAGTTCTGCAATATTCTGGGTGGATGTTTTAGAACTACATGTTTGTGCACAGCATGGCCATGTTGTATTAATAAACGGATAGATTTTTATAAATGGCAGAACTACATCCATTCCCTTTAATCCCATCATTTAGTTTGAGTGTTAATATTTTTACATGATCTGTTAATTTTAGAAAACATGGATATAGACAGAATTACACTACAAGATGTTAATTTGTTTCTGTATAGCAGCCAACTCTGCCCCAGAGCCTAAATATCTCTCTCTGCCAATTTACTGTTTGCTTACTGATGAAGGAGTTGAATACACACTGTTACCTGAGTAATCTCCCAGAGCAACACTGCTTATAAAAACTTAACGAGCCACGGGCATTAAAGGGAAGAAATACATGTCTATAAACACCTTATTAGCTTTTCATTTAGGGTAATGAGTATGGTCCGGTACTGTAAATCCGGTGAGTGACTCTATATCGAGGAGTGTACAGCATTTCCAACAACATAACACAAGTGCCCACCTAAAACTAAACACACCGCAGTAATAACAGCACTCAGCGGCTCATCAGTGGAAACAGAAAATCCTGGAGAGTGAGTGTATTTTCTCTAACCTCTTAGCTCTCAAGAGTGGTACTTACTTTAAACCATGAGCCGTACCATAAAGGACCACTCTAAAACCACTAAAGGTTGATACAGTGCTATATAAACCAAATTTAGAGATTAGGCATTTTGAATCTAAAGTGTAATTCACCGTAAGATATTGTATCTACTTCTCCTGTGGAATATGAGGACCACATTTTGGGATGGCATCTGAGTGCTACTCTACACAGCACTTGGAACATACTTATTATTTTTTTCCATTTCTGTTTGCTACGTGTGTTTTGACTTTTGTATTTTGTTGAGCTCTCTGGGCCACCATATATTATAGCCTTCAAATGTGTGTAAATTCTCATGACAAAGTAATGAAAATCACAAAATGTTGCGGCCCCTCTCCAAAGACATACGTAATAGATAGAACAAAACAATCATCAGTGGGAATGACAAGGATGAGGCCAAAGGAATGGGATGAGGGGAAAGCTTGTTTGTCTGAGTGTGTGTGGAAACAAAGTGAGGTGCAGTGAGGGTAAGTGGTTCAGGAAAGTAAGGGGCAGTGTTACACACCTAAGCAGGTGTGACAGTTCTGAAAGCTTTCATGGGGAAAAAAAAGGCTTCTCTGGCCTTGTAGTGATGCTAAACTGAGCGTGACCCTCGTACTGCTCTCATCCATCCCTCTTCTCCCGCTTTGTCGCCTGAATCACCCAAGATCAGGAACCCACAACTGGCAGCCTGCAGATTAAAGGACTTAGACTTTCTGAGGCTTTTGCTTGTCAAAACAATTCATCTGAGAGTCAAACAGACAACTTTTCATTCAATTCATATGTTCAGTCATATGCTCTCCAAATCACCCATGAGGCATTTCTACCATTAAATGATTGTGACACTGCAAAAATCTTATTTTATTTATCTCTAAATGCATGTTCCACATACACCGGAATACAAAAAGAGACACATGCAGGGCATTGCTTCTAAAATGTACAACAGGTTATTAACATAAAAAATCAAGTGGAAAACTTATGCAACGGTAGTGTTCTCACATTTCTGTTATATTGTATAGTAGAACAATTACAATTCCACCTCAGATGTAAATAATCCATGACGTTAGCACCAGGCATTAGCAAAAATGGCATATCTTGTTAGATAGCACCCCCACACATCAGTAAGATACCTTATATTCCTTTAAGTCACGGCCTCCCTATAGGATTAAAGAAAGGATTTAATGTAATCAATCCCAGCCTGGTTGGCCAGACCAGTTTATTTTCTTAACAAAGTGAAGTGGGTCCTATTCAAGCTGATTTCCAACAAGATCAATTACAACCGTTTATCTAAAGGGGCTTTATGCAATACTATTTTTTTGGATTGGTTGATCTACAAATTGTGGCCAGATGAAGTTTGATCTGTGTCCAATTGTTCCGCCCCTAAAAATCAAACTGAAACCCACAGGGACCAGACTAGTTCTTTATATAAAATAGAAAAAGAGTAAGGTTGGCTGTCTAGGTTATAAAACCTTGGAATGACTATACATTCACAAAAACTTCATATTGCGCCTATGCAGTGCTAATTTCAGTGTAGAGAATTATCTGCTCCAATTGCTAAGTGTTTAATACAACAACTGCAATGTTTTTATAGAGTTTAAATCAAGTTTTTATCAGTTTGAAAAACACTGGAAATGGTTTGACCTTCTGTTTTTAAGTGAAGTACAAAGACCATTGAGCAAGTCACACAAAAACAAACATTCAGGGACCAGAGTTGTTGAAGTGTGGTTGTGTATTTATTTCCATAATTGAGATTCTTGAACTCTTGAAAACAATATTTAAGCTCCTTTCAGTCAGAGAACATACATGACTAATCTGTGGAAAGGTACATGTTCTACTACAGCTCTTTAGACATGTTTAGGTGTTGAGTGTTGTTATGTCCAAACCTAAAAGCTAGTAAAAGGTGTACAGATTGCCAGAGGTGGAAAGTAACAAATTACATTTACTCGTGTTACTGTAATTGAGTAGCTTTTTTGTGTACTTCTACTTTTTAAAGTAGTTTTTAAAATCTGTAATTTTACTTTTACTTAAGTATAATTTGTTTGAAGTATTGTACTTCGTTACATTTTAAATCATATCCGTTACTGAGTAAAAAATAAAATAAAAAAAAAATAAAATGGGGAAAAAAATTAAAATCGCGCCCCGGAAACTACTCCACTGATTGATTGATGGGCGGGAGAACAAACGCGCTAAACTGACAGGAACGATGGAGACGTTGTAGAATAATGTTGTAGGTGTAGTAAAATGAATCTTTGCAGTTTCTGTATTAACAGAAATATCAAATATGCATTTTGAAATTCTGGTCTATGTAAGACAACACCTTGACCAGATGGCAGAGGCAGCGGTGGAGCAAGATGAGTAACATTCATCAGATGAAGATTTCTTCTCCTCAATGAAATCCAGAAGGTCACAAGGTACAGGGGATTTATATGATCGTGTCTTTTTTTGAACTACACTACCCCCACCCCAGCTGTTTAAAAAAAAGTAACGCAGTAACTTTTACTCTGAGTAAATTTTTAATGAGCTACTTTTTACTTTAACTTGAGTAGATTTTTAGACTGGTAACTTTAGTTTTACTTAAGTAAAATTTCAGTGAAGTAACAGTACTTTTACTTGAGTACAAAATTGTATTACTCTTTCCACCTCTGCAGATTGCTATGGCTGACGCACTACTACAGGCTAATCTCTCTATCTTAATGTTGCTTGAATAAACACAACGTACGCGTTCACTGTTGCAGTTCAAAACAAGGTTTAGTGAAATGCGCTGTTAACCACCAAAAAAAATTGGACAAAATGAGCCACTTCCTTTCTTTTTATGCAAGCTTAATGAATTTTGATTAATGATGAAGTGGTTTGTAATATACTTTTTCGGCCTTGTGTTCTGTATAATGGGCTCAACACACGGGAGGGAACGTCGATTCTCTATTTGTTTCCAATGGAAGCTGAGCGATGAGGCTAAAATTGCAAGTCTCCCTCCTGCGAAGCAACATTTGTGCTTGTGAAATTTTGCGCTTGTGCATGTCCTTGTGCACACACTGGCTTGCAACGCAATCCAAGAAAGTTGAAATATTTTAAACTTTTCATTGCCTTTGTCTGACAAGAACCAATTAGCAAGATTTTCATTAACGGACCAATGAGTTGACAGGATGCTTCTCAAACAATATATGCCGTGTAAGATTTTGCAGAGCTTTATGACATTTCTAGAAAAGATTACAGGGATGTAACCAAAAAAGCGGCGGCCTGGGAACTTATTGGCATATTCAGATAAGTTTACATTAGTTCATCAGCATTTTCAGTAGGTTTAGCTCAAATATCAGCAAATCTCAACAAAGGTTTTTGTGTATGCCATATATTTTGAGAACTAAAAAAAATCTGTATCTATATTAGTGAAGAAGAAATACCTAGATATCATTTTTAGGATTTAATTTAACCCCAAGAACTTTACACACATTTTGGCATGGCAACTCTCCAGAGAAGTAATCACAGACTTAGTCTCTTTTTGAAGCAGCCTCTCTGCTTGAGTTGTTAGATCCAGCCTGGGTGATGGGCTGCAAACCAGCAGCATGTGTTTGGTTGTCAGTAGGTGATGTTTGTGGTATGGCTCTGTCAACTTCAGCATTACTCTGCATATAGTTTTGGAGAATGCAGGTAGCCTTCACTATACAATGTGCTTTCTTTGGGCAGATACTCAGGACACTGCAATACACACGCCACTGAGTTAAAAAGATGCCAAATGCATTTTCCACTATTCTCCTGGCACAAGAAAGGCGCTATTTGCAGCATCTTGAAAATGGCCTCATAATGTGGCGTTGAAGGGGAAAAGCCACGTTATGAAAATTAGTACGTGTGGCATTGGCCCCAGGTGCTCAGTGTTCATGCCTTCAAACGTTAGTTTCCCCATATAGTGCACTATACAGTGATTACGCCATTTTCAAGTGGTGTCCGAATGTGTAGTGACTGAAATTGACTCAAAGTTTCCCACAATGCATCAGTAAAATTTGTGAGCAGCAACGGTCGCTAGATGTTCAAAATAGACCATAATGCTTTGCGTATTGTTGAAGGGGAGCAGCACGACCGAAAACAACAGGTCTGAATGAAACAAGTTAGAAATACAAGTTGGACTTTCTGTGGAAATGTAATCTGTCGTAAATTATTCACCGTTACGATGTAAAATCACTAATGTTAGCTTACCTTAAATCCTACAGACAGACATATGAAAGCTTTCCCTCTTGAGGCAATAAAGAGTTGCAATAATCCAGTAAGTTTCAGTCATTAATAGAAGAAGAGTTGTTGAATAAAACCCATAAGCTTATTAATATTAATACTTATATTATTAAAGCTGTGTTGTGTTTTTTTTTTTACTGAAGACTGTTTAGTCCAAAGTCTTATTAGAGGAGTTTTTTTCACGCCAGAGTGACTAACGGCGACAGAAAAACAGGCATGTAGTGTCCGAAACTGTTCATTAATTGAGTGCACTTAATAGTCCTTCACAGCAGACGTTTTCGCTCATTAAGGCCAAAAATGCAGGTGCGGACTAATTGGTATTGGCACTTCACGCAGTAGCAATGTGTTTTTCTCGTTGCAGTTGTTCGTTGCCTCCCGTGTGTTGAGCCCATTTGAAGAGTTGCATTTCAATCTCTTGTAAGTTTTACAAGTGGAACGACCATGTTGTCTATTTCTGATTAGACCCAAATATTTCAAATAATTGCTGATGGTGTTAGGGTAACCCCAGTGTTTACTTTGTTCCATCTGCCCCTGTTTGTCCCAGACGGCGCCCTGTATGTTAAGGGACATGGGACATTCGCACAGGCAGAAGGAGAAGAGAGCGAGCTATCGCCTTGGAACCTCTCCACCTGCCGGGAGAAGTAACTCTTTCTTTTTATGAGCCAATTGAAATTCAGCTCACAGGCTATCCATTCTGTCAATGACAAGAGCAGTCGGGACAACCTTGCAACCCCCAACCCTAATAACAATGTAATGGTCAAAGATAGATCAAACTGAATGCTGATAGTTAGAGCTCGACTTCGGCTCCCCGTAAGTGTTTATGGCAGACATTTTTACCTTCATTTGTTTTGAGCAGATGCGCGTGTGGTACACCTGTGGTCAATGTAATAGTTTTCTCTCTGGTGGCAGACTGACAAACGAGCTGCCGGTGTGTTGTTTGTTCAAAGAGCACCCATCTGCAGATATCATATGCTACTGTAGCTAACTGTAGCTGACAGCAGGACTTGTCTGCCTGTACACATTGGGCCCACTGTAACCTCTGACCTTCTGTGTGTCACCAAATAGTACAACAGGTTCATTACCACCCTTGGCACTGATTAATCATTCCATTAAGGGCTGTTTGCACTCAACCCTCTTTCAGTCGTTTCTTTTGAATCAATAGCAGACCAAGAAGAAGTGAGAATAACTGACCACTTGTCATGATCAGCACTGCCACTAAGGGGGAGCAGAGAGCCTGAAACAAAAGAACCAAGTGTAAAGCAGACACAAAAATTACATATATTTGTTAATTTTGGGTGAAAAGGCAAATATCTCCATTTGAACAGTGTCAAGTTTTATCAGTTGCTATTCATTTGAGTATAATTAAAGTGTAAAAGGATAACAATCCAGTCTAATTGTGTAAAGGGCAATAGACCATCTTCACAGCAGACGTTTTTGCTCATTAAGGCAAAAAACGCCGGTGCGGCCTAATTGGTATAATTAATGGTCTAATGGCTTCACTCCTTTCAGGTTTACGTGTCAGTTTCAGGCTTTGCAATGGTGCAGACTGGGTCATCTTAACGGCCACTTGGGGCGACTAAATGTAAGAAAACCACAGTAACTGCTGTCAGTAGCACCTGTGCTTTGTCTACAAATGAAATGTAGACCGAGAAAAAGTCATTGGAAGAGGCTATTACACAACTAATAGGCCTCTTACAGTTGGCAATGTTGTTTTAAAGGCATGGTATGTAGGATTTCCAGATGAATGTTTGCAAACACACCTGGCCCCGTTAAATCAAATCTGGGTTTATGCAGGTTTATTCTTATTTATTTCTGTGATTGGCTGCAAAAACATCCCTCCCATGTAAACAAAGTTTGTTTACACAAAAATCTGGTTTGCAGATGCATTTATCTCTTGTATAAAAAATCTCAATGTCCATATTACTCCCGTGCATCTCTACACTGGCTACCTGGTTTTAGAATACACTTTAAGATTTGTTTTTAAATCACTAAATGGGCTGGCACCTCCTTATTTATCTGAACTGCTGTCTTTGCACACTCCAGTCAGAGCACTGAGGTCATCAAAAACATTGTTGTTAGATTGTCCTCGATTAAGACTGAAAACAAGGGGTGAGTCAACAGTAAGTTGTCTACATCAAAAGCTTGTGACATAGGTGTTCCTCAGGGTTCTGTTCTTGGGCCACTGCTGTTTACACTCTATATTAACGATCTACCTTCAGTGTGTGGCGAGGTAGATGTTCAAATGTATGCGGACGATACTGTTATTTATGTGCATGGAAATGACGCTACAAGTGTGGCAAAAACATTTACCAAGGTCATGAATAACGTTGCAGACTGGCTTACCTCTGCTTCCCTTACACTGAACATAAATAAACATAAACACATAAAAACATAAAACAGTGGCGATGTATTTCACAAAAACTAGAAAATCAATTACTTTTCCATGTATTTTTGTAGAGGATAATAAGATCAAAGTAGTAGATGAATATAAATACTTAGGACTCATTTTAGAACCAACATTTGGATTAAAAAATTGTCATTATTGTCAAATTTTTAGTCGGTTAAAAATGCTCAATTTTGAGAATCTAATTGTGTACTCAAATGTACGATTAATTTTTAAGGTCCTAAATAACAGTGCACCTACACCACCACTGAAGCTATTTGTACAGCTGAAACTTCACAAGTCATGTGAAGGAAGATCTTTCCTATCAGAGCACTCTACACAAATCCTAGTCCAGACTCTTGTCTGGTCCAAACTGGATTATTGCAATGCTCTACTGGCTGGACCCCCTACCTGCACAACCAAACCTCTGCAGATGATCCAGAATGCAGTGGCAAGAGTGGTCTTTAATGAACCGAAGATAGCGCACGTAACTCCTCTATTCATTAGGTTACACTGGCTCCCGGTTGACGCTCGCATCAAGTTCAAAGCTATGCTTTTGGCCTACAGGACCACTACTGGCTCTGCACCCTCACATCTTCACTCACTAATACAGATCTACATTCCTACCAGATCCTTGCGCTCTGCAAATGAACAACGTCTGGTGGTACCATCTCAAAAAGGAACAAAATCACTCTCACGTACCTTCTCTGGCTCTGTTCCACATTGGTGGAATGATTTACCTGCTGCTACAAGATCAGCAGATTCTGCCATCTTTAGCCATCTTTAAAAAACGCCTGAAAACACATCTCTTCTGTCAACACTTAGCTGACAAACACTGGATTCTACTTCCTTTCTATTGATTCCTTCTCTATTTAAAAAAAAATAAAATAAAACAATTCTTTCCTATCCTTAGCTTTGTATATTGTGCTGGGTTCTAACTGACTAGTGTTTGGTGCACTTATGCTTTATGTTACCTTGTGTTGCTAAAATTGCTTCCATTGTTTTCCTCACTTGTAAGTCGCTTTGGATAAAAGCGTCTGCCAAATGACTAAATGTAAATGTAGCTCTGCTCAGAACAGACTACTAGGACAACTAGGTCCACGAGTCGAAATGACTGCAGATTACCCAAAAGAAGCTCTGCCTTTGCACAGACAGCCTTCTCATTCAAAGCCGTTAATCAATGGAACAATCTCACAGATAGTCTGAAACTGTCCTCTGACCTGAAAGACTTTTCTCATAATGTTAAAAAAGTATTATTAGAAAACCAGTTATGTCAACACTGATTATGTTTATGGTAGTATGGGGTTATTGATGTTTGCATGCATTTTATTGTATGTTTTATCTGCCCAGGTACTGCAGATGGAAATTAGCTTTAGCTAAATCTGGTGTAAAGCATCTTTTATTTTGTTTGATTAATGTGTTTGCACATGGTTTCTGTCAAATAAATAATAAACTAAACTAAACTAAATAGAGCGTTTGCTGTTGCAGGCCCCAAACTCTGCAACACTTTCCTCTGAACATTAGAGCTGCTACATCCATCCAGAGTTTTAAATAACTGTCTAACTCATTTTCATTACTGTTTTGATTTTATTCATTGTTTATAGTTATTTTTTTTAAAAGGTTAAAGTAAAAGCATCTGGACTCAATGTTTTCAAGGTGAAGAAACCTTGACCGTGACCTTGTATTGTTCTAGAGCATGGTTGCAGAATAAAATACATTTCCACTCTGTGAGGATTTGTTACATTTTATAACAAAATCATGCATATTATACCTTTTAACAGAGAGCCTCACCAGTAAATGCGAATCATATCAAAGACCGTGTGTTAACGGATTCGCTTGAAATACTATTTTACATTTTACCAAATAACTCTAAATGTTACACATTATTGAATTCATTAAAAACAAATTCAATCGAATCTCATTTTATTTGAGGAACAGATTAAAAACGTGCAAAACGCTGGAGCCTTGGGGCCTTATTAAAAGGATTTTAGTATTTTGTAAATGTTGTTTTATGAGATATTTTTGGGATAGCTCATTTATTCCCTATAGTAGACAGTACGCTCCCGGTTTGGAGAAGCAGAGACAAAACCATGTAGCTACTGAGATGGGGCTAGTTAGCAACCTAACATTTAAAACACCGTCCACTTAAATTTGGGATCCATAGAGGATTTTTCTACAATGAATGTTGAATGTTAATTATCCTACCTGAAAGTAAAGCTGCCACTATTATGTACCCTCACATACCCTTAGTGTGAGTAGGCTATCCATCTCGTCTAGACACTTTAGTTTGCCAACATCAGACCCCACTCCAGCGGGCACACCCACACCGGTATCGACGATCTGATAACGGGATTATGGCGCACATCCAGACATTCCACAGTAGGCGGCGTCAACACTAGCTCCGACGTCCCTCTGAGCTCACTTCCGTCGGTGGGAGTCGGCTCTCTCTTCTTCCAGTCTCTCACTGCTTTTGTTCTCCCATTTCTACTCAGTCTGCGCAGCTGAGGAGAGGAGCCCGGCCGGTGTGGAAGCACTAAGGCACCGAGCAGCGGATCGTCCGTTAGAAAACTACCCGCTAGCCACATGCAAAGCACCGTCTACACAGAGGATACTCCGCGCACTCTACTCACATAACCGGACTACTTTTTCTGATATTGTTGGGGGTTTTACATCTTTTTAATTTGTTTTCAACGACCCTCTTTCAACTCAAAATGGAGAACGATGACAAATACCTCCCCGAGCTGCTGGCAGAAAAGGACAGCCTTGACTCGTCGTTTACACACGCCATGAAACTTTTAAACACAGGTAAACGTCGGTTTGTTTATAAACGTGCTTTGCGTCAGTCCGTAAATGTTTGGCGCCATGTGTTTGCGGACGGGACACGGGTTGTCCCATTAACGGTGTTGTAAAGTGCTTTTGTGGCAACTCGTCTGGATACTCCCAGACGCTCGGTTTAATTCGATAAAAGCTAGTGTGTGGATTTGTAAACCACCCAAAGCTTGCACAGAGGCTCATTTAGGCTACACTTTTTTCAGATGCAAATTGAGTAAACTCCAATTCAGACAGCATCCCCGGATCTCTCCGGACGGAAATACGTGTGTTTGGTTATTACGTAGAGACCCCTCATTATAGTCGGGCCGCATGACACTTGACAGCACTACAGTTAAAGTCAACGACATAAAATAAACCCAAATTATTTAGCTTTACCATAGGCTATTCTTAATAACCCCTGTGTACAGTTGGGACCCATTGGAATTTCGATAGGGCACAACGCTAGTATAAATTGCATGTCTTTAGCTCCCTAGCCCTCGTTAGACAAGTAAAAATGGTTTTGTTTTCAATTGTTAATGTCACTCAGGCTTTAAAGATTGATAGCCTATAGTCTTCAGCCTGTGGCCGTGAAGAGTCCTTGTTCATGGGCAGCTTTGTGGATAGTGAACTGATTGTTGCATGTACAAAGACAACTCTGCTTTGTGATGCTATATTTGTCCTAAAAATGTGTAATAGATGCTAGCTGTGATTTTGAACACCAAACCTTTTTTTTTAAAGATGTTTTTTCTTTTGGCTTTCTTGCATTACTGACCTCCAAACATTGCCTGACTGGTTTGGGATTGTTTGAAACACTCCTGGCCACAATTACCAGTGTCTGCCAGATATTCCTGGCGACAACAAAGAGAAATCCAAAAAGCTCCAGGAAAGAAAAGGCATGTTTTCATCCACAGTGGGCTCCCTCGCAGTTTGACATCCACCGAAAGCTTCTCTGCTCTGCAGCTTGTGGACTGTGGGGTAGCTGACATGTTTGCACATCACAGGCTCAGGAGTTGTCACGGGCAGCAGTGAGGAGGTGGGTTGAGGTGCAGTGCTACGGGAGGGAGACGCTGTGTGAATGCTTTGTCACATGGAAGAGGCGAGGGAAGATGTCGCACAGTTTTCTACTAAAACAAGGATGCTTGTTTAAAAGTGATTTTATCTGGCAAAGCGACAAATTAGGCAGCTAGGTGTAAATTATTGTACATGACATTAAAGGTGCACGTGGAAGAAAAGATGCAGTGGGGTTTTGATATGACGTGCAATATGTGACAGAGTTGTTATGGAATTGTACCTCTGCATTACACTTTGACTGGTGTTACCCAGCTTTTTGTGTTACTGGCAAAGCTTAAACAAACAAATTATACTCCCCTATAGCCCAGTTTTATATAGCACTCGGCTATTAACCACAAACCTCTGAATATAACAGTTGTATAGCTGAATTTGCTTTGCTTTGTTGATTACTTTTTGAATTTGTGATTGTATTTCCCTGAAACCCTGAAATGTTTTCCCACCCTTGTAGAAATTGATAGACTCCAGAAAGGCGAGACTAAAAAGGACACAGAGACATACCTGGACCTTTTCACAACGAAGAACATCAAACTTAAGGAACGAGTGCTCATACCTGTTAAACAGTACCCTAAGGTGAGTGAGTGTGTCGTCCCCGCCCGACCCCATTTTTTTTATGTGTGTGTTTTTTTTGTTAATCCCCCCTTGCACCGACTGCGAATCCCCCTTGATTTAATTTATCCTGCTGCTGGGTTTCAATTACACAAAGCCACAGGGTTACTTGCGAGTCTCAAATTACTTCTCTCCACCTTGATCTTTAAGCTCCCGAGTCTAATTACAGCCAATACGGCGGTGTTTCAAAATATCACTAAATGGATCAAAATGTTAATATCACCATTCCTACTGACGGCTCCATAAGGCTGGGAAATTGTAGCACTGTTTTGGATCATTTCCTTTTATTTGCGTCCGGGTGATGGGGTCTTATGGCCATTGTGTTTCTCATATCACATAATCTATACCTGGCTCAAACGTGTAGCTTTATTGACCTTGGACATTGAAGCAGGTGCCAGACTGGAAAAAGTATTCACTCGTGATGTTCTCCAATGCCAAGTTTATCTGCAGCCATTCATGTGATTATTGTGAGAGCCTAAAATAAGCTTGAACTATTGCTCTCTTTTGAGTGAGTCTAGATACTAAACATCAGATTAAGCTGTGACGGTCTGTAGAAAGACACAGCCATCTTCCCACCAGATTTAGATGTTTAGTTTGTAATCGAATTGCTGTGAGGGGATGACAAAGCAATGAGTGTTGTTTAGATTCTAAAAGCTTTTACAACTTCTTCGGGCCAGTTTGTTGCTAATTGACTTTGATGGTGACAGGTAATGGTAGGAAACATCATGTATACAATAATTAGATTGTTCTAACGAGGGAGAAGGTTTCTATCTGAAAATATACAAGTGAAAGCAGCCACAACGCAAAATTTAGTTATGTAGATGACTAAATTTGTCTTGTTTTTGATTTCAGTTCAATTTTGTGGGCAAGATTCTGGGGCCTCAGGGCAACACGATCAAACGTCTGCAGGAAGAGACTGGCGCAAAGATCTCCGTGCTAGGGAAAGGCTCCATGAGAGACAAAGCCAAGGTAACGCAACACACCTGTTCAGAGGGAACCTGAAGCCATAACACATCTGGCCCGCGCTTGGGAGTGATGGCAGGCACTGAGCCCAGATGGTGGAGACTCGTAGGACTGACATAAGCGTTAAGCCAAGGGCATCGATGCACTGCACATCTGTTTGAGGTTGTTCTTTTGGAATACCTCGCTAATAGCATTATTGAAGCATGTTAGAGTAATTTTCAGTCGTTACAAAGTCGTACACAATGCCATTCATGCAAAATTCAACAAATGTATGTAATCTTTTGGCGTAACAGTCCCACTTTTTGCTCAGTGTAGTTATAGTCAGACTTCTTATTGTGCAAATCCCCTAAAAGTAACATTTTTATTTAATTCAAATGCTCAACTTTCTGATTTCTAACTCTCGTCGGAATTTTTTCAGGAAGAGGACCTGAGACGAGGCGGCGAGCCCAAGTACGCCCATCTGTCCATGGAGCTGCACGTCTTTATCGAGGTGTTTGCCCCCGTGCCTGATGCCTACCTGCGCATGGCACACGCGATGGAAGAGGTCAAAAAGTTCTTATTCCCGGTAAGTTCTTTTGCCATACTGCATTGGATTTTTTTTTTTAAGCAAATGGGTCTGTTTGCAGAGATTTTTTTGTTTTTGTTTCCGTTTGTGTAAAATGATTGGCAAAACATTGTGAGTTCTCACAGCATAACTGAGAAACATATTTGGCTTTTGTAAGAGGAATTTATTTTTGGCTGGAAATGGCATCGGCTTTTTTGATTGGCTTTTTGTGATAAGTTTATAAAAAAAAGTTTTTACAGCATTGTGTTCTCAGGACTCGGCAAAATTAAGTTTGCTTCTTACACAAGTAGTAGTTAGAATATTTTACTACTCACTATATGACTGTTGTATATGACTGTTCTTTATTTTAATTTTAAATTTTTATATATATTTTTATTATCCCTGTGGGGAAATTTATTCTCAACAACCGCCACCAGGGGGCACGTAGATACCCTTGTCATGTCACTAACCGGAGACTATAGAATGTTTTAATATTGGGTAAAACTGGTGTACCTGGAAAAAGAATGGAAAGAACATACAAACTCCACACAGAGAAGCCCCCTCCAACCCGGGAGTCAAACGTGTGCCAACATTAACGGATTATTGTCTCCTCTTGGCAAATTGCTGTCTAAAAGTGGAAGTGTTCGCACAGCTGGAGGAAATGGAGTGGGTATTTATCTGAATCCGACCTGTTGGCTCAGTCCAGTCACGTACAGCAATCGGCTTAAGAGTAGGAATTGGGTTGCTTTCACAGTGCTCCACCTTGATCCGGCAGCCTTGCACGTCTGTCCATCACTGCCTCTTTACTCGGGGACTCATCGTTCAAAGCAGCGGCAGCAGCAGGAGAATCAGCTGAAGATGTATAGCTCCCAGACAGATGTGTGAAGAAATTCAAGCCACGGCAGCCCACACTAAGTTTTATTGGTTTTTATGCTGAGGGATTCTTGATCGTGGACTAGACCAGTCTGCTGTCAGGCCCATGGTGATCTAACACAGACCTCAAGCTAAAGCAGAGCAGGGCTTTGTGAGGTACCTTATGGTTTTTAATTGTAAATCGTTCTGTCAGTGCTGACTGGCTTCATTTCAAATGGGACTATATTTTCACAAATGACTCATCGGAGGGATGTGATATGTTTTCTACTGATGTTTTCCCAAAAAAGCTTTGACTCTTTTGTTCCTTCTTCACAAATGCAGGCGCAAAGCCATACGTTTATTTCCAGACAGTACTCTCTTATAAATAGTGGCTTTTTAAAAATCTGACTGCTTGATTGATCAAACACCTTGGTGGCTAAAGACGTGTCTGCTCGCTGCTTGTTAAATTCAGCAGCCTCAGTGACTTGTCTCCGTTGCCTGAAACGCATTAGTAATCAGTCAAATGGCTTGTGTTTGCCAGGCTTTCCTGCAGATAAATTGAAAGCTCCCGCTGCATATTCTAGCAATGTTATTTTTATTTTTATATATATTTTTTTGCCATCATTAGAACTCCAGCGCTACTCCCCTCCACGGTTCTGATTTATGAAAAAGGATTGATTGGGTCACAACGCGGCTCTAAGGATCGCACGCTGCAGAAAAAAGGCGGCAGATTGTGCAGTGGGATTTGTGCTGCTCAGAATGGCAGCTTCACCTAATCCTCCCCAACTTATTGTTTTTGCAGATAAAATAAGGCGTGCGCTGATGCAGTCGTGCACAGACTTGTCAGGGAGTGCAGGGGGAAGTCATTAACATTTTGTGCATGTTGCAGAGGCACAAAAAGGCAGGGAGCGTGGATGGATGCCTTCCAACCTCCCCTCGTCCACGACCTCCCCCTCCCCTCATCTCTTTTGCACTCTGAGTCACAGCCACTGAGACTTTTTCTCCCATTTGCTCACTTGCCATTAGGAGGAGGCCGAGTTGTGAGCAGCTCTGTAATTGTGTTTCACTCTTCATTTCTTCTCACTGCTTCTTTTCCCCATTTTTTGTTTCTCACTTTTTCCCGTGTCATGTACTGTGCTTTCTCACTTACCCTCCTCTTTACACGTTGTCGCTGTATGTGTGTAGGACATGATGGATGATATCTGTCAAGAGCAGTTCATGGAGATGAGCTACCTGAACGGAGGCCAGGAGCACGGAGCCCGAGGCCGCGGGGGCATGCCAGTCAGGGGCCGCGGAGTGCCTCCCGGAGCAGCACACAGGTGAAGAGCCAGTCTAAAAGTCTTCTCAGTCAAACATTTAGGACTGTTTATCACTTGCATGGGTCTAAAAAATAAACCTAAAGAAAAATAAGGACACAGTTAAGTGTTGAGGGGGAAAAAAAGTGAATCCTATTAGAGACACAGACTCAATTTAACATTTTAATGAGGTCAGCTTTAAATATGAGAAAAAAATAATCAAGTTTGAAATAAATGAATCACTATAACTGAGATTTAGAAACGATAAGGGGACTTTATGCTTTAGACTATTTTAATCACAATAAACGGTATGTTGTCCATTTGTGTGGTGTCCCTAAATGCCTTAATATATTCTGTTTGCATGTTTCTTGATGGCTTCTTCAGTCACAGAAGCAGCATTGTTTAAATTTCTGACTTTTTGCTCAGGGGTCGGGGGATGCCTCCACGGGGCACAGCCAGGGGAGCAGTGAGCCGAGGCGGCCCAGCCAGAGGTGGTGCAGTGAGAGGCGCCCCAGCAGGCCGAGGAGGGCATCCTGCAGCACCCGCCAGGGGAGCCACTGCACCTCGGGCAAGACCCCCAGCCGCCGGACCCCCTCAAAGGATGGCACCTCCTCACCAGCACACGGCAGCTGCAGTGGCAGAGAGCTACGAGGATTATGTGAGTACAGCAGAGAGGGTGGGGTGCTTAAAGCAACACCACAAAATATGCAGACTGAAAGTCATTGCAAGCTTTAGCATTAAATACATTTTTTTGAAATAAAACGAGAACAGTCCTATATGAGTTTTGCCACATCATTTGTGTCTCTAGTAGTATAGATCCTAAAAAGTTACTTTACACACAAAGTGCATTAAATATTATTTTTATTTTTATAAAGTAAGTTAAGCAAACCTTTAGAGAGAAAATGTACAATAAAGTCAAAGTATAAAGAATGGTTGCCATTCAGGCGGAAGGTTGTTTAAAATTCAGAAATCATAACTACATGATCTAAACATTAGTGAAAACACTGGAGTTGTTTTGCTCTGAGCCAAACATCAACAGTAGTTTTGAAGCTTGACATGAGTCAAATAGCCGTCAACACAAAAATAAGATGTCACATACTGGAGACATGTGGGACGTGTGTCTGCTTTAGTCAAAATGTAGTACTTTGGGGACATCTTGGCATTCATGAGTCATGAAGAAGGCTTACCTCAAATCTGTTTCTGTTTCCATCCCTCTCCAGGGCTACGACGAGAGCTACACAGACACGGGCTACGAGTCATACGATAGCTATTACAGTCAGCCACAGGAGTGAGTGAATCACACATTGCTTTTTCACCTGCTTTCACCAAACTGCACGCTTTACCTTGTTGGTTGTCCCCGTTTAAAACAGGATTTGAAACTGAGCTGTGCATAAATAGAGTGTAGATTGTGGGATGTGCTTTGGAGGGTTGTGTTATTTAGCAGTACCAGCAGGGACTCTGGTGTGCATGCTAGAGAGCCAAGCTTTGATCTCATTCATACTGGCCAATTATCTTTCCCCTAGATATCACAGCTATGTTTTTGAAGATGAAAAGTGATGTTTCTCATCTTCTTGTTTTGACCCAATAGAGAGCCAGAGTACTATGACTACGGCCATGGAGACACCACCGAGTCATACGACTCATATGGTGAGGGTCATACATATTTATTCTAAAGACTGTAGATGTTCAGTGAGCAGAGGACAACAGTGTTTGAAATATAATGGATCAGGATTTGGTTTCTGATGCTGTCTATTCTGTGTTTTTTGTCTTGCTGTGTCATATTTAGGCCAGGATGCCTGGAATGGGACACAGAGGACAGCTGCAGGGAAGGCCCCTCCCCCGTCCAGAGGTGCCAAGGCGCCCTACAGGGAGCACCCATACCGACAGTACTGAAGTGGAGCCAGAATTCCTAACATGTCACCCTGACTATCGCCTGTCTCCCACGGCAGCTCTCGCTTTAAGCAGCCCGACAAAAGTAATTGTCAGTTTTGTCTTTGGTTTGGTCTTTTCCTACACTGGACTTTATACGAGCGAGAAAATTGAGAACTGATCATTGGAACTGTTTTTCTGAGATTTGACCTCGTCCACCCTCCCTCCCCCTGTACTTTGTGGCTCCCACCCCACCCCTGTGAACCAACCAAAGCGGCTTTTCAGTGGGTTAGAGGACCTGTTGTGTCCTTTTTAGTTATTCATTTGATTTTTAGTTTATTTGCTGTATTTTTTTCTTCTCCTTTTACCCCTCCTCTGGCTTTTTTGCATTGTTGACCATTCCTTTCTAACTGTTGGGAGTCATTTCTAGTGGAAGTAGTACTTCCTTGTCAAAGGAACCATTTAAAATGTTTTAATTGTTAAATACTAAGAATCTGTTGAGGGTCAGTTGCAGATTCCCACTTAGGCTACATTTCAAAATTCTGTTAATATAGCATAAAATAAAATACCTTTTAAACGTTTAACAGTAAAATAAAACAAAAACTTTTTTTAAATGACGTAAAAATTAACAAATAATGTTACTGTAAATTCATTGACAATGGCTTCTTTAAATAGTTCTAAAACATTCATTTAGATGTAGGCATCAATATTTGTTATTGTCCTTAGAGTTTTGAAATATAGCCCTAATAGACACTGTTGAGATGGACTGTCCTCATATCCTTAATTTGTTTACCTGTAAAATATAAATTTTAAGACTGAAGACAAAATGTTTGCCAACAGATCAGGTCTTCATTTTGTGATCTGATGATAAACTGCATGCACCAAACCACAAAGAAGGATTGGGACAAAAATCTCCACATGGGTCTTCTCTTTACAGAGAAGGGATCCTGCAGCTCAATCCGAACTCCTGTACATATTTTAAAACATCCTAACTGTACTTATTCTGCCACTAGTATCTGTACCCTCTCCATAAAATGCATTATGCTACATGTGTAAGCTTGCCTAAATAGGTTACTAAATCTGTCCAAAAGATGTTTTGCAGCAGTTTGTCAATAAAGCTTAGTTTGTTTTCTATGAAAGTTAACTTGCCTTATTTGTTTCCTGTCCTAGTAAAAATCTGAAATGGCCTTTTTTTCAAACAAACATCAATCAGATGTAGATGTTTTCATTTGTTTCTCATTCAAAAAACGCATTTTAAATCTAAATGAATGTATTGACGTCTGAAGACTTTAACCCTAAATGTCTTGATTGATTATCAAAAGAGCACAACTTATTTTTTCTCTCTCTTTCTATACTTTTAAAAAGGACGCAGAGGTAAGACCTCTAAAATAACCTGGATAGCTTCCTAATGTGTATAAAGTTCTAAAGCATTGAATGCCTGGGTATGTATAAGACTTTTTCAATCCTCTTACCTGTGGTCGTAATCGTAATGAGACTTGCTTTTATAGCATCTGAAACTTAACTGAATTCAAACCACCATTCAGGTCTAGACTTCATTGTCATGAATGACGCTGGCGCGATGGCTACTTTAGTACAGACTAATGGCAGTGCAATGGAGAGGATGGTTATAACCTAGAGAAGTCCACTGTAAAGGTAACCTAACCCTAAATGTTTAATTTCGTAATGTGTTTATCCATTGTCATAAACATATTGGTAAAAGCGCACAATTTCTTAAAATATCTTATTACAGTCTTTGCAACAAAAAGAATCAACTCAAAAGTAAGAAAAATGTAACTTCCAATATCACAGTATCTCAGAATTTCATGTACAAAAAGAAATGTCGTTTACTAACAAAATATCTAATAGACTAGTGTTAATGCAACTCTTGCTAAAATGATCAAAGTCAAATCTACATCAATATCTTCTGTACAGTTGAGCTGCTGTTACTTTTAATTTGCAATATTTCTGTAAAGGTTACTTATGGTAATATTTAAAAAGGTTCTGCCTGTTCAGAGTTATCCAAAAAGAAAGCTTGAGTTGCATGAGCATATCTTCTCCTGTAGACATTGCATGATCTGTCTCAAGTTTCTCAGTGTTTTTTAGACAAGGTATTGATTTTGGGTTTGTCCTTCCTTTAGGCACAGCTATCAGTCACTGAACTCCCGGAGACTGACAGTCTGCTGGACGTAAACCATTCAAACCACAGGTTGGTGTGTGTTTGCACTTTTTCCGCACTAGCTGTTGCTTTTTGGTTGCTATAGCCCATTAAGTACAAACTACATTGTTTCATTATGGTTGCTGACTTTCCACATCATAGAGCAGACCTTCACCTTCTGGGCAGCCATTTAAGTTTGTATGAAACCAACTTGCATAGACTGTAAGTTTGAATCACAACCAAGCCTCTCCCATGGTACCTCTTAAATGGTCGTCGTGTAAGGGCGCCGCCATACGGTGATTTTACAGCAAAATACAGCGATATACCTCCGTCCACCAGAGGGCAGGCTCCAAAAGCGGAAATATAAGGAGAAACCCAATGGCGACTTTACAAGAGTAAAACTCATGTTTACAGCCTGGTACAAAAGATGGCTCTAGTCTCTAGAGCTAAGTTTTTACTACGTGACAACTCTGGGGGGGGTGAATTTTTGAAAATTACGTTGGTTTATGCTATCTAAAAACTATTGTTTTACTATGGAGTAAAACCCGAAAAGCCCGGATGTAACGGCCATTTTATTGCCCATTCGTAATGACAATATTGGTGAATAGGGGACCAATGGGCGGATATCATCCATAATTATACTATCTATGATCACAACACACCAATTTATCTTTTTTAAATGACAGTACATAACCTTTCAGGATGTACACGCAGTGACTGGACCATTACATCTCAATATTATGTCCAGTGTTTCCTACACATACACGTCTTTGGCGGCCTGCTATAAATTTATTGGGCAAAAAATGGATCACAACATTTGGGCTATGGATTTTAAAATGCTGTATTGACATGGGCCTGTGTCTGTTATGTGAACTAGCTCTGACTAATTTAGTGCGCAGACTCAGGTAAACTGCGGGTGAGTGATGGGAGACAGCTTCTTTTCACACTAAGTAACACTTTAGCTGTTATTCTCTAGAGAAAGACTAAATAAGTTGTATTCAATACTAGCACTCCCAGAAATACAGCCCTTTGTCATCTAATGCAGCTGCATGAGCAACGGCGGTGGATACAAACAAAGACAGAGGAGTGCTGCTCAGCTCAAGAATTGGCAAAACATTAGTAAAGTTGTTAAAGCCCAGTGGGCTGCATGAGTGTCATAGTGGCGCTGAATATTATTCTCCTTGTGCACTCAAGATTGCTGCGGTTTTTCCATTTATCTCTGTGAATTGTGTTTAGGTAACCAGTTGGCAAATTACCCTTTTAAAACATTGTGACCCTCAGTGGAGAAATGAGGGAATAGCCTTACCTTATTATATAGTTATCTTATTTAAAAGTTGCAGTTAATGTCTACTATGTAATTTTCACACTTTCCAAAATCATCCCATGGGCTGGATTGTGCCCTCTGGTGGGCCGGTTTTGGCTTGCGGGCCATATGTTTGATGACAAATCACCTCCATTTCTGGGGGGCAGTGGCTCAGTGGTAGAGCGGTTGTCCTATAACCAGAAGGTTGGCGGTTCCCTCCAGTGACACAGCACTGGTGTATGAATGTGTGAGAATGTTGGGACAGCGGACGGAAATGGCCCAAAAGGCTACAATCTGGCATGTTTACATGTAGCTGTGTCTCATGTATTTTCATCATCATGCACTGTCCGAAATAAATGAATTAATAATAGTAATAACCCGCTGTTTAATGAGCTGTGCCTGTGGGGAGATCAAATCTGTGGGAAACACTGATGTCAGATGTGTGGAGAGTTGTTAATATGGTGAGCTGTAGCATGCTCCTTACCTTTTTAAGGTACGTTTCCAATGCAGACAATACACAATGTGACACTGACTGTTAAAGCTAGCTTTCATTTTCACCTGAGGTAGAATTCTCTATTGTCCAGTGTTAACCTTCAATCTTTATAAAGGCCAAGGGGTTATCAAAATAATTTGGCATGGTACACTTTCAATACTTCATATCCCTTTGACAATAGAATGTTTCCCGTACTGACTCATCTCATACAGGCCCATAAAGCTCCAGAGGAAATGTGGCTATACAGTTATGTTGTGGAGTATCTGATCAGCTGGATGCATTGCATATTTTAGATATTCTCATATTAGAGAAAAAACAGTTTTCTAACACACTTTTGCTTTTGAATCTTCCCTTGTTAATGCATTTAGGGATGCTCAAACACCTAATTAAAATCTGTCTGTAAGTGAAATGTATTTTTTGTTTAAAATTGACAACAATGTGCCTAAGTGTATCCTGGAGCTACATCCAATAACAACTCTTCCATGTATTGCTACGTTCTTGCTTTAAAATACCTAACAGATCTTAGTAGCATTAGATCAGTATTGAAATTAAATATGTTATGATTTCTTGCATAATTTGTCTAAAGCTGTGATGTCCTGTCCATATATAATATCAGCTCATGAAACAAGTATATACTGCAGCAGCACAATGATGATACTTGCAGATATTTCAGTGGTTGGCTGGTTCTGATGACTGGCCAGCTCCTGTATTTGCCCTGCTCTTGACAGTGCCTGTGACTTGGTGTGTGGCTGTGCTAGCCTTGAGCAGGTCCCGGTAAGGGAGAACACAACACTGGTGTCGGTATGCTCTCAGGGAAAGTGACTAATAAGGATCTATAGCTCAGGGATGTGACAGAAGGAAAACCGAAGAGACCGACGCTGGCAATTCCTGAAATGGTACCAGCAGAAGAGGAGTCGGAATTATTTTTTCTTTATGTCCTGTCCACGTCTTAAAGGCTGGGAAAAATAAAATAAAAAAGCTAAAATAAACTTCTGACAGTCATGTAGGCTGGTTAGACATTGAAGCTACGTCCACACTGCAGGGTGGGCAAGATCTGATACTGAACCTTTCATTAAAATTTTTTTATTTGAATTTATGCATTAATTCATGCTGGAACTCATGCATTAGTGCGTGCATTAAACTCTAATGAATCACCAGGAATGATCATGTTTTCATCCTAACCATAACCCTAAGTCATGCATGAATTCATATATTTTTGCATGAATTTATGCATGAATTCATGAACTTATGAATGAAGTCATAATAAAAATGTGCTCCTACGCTGAAGTGTTACCAAATTTTATTATCCCCTTGGGTAAATGTATTGTTGGCAGTCGCCACCAGGGGGGCACTGGTACCCTGGTCATGTCACCAACCGGAGACTATAGCATGTTTGTTTTGGTGGGAGGAACCAGAGTTCCCAGAAAAAAAACACCCAAGATTTGTTAACTAAGGGAAATTAGTTTTTTCACTGAGTTTGTTAATACGTAGACAACAATATGTCCCTGCAGGTTCTCATAGCTGTTCACATGCTCTAAATTGGAGAGTGAGGTGTGTAATTGCAGTCTGCACATTTACCAGCAGATTTCACCATGAAGACAAAATATGACACATTTGTGGAAAATACATTTTTACAAAACTGTACAACAAATGCAGAGCTTATAGCTTTTAGCGTAATTTTCAGCATAGCATAGACTACTAAACATTAGTATGACGGGTAGCTAGAGTGCAATCAAAAACAGGAGAAAACCTGAATTTGACTCTCCGAGCTTTACTTATTGTACAGATTTTGGATCCACACACCATGCTGTAATGTTTCTCTTGCCAAACATTTCCATATCAAGTTGTCTGTTGACTGACGGCACAAGAGTTTTTTTTTTTCTGTCAGCACAAACTAAAGCACTCCATCAGGGGGACCACGTAGTGTTAAACGATTTAAGTGTTTTTTTGACATCAAAAGCGTGGGTTTTACAGGAAGTTGAACAGGGCTCTAGTCGAATCCTCAAGCAGCATTCTTAACGGTCCACAAACATCAACTCTGAATTTTGAAATGTAAGCAGGAATAGTCTCAGATCAGGTACTAAAGTCTTACTCCTTTCAAATTTTTAAACAAGAATGTGATTTTTTTTTTTTTTTGCTATAGTTTGCTTGTTAGCACTATAGCTTGTTTTTAGGATGTGCTGCATCTGATGTAGCCTGTTTGAAATCAGACGGTCCTTTACGAACTGACAAAAAACCTACATGTGGAGCACTGGGTTTTGTTAAAACTACAGATTTGGAACCTTCAGATCTTAAACTGAAAGCTTATGTCCATATCAGGAGTCATCAGCCATATCTAGCTCACTGTTTACAACTTGTGCTGCTCAACAACTGAATTATACTCAATTTACAAAACATACTCTGGTGGAAAACCTGATTAAAGCTGCAGCAGCCGGAAACTCAAAGAAAATGGGGAAAAACATCTCTGAAAAATAAACCCTTCCTCTCACTCTACCATCATTCTCTTAAACGTCTCGCAACAAAATGATGACCTTGCTGCATTTATTTTATGATAAAAAGAAAGCCAATCAATCACATCAACATACTAACGAATTACATACAAGTTGTAAGCTAATCTAAAACCTCCATTTTCGATTTTAGTGTTAGCCTGATGCTATCCCACTTTTATCCCCATCTCATAAAGTCATTGCTAACATATTTGCACATTTTTTCATACTTCTGATTTTCATTTTACTGTCCTTTTCTCTTTCTTTTTCCCATTGTTATGCTATGTAAACAATTTCCCTCTTTTTTTCCCGCCGCCATTGATTCAATATTGACAAGCAAGTGTAGACCAACCAGCTAATGAGGAGCTCCTCTTGTATGCAAGCGTGTGATTGGCTAAAGCTTATTGTGAGAGGATATACTACACTGCCGTCTATTAAAATCTTTGTCAAAGGCTAGAAGAAAATCATTCTTATTTTATTTGTATGTAAGTTGGTGTAACAGTTTTCCTCAATAACAACAAACTTCCACACTGCAGGTTTAATGTTTCCAAAGCTCAGTGTTGTTTTTCTCTTCTCCAGAATGAAGCCGTGCACAGGAGCTGCTCGGCATGGAGGACGTGGTCAGCTGAAGCGCTCTCTCGGGGGGTATTCTGTTGAAGGGAGTGCTCGCAGCCTTCCATTCAGCCAGAGAGGACTAAGGAGGGCTTGGGGTTGGTCAGGAAGCTGAAAGGTGGGCCGGCTGCCATGTGAACCCACCGAAGCCAGCTGACTGAGCCTGGGGAGCGGTGCTGGCTCGCGTTCTCACTGGATCGGGACACAGACTGCAGCTGGGCAGCTATGCCTGGAGTCCCAGCACAGCCTGAATGTGGCGAGAATGACTGAACTCTCAAACAGCAACATTTTGAGTGGACTACTTTCCACAATTCCTACTTTGTCAATATTAAATTACTGTGCTTTATCCTTGTAATTATTTTCGAATGGCGCAGACACCCACTTGAAGCCGTGGCTGATTGCACGGTGCTGTACACAGTTTCCGTGAAAGTCCCTGCTTCCAACAGATGTAATTGTTACAACCTAATTTACCGTAAAATGAGCACTCCTGTTATAGTAAGCTGTGAAATTATTTTTAATTTGTAATAACTCTTGAAATGATGAACTGTTTCACATTCTGCAACGCAAGCTCAATTGTCCAATCTGTGCTTTTTTATGGAGGAGAAACAGCGTGGCATCTGCAATTCACGTGTTTCTTATTATTCCAGCAGTGTACTTTCCCGTTTGCTTTGTGAAATTTTTGCTTAGAATGTTAGAATTGGTATCTAGCAGTGGACAAGCTCACCAAAGGCAGATGCATTGCGGTCACATCTTGGTGCCCCCTGGCCCTGAGGACGCGAGATGCTAATGCACGGAGCGATTTGCATGTACCCTCACTGCAAATGTGCAACGCTTTCATAACCAGCGCTGGCCCTTTCTCTACTGTTCAGCATCCAAGTATGATAATTCAGAGAGATGGAGGCTGGGGAAGCGGCAAATGTGAGAAAGGGACAGAGGGTGAAGACAGACATTACCAACTCGCTTCATCCATCCATCTATCCATCATGACCGCGTTGATTTAATTCCCCTCCATGCCATTTTCCGCCATTATCGCTGATGATATTACAGCTGCCTGTGGTGCTGCGTTACATTTAGAGGTCAAAACTCTACTTTCCTGTATTAAAAACAAATTTCCCTGCTCCGATCCAGTGGTCAGAAGCAGCATTGGCCAAGTCAGATGCTCCATTTAGCTTATTGAAAAAGCTAGCAGCTTAGAGGATAGAACATTAGATATTAGACTAGAAACCATCATTCGAGAGGAAATGTCAACGGGCCATATCCAAAATGCATCATTTTTCAGTCTTTATGTGCTATTATGTCTAAGATAATGACTTTTGTGTCTTCTGTAATCTAATGAAAGACAAGCGATGGGGTGGAAGCCATCTCTTTTGTTTGAATCAATGGATGTGTCAAGAGAGTAAGGGTGGGAAGAAAGTAAATGTTGCTGTGAAATGATCAATAAAAGCAGGGTTGACTATGTGCAAGCAGCCGATCGATCATCGTGATGTTTTTTCCTGTCCACCTCCAATTGTCATCTCAGCCTTGTTTGTACAGAAGCAGCAGAGTTTGGGTCCAGTCACTATAGCCTCATTTCCGCCGGTGGTTTGGTGCTGGTCAGGTAATCGCTGGAGAGGCTGGGTCTAGAAGGTCTGCTACGTAAACATGAGGTCATACAATGCAACAATATGTTTGAAACTTCGATGCATTGTTAATAAGTAACATAAAAGTAAATCACAAAAGTCTGTGTGTGTGTGCGAGAGGCTGAAGGTACAGTTGTGTATGTGTTGCTGTGGTAATTATTAGACTGTTACTGGTTCATTGCCAGCTTTATGAACATTAAATTCAAAGGGCTGCTCCAATTTACCATTGTTTAATATTGTGTCAATATTTAAGGCCACAGGTTATGCTTATGTTTATGTATGATGCCCTCTGTATAAAACGGAAACAAATATTGGTAATCAACTTTACAAAAAGTACTTTGGGCATGTTTTCTGTTTGAATATCACTCTTCGTCAGAAAAACAAGGCATAATTAGTTTAATGTTTTTCCTTTTGCTTCTCGTTTTTAAGAAGCTATCATCTGATCAGTTGACCACATTATTAAGCTCCAACTTTATTTACATTTACATTTACATTTATTCATTTAGCAGACGCTTTTATCCAAAGCGACTTACATTACCAGTGTTACAGTCACTGGAGGCAAGGTGGGTTAAGTGTCTTGCCCAAGGACACAACGACAGTATGAACTGTGGGGCGAGCGGGAATCGATCCTACTACCTTCCGGTTGAAGGACGGCCGCTCTACCACTGAACTACTGCCGCCCCGCTACTGCCGCCCTCTGCTTTATAAAAGCAGACCACATGCTTGGGAACCCTTGCGGAGCCCTTTTGTTAATGGAAACACACCTGTACTGAAATGGCTTACACTGTACTGCTAACAGTGTTGTGCACTTACTAAATGGTGTGGAGTTAAACACTGCAAGCTGTTGATTGGGCAATAATTAATTCTGACCCCCCAAAAAAGAAGAAAAAAAGAATATGTCATGTTCTTGCAATAAAGAGTGATCCTGGCCACATGAAGAGGGTCTGGAATCCCTCCCACAGAAAACAAACCGTCGAAACAATTGTATATTACTGATTACCTAAAATGGGGCAGGCTTTATGAGATCCTTTGTCTAATTGGTGGCCTAATTTAAAATGGTTTTATCTGCAGCCAATGGTTCTGCACAAATAGCAACATAATTGGGATTGCTGGCCAGGCTGTACTTTTCAAGAAAGAGATGGTGTCTTGGGGCTCTTATAAACATTGCATTATCTATTTACATTGCAATAAACGAGCACAACTTGTGACCATTAACAGAGTTCCTATAATGTAGAAAACTGTGGCACTGGTGTATGAATGTGTGAGAATGTTTGGTGCTGGTCGGAGAGTCCTTAGGCGCAAAATGGCTGCCACGTCTCTGTCAGTCTGCCTTAGGGAAGCTGTGGCTACAAAATAAAAGTAGCTTATCCACCACCAGTGTGTGACTGTGGAGTGACTGAATAATGGACGATGTAATGCATCTTTGGGTATCTGGTGCAGCTCTTTAAATTTCAAACAGCTGGGAATAAACCAGAAACAAAATTCTACTGTCTAGTGCAGCAGTATAGCAGCACCAACGCATCCTGTACTGTACCATTCAATGAAAACATGTCTTTGGTGCACTGCGTTCACATTACACTTTATGGGAGAATTGAAGGTGAGATCCCAGCCTGTCTTCGAGCTGAGGAGAGAAATGGGGTGTGAGGGGGGCTCCAGGGAGGTGCAGTTGGAGGTGTTAAAATGCTAGAGGTGGAGATTCAGTGGGCAGATATGGGGAGCTGGACAGCTGGATTGCATCTTGTGATGCTCCTGACAGATTCACACATCAGAGGAACATAGCAAGCTTCAACCTGTGAAGACAGTGACAATCAGCCTCCCACAGATTCAGCTGCCGTCTCATCAGGAGGGGCTATATTGGAGGTGACTCATGGCGCACGGTGGGATTAACTGACCCTTTGAGTGTCCTTGATCTTCCAGCTGACATAAATGGTAGGGTTGATCACTTTTAAATGTCTGCTCACAGGTTGTAGGAGCTTATTCCAGATACTTAAGGCCACTTGATGTGGGGTATACGCTGAACAACTGCCAGTTAATTGCAGAGCTAACACCTAAGACCTTTTCACACATTCATTCTGGATGTAATTGGACTACTTGGAGTCAAAAAAAAAAATCTAAAGTATTACCATGCATACGAGCCTAGACTATAATATAATCCCTTTTTGGTGTCATACCACTCAGCAACTAATTTCCTTAAACATTAATAGGCCCAATCTGCATGAATTTTATTTTAAGGTGTTCCGAGGTGTGTCGGTGGCCAAAGTAGCATTAATCATTGTGAAGGCTGGATAAATTTAGCCCTCACTGGGGATAAAAATATTTCAGCAAAGGTAAATCAAACACAGGGTGACATGTTCTTTTATCACGACTAACTTGTGCTCTGTATTTTATTATAGTCAGTCCCACATAGACTACTCTGGAAATGGAGCGGCCAGAGCTGCGGAGATGAAGCTACTCAAGTAACTGATGAGCCCTGGACAGCTTTGGTACTGTGTTCTTTAAAAGCTCATCCAGAACTTTTATAGATGCTGTACATTTACACCAGGAAACTATGGTTAATGATCAACTTGTTTAGACTGACTGTAGGCCACTTAACTTCACACAAGAGTCACACTAAAGTTACTTAGTGGGTAGCTATGTCCCAAATAGGCCTGTGCCATTTTTTAATCACAGTCATACTGATATAATTTTTGGTAATAAAAACATCTTATGGCATAGAGTCAGTCGGCTACACGTGTTTTTGCACAAATAACCCATTTGTTTCAGTGGATTGAAAAAAACCCATATATTTTAAGATTATTTTTTTGGCCTTTTTTTTAATTGGACAGTAGACAGACAGGAAACAGATTGAGTGTTAGGGGAAGGACATTGGGCAAATGACTCAAGAATTGAACCCGGGTCTCCTGAGTGTATGGTAATTGCTCGGTTGAGATACTGAGGCAACCCCCAACTGTAAATTCTTAACCATAAACCTTATTCCAGAGATACCATCTTATTTGTCTTTGTGATGTGATTATTTCCCAACATAAGTGTGAGTAGACCGCAAAAATTTCTGGAACAGAGAAAGTCAGCAAATGAATGACTGCCAGCATAACTGACATTATGATGTTGGTGCTGCACTTGCAATTAGATTATCTATGGTGGAAAATATGAAAATGGTGTTAGTTTATAATAAATAGTGCACCTTCTGGTCCTGAAACGTTTTGTGTCCCAAACATGTGAAATTAGGCAGTACATAGTCAGATACAGACAAGACCAACAGTGTACAAACACACCCACTACCACGTTACTTTAGATAGTAAGTGCTTTTTGCTAATTTATTTTGAATAAAAAAGACTCTTCTAGCTTGAACTTTCAGATCTTCTAGAGTTCAGTGTTAGATCCAATTAATATAAATGCTTTGCAATATATACCTGTTTTTTTATTGCCTCTTGGTGTAAGCTGACATAGTCAGTGCTGGAATAGACACTTTCTTGGTATTCTAGTGATTACTTCTCTGTTGACATCCGTGTAGACCAATTGGAGTGTCCCAACTTGAGACCTCCCAAAGTGCAAGCTTATGATTGGCCAAAGTTAACTGTATGTGCTAAACATTTTTTGAAAATAGTTTGATAAGTCTAGATAATGTCTTATGGTTTGGTTTTTATGTTAATATGCTGTTAGATTGTTTAACAGATTTTCTTCCATAAAAGTAACTAATACAAGCAGTGACCCTTTACTGTATATCTGTTTGACTGACTTTTCATTATAAATTGCTTTTTTTATTTTATTTTTTTAGGCCCTTTCAAAGATTATTAAGTGGAGCATAATACTCAAGCATAAATGTTGTATTTGCATAGGGATTTTATCCATTGCAGAACTTCAGTGGCACCACCCACCCCCGCCCCTGTGCCATGTAGTGCGCACAGGGCCCAGCCGTCACCACTGATGGCAATGCTCAGCGGGGGCTGGAGTAGACAAACTAGGCCAGCTATATAAAGTGGTTGAATCTTACTTTTGAAATGGTTGCCATGGAAGACTTACTAGATGCTGCAGTGCAAAGTGGAAATTTTTTAGAACAAGCCTCAGCGTATGTGTGTAAATGCATGAGACTGGAAGCACGCCTTGGCTTCTTTATTAATGAAAGGCACTGGGAGCGGCGAACAGTGAGTGTGCTTCCATCAGTTTCCGTGGCAGAGACTGAGAGACAAGTGAGAATGAGCTGCCTTTACATCTGTGTGTGGGAGGATATTGCTAGAAATGTCATACCTGTCGTGTTTCCTAAATAACATTCATCAAATCTCGGGATCACATTTAAAGAGCAACACTGCCGTCTTTTAGTGTAGTTTACAATCTGAAACCTTGTGACAGCGAGACCTTTTACTAATCCCATTGATATTCAAAAGCTTGTGTGTGCCAGCACAAACTGAATTCATCAGACTTGCAAGTATAGATCAGGACAGGATTTTCTTTAACAGATAGCCAGCAAGGAGCTACACGTTTCACAAAGCACCCCAGCCTGTGATGTTGTCATGCTACTTTCCACAAAAAATAATGACCTTACACAGGCATGTCCCGAAGTTTTACTACAGACGGAAAATTTGTCTCATAGGGATTTGTGACAAGATTAGAATTTAGAATTTCACAGACCAACACTGCTCACAAATTCACAGAAATCCTTCTAAAGCTATATAATTTTCAATGACCCAGCTGTAGTTTGGACCAATGGTGTGGCAGTACTGGCAGCTATAGGCGTGTTTTAGGTTTAACCACGAAGGCAAGGCAAGGCAAGGCAATTTTATTTATATAGCACAATTCATACACTGGGTAACTCAAAGTGCTTTACAGGAATAAAAGACAATTTACAAGATTTATATTAAGAAACATAAGAAAAAATTAACATTTTAAAAAGAAGAGTGCAGATAAAAGAAAAAACTAACACTTTAGGTTGTAGTGTAGGCGGAGCTAAAGAGGAAGGTTTTTAACCTCCCCTTGAACATTGTTAAAGTTGAGGCTTGTTTTACTTCATCTGGGAGGCTATTCCAGGTTTTTGCTGCATGAAACTTAAACGCTGCTTCAGCGACGAAGCTGCCTTTGCCGTTATTGTGTAAACAACATGCCATTGCTCTGATTGTATACAAATATCATGTTATATACTCAAAGATGGTATCACCTCTTTTCCAATCACCTCCCAGGTATTCACTTGGGTAAAGGTTAGCTAGAACGCCATGTAGCTGCTACAGTTTGTTTTTCCCAATTTTTGTAAGAAAATGTTTTGATAATTTTGTCATAGCTGCTCTACCAGTAGCTTCCACAAACATATCATTTCAGGTCAGTTAATTTAATTAAAATAGTATCTACTATTCAACATTATATGTAATAATTTTATCTGCATTATAGCATTATATACTGCAGTGCTTCTCAAAGTGTGGAGTCACGCAAATATGACAACGCATATCTTGCTTTCGGCTTTACTGCGTATGTCAGGTCTATAAACACTTGCTGCAGACAGTATGAAACTTTGTAAGTTAAGAAGGCACATAGAAACCTTGTATCCCTCTGATGTCAATAAACCACTTGAGGTTTTCCAAAGAAAATTAGAAGAATATAACAAGCAGCAAAGTAGGCTACTTTTACAAAGGTGGCTACCTTAAATAACGAGTCCTATATATAAGAGCTCATACTCATAAGCTATCGATATGGTGTCGTCGAGAGAGACGCTCTAAAATGAAAGTCCATTCCCCTGTCTAATGACACCAGTGGCAGGTGCATACATGACAAGAATTTTTTTGAAGCTTGCAGCTTTTATTGTCATTTTAATACTATTTTAAATTTTTAATATTTTAGTGACGATCAAAGTTATTTTTATTTAAAAGTTAAATTGTTGTTATCATATAACTCTATCAGTGCTTCTCAAACAAAAGTTTGAGAAGCACTGATAAATTGTATATATATCTGTGAAATAGGTTTATACTCAATGTCGGGGTCAGGTACAATTCAAATAAACAAAAATTCAGACAAATACAACATGTGCAAAATGTAAAAGTTTACATTCTAAGCCACTACTATTGGTTTTCCTTCCACTGCTATTCTGTTTGATAAAGCATTGCTTCTACAAAATATTGACATTCATTGTTGTATGCGTTCATCACAGTGCACTCTCTCTACAACAAATGTTCTGCTTTGTTTCAACATCTCTCCAGTGAATATATTACTGGTGATATGATACATTTATCTACTGTAGGTGATCTGCCTGTTGACTGGCAAGTACTTCTCGTTACTCTGAAACTATTCACACAGCCCCCTATGGACTGACCTGGTCTTGGCTGCTTCTAGTTCAAATGCATTTCCAGGTTTTGCCATAAGCTTCTGCGTCAGTAAGAGTAATTATATCCTGACAGTGTAATGGAGTCAAGATGAGCTGCACTTGTTGTTAATTGAGGATGGACTACATCACTCTCAAGTGGAAAGAATATTAACAAGAGAACATTCAGTGGGTTAGGTGAAGAGGCTGAGGAGCTTGTACCACTCAACAACAACAGACAACAGAGTCAGTTCAAGTTGCCTGTTTTATTGTCTCTTTCTAATTGGGGACTTTTATTAGGGATGTCTTGTCTTTCCATTTATTACTGTTGCTTTTTGTTCTTATCAATTATTTGTCAACATTTGGCACATCCCCCACACCATTCTAATATATTGTTTATATAATTAATGTTTTTGCCTGCAATTTAAATATGTAAATGAGCAATTAGGACCCTAAGTTGCAATGGCGATTACATATTTTTTAAATATTTACAGATATTAGTTTTTCAAGCAACATTAATTAGTTTTGACCTTAAAATATATAACCTCAAAATCTTATTGATTGTGGGTTGGCCGCTTTGGTGATTTCCTCACACAAAGAGGATGAATAACCCTGCTTACCCCATTTACAAAACTGACCAACACCGTGATTATAGACAGTCACTGTTCACCGGACGTTGAATATTTTACAGGCCCATTTAATTCCCAAGGGTGTTCACCGTAATCATGATAACTTTTACATTCCACCGGATGCTAAATGCTAACTCAGCTATCGGACCATTGCATGCAAGCATTTGCAACAAGCAGAGTAGCTACCCTGATGCTGTACAAGTCATAGCAGGAGATTTTAACCATGACTTAAAGGCAGCACTCCCTAAATCCCATCAGCATGTTAAGTGAGCTACTAGTACTCTCTGGACAGGGTCTATTCTAACATCAAACTGGGCTACAGGGCCAGACCACTACCACACCTGGGCCAGTCTGACCATCTGTCCTTGCTTTTAATTCCTGCATATGCCCCCCTCACAAAAAACGCTCTCATCATCACAAAGACTGCTGCCACATGGCCAGAGGGTGCCTCCCAGCAGCTCTAGGACTGCTTTGATAGGACCAACTGGGAGGTCTTTGAACATCAGGACCAGGAGATGTCCACAGACAGTGTACTGTGCGATATAAAGAACTGCATAGACACTGTCACAGTGGACAAACACATCTGGGTCTACCCCAACCAGAAGCCCTGGATGAGCCGTGAGGTCCAGCAGCTGCTAAGGGAGTGCAGGTGTGACAGAGCGTCCAGCATTACAAAAATGTTCAACCAATTCCTGGCACAGTCCACTGTCCTGCCTGAAGTCTTTCATCATAGTGCCCTTTCCTAAGAAGCCCCACATCTCCAGCCTCTACGACTACAGACCTTCTTAACACTTCAAAGATCAAAGAACCCATAATAGACTACAGGAGAAGGAAGACAGCGATTACACCATTAATCATCAGCGGGGACTGTGTGGAGAGGGTGGCAGACCTCCGCTACCTGGGAGTTCACATACTAGAGGTTAGCTTTTCCTGGAGCATAAACACCTCTGACAAAAGAAGGCCCAGCAGAGACTCGACTTCCTGAGAGTACTCAGGAGGAATACCATCACACAAAGACTGCTTGTGTCCTTCTACAAAGCATCCATAAAAAGTATACTAACATACTGTCAGCACAGCTCAATAGATTGTTGGCTGCCATCTTACCCAACTGCAATAACAACATTTTTAATGCTGCAAAAAAAGAAAGTGTACTATGTGTGTACTAATCTGCATGTGCAATGGATCTCTGCAAAGACAGAAGAATGTGTGGGTGTAGATGAATGTTTAAACTGTTCTTATGTATTGTCTGTGTGTATGTATGCTTATGCTGCTGCCTCAGGTACTTATTTTTACTTATTCTTATTTTTTTTAGTAACTTTAGCACATAAATTATATTTTCATAGACTCATGAATTAATGCAGTGACTGGAGAGCACGTAAAATTTAGTTGTACATGTGACAATGACAATAAAGATCTATTCTATTAGCTGAAGCTCACTTTGAGAACAGCTTCTACAGACATTTTACTTTTAACCTTGAGCAATTCAACAAGTTTTTTTTGTTGTATATTTTCCAGCAAAAACATGACTTGTACATGGCTTAAATGTGAAGGAGCAGTTCTTGCCAGTGTTCAATGTATTGGTAACCTACTGACTGCAGCCATACACCCACACAGACCCACACATGAATAGATGTATTTCTTTATTTCCTGTCTTGCAGTTGGCTGGAGAACTAGTTGTAAGCTGGAATATTATAAAAAATTTCCCCTCTTCTCATTTCTTTCCAATTTCGCTCCAATTTCTCCACTCCCTCTCCCTTAATTCCTGCCTCTCGTTGGTCTGCTCATTGTGCTTTTTCCTTGTTAGCTTGGCTCGGGTCTCTCACCTCTCATTAGTGTCTCCTCTGCTGACTGGAGGCACCTGTCCTTGGGTCCCGCTGCGGATATCTGGGCCTCTGTTTAAATCAATTTCCATGTTAAAGAGCTGCTGGAAGGTGTGGGTGGGCTGCACTATCCGGGCGGGGGGGTGGTGCCGGTGAGGTTGAGACATTACAATGAAGCACAACTCTTTCCACCAGGGCTGACCCTCCAGGCTGATCCACCAGCTCCTGTCTACCCCACCCCCTCGCCACTCGGCCGCTCTGGCCTTTTATCACTCTGCGTTCTACCCCATGGCTTTCTGCTTTCACTATATTTCCAACTCTGTCCTTCGCCACTTTTTTTCTCCTTTCTTTCTGCTTTTTGACTTGCATTCTCCCAGTGCGGCCCAGGGCATGTTCTCTATTCAGACGCGAGCTAAAAAGACTTGTCACAAGGTAATGTGTGTGTTGGTTATCCCTAGCACACCAGGACTTTTTTCTAATGTTGACTGATCCATCTTCACCACTCTGCAAAGCGCTTTTTGATTCCTTTAATGTCATGCTGTCATTTTCACAGGACCATTGTCACCTTAAAAAGATACAGTATTATTCAACACTAAGGAAGCCCTTGTTTTTGTATTGACAGCAAATCACCACTTAATTTTGTGTTATCTCCAGGCAATGATAAGTTTTCCATTGGTCAGTTTGCTACATTTTTCTTCATTACTTCAATGTATTTGTATATGCAGGTATGTATACTAGCCTGGCACAGCCTGACGTGAGCTCTCTGTATATTCTACAGGAACTCAGTCTGGCAAAGCTCCGTAAGCCAATCAGTTCCTCAGATATGTTCCGTACCGGCCAATCACATTTGAACGCTGCTGGAGTTTTGCCTTGTGTCACACTTAGGCGACCCAAGTCTCTTCAAAACATGGCGCGCTAGACTGCCGAGAGTTTGTTTTCCTCTGCTCTTCAATCAGTTTTAAATAATCCTTAGGTTTTTACAGCATAACATAACATGACAGAAGACATCTCTCGCCATGTTGCTTTGTTAACTACTTTGTAGATTGTTGCCTAGCTAACGTCATGCCTGTTGCAAATTGATGTTTGAAGGTGAGATATTGCTCTAATCCCCCTCCGGGTAAGACAAAAACCCGCCATCAAGTTAACACACCTCTGTAACCAGTTAGTAAAAACTCAGTTGGTGCTTAGTTTTGTTTTGTTTTAAGTTCAGTTTGTGTTTGGTCTTTAGTTTGTGTTGTCGTCATTGTCACGTTTCTTGAAGTTCCTCTTCTGAGATATTCAGAGCAAATCCTCCAAAAGCTGTCCAAGGCCGCACAGTACCAACTATACCGGCCAAGGGGAAACAGCGCTTCCAAGGTCCGTCATTGGCAAAACCGTAGACTGACCCTTGTCGTCTGGACCACATGCTTCTCGGCTCCTGATCCTCCTTCCAGCCAAGCCAGGCTTTTGAGTAAGATCTGCAAAGTTTCACAGAGTTGGCATGGAAACAGAGATTTAACAATCATCTACTCAAACCTTTTACTTTTAAACACCTACACTGTTGCTTTGTCTTAAAACCTAAAACACGCCCATAACTGCCAGTACTGCCTCATCATTGGTCTGAACCATAGATTGTATAAATATGTATATATATATATATATATATATAGTTTTATTTATATAGCGCCTTTCCAGAGCTCAAGGACGCTTTACATATCAATTATTCATTCACTCCACAGTCACACATGTGGTAGTAAGCTACATCTGTAGCCACAGCTGCCCTTGGGCAGACTGACAGAGACGTGGCAGCCATTCCGCGCCTACGGCCTCTCCGACCAACACCATCAACATTCTAACACATTCATACGAGGCAAGGTGGGTTAAGTGTCTTGCCCAAGGACACAATGACAGTATGAACTGTGGGGAGAGCAGGAATCGATCCTACTACCTTCCGGTTGAAGGACGGCCGCTCTACCACTGAGCTACTGCCGCCCCCTATATGGATGATATCTGCCCATTGGTCCCCTATTCACCAATATTGTCATTACGAATGGGCAATGAAATGGCCGTTACATCCGGGCTTTTTCCATAGTAAAACAATAGTTTTTAGATAGCATAAACAAACATATTAATCAAAAATTCACCCCCCCCAGAGTTGTCATGTAATAAAAACTTAGCTCTAGAGACGGGAGCCATCTTTTGTACCAGGCTGTAAACATGAGTTTTACTCTTGTAAAGTCGCCATTGGGTTTCTCCTTATATTTCCGCTTTTGGAGCCTGCCCTCTGGTGGACGGAGGTATATTGCTGTATTTCGCTGTAAAATCACCGTATGGCGGCGCCCTTACACAAGGACCATTTTAGAGGTTCCATGGGAGAGGCTTGGTCTGAACCGGCAGCAGGTTGAAGAAAAGACATTGCCTTCAGCAGGACAAGATGATTTTCTGAGTTTGTGAAGTGACAAATCTTGCAAGAATCTAGCCGCTGCACAAGGTAATTAAATATTATCTGTGTCACGAAGAGTAACGAACCCAAAAGGACACTCGGAAGGTTTTATTAACAAGAGGTTGTGGTAAAGTCTTGGAAAGTGGTAGAGTCTTGGAAAAGGTGAGGAAAACAGGTAATGTGAACTGAGCTAGTACAGAAAAATATGATATCTTCACTTTTGCGGCATAAAAGAGTTGCAATGATCCAGTACAATCAGGTTGGTGATCATCAAGCCAGGTTGAATAAATAGCACAGGCATATGTATATTAACACTTCTATCAGAATTTTTGCAAACTCAAAAATAGTGTCCAAAAGTGTTCACTATCTGAGTGCAGTATATAGTCACGGGCTTACGGACCATGAGGATTCAGGCACAGCCAGTGAGTGGCTGTAGATGTGGAGGGTGTGACGAAGGAGGTCTGTGAAGTGGAAGGCATGGCCAAGGCAGCTTGTGAGACTGCTGCGACAACCTGCTAAATTATAAAGAAATGGCTGTCTTTAGCTGTGGATAAAGTTGTGGGTGTGTCTGTGAAACCTGTAACTGCCAGACAGAACTGCTCCACTTCACCTACTTTGTGAGTTTGTTAACTCACAAATCATTCGAGAATCAGCTAAAACAGTTTTGTTACATGTTTATGGTCTAGTTTGTATAATCCATCTTTTTGAGTCTATACCAAATAATATACTATGTTCTTAGCCCATTCATTACTTGGAGTAGTATATAATAGGCTGCCATGTTGTGTTAATGAGTAGCTTCTCAAGCAATATACTGTACTGTAGACTGAAATCCGCATGTTCCAGTGTACTACTTGAAATGTGTAATAGAGTCCTTTAAAGAGCTGTATCTAAAAGCATCCCAGTGAGGAAGGTCAATATAACAGGGATAAAGATTTTGTTGACCTGTGATAAATCATGCAATACATTTCTGAAAGAATAACACCACTGTGTAATAGTGTTCAAAACAATACCCTTTAACTACCCTGCCTTTACCATTCCAGTGGCAGACATCAGTGGCAGGGGAATTTCTAGCTGTGTGACTTCAGGAGATCATTTTACCCAAATAGCAAAAGCAGATTTCCTTACCTCCTTCATATGAGGGAAATATGACTGATTTTGGTTTAATTTGCTCAGGTTTATAGATATCCATTCCTGACATCTGCCCCTGCTGAAATATGATAGATGGATGCTAGTGATATCTGGAGGAAATTCAGCACAGTTGGCAACATCCCCCCCCAGTTTTCTCATATCTTCTCTTTGCAGATTTGGATAGGTTACTTAAAATGTGTACATGTTTGAATATGTTAATAAGCATGCAACCAATCATGCAATAACAAATAAGCTTATGTTGCAGATTCATTCAATCCAATGTGTTCTGTGAGTCTGACTCAGCGTGCAGTGAGCGGTCAATCACATCTGCCAATAAGTGACCGCAAGGAATACATAAAAGCTTCTAAAAGGAATTTAATCTGATTAATGGAGCAGGAAATGACCACAAGTAATATTTCATTTATGTATAAGAAAACACCTTTTGACACAATGGCCTACATGTAACAAAGCATTCAAACAACACAACCTATACATTCTGACTTGGATGCCATATCTAGTTTGCCAAAAATATTGATAACAACTACAAATATATCAACAATATACCCTCACTGGATTTTTCCGCTCACAGTACAATCTGATGACTTGTGGACTTGCTGTGCTGGACAAGTCTGATCCAACTTGAACTTCAAGGGCCCTCAGGTTCTGCTGCTAACATCATGGTCTCGCAAGCCTTCCTACAACAGTATGGGCTGGAAAAGTACTGTTTGGAAAAAAATGTGGTACTGTACCATCCTACTTTGACCACCTCTGGACTTTAACCTCATTTTTATTGTAGTGTCAAATCAGTATAGGTGGATTACCAATACCAAAAGGGGGTTAAAGCATACCTAAAAAGCATACCGTACCACTTTGTGGACACTTTGTAGACACTTTGTGGACACTTTGTAGACACTTTGTAGACACTTTGTGGACACTTTGTCCTGGGGTTCAAAGTGTGTGGTCCGCATTTAAAAAGGTTGAGCTAAACACTAGAGTGAGCTGTTTGAACAATAGGCAATCCTTACTTGAGCAAAATCAAGAAATGGAATATTGTTCTTGTCTTAAACAAAGTCCAAAAGAATTCAAATGTACACCTTTTATCTGAAAACAACGCTTGCATTTATGTGCAACAGCTGTTTCCACTTTTAAACAGCGTCAAACGTCATTTTGTGAATTCAAATATTGCATTTATTGTGAACAGAATTTGTGACAGTAAGTAGACAGTGCCTAAATTATAGGAAATTGGTGCAGCGAAACTGGGAAGAAACTAGTAACTGTTTAAGCATACAGCTGTATCTCCTGCCTCCCTTACTGCAACACACAAGAATTTACGCTCTTTTTATACAAATCTTTCTTCTCGTGATAAATCATTCAAGAAAGTATGCTAAATGTTGTACTAAAAGCTGGGGTTCAATAGCAACAACTGTTCCTCTTGCTGTTTGACTGCTCTGGCTTTATGATTTATGAACGTTGCATTTGTTGTATACATTACATTCAACAAGAGCATAACCTGTGAGAAGAAATAGTGAGTCCCTTAAATAAAGTAAACTGGTGAAGCGTACTGAGTTCTCTCTGAATATTACCTAGCGAAATTTAGGTCATCTCTAAATACTCTGTTCTCATCTCCTTCTTCATTCAAGTACTAACCAGGCCTGACCCTGCTTTAGGGGCTCAGAAAGATAACAACCAGAAAACAAGCTTCTGCATCGTCTGCTTATGCAATTTCCCCAGTGCAGGACTAATAAAGGTCTTCTTATCTTATCTTTATTGCTTTATATAATTATAAACAGTACACTGGGAATGCTACCTCAAATGTTACCCATTTAGTCATTTTTTACATTTAGTCATTTAGTTGATCCCTTTATCCAAAGCAACTTACATTAAGGTTCACCAGTGTTACAGCTGGAACACCACAAGGAGGGTTAAGTGTCTTGCTCAAGGACACGACAGTGTGAACACGGGGAGAGTGGGAATCGAAACCTCCTACCTTCCGGTTGAAGGACGACTGCTCTACCACTGAGCCACTGCGCACCCCAGTCCAACCTGTACTGTACCATTCAGTAGAAACATGCTTGTAAAGCCCTGACCAGTTCAGGGTTTCTTAGAACCAAATACGGTATAATCATTAGGTGGTCATAATGGTAGCACTAGATTTTAATAAGAAATCTCTGCAAAAAAATAAAACTTTTAGAGGATGACTTTTCTTGGCAGAAGTGTGAGCTGTGCACACATTGGCTCTATTTTAACCTCTCGACTTCCACTATATAAAGCCTTCCTTCTACAATCAGCAGATTAATGTGGGAATAGCAGAGACCTAAGGCTGGATTTAGCTTTAGCGCATATCTAATTTGCTCCGTGCTCCATCATACTCTGTGATTATAGAGAGAAGACGCATTAATCTGGAGGACTAACAGCTGTATTTGTGTGTGTGCTCGGATACTGACAGCTACTCAGCCCAGCTCATGAAATGAATAGTCCAACAAGCTTTTGGAGTTTTTGTCACAAAGAATAATTATGAACTTGTCCCAGATTTAGGCACACAATGGAAATTACCGCATAGTCGCATTTGGACTGTTCACCCATACAAACTAAAAACATGAACAGACCAGCTATTTCCCAGTTGTGATGTCACAGTGGGCCAAAAAGTGTAGATCCACAAGCTGTCCCTCTGATGGGTTGCAGTACCCATATGAGACAAACTGAAACCTGCTGTTAGTGAAAAAAAAAGTTCTTATCAATAATAAAACAGTAATTGGAGCTGGAACCATTTGTAAATTAAAAGGATTGTTCAGTATTTTGTAAAAGAATGAGATATTTTGGTATTTCACTTTCATTTGGTATGAATATATTTTTATTCCAAGTATAGTTTTTAGTTGGAACTGTTTTTTCAAACCGGTTTTAGTGTATTATTTGTATATTTGTCTATTATGGACTATTATTTATGTTGAAAGCAATGTTTTACATGTTTTTTTTCTCCTGACCTACCAGAGACTACAGATGTAAAGTAGCTGTTGGGACTGTCCCCTTTAAATAAAAAAAATAATAAAAAAGATTTAAACAGGTTTTTGTTGGATTTAAACAGGACAACATTTTATCTCAGAAGCTGGTTTACAGAGACAGAGTTGACCATATTTGGCAAAGGTCAGAGTTCAGGAAATTCTGGTAAAAGTAGCCACTATTGAGCATTAGTAAGTGTAGTTGATCTGGCTCAGAGAAAGAATCTTTGACCCACATTTGGGTGTCAAGTTGTCTGTCTTCAATATCAACACATCTCAGCAATTAGACCAGATTTAGAAAATTAAATGGGAGCAGACTTCATAGAGCCAACCTTCGTTTTCACACAAGACTTCTCATCATACGTTTATCCCATGGTCCAATAGTGTGTCTACCTGCTGCTGTATTTATACTTTCACAGCGTGCAGGATCTTATCTGATGAGATTACAGATTAATTACTCTCCTTTAATCCCCATATTACAGCAATGAGCTTGATTACAGATTCATAACCAAGGCATACAAACAACACATCCATGGCGTGCACCCGCAACATGCCCCCTCATTGTGATTGATAATTACCACCACTGGGAAATGTCCTCAGGGAAGCCTTCACTGTCACTTGATCACGGTGAATTTGCATGTACAAGAATTCATCATGACCGTCTGTAGCTCAAATGGGTCCGTGTCCTCACACTGAAGCTTCCACTGAGCATTGGATTTGGATAATGCTAATGCTGTCGTAGCTTAATATTCACAAGCTGAGTTGGCGTAAACAGCAGTATGTTTCATTTTAATCAAGATGTTGTGGTTCTTCATCCATTGTCCGGTGTCTCCACAAGTCACTTTGATGAGTGACTTGCATATATTATGTCTGTACAGTGAGGAATGGGGCTAAATCACTCTGTGTGTGCAAAAAGGGGAGACATAAAGATAAACAACTTGATTAACTTTAAAACTAATGAAAAGGCTGTGTTTTCAACACCCATGCTTTATTTAAAATATATAAACAAAAAATGATGTTTTGTTAACGCAGTGGAGTTGGCAGTTTATAAAATCAGAATCAATAATTTAGAAAAAAGTTAAAATTTTATTTAGCAAAATTTGACAAACATGGCAGTCCCACAGTTATCGGTTGCTAGCTACTATTTACAGTCCACTACTGATGATGATGTGTGTGTAGTTTTATGGCTTTTTTGTCAACATCTGGAGAAAAAATGGCATCCTTTTGAGAGCATGTGAACAGCTATGGACCTGTAAAGACAGCTATATGTAAAGATGACATGATCCATTTTGTATTCAATATAAAATTTACACAAAGATAGAAATTTCACCCCTTAACCCTGACATTATTTAGTTTAACTCCAAGCCTCTTTAAAATGCCACACAAGTCACACAGTCACTTAAACTTAACAGTAGAGGGAGTTTTTATGCTACTGGGTCCAGTAGATTTAGTCTAGTGGCTTTAAACAGTGGAGATGCACTGCAGCTGTCTGATGGCAAGGTTAGGCAGTTTTGATTTTGACTTTGATTTTAGTTTTTTACCCTTTTGAATTGAAATTGCCACTATATATATATATATATATATATATATATATATATATATATATATATATATAGTGGCAATATATAATCATTATTGTTCTTGAAAACTCCTGGGATGCAAAATAAAAACACCTACATTTGAAAATTATAAAATGATTTGCTGATTTATGCTTTTTTTCCACCTGAAGAGACACTTTAATCAGCTGCCACTTAAAACCAGTACTTCTGCATTGGCGACTTGAGTTTCCATGGCAAGTTGTTTAGCTATGTATAGCCCACTTTGGTCATCTCTAAATGAACTGGTACATTTGATTTTGAAAGACTGGGTTGTGAAATTCTAATCTGCCATTATTTCAAGCACCTCATGCAACCCCACTTCTAAGAAATCCAAGCAAACCCATAATACTTAATAAGCCTGTCAGAATTTACCTCTTAATACACCATGACATAAGTAATTGTAAATATTTACATCCTTCCTGTAGGCTTACCAATGGGAATATCCTCAACCCCCTTCCCACTCACCCTTTGCCTGTCATTGTTGCTGGCTTCTGATATTCTCATGTGGCTTAATCTTGGCTGCAAAGTGTCTTATTGTTGCGGATGTCGGTTTAAAAATGTAGATGGGCGTGCCATCGAAAATTCCTCATGAAAGGATGGTCCCATGTTGCCTTGCCACTACGCTGCTGCTGCGAAGGAGATAAGGAAACAGACGCTTACTGTGTTCCTCCAGCATTGGCAAAACATGGGGAAGATGGTGAGGGGTAGTGGTGGGGTGGGGGAGTTTGGTGGTCTGGGGACAAGTGAAGGAAAAGACAAGTCAATTCTGGAAGTAATGGGATGCAGCCTGTAGGTTCACCAGAGTGCAGAAGCAAATAAAGTTGTGGCCACTGGCGCTTATTGCTTAGACTAATCTTCTTGCATCGACTGTCCTCCACAACAGTCTGCTGCCTCCTCTTTTCTTCCTCCAGACCTGTCAAGACGAATAGAGTCACATCTGCTCCCCACATCCACTTCAAGTTCAAGGGACACAGTTGGTGAAGCAACCAGCTGCTGGCCAGACTGTTCGATGCAGAGCGGTGTGTAGACAATGCCGTACGCCCGGATTCGTGTCTTTGCAGAGGCGACAGTTGATGCCTAATTGTTAACCAGTGCTCGTCACAATGAATATAATTAGGATTCTTTCAGTAGAAACAAGAATAAGGATAGAGAGAGGGGGTGAAATTAAAACACAAAGCTACTCCTTTCTGATCTCATACAATCTCTAACTATTGGGCTCCACACAAAACATAATTTTCTCATTGTTTATCCTTTGGCAGCTACTGTCTCATGCCACATTGGATGCTAACTATAATGGCATCATAGAACAAACATTTTATTCATAGTGTCATTCTCATAAGCTTTATGGGCTGGCATGGTGGGCAACGATTCAATTTTTTTGCACAGTTTTAATCACAACGTCATAACTATGCTTCAAATGTGATGTACGTATACGTTGGCATTCAGAGTATGGATACAAATGAATGGTTCATATGTGTGAATGGAGTTCCACATTTTAAACTACCCTACAGTGTAGGGGTAGTTTATATTTATACAACTACAGTTTAAAATGTGTGTAAAATGTGTAGGGCCTACACTGTCTCTACAAGCACTGGATTTTATACAGCGCTTTTCCACCTCCTAGGCACTCAAAGCGCTGTATAAAATCCATGCCATTTATCATTTACCCTGATAATGCCCCTACATTTAGTATATAATCAATAAAATATGTTTTGTTGGGCTAAACTCTGAGAAAGAGCGAGACGCACAACCAGGTGCATAGCCATCGTCTGCTATCACATGGAAGTAGAAGTTACACCTGCACACTTAGTTTCAATTCTGCATTTCTATCGACATTTCCTTCACAGATCTTCTCTGGTTCCAAATTAAGCATGCAGAATTCCGATTTAATAGGAATGTAACAATATTGTCAAAATTACAATAACACAAGTGTCACATTATTGTCATGAACTATACGATATTATGGCATGTAGCATGTTTTGATGTTGGTGGGAAAAACTCCACCCAGAAAGGTCCCGGAGTCAAACCCTGGACCTTCTTGCACTGTGTCGCATTGTATTGTGATCTCCATAAATATTTGTCCTTACAAAATATTGTTTTTTAAAGTCAGTACAATTATGACATTTCTTTCATAAATACATTACTGCCAGAAGTCTGCTGAACCAACAGTTATATAAAAGACAATTTAGAAGAAAAACTAAGTATTGTCAGTGTAATTATTTAGACACGCAAATTAACACACCTATGGAAAAGCCTTTGAAAAATGAGGAAAATCTTAATGTAGTAGGTCAAGTCAAATACATCAATCGATTTTTCAAACATGTGAGTCATTATTATGCTTGTGAAGGCCTAACTATCAGGTCAATAAAAGAGTGGAATGTTTTCTGCTAAAATCTTTTTATTCCAACAGGCCAAAGATCAACATTCTTTCTGAAAAATTATATTTCAATAATGTCTTGAGGGAATTTAACATTTGACACAAACATTTATTGGAACTTTTTGGAGAACTAATTAGGATTTGCTGATTAAAGGTCAAGATAATTTAACTGCACAAAGCAAGAGAATGTCAATAATCTGTCAATACAGTAGGACGTCCTTTTCACAGATGTACACGGATGTAGCTACATTAGAAGTGGTTGGCAGAGACAACAACCCTTTGGCGGTAATTGTAGTTTGTGAAGTCAGAGTAAAAGTTAGCACAAAGCAAGACAAGACACAGTCCTCAGATACATTTTCTTGCTAAGTCATGTGATAAGCCATTAAAACCCACCAGTGCACTTCTAATGGAGGAAGCTGCTTTGTACAGTGGCATACAGGCCTCCTGCTTCACTGCGCTCTGACTGCTATTGCAATGACCTGCCCTGCAGCTACGTAGAGATAAGAGGGAGCTATTGTAGTCTGCACCGTGCAAGAAGAAAAGAGGAGGATAAAAATAGATGCAATTACTAAAGAGGGAGACAGAAACAAAGATATTTGCCAGAAAGTAGTAAAATATCTACAGACGACACTAGAAATGGTATAAAAAGAGGTACAGCAGAGAATAGGGTGATGATAAATGAAAAGGCACATACAGAAGGATATTATTGTTGCTACTATTTCATGCACATACTCATTCCACAAAACAACAACATGAGCATTAATGCGCATTATATTTTAGTACATAGTAGAATACATTGGTCGAAGCCATATTTTCAATAGTGTATAATCACATGAAAACAGTACTATTAGCATTTGTCTATCTTTGGAAAAATAGAAATGTTAAGTTCTCAGAACTCAGTTGCAGAGGCTGTTTTAGTTCCATTACTTCCTGTCCTTTACACTTGATATTTTCTTTCCTCTTTATGAAAATATCTCATATATCTGTCCACACAGCACTACAAATACATAAAACAGTTCTCCACACTAAAAGATGGCAGTAAAGACAATTCCAGAGGAAATTGTTGTTAAATGTTTCAATACTATTTATGACCAAATGAAACTATTTATTTATTATACTATATAAAAAGAAAAACAAGTTCTGGTGGATTTTCAACCAACGATGTAGTGAGCTGTGCAGTAATGGGAGCATCAGGCATCTGTGCGTTTGAGTGCAGTGATGTAAAAGAGTTAACTTGTAAACATGTAATTAGTTCTAATAGAGCCAGACAAAAGTATAAAACACAGTTTAACAGTGTTGTGGTTGTTGATGCCATCAGTCGAGACATCAGTGCAGATATTCCATATTGTCCGTCTACACGTCTCTGCTTCATCCGAAATTTTCACTTTATAAGGTGTAGTGGTTTTCTGAACTGTTTGTGTTGACAAGAGGCACAAACCCATAAAAGAACAGTTTATAAAAATACTTGTGTTTGTGTAGCTAGGCCCCTAAGAGTGGAAAAACTGAACAGTGCTTTTAAATTTGATAGTAAACTCATCCATAGGCCTATTTCCATTGGGTTTGTTTATTGACAATAAATAAAACAATAAATCCTCCATAGCTGTTCACATGCTCCAAGAAGGAGGAGTGTGAGATGTGGAATTGCAATTTTGGAACACACAGGAAGAAGAATAAAAAAGATTATTTTACAAATTCCAACAATGAGGAAATGGAAGACGATGATTGCAGGACGGAATTGCAAAAAAAAAAAGATAATATTTACTGTAGAACAATGTTGCTATGACAATAATGTTGTCATTACCGGAACTGAATAAATGATTGTGTATTTTGGCCAAGTAAGTGGGTTTAAAAATCTCTTTCTCTGAATATTGTGTTGCATATTGAAACTTAATTCTTAAATTGCCTCCAAGTGTGGCCCATTAATTCATGTCAATATTTTGCCAATCTGCTCAGTAGTTAAGTTACATTCAGCTCTGGATCCATCATGGCAGAAAATGAAAATATTTTGGATGGCCTTGACGCTACACTAGCCAAACCTCTTCAAATTTGGTCTCCCACTTTTTCCCCAATTTTTCCTTCTCAAAAACATAGAGACCTTGCCTGCTTTTACCAAACACAAATACAATAGAATGCTGGATTCCATGTCGATGCAGCTTAACTGTCCAAACTGCTTGTTCATTTAAATTGGGTGAGTTTACAATAGCATCAACTCCATTCCTCATATATGAGAGGGCTGTGTATAATAGCTGCACAGCTCAGATGAATATTACTTAAGCCCACGCACGCAGACAATGCACGGCCATAAATAAATAATCCCGCCGCAGCATTAAGAGCAAAGTCAACGAGAAGTCTGGGAAGTAGCGATGCAAGAGGAATGAAAGGAAGAGAAAGAACAGTGGAAAGAGACAGTGAAAGGACAGTGAGGGGGAGACATAGTATCACATTAAAGGCCAAGGCTGAAAACTCCGCCGACTGTTAATGAGATTCTGTCTCCTTGGCACACATCTCCTTTCTCACCCCGTCCTCCTCTTTATCCGGATTCAGTTTCTGTTTCTTTACTCCAGTCTCCTAAGCCTCTGTGGTGTTATGTATGTAGATTGGGGCATTGCTTTATGTTTTGTGCTGAATAATTTACTAAGATATTTTTCCCTTGATTAAAAATGTTCCCTCATAAATTATAACTCTAAACACAAAGCAAATATAGTATAATTAATGCCTTTTAATAAACATTAGACACTTTTATTTCAATATTTACAAACAGCTCATAGCATGCCTTTTTGAAAATAGTATATACATCATTATTAAAACCAATGTGCAATGGGCGAGTAAGCCTTTCACTGTATTTTCACATTGAATGTCTTACTCATGGATGCATTATTAGGGCAAGATGCTGGAGCCAACATGGCTGCCATTATATGCAAACAACAACCTTAATGGTGAATGTCATACAAGCGCTATACATGAGGTTTTACAACCCCCCACGTCCACGGCTTTAGTGTTTGTTAAAGATGGTTAACAGTGATATTTGAGTTATAGACCGCACTTATTTATATTTATATTTATACAACTACAAAGGAACAAAGACAAATGTACCAAACGGACCAAAAGGATTTCTTTATTGGGCTGCGTGGTAACTTTTTCTGCTACAATAGCAGTTCACAGAGTGAACAGCATTTGTGGAAATGACATTAAGGGGATCAAAGAAATAGTTCACTGTTCTTCATTTAATTCCATTCAGGTTTGTCCATGTCTCACGTCACATAGAACAGTTGTTGACTTAGAGACAATATGCAGTGGTGATGTTGAGAAAATATTTAATAAAATGTCCATTTTCTAAAACCAGACAATATGCTAAACAATACCTAAGATTATGTGAGAATTTTGGAAACAGTTATACAGTCACTCCTTTTTACATTACAATCTATAGGAAAAAAATTGAGCTGGTTATTTTGGTAGTGCAATATCTATTAATACTATGGTGTGAAACAATATTCTGCTTGTTTTTTTAAATCTCTCTGGTGCGTTTTTGCCAAATATGACACGGACTGTGACTGCAAACCTTCCCAAACCCCTCAACCCCCTCACATACATGCTGCATTATGTAGTGGACGGTTTTGAATACGCCACAACTATAATTCTCTTTCTGTAAATGATGTGAGTGGTGAGTCTGGCAAGACTCAAGTGAACTATCAATATATAAATAATAGGCATGCTTTGAATAAAACTGAGTGAATAATTGCAACTCTTTCTTACCCTGAGAGGGGATTGTATCTGTTGGTTCAAGCTAAGGTTTTCTAATGTTAGTGATTTCACATCATAATAACTTAAACAATAACAAAAGTGCTTACATTGTCACATTTCTTTTGGGTAAGGTTTAAAAACAGTTATGCTGCTCGGCAACACTTTATTTACACTACTCTTTACAGTTTGTATCTACTTTCTTGTGTAACAAACTAAAACATATAACATAACATATAACTACATAGTATATACATATTAGAATTATGTGTACTTACATATGGTCGGTAGGGTAGGGTATATAGGGTAGGGTCAGGGTAAGAGTTAAGGTATACATTTCCAATGTAGTTACATGTTATTACAGTTTGTTACAGTGTGTTACATTGTACTTAATGTATCAAGTGTGGTGGAAAATAAAGTGTTACCCACTGCTCTTTTCTGATAAGTATTTTGACCTTTTCGTGACCGTGCTGCACTAATTTGACTGATGATGCATTGTGGGAAACTTTAAGTACATTACTTTTCAGTCTCTAGAAATTCAGACACAACTACAACACGGTATAATAATAATCTTTATACAGTGAACCATCTTGTGGCTAGGGAGTGGTTTTAAACACAACCAGTTTGCATTAGCCTCTATTGCAAATGGATACAACCACTGAGCCCTGAGGCCTTCTTTAATATGAATAGGATAAAATATTTAACATAAATGTTAAACAAGCTTGTCACAGCAGATCATAATGTATTGCTGGTTGTTCAGGCATGTTTTTATGTAGCACTAGTGCCAGAAGAAAAGACTGATGACCACAACAGACAGGAGTTTAGCCATGTCTAACTAAAGCTAGTTTCTGTCCTGCCGGCTATAGACCAGTGTTTGACAAAGTACAATAGCCTGGACAGCGTGTACTACATCATATAGACAGGCCTGGTTTGATCAATGGCACTTAATTGACCTCTTTGTATACTCAATTACAATGGTTAAAGGTAAATAAAAAGAGAGAATGAGCAAAGAAGAGCCTGAGGGCTTTGAGGCCATACATCTAAGAGATAGCTGCATTGAATTTCATGCACAACTGCACCAACAAGACATGCAGCTGGATCAATATGAGTTGGAGGTTGGACTTAGTGCACCTGTATTGATCAGTAGCTTTTTGGCTTTTATAATTCACAATGACCCGGCTCATTCTCTAAAGGTCTGCAGTGAATAAGATCCAAAGATAAAACAGAAAGGGCTGTTGTTTGGCAATTTAGTTTTGTCAAAAAACAAATCTAGCACCAGAAAACCTTCTCCTGTTTTCCGCAGCAACAAAGAACTTAGCCTCAAATTCTTAGACTGAAATAGAGCATAATAATGTTTCAGAAATGTGCACATTAAAATGCTAGAATGTAAATAAAGTTTTTTAGTGTGCTCTACTACTAGTTTGTTAAGTATTTTAAGTTAAGTGCATTACACTCAAAGTTTTATGTTGTTCAATTTATATAAAAGTTTACTGCACCCAAGTTTAAGTTAATATTTTATTGCTTCATTTTTTTGGGGGCAACCACTTTTCTCAATTTTTTTTTCTAATTTTTCTTTTCCTCAGGCTTACAGTGTAAGTGGACTTTGGCAATGTTAAGGCAGTACCTTGCAAAACATAATAAGTAGGCAGTTTAATGATGAATGTTTGAACCAAATGACCTCAACGACCTTTCCTACTTGTTTAAAAGACTGTAACCACATACAGTACGTTATAGTCAAATCTAAACTGCATTGTCAGGATTCAAAGGACTGCAAGTCCTGGTGTTTGTGTCCATCGCCTCATCAATCTTTTTATGATAACAAATATTCAATACATTATCTTACACTTAATAATTTAAATGAATAACCATATTTCACTCAGAGATACTTGTTACTGTCAACACCGGAAAAGACATCACCAAACCAATGACAAACCTTTTTTTCAGGTGGTTACGGCTGTTGCTGTGCTGTTGTTGCACAGACTCAATTGATGAGCATGAATTACTGGTGATAATGGCCATTCTGTGCAGGTGATGCTGTGCTGCTGACTGCTCACTTTCCTGATGTGCTTCTTTTCTGTGCATTCATTTGCAATATTAGACCAGCAAGCTGTAGTCATTTGCATGACTGTACATCTCATATGCACACTGTGTACCAGTGGGTCTCTTTGTGTGTCCATTGTTAGTGCCTTATTATTAAATGTGCATTGAATACTGTATATATACGTATGACACAAGACAGCTGCAATCTTTACTTAATTTTTTAAATAAATTTTATTTGGTCTAAGGGAAAAAAAAAGACAAGATAAAAAAATACAATATTAAAATAAAAGAGAAATAAATACAATATTAAAAAAAAATTTACTTGACAAAGAGTTTAGGCCTATTTTTGCCTGCCCCTCCTTACACTCAACAAAAAAAAAAAAAACATAAGACAACTATAACAATTTACATTTACAAAACTCAAGAAAAAAAGTAAGTAAAAATTAAATAAAATCTTGTTCAACTCTGGTCAAAAACAGGCAGTGTCAACTTGAGTGCCATTCAAAACAGCAATAAACTCTTCAACTGGGTATGCGTGTTGCAACAAGAGTGCAAGCTAAGTATTTAGCTTAGGTATGTTTGTCGTAGCAGAATTTCTTACCATTATTCTAATTTTCACTGCCAGATATTTGTTTTAGGCAGTCTTGGTCATTGGTCACTGTATGGACGATCTTTTGGACTGTGAGATTGCTTTTCTTTGATCCCATCACTACGGTGGCCCAGAGATCTTAATGAAATACAAAAGTCAAAACATACTTTCCAAAAAAAAAAAAAAAAAACAGCCAAACAGAATTATAACACAATATTGCTGCACCGGAAATAGCCAAAAGAAGTTACAACAATAACCACATTACATCAACATTAACCACTTGGAATTACAATAAAATGTACCATACAGAATTACAGATTTTGTTCTCCATCTTGTCTTTTATTCCTTATCATGGATTGGATGAAAATCCTCTACCATTTTATTGTCTGCCTCTAAGTCTCCCTCCTTCAAGATTTGTTTTAGCCAATCACAGCAAAGATTCATATCGTAACCAGAGTGCAGCAGATATGAAGAAAAAAACGCTGCAACAATAATAGTTTTTGCAAAGTAAATCTGCGAATAAAGGGTACATTAATTGGTAAATGAAATAAGTACACTGACCGATGAAGAGAGTGTGTATGAAAGACAAGATTTAGGATATGCCAAAGCCAGTAGGCAGAAGAGCACAAACATTTTTTCCTTCCAGAAAATCCTTTAGTGCCGTTAGTATTAAACATCTTTTAGCATAGCCATTTTGTTGATAAAGAAGAGAAGAGGACGCTTGTTGCATTTATCAAATTAAAAACCCGCCTCTTCCTGTTTGTGCTGCCACATCACAAGAGGTCAGTGAGCCCACAGATTGACTCAAGTGGTTGGCTTGGCACAATACAAGGTGGATTTACCCTAGTCTAGAAATCTAACGTGAATTCAGCTGCAGCGCAAGGTTACCTATGTCCAGTCACTCAGTTATTTTAGTCCAGATGAATAAACTTAAAACAAGTTCTAAATAGGTCAGCCTGTGTCAACAGTAAATTCATCACTATAACAGCTACATACTACATTTTCAAAGTTATACACTTTTAGTAAGCTGACATTATCTAACAATTATTACATTGTTGAGCTGGTAATATAAAACTCAATTACCTGTGCCTACGCTGAGTAAATTTGGACACCTTACAGAGGCAATTACCATGCGCTGTCATTACACCCCATGCTGAGCTTATATCCACACTGACTAAACCCAAACAAAAGCTTGACTTGAGCCGACAGGTGGGGATGTGGCGGAATAAAGAGTGGCGCTATTTAATTCAGCTCATACTGCCATCACGGTCAACAGCACCGTGACGCGCGCTTTCAGCACCATTACACCTGCTAATGGAACTGCATGTAATATATCCTCCCTACGCAAACCTCTCAAAAACGATCACTTCCGCTCTCTACCTGCCTCACTAACTGCCCCCATCTCCACACCCCCATTGCACTCATCCACCGGCTGGTCGATTTGAATCTCCCCTGTCTCTTTATCAAACGCCCACCTGCTGTGATTCTACTCCAGCTCCCATCTGTATCCTGCTCCCACTCAGCGCTCACCTTGTTTCCATTCTCACCGGCGTCTCCACTCTGTGCTTATCATCGCTAAGTTCAACACCACACATTAGAGTGCCGACAAAGTGCCTGAGGTAAAACTTAGGCGCAGGGTTTATCTAAAGATGCTCCTCTGTGGCCTCTTTAGCTCTAAGTACTTCTATAGAATGTGAAAATATGAGTTCCCGAAGCATATTATTTCATATTTGCAGTCTTGAGTTTCACAGATCATAGTGGATTTTCATGTTTCTCTCTAGTTAGTTACTTTACAACTTTTTGCTCAGAGAAGTAAAATAATTATGTTAATCTAGTGAACACTTACCTATTTAGGAGCTTATTGCAGAGCTTAAACTGTATTTTGCGGCATTAGGCTTCAAAAGATGTTTGTTGTTGACATAATGAAGTGTCATTAGCTGGTCAGATATACAGGAAGAGAACATTCTAAGATGTCACAAATCAGGGGTTGCCATAAATGATGAAATTTAGCTTTTAGTTTGTGACTTGGTGAAGCAGGTGTCTTTAGGTCAGGCTCAAAGAGGACAGACATTCCAGATTTTAAGTGGTTTACGTTACTTAGAAACAAAAAGAGACAATTGTTTCTATTGCTAACCTTGCTTAGCTTGCAGTGACCAGAAGTCAGTAACCTATTTACAACAACTTGATTGCAATCATGACCTTTAACATTGTAACTCGTGATAACACCAAATGAACCCAAACTTTGTCCCCTGTTGTTATTAGTCATTGTTTAATTGCAATTTGTCAATTTGTCTTTTTATTTGATAGCTATAATGTGAAATATTATTATATATAGTCCATTGTAAACCATTGGGTTTACAATGGACTATTATCAACATATTTACTAGAAGTTCTTTGGATATATTTTTATGTAATTTCCACACAAATACATTTTTTTAATTATAGATCAATATATATATTAGTATAGTCTCGTAGGCTTTTTATTTTTGTTCATAAGCCACTTGTATTCAGAGGAGAGTTCTGTCAACAGAATCCGACATAAGAGCAACTGGTTGTGTACTGATGCTACAAGCAGAGCCAGCTTTAACAGTGGAGGTTAAGTTAGCTTGTAGACCTGTGATGTTTCAGCTTGTGACATGTCCTTTTCAGAGCGTGTTCTCTTTGAGCACTTAAGCCAGGACAGCATCATTTTTGTGTGTGTTTTCTCTGAAGTTTTTGCTGCACTCACTTCTCATTCCATTCCTCTTCTCTATTCCTTGAGCTAACGTTAAAACAACGAGCAGTACGTATGCACATGTCTCACAAAATACTCGAGAGAAAGCACAAGTTCATGGGGAATAAAGTCTTATAGTTTTACTCACGGTGGGATGAAGATGGGAAAGCGTAAAGAGTCTTGAGAAGCCCTTCGCCCCAGAGAGGGACTTCTAGAAGTGGCGGTACTCAGTGCCTCTGTGTTCCAACACCAGATTGAACGTACTGGAGACTCCGAGAAGTGGCAGTACGGTGAATGTGAAAATTTAGAAGTGCTGGTACTGCGGACCACTGCATTCAGAACTATGGTAGTTTAGTTTCATGGCCCATCTACAGTATGTTCAGCTTACTTTGGATACAAAACAGTTTGAGGTCTGCCCTTTAGGAGTTTCACAGGGATCCTTCTTGGTACCCAATATATTTTAGAATATCCTCTTAATACAAAGTGTTTAGAACTTGTAACATCTGATTTAACCATGTGCAACTGCAATAGTACATAGTAATCACGTTTTATAGCAATACAATAGACAAAATTTAGTTTTTATCCTGGTATTTTGACCATTCTCAGCCATTACTAGGCACATACAAGAAGTAGTTCTTAAAAATCAGACAGGAGTTTCTTGTAAAACTCAGGGCTTAGCTAGCTTTAGTTCCAAACAAGTCTTAAATCAGATATAATCTTGTTAGCTGAGGTGAGGAACAACTGCCAAACTTCCCAAAATCCCTTTCTGTAATGTGGTAGATAGACATGCAGTAGATCAGGATAAGTTCATAGTACTTTTGGAAAAGTCGCGATGCAATAAATGTAAATAGTAGGACAGCCTGTAAACCCCCTCGTCCTAGTTTAATTGTCCTATGGGCAAACACAGTCGATGGATTAAGCAGGCGGTGAGATTCGTAAACAACGAGGGGGCACACATACTGTCAGACCAGTCAGTCACTAGTCCCTGTACAGATCAACTGACATGACACGTCACAGTCACATCATGTGACTCAATTAGGGAAGACTGCAGGGAGTTGAACCTTTTGAAGGTGCGATCTGAATAGTATAGTAATGTTAATTTATTACCAACAATTTTTACGTATTCAATGCAGAAATGTAAACAAATGAATGGCTTGTACCGAAGCTGTGGTGTGTGTGTATATGGTTCTCATAACACATGTACTATAGAAGTTAGAGCTTGTCTGCACCCTGGGGAAAAGGTGCTATAATGGAGTATTGATGTCACATGGGGGTGGGTGAGAAGAGAGCGATAATTAGATTTTGTTCTCACTCTCTCTGGGCTGCTCAGATATACAGCGTCTCTAATGAGGGAGCTTCTCTCACCAATAATTACCTCTGTATTTCCAAAAAGCCTTCTCAGCATGGCAAATGGCAGACTGCAACAACTTGACCTCAAAGCGGCCCTGCATTAGGTGGTCACATAATTAGGTGTCATTAGATGATCAAATGTGTCGGGGTCTGCAGTTTGTAAGAGGCCGCTTAATAAACTTAGCTAATGCTCACCACTGTAGAGTGCATTTATTCACGGCTGTCCAAGTACGGGCCAGTTTCTGGAAGCACCTTGTACCTTTAGAGAGCACTCACTTTGGCAATCCATGCTGTGTCCAAGCATGTTTCACACAGTATGAGGCCTTAATTAATTACTTTCTCTATTGTTTATTCCACAGGGAAAATTCACAATGCGTCAGATACAACCTAGCTTTAAGTAGCTTTATTAGTTGATGCGCTGTTCCTCTCAATAACGGCAGTGAAGAGTTTGCGTCATTGCTTTTAACTCTTACTTACAGCTTCAGTGCTGGTCTGTGGGGGACAGGAAAGGGGGGGGGGCAATCAGTCTCTGGCACAGCACTTGACTCTAGTGTGAGTGCACCTGTAGTTTTTAAGTGTTGGGTCAGCTAACATTACTTTTTCTGCACCCCTCTTACTAGGTGCCTAGGAAATACTCCCGACAACAAGGGAGGCTGTCTGGGTGCGTGCATCAAAAGCCTCAGTTCAACTGGACCTGTCAAACTACTTTGGTAACACTTTGGCTTTCAGTTCTTAGAGTCATTACGTGGTTATAGTTAGGGCGCCTAACTGCATTTCTGTCTTTGTCCAAGTTTACAGGCGAGAATCAAACTGTTAAGTCCATAGTGCTTGGTTCAGGCTTTTACTGCATTAAGAGAAAAGGAGCTCAGGTCTAAGTTTGAATAAAATAAAATAAAACCACCTTGTCTGCTTGCATTGATTACCTGTACCAGGCTTTGCCATACCAACTGGACCTGCACTGTTCTCTTACATAACAGAGTCATTTTAGGACTTCATAACTTATTTTATTTCCCTCCTCTTTCACACTTTTAATAATGCAGCTTAGAACTTGACCTTTGTGTCCAAACAAACAACAAAATGTCTATGTGCATCTTTCTTTTTGGTGTAATATACCACACAGCTGTTTATCTAGACAAACCAAGAGTATCTTAGCCTTGAGTTTTAGCCTTGAGTTTTGGTCTGTTCTGCAGAACCAATTTTCTGCAGAACTAGTTAATCAAAGTTTTAAATTAAAGTTTTAAGCTCAGGTTTGCTTATCAAGTCTTTCTTTGTTTAATGGCACTCTTTTGTAAACCTTTTCCCAGCTCAACAAGTGAGAGGGACAATGTAAAACTCCTGAGAACAAAATTGTAGTAAGATGATATAATACAATTTTCAAGACCAAAATAAAACAATCTTGTGTTTTGGGCAAAATGTATGGTTGTGTCCTTTGTAATACTCAAATACTATATTACAGAAAAACAAACTACTCACTAATGTTCTCTACCTACTCAATGACAGTACACACTTGTATGACCACAATTGCTATTTGCAACATCATTTTGATTTTAGGATCCTAATGTCTTTACTTCTATACAATCTATTATAACTTATGCTGCTAAATAGTTCACAGAGATGTTCATTTTAAAGACAAACAACACATTTTTTATTTGCCCCACTTGACATCAAGGTCTAAACCTGTTAATTCACTGAAAATGGATAATTGCTGAAGGTTCACAGTTTGCCTTTTCGTTTGACAGGAATGTGACCCTGCTGAGATTCCTCAAGCATGTCTACACATACACACAGACAGACACACTATCCGGTGCAAATCGCCAGCACAGCCCTTTTCTCTATTACCCTCCTCGGAGACCTCATTCACACAAGTTTGAGATGATTTTGATCTCAACCAGGATGCACTGAACCAGCAAAAGCACTCTTCACATTTGAGTCTCCTGGCAATCACGGACATGGACACACACACACACACACACACACACACACACACACACACACACACACACACACACACACACACACACACACACACACACACACACACACACACACACACACACACACACACACACACACACACCAGCACCGACACATACACACAACACACAACACACAAGGTAATCTTATTCCTTCTGCTTGACATGGCTTGTGGTAATCTGCAGTGTTTTCTTGCTTTCCACACCTGGTCGCTATCAGGATTGGTTCAACCAGGAGTCACAGTGCAGCATGGTAATGGTGCCTCATGGACTCGCCGTATATTGGAAAAATCTTCCCAAACAAAGCCTCAGGTAAGGCTGAGTGATAGTATGACCTGTAAGCCAAGCTGCAAGCAACCACCAGGCATGCTTTTGCAACTGTATACTCCCACTTATAGTGCCTTTCTATTTCAGAGGATTTCAATCTTTCACATTAAAAAGTATTGTTCTGGCATGGTGGCTTTCTGTGGTACCATTACATTATTTTTATTTATGTACTGTTAGCTTTGGATTTGACAAAAACCCTTTGAGTTGCAATGACAAGTAGATGGAAGTGGACTGAGCAGTGTAGTATGGGGTGTAAACTGTTGCCTTAACCATGTTCCCACAAACAACTTGGACTGAACCATTAAAACTTCAAAAGGGATGGACAATTTAACTATAAGTTGAAATACTCAATTAAATAAAGGCACAGCCATAAACTCTATTAAAACCCAATACAATACATAAAGCCCTACATGAGACACCATAAACCAATAACAACTTTCACTACACATTCCCATTCTTTGATTGCCTGGGGGCTCTTTTAGCTAAACACCTGGGAGACACAAAGGACAAGAAAAACTGAAATGTGAAAAATATCTATTTCAAACATGGATCCACGTGTTCCTGTCTGCATTCTTTCATAGTGGTTAGATAGATGGCTGTGTAAACAAAGGTATGCTGATGATATTATGACCAATTCCTCAAGTTTTTTTTCCAACACTGGTGCAAAGTTTTTTTTCAAAACCACAAAGTTGCCTTCTCTCTATTCCCTAAACACATTAAAGTTAGACCAATTGTAGCCTATATAGACCCATGTCCAATCACAGACATCAGACTATAGATCATAATCAATTAGATTTTTTAATGTAATTGTTAAACTCCACTCACCCTTCACCGTTCATCTTCATTGACATTATACATACAGTATTTATCCATAACATTCAAAACGTACTCCTCCTTGAACCTTATTGTGGTGGAGGGGTTTGAGTACCCGAATGATCCTAGGAGCTATGTTGTCCGGGGCTAAATACCCCTGGTAGTGTCACCTAAGGCAAACAGGTCCTAGGTCACGGGTCAGACTAAGGGCGGTTCAGAAACACCTCATGAAGAAGTTTATATCAAGGACCGTGATGTTGCCTGGCATGGCGCAGCCGGGGCCCCACCCTGGAGCCAGTAGTGGGGTTGGGGCTCACAAGCGAGCACCTTTGACCGGATCCTGAGGGAGGCTGGAGACATTGATTCCGGCAAACCGTCCGGGGCTTAAGGAGGGGGAAGAAGTGTCTTGCAAACACCGTTTACAGTGGAGGTGGGAATCTGCTGACTTCAACTGAGGAGATTGTCAGATGGTGGTCGGAATACTTCGAGGATCTCCTCAATCCCACTGTCACGTCTTCCACTGAGGAAGCAGAGGCTGAAGGCTCCGAGTTGGACTCATCACACAAGTTGAAGTCACTGAGGTATTTAAGAAGCTACTCAATGGCAAGACACCAGGGGTGGATGAGATTTGCCCTGACAACATAATCGGGGTGGAAGTAACAAATTGGTCACGTTACTGTAATTAAGCAGATCTTTGGGGTAATTTGTAATTAAAAAATAAATAAATAAAGGTACATTTTTAAGACTTTTACTTGTAATCAATTATTATTTAAGGTTAGTAATATACTTTTGCACTTCATTCATTCGTTATTGAGTAGCCTAGTTTTTATTTTATTTAATAATTGATGTCTCTGCCCCTCGGTGCTCACTGAGCCCCGCTCTTTCTCTCACACAGCTCTGACAGACAGCTGTCATCACCAACCTCAACCTGTCATGTGCTGCTCTGCGACAAGTCCCGCCTCTATCAACATTATACTCTTCTCTGATTGGCTGGATGATTGTCGCGTAATAATGTAAGTCCATTTTCTGTATCAGGTTGAGGGACCAGCTGCAGTTGTTCAGAGAAGGTCAGTCTGAGGTGAGCTCTCAGTTTTAAAAGCTACAGGGACATGTGGCTGGGTCTGTACAGTACAGGCTGGAGAAGGAAAGTCTAGCACATTTCTTAGTTATAGCAGTGAGAGGGTAAGATCACCTGTGGTTTGATTTTCCTTTTTAAATCCAAATGCTTAAGACAAGTGTCTGTCATTAGTTGTCACCTGAAACTATGATGCATAAGAAGAGCTTTAGTGACTGTGACAGGACTGACAGTGTGAGCATGAGGTACCCCTCTCTTTGCACTGGTTGTAATATAAAGACACATTTATATCACAGTTTACAGAGATAAACATTTATATTTTATAACCATGTTAGTGGCTACAGAAAGGGTTTTCTGCATTTCTTGATAATTAATTAAAGCAAAACTATGAAACTTTTTTCTTAAAATATGAACTGGTTCTATATATAACAGACTAAAACCAAATCCTTTTGTCTAGTCTTTGTGAGCTGCAGGCTCCCATCTGTTAGAACATATATTTATCATGAACATGTAACATCAACCCAAATATACTTTACAGCAGAATATTTATTGTCTTTACAGTGTTAGAAGTTACAAAGTGTTTCTTTATACATCTGTAACGTCAAAGTAATTTGTAATTTGTACTCTCGAGTAATTTATACAATTACATTGAGTATTATTTTGACCATGTAACAGTACTTTTACTTAAATACAAATATTTGATTGCACCACTTATTGGAAGATGTGTCAGTCTGTTTGTGTGAATGTAACATGTGGAATTATATTGCAGTGTTTCTGTGCTGTTTTTAATGTGTGTTTTTAATCATTATTTTTATATTTTTATATCCTTATTGCACTGGTGGCAGAACAGTATTTTGTTTGCCTGTGTGTGCAAACACTCAGGGAAGTGACAATAAATTAACCTTGAAACTTGAAAAAGGGAATAACACAAAATGGGCCCTTTTTAAAATTAAGATAATGTCTCATACTGTATCTACAGTTATTGGTTTTAGTGTTGCCTTAAAACTCGTCATTTGTCAGTTACAAGCACCACATTTCATACTTTGCTCTTTTTCTTAAAGAGGAATTGCAAAAAAAATACATTTTCCATATCAAACCGTGCAGAACTATACTGTAGTGTAAAGCCTTCTTAGAGTTGCCACACTACACGATGGTCTGCCTTCATTTGGCACGACAAATTACAGCAAATATCTCAGAAAGTTGCTTAAAAGCCGCCTCCATTTACCGCAGCAATCTGCAGTCCTAGACATTGTACCAATAAAGACTGAACAAAACAGACAGCAAAAAAATGGGGTAAATAAGTTTTCAAAATTGTTTGGAGCATTTTATTTATCTCAGCCGTTTCCTGCTATTACACAGCAGGCAAGACACGGCAGTTGGAACATTCAGTGTGTCATTTTTGCTTCGCGTCGTGCTGGACTGACGGCAGTAGAGGCGTAATAAAGCACCTTTACACTTCATTGCCTCATAAATCCTAATACTTTTCATAAATGAGCTGGTGCCCCCGCCGCTCTCTTACTTAGCTCGCTGTGTTCATTTGGCTGTGCAACTGCAGACAGATTCATTTACCAATGCCCTGGAGCACCGCCGCACTGCTACTGGGAGCCATTTCCAACGTGCCCGACTCGCCCTTACAGGATTACAAGCTTGTGTTGCCATCATTTCCATCACCTAAAATCAAATGTTGCTTTAGCTGGCTTGTGCTGGGCTCACAGCCTGTGTAACGGTTTCCGTGGAGTGTGTGTGGTCGTGTTTCTGTGAGGGGGAAGAAGATGGCATGCCTCGGGGACTAGTTTTGGAACCTGTTTGATCATTGTAAATATGAGTTCCGCCTCATTTTGTACCGTAAACCCATGTGATCATTGATTCTGTGCGACAGGATGACTGAATCAGCATCCCCTCAGGGAGAAAATAGATTTCTTTCTGTGATATTTTCAGTTGTTCAGCCTTGTTAAACCATTCCACAAATGTTATCTCATGCTATAATGATGCTGTTGATGCTTCATGTTGTACATGGATTAAAAAATACATATACAACACTTATTTATACCAAATAAATACTTCTTTTCACATTCATCTCACATACAAGATATAAGTTACGGAAAAGTAATGTAGTGTTGTTTTATATTTCCAAGTTCAGCATTTTCAAATAGCCCTGTTAAGTGTCTTCAGTTAATCCAGAAAGAAGACTGCAGAGTTCTGACTGCAAACGCACATTCCACCTGTATTAATCTCTCTTCCTTGGCTTCCCCCAAGTTACTGCTCACAAAATGCTGGTAAATCAGAACAAGAAGTATAGCCTTTAGCGATCAAGCTCTACTCTTATGGACTAAACTCCCCGATGAGGCGGAAGACTTTTCTGTTTGATAGAGCCTACCATTAGGGCCTTTCTCAGTCGTGTGTCAGCCAAGAACTGGGGGAAGTACAACACACTGGGCCAGATGTGTATGACTTCCATCCAGTCAGAAAGCACAAAACAGCACTGTTGCTTTAAGCACAGATGCATGCAACTGAGAGCAAGCTTTGTGATGGCCTGTGAAGAGCACACAAACAGCACAGGAACACAAATGTTTACGTAGCGTTGCACAAAATGAGCACAGTGTATGAGTATTGAGAAAGCATGCACTGGATCTATTCTACAGTGTGCAAAGACTTTCTACATAATTCGACTCATTTATCACACTTACAGTAAAGCAGTGAGAATGAATAGTATGTGAAGGATTAACTTTAAGAATCAACAGATAAAACATTCTAACTGTTGCTAAGCATTTAAAGAGTTTGGATGTGTATTAAACCTTGCTTTAAGATGGGTTTTGCGATGGCACAATACAATAGTAAATCCAGCCTGCTCTTCTTGACGAGGGTTGCTGGATTTCTTCCTGTTAAGCCCTGTTGTTTAAATAGAACTTAGTAAAACTTGTCTCATTTGTCAAATTGGGTTGTACGTCCCATCCATTGCCCCAACTTCTATTTTAATGGGGCTAATCTAATATGCCCCCTAGCACCTCGGTTTCTCCCATCAACATCAAAACATGCTATAGTCTCCGGTTAGTGACATGGCCAGGGTACCTGGGCGCCCCCTGGTGGTGGCTGCTGGGAATTAATTACCCCACAGGGATAGAAATAAAAAAATGGCTCAGCATTACTTGATAATCATATGGACTAGTGACCAACGTTTGTGTATTACTTCTAGGACATGGTGAATGTGTTTGGCCTTGATGGTGTGCAGTGCTCCTTGTTTTTTGTGCTGCAGCTTATACAATATGGATGAACTCAATTAGAAATAAAAGGCAAATAAGACCAACATTTTAACCTAAAACGTAATATCTTGTATGTGTGAGGCACACCTGCTCAAGGTTTGATCATTAAAATAGCCCCAATTTGTGTAAAGCTTTCCCTTATTTTCCCTCTAATATAAATGTTTTCAGTCATCCAAAAGGGCTCTGTGGCAAAGAGACATTTGTGTTGCAGCACTGCTTTGTGAGTCATCCCAGTGAATGATGAGGACCTGGCTAGGCTGGCAGAGGAATAACACACTAGAATTGCCGTGGAAATGTGCTGTGGCAAACAATCAAAGACACATCAAGGTCTTTGGAAGGAGCAGGAACATGGGAGCTAAGGCTTGTTCAGGACATGGCACTCACAGGGTTCACAAAAAATCAGGATCTCACATATCTCATGTATGAGCATTACTATCCACCTTTATTGTACTGTTAAATATATTCTTTGTATGCTTGTTAGTGTGCTGGTTGTGAATTTAAAATCATAGGAAATCTGATTTGAAACTGTAATCCACTGACACAAGTGCCTCAATAACATGGCCCATTGTTGGAGCATAACATTTGAGCTGCATTTCGTGCAAGAAAATCTGGAACAATGGTTAATTTAATTAATATTAATTAATATCAGATGTGAACAGAACAACTAGACTGGTTGCTTTGCATAAAAGCCATAACAGTTCAATTAAATCTGATCAATGTTTGAATAAATAAATAAATGCCTTTATTCAACATCCCCTTTTGCTATGGACGATTTAAAGTACACTCAATCTAAACAGAGTAAATATAGATTAGTACTAATAACAATCAACTTGACATTTACTTACTTACAGAAATACTTCAGTAAATTCAGGTAGTCAGCTGACCTCATTCTTTGGGCACATAACGTTGCTTAACCTAAACGTGTCCAACTGCAGCAGCCCCCCCCCAGTACAGTAGGCACTAGGCATGATAGGAGCATCACTTCATCCACCTCTCTTCTTACCCTGATGCACCATCATTCTGGAACAGGGTCAATCTGGACTCATCAGACCACATGACCTTCCATTGCTCCAGAGTCCAATCTTATGCTCCCGAGCAAATTGAAGCCTTTAATGCCGACTAGCCTCACTGACAAATGGTTTTCTTAAGGCTACACAGCTGTTTAGTCCCAATCGCTTGCGTTCCTTTTACATTGTGTGTTTGTGGAAATGCTCTTACTTTCATTATTAAACATAGCCCTGCATTCTACTGCAGTTCTTAACCCAATTTTAGTTTTGTTTCAGAAATCTCCTTAGATATTTGCTTTGGCTGATGCATGCCAACAAATTGACCCTTCTAAAACAGACTAACATCTTTTCCACGAACACAGGATGGGTCTTCTGACATGGTTGTTTAAGAAATGAGAAACTACTCACTGCATCAGTTAGGGTTAAATAACTTGAAACATAATAATCCATGCAGTAATTATCCAATGGGAGGCCCTAACCCTTGATAAGTCAGTGGTGACTTTTTTTAGGCGGACAGTGTACATTTTTTTAGTGTTCACCGTAACTGCATGTGTTCCTCCATAGATACAAAGTCCACTGCAACAGTTATTGGTATATACGTATTAATGGTGCATGAGGTTGGATTTGGGTCTATAACGACACCCCCAAGTTTGTCCAGTCTTCTGTAACATACATCTCAGGGAGCGGGTGATGTGGAGGGTTGTTTATTTACAGATTCTACATATATTGCCCACAATATTTGAGGATTCACAAATTAGTGAGTGTGCCATCTGGGGTCATGAAGCAGCAGCCCTAAGAGCATAGGCCACAATGAGTCTCAGAGATGAGCTGTATACATTATGCATAAAAGCACACTGGTACAAGGTCTGAAAAAGCAAGGCTCTATAAATATGTTTTTCTTTGTTCATCTTATTTTTATGAAAATCTTTTAGGCCTTCCACCAATGTGACAGACAGGTCTACTACATTTAACCGCTGGCCTGAGCCGACACGTGGCAGCTCACTTGCTCGCAGTGATATAATTGCTGCCAAAACAATGTAGCGTTTTGTTTGTCGAAAAAAATTCAAACCCACAAGCAGCACCTTGTTGGTGATTCATTCATGCATTAGCCATTCTTCTGTCTGGACTGTGCAAACATTTATGTCCTGGAGCACTGACTCGACAGTTGCAGTGTTCTATTCTCTAATAAGGACAAAACAGTTCTTATTCCAAAATGCAACATGTATTGGCCAACTGCGCTAAATGTTTCAAATAGAGACAACAGTGACTCACTTGGATGGTCTTAGGAATTTATTAGAGCTTTGTGTACAAGGGCTGTCCTGTTCACACACACACACAACGCAAACAACACACATTTTAGTAGGTAATAGTCTGTAAGGATGGAGTGAGCTTCTTGCTTGTCCATTTATAAATAGTTCAGCACAACCACTTCGTCCCTGCTTACATACAGGGGCCTGGAATCCATTTGTAATATCTCTGCATTCTTCTTCTCTCCTTTCGACTTTATCCCTGCAGGAGTCTAGCACACATTTAATTTGACAAAGCTTTTATGCCAAATGTCCTTTCTGACACAGCCCTCGCCAAAAGCACACTGGCTTGTGACCCCATGTGGCTAAATATTTGATAAATCACATAACAGACAAACGCTTTTGCAACTCACTGGATTATGTCCTCTTACCTCAGTTTCTCTAGTTTATTTGTAATAGTAGCATAAGCAGGTTTAATATAGTCTATATTTTTCCCTGTTTTCTACAGATTTTTAATCGGATTATTGTTTACCGTTGTCACTAATAAAATTTCCCAATCAGCACCGAATTAGAAGTACTAACATTGTCTGAAAATCTTGAAAACTGTGAGCTATAGTAATATAATGTCTAAAGTCTAATCTGCCTGTACAAAAAGATGTGTTTGAAACAACATGATTTGGTGAATGGTTACATTTTTTTGGTTGCAATCAACTCCCAGTCTTGAAGAAAATCAAATTGAACACATTTCAGGAAAGTCACGATTGTCCAAATTTGCAATCTTCATTTTTTACAGTTGGCATTTGACTAACATGGGTTTGGCTCCAAATGAGACGAAAGAAGAGAGTATTTATCCTGTTTGTCTCTATCACCAGTAAATAGTTTAATTGCTATGCTGCCCGTAGATGTATCTGATATAATACGTTTACAGCATATGTTTACTTTTCAAAGGCTCTATCTCCAGATTAATATCACTAATGCTAGGCTCCTTTTCATTTATTTTTCTTTTCATTTATGTCACAATGATCAGTTTTTGTGAGTGTCAGTGACTTGTCAGTGTTGCAGGTTACCACTCATTATCAATACATCAACCTTAAATGTGAAAGGGCTTCTTCAGTAGGCTTCTTCTATAGAAAAGGTTTTGTGGTAATAATATCTCTGGGCCTTTTGGACTCACTGTTTGCCTCTTTGTCAGAGAAATAGTGTTGATTTCATGTACAGTTGTCCACAGAGGACACGCTGACCACTCAAGCGTATTCTGACCATAATCCCTGCCAGAGGCACACAGCGACTGGATATTAAAGTAGAATTGTATTTATTATTTACTGTAACGCTCTTGTGGCTTTGACATCACTAGCAGGCTTCATGGAAACGTGACTAACTCTCGCCCACACGGATGACACAGGGCACCCAGGGTCAGCGCTTTCATTTTTATTGTCAATCACTGCTTCTTTCAACTGCCTGTTCAAACAAACCTGCATTGCATCACGGCTCCATATCAAACGGCAGAAACACAAGACTCCCCGCAATATCAAACGCTGCCATTCTTTGTGAACACCCTAGTAAGTCTCTTCTGCTAATTTGTGTGACGAGTGAGATAATAACCCCACTGGTAATTAATAAATCAGATGGTAATGATGGAACACTGTGAAGGTGTTGTTCCATTAATCGCCGTCCCTATCCGTTCCTAGTATCTTCCATCTCAGCGACGGCATGCGTGGCTCTTAATTAAATTGTATTTTCTGTCGATTGTGCTCATTACTCAGGCAAAACCAATCGGCGGGCCCACAGCTGCCTCTGTAGACGGAGATAAAGACTGGAACAAGTGTTGGATGAGGAACGCAGCCTGAGGTTTTGTGTCATTTTTGTGAGCAGACAGTTCAGCAGTAAGTTCAGACATTCATACAGAAAGTACACCAATGGAAAGGTCCTCCAACACAAGAGCTCCTCACATTTATAAAGATTCACCAACATTTACAGAAGCTATTCATGTATAGTTAAGTCCCTCAAGGTCTCAGGGAGTAAGTAAGCAAAATATCTCTTTTTCTGTTGAAAAACTAGGAGTCAGACTTTTGTTATATGGCAAGAAAACATTTGATCAGTCAACTGAATGATGAAAGAAGAGCTCACATCAAGAGAGACATTCAAGCCTAAACAATTAAAAACACTGATGCTATTGATGGATGCTTAGGAATCACAGGTTTGACTTTGTGAGGCACTTTGTTTCTCATTGGATTTTGTTTTTATGCCAATCTGCCATTTTGGTTATTTTCATCCGTCTGCACTGCTTTAGGAAATCATTAATTAAGCTCTCTTTTCAGTTGAACTCAGAATAGAAAAATTTAAGAGGCAAAATGTCTTCACCTTGGAAACTAAGCCCAGATTCCTTTGCTTTAACTTTTTTCTTCAATTCATTAGTATATATTATTTATAATATATATTCATATACTTCTAGACCCAACTGAATAGAACATTATGGTTTCATGTTATGCACTTGTATGTTACACTTTTCGCCAACCAACATGGCCGTGTCAACAAAAAAGTGGCAGAGAACAGTCTGAATGTTTGCAGTCGAAAAAAATATTGATTCAAAGATAATGATAAACATATTGGATAATATAATGGGGTTAAATTATCAACACTATAATTTGGCCCAGATCTTGCATTGACACTAAAGACAACCGTAGAACTATCACTATCCTCCAGACTTTTTCATTTCATAGTCTGAAGAATTGAACCTAATCCATCCAAATCTTACTCGAAGGACATCCTGCTGGTGACCTCGTAAAACTTCTAAATGGAAATCATGTATGAACAACGCCTGCAGATCCTGCGGAGTATCGCTTAGAGTGGGGTTGTTGTTGTGCGATGATCTGTCAGCAACATTTGTATTGTGTGAGTCCACAAAGCATAAAGTCTTTGTTCTCTCCACTGCTTTTTTGCGTTACTTTTGATTTTAGTATAAAAAGTAAATTAAATACAGAGATTTTGGCCGCTGTAGTTACACATCTCTACCTCTACCTACCTTTCACAATCAGTAAAACCAAGCTCTACCGCCTGTCCTACTTAGCATTTAAGAACAGGTTAAGAGAAAGTCGGGACTGACAATTTCTGCAGCGCATATATGAAAGAGGTTTATTATTAGCTCAACGTTCCATTGAGCTCCATTGTCCTGCTTAGCAGTTGCTCATTATTGTCTATTTGCGCTTGTCCTGTCTGGTGGCACAACCATCCTCCTTGAGTCTGGGTCAGGTCAGTTCTCTTTGAACATGATTTTTTCGGGTGTAAATCAAATGTGTTTTTTTTCTCGTGTTTCTACTCTATTAAAGAAACCACTGAATGTTTGTGTTTATTCATTTCCAACTTGGCATATCCCACCAGACTTTTGTCCCACTGTCTGCACATTGCTTATCTGCTTCTGAATGTACGCCTCTTCATTTTCAGTATAGTATGCATCTGGACTCCTGAAATACGGAGCTTGTGTGTGTGTAAATGTCTCCATCTCTGCTTTAGAAGTCTGCAGTTCTTTTTTTACCCGCCTCTTAAAACTTTGTCCCGTGGAGATGGAGGCTTGAAAACTGAAGATGTGAGCGGTGCTGATGAGGATCTTCTTGATGGTACAGGCCTTTCATCAAACACCTTGCTCTGCCTGACCAGTCAACCATTACCAGTGACCACTTAGACACATGCCTCCACCCCATAACCACAAAGCACTGGTTAAGACTGTGAGTGTTGTAGGTGCTATGATGTTCACGGCTGGTGAATGCTTTGCTCCAATGCTCCAGCCCCAAATGTTGAACTATCGTAATAGATGGGTGAAGATATAATGTATTAAAAAGGTCAGATCTGCTCAGTCTGGACCAAATTAAGGATGATGATGTGGGTAAATGCAGCGTCAGGGAAAGTTTGTTGGTGCATATTTTTTAAACTGTAGTGTGAAAGCAAACGTTTTAGAACCTAACATTCAATGGAAGAATTTTTGAGTTTTCAGTGCTGACCTCGGTGCCGACTTTCATCTGTGAAAATATCTTCAACAATGATTGAACTGCAAAACAAAACCTGGCTAGCATTAGTATGCATAGCTCCTTTCAATGGCAACACTTTTTAAGTTGTTAAGTGTACAGTATATAAAAAAAACATCTTGTGAAACATTGGACTTTTGACATTGGGACTTAACACGAGCTTTGGAGACTATCTCTTGATATTATGTTTGTAATTTTTGTAGATTACTTTCTAACTCAGCGTGCTGCTTTGTCGAATTAAGAGTTTGTACCCAGATGTCAAAGCAAATACCCCGTACTGTGAAAATCTTTTTATTCTGCCTGATCCGGATTCTAAGGTCAAGTGACGTAGGCTACATTTTCTTTTCTTTTTTTGCAAAGACTTTCTTTTATGGCAGCCTTCAGATTTTTATTTATTTTTTTACATTTTTGGTTTCTTTGGTTTTTTTTTTTTTTTTTTTTTACTTCTGTCTTACTTCTAGACTGCTTCCTAGAACTTAAAAAATATTCCAGTGATTCTGCACATTTAATTACTTTGAGTATTTGCCCAGAATTAAAAAACACTGATTGGGCTTTTTGGGAGCCATACCATTGGTTTCGGTTGTTAATCCTTGAGCCTCCCTGTTAGAGCAGTTTGGTTAAATGTTTTGTGGTAAGCACACATGGACGACTATTACTGGATGGTTCTAGGACATTACTTACAAAGCTACAATAGGACCACATACAGTATAGAAACCTTCAGAAAAGCCTTGTGCTCAGCAGCTTCCACTTCTAGACAAAAAGACAAGTGATGTGATATTTTCCCTGTCACAGCCCTTGTTGGCTCTTGTGTGTGTGCGTTGTGCCGAAAGGTGGGGGGCTAGGCAGGGGGGCTGGGCGGGTGCGCGAGTGACAGGGTGAGAGATAAATAGTCACAGTGAGGGAAGTGATAATGGACTTTTCTTGTCTGCGCTCCGTCGTCAGGCACAGACAGCGATGACAGACATGCTGATGTGTTTAACTGCTCTCACTCAGAGGGAGGCCTGAGAGAGGGGGAGACGGCAGCCACAGACGGCCAGTAAGGGAGGGAAAAACTGCTGATGGTCTTTAACTGGCATCCACATCGCCATTGGCAACGAGACCTCAGTCGGCGCTTTCACAGATGCGTGGTAATGAAGCCTGCTTAAGGTGAAACCAGTGGCCACCTTTTTGCAATCTGTTCTGTCTCTCCGGATCCCATTTCTTTATTCTTACCTCTGTCCCATGCAAATAAACCTATCTCTTAGCACTTATCGCCACAAGCAATGTGTGGCAGTCATTATCGGGGCACACAGACACATCTGATGTATTAGACTCCAACTCTATGCAACACAGAAATCCACAGCACAGAGAGATTAGAGCGAAATTACTTTTACCCAAAAATAGTCTCTAAAATATGAAATGATAGATTTTGCACAGCCTTTAAAGAAACACATTGGTAAGATGTGGCATAACTGTTACTGTTACTGTTTAATCTTTCCAATGTGTGGTTGCAGATATAGTCCAGGATTTTTGAAGGAAGGATGTGTGTGGGGCTTTTGTCATTAGTGGGTTACCTGTCGTAGATTCCTGTTTGCACACATAGTGTCAGAACTGACCAGGCTTGAAAGAGAAAGACATCTGCAGAACCTTCCGCTGAAACGCATACCTCAAAACTGCTTTAGTTTACCACGACATGATTTGAGAACAATTATTAACATGGTGGGAAATGAGGAGGATGCTTGCAACATAGAAAATGTTTTGATCATGTTGTGTTTTCATTTTAAAAGCATTGTGGAATTATTAAACAATCTGTGTTCACTGTGAGAAAAGATGACAGTAGATTCTGTCCCAGCTGAGGCTCACGTGGCATGATTTACATTTAATTAAAAGAAACCTGCTCAGTATTATTCTCTACTCTTGGTTTTGTCAAACTTTGCTTTTATCTTTCTCGGAAGAGCATGGATGCTAAATGTAGCAAAAGCTGTGATTTCTTTAGTAGATGATAATGTATAAGGAAAGACTCAAGGAACAAAATGAATTGGCTAAAGTGAAGCTTAAACATAAACAACTGGAAAAACTGAAACTGTGACCCTTCCCCCCCTTCATAAAGACATAAAGATCCCACAGAAACAAAGACTACAAACAACTGTATCTTCACAAGTTTGTTTGATGAGTTTTTAATTTTGTGGTTTGCTGAAACATCCAGGTTAGCTTTAAATCTTCAGAGAGAAAATGGTGGGCGTAACAAATGCGTTTGTAAAGACTTTAATAAATGAAACAACAGCTTCGGAAACCTCTATTTCATATAAAGTACAGAAGAATTTTGCTGCAGACCTTCTTCCCAATTACAACCAGAAAATGAGCATCTATCACAACTAACCAGGAGCACATTTATCATTAAAAAAGTTTTCAAGAGTTTTAAAGTATAGTGGATGGATATCACTGGAGATACTTTAGTGGACAAGACCAAATTGAGATAAACTGATGCTGTACGTATTTACCTACAGCGGCTCCTTAGCAACAGGACAGAGAGGAAGCAGAAGCCGTCGAGTGAGAAAGTGAGAGTCTCGCTTGTCTGATCTATTGGCCACTTCATCTTCTGACTGGTTTTCCCTCGCCGCGCAGTTCGTTTGTCACTGCCAGCACAGGCTCGCGTCTCACTCCCCTGAAGATGGGAGTGTTTGTGTGTAGCAGTTGAGACAGAGACAGATGGGCCTACTCCCACTGGTTACATGTGTTTGCTCTCCTTCAGAACGCCGTGCCAAAAGGTCCGGACCGGCATGCCATTGGGGGTAATGTGCCATCCCGGTTGCTAGTTCAAAACCTTGGCCTGCTGTTTCCTCACAGAGCTGCACTGGGGATTACGATATGAGGATGAGGTAAAGGAAGTCTGTGGAATGATGACGGATGAGATTGGAAGCTGCAAAGATGGCCCCAAATAGGACTCTCTTATATAACTGGCCCTCTGTATTTCAAGCTGCTCACTTTACCCCTCGGTCCACAGCATCTGTCCATCAAACCTCACCATCGAACAAAGTGACCTACTTACTGTGACAAGTCAATGAGCCAAGGGACAGTGACATCACATAGTCACTGATTTTATTTGTATCACTGGTATAAAGATCATTTAAATCAAACTAAAATCGAACAAAATGGTGGTCTTGTCTTTATACCGATAATCTAAAATACTGCAGACTTGCTGCGTTGCTGATGAACAATTAAGGCAATGTCTATGGTAATGTGAAATATTATTACCCTTAAACACTGACCTGTCTCTGCGACGGTTCTGGTTTCTAGATCTAATTGCCAATATACTGTGTTCATTCCAAAATTACCTAAACAATAGTTGTCTCCATCCTGCGAACTGTGCCCTCATGCTGTTTTCTAACCTCATTAATTAGCTGTGTTGATATAAATGGAAAGTGGTTCTGCTTAAACCTGCATGAAAACGGGCCAGTTCAAGAAAGAGCAACAAGGTTCTGAGTCTCGAACCAGAAACTGAACTACCTTGGAGCTTGTCTGAATAATTCTAACTATCAGTAAGATAAACTTTCTTATATGAATTTTTATTCCAATTAGCACTCTGTAGCATTGTACCATCACTATGTGAGTGCAGCGAGGTCACTGATGGGAGGCTGGTTCACACCGCTGATTAGTCGTGAATGGAAGGTAAGTCCAGGCCTTTGTGCTTTTAACTGGGCTTTCACCGTCAGCTGTACTGGCCCAGTGTGGTGCACCTTGTTCCAGAGTATGACAGGAGCAGATGTTAAAGCTCAGTGTCGGCCTCCGGGGTAACAGCACTGCACATCAAACAGTACCACAGTGTTCCTCCCTGCGGACAGTGGCTCTGCAGACCAGTGCATTTATTCTCTTTGTTCATCACAGTCTGCTGAAGCCAGTGGGGGAATAGGCAAATGTCAACCCCAGAACTGGGATAGAAAGTTTATTAGAACTTTTTGCTGCACAGCCTGTTTGTGCTTTTCATTTGAAAGGGCTGTGGTAACGCAATACAACAGCAGCTTGTAAAAAGCCCTACTCCCACTACTTCAAGGACTCACAGCACACAGTATGGGTCAAGAAAGTGGGCTACAATAGTGGCACATAATGAAATGACACATAACAGTGCATTAAAACTTTGCAGCAGTATAGAGTCTGTCACCGGGAGCAGGAAAAGTTCCATTGTGTTGCTTTAGTAACACGCCTTTAAATCTGCTAAATGTCCGATTGCATTTTATGTTGAGAAATGAAAAGGCTCTTGTTGGATGTAGGAAAACGTCTACTTGGTTTCACGCAGCATTTTCCCCCGGCTTGTATCGAGACACTAATAAATACAGTGATGACAAGTGTGAAATGTTACCAGTTCCCTCGTCTTGCATGTCTTTGCATCAGCTCAGATAAATGTGCAGTTTCAATCAAGTCTTTGAAAGTCAAAAAACAAAAACTACAACATGGTTTACTTATTGGAGATCAAAACCTGAACTTAGACCTTACAATGCAGGTTTCTGTGAGAGAAGAGCTTATATGGGACAGGACTACCTCATACCCTTCATGCTGGCATTACCAATTTAATGGATAAGGTGCAGCGTAAGAAAGATGTACCGCAATAAAAATTTAACATCAAATTGGTTGGTGTCTACCAGTGTTAATTTTGCTGACGAATAATTTTTGTCATAGTTTTTGTCAACAATATTAACGCCTGGGAGGTAAAGAAGAGAGATGGACAGATTTCAAATTTAACGCCACAGCAAACAACTGTGCGGAGCTATCATTACCGGGAAAAACACAACATACTTTAAGCAACATTTGCAGCAAGTCCCGACATTCATTTAAAAGTAGACTCAAGTGTGTTAAGACTTTGGTAATGTGTTGTGTTTGTGAACATAATAATAATAATACATCAAATTTATGTTTTCAGGAGACGCAAAGACGCTTTACATACATAAAATACATACAACAGAACAATAAACAAAACAACATATTGCAAAGGAGTTTATGACAGGTTGTAACATTTCTTGAAAAGGGGAGTTTTTAACATGTACTACGAACATAAGACACCACGTTGTCTGGTAAAGTTACCGTAGTTTCAGGAAACTACTACTAACCTGTTACGGCCATTCAAGAAAAAAACAAAACAAACAAAAAAAACAAAAAATGAATGCATTACCCTTTATATTTTAGTTGTAGATCTAGTAAAGACAAGTCTAAATTGTTATGATAAAACTATACCAAAATTAATAATGATGAGATGACTAAATTATGAATAAAACTAAATGGTATTTAGGTCAGAAGACTAAGACAAAAACTCAAAATTAACACTGGTGTTTACAGTATAATGTTCCTGGTTCACTCATTTTAATAATGTAATGGTGATGACAATACTGCTCATAACTACAGCCTAGTCACACAAATATTCAAGATCTTTATAGGTCCATTGGGAAGCCATGAGATTTATTGCCGTGCATGAAGCATTGTAAAAACAACTACAAACAGGATTAACAGTCAATTGTCGGCTCAGTGTTGTTGCTACAGAGAAATGGCTTGAAAACAACATATTTTTGGCGGTTATTTACTGAAAATGATTAAATTGCACAATAAATCCGAGTGTGACACCTCTGGCCTCTGCTGCTGCATTTTTACAGGATGTAATTTATGATAGAAAACATTTAATGTAGTAATATAGAGTACCTAACTCTGGAGGGCCAAGTGAACACGTATGAGCTGCTGGTTTAAATGTGTTTTTGAATTATTTAGCAACATTTTATTGCTTGTTGCATTGAGGTTTTTTACTTGCTGGCCAATTAATTAGACACACGGGTTCAACTGATTATAAAAATAGAATGATCTAATCTAGCTGTGACTGTGGGGTTGAATATACAGTGTTTATTGCACATATTGTTTTGTCTATAATTCAAACTTTAAACTATAGTGGAATGCTAATAGTGGAGCTTTATAGAAATCGGTAGTTACAGTTTGTGGCGTCAAGTAAAATTTAGTTCAAATTTCCAAGAATGCCACACATCCACTTTACACAAAAAGTAAAAACATAAATATCCCGGGAAAGGCTTCTTGTCACTGACAGTTTACTTCCTTGGTGTAATGGAACAAACGTGACTTTTCCTATTGTTGTGTTAGTATGTATTCTTGCACAAAAATAAACAAATCGTAACGCTAAAGACATTAAATCAAATGACTTTAGCTTCAATCTTGGAAAGTGAGGGGATTTAGCTAAAGGTGGTTTCCATGACAACCGCTGTACTTTTTTTCCCCCCCTGCTGTACCTAATTCACCTTTGCCTGCGGGGCTGCTTTCCACACTGAGCCAGGCAGAAAAAGATTCCCCGCTAAGTGATAACAAAGAACTGCGGGGAGCGGACCTGATGCACGAGAGAAGCGCCGCCGAGATGACAGCTCCGACAAGCTCTCCTCTGCCATGAAGCGCACTCACGCTCTCACCCGCCAGCTGGGAGAGAGGTGAGGTGCAATGGAGCGGCTGATATTATTAGGAGATGCATCAGACACTGGGGATGACAGTCAACCATTGAATCACAAAAGTGCTTCTGCCGTTAAAGTAATTTGACAAATGACTGGCCAGTTTTGATTGCTCTGGTCAAAAGTCAAAAATGAATGCAACACAAAGGTGGGACTGGCAGCATGGTTCATGTTGTTTGGTGTAGCATAGACTATATTTGAGTTAGCACTCAAAAAATAACGAGTCGAATCGAAAAAACAAAACAGATGGCTGCCTAGACATTCAGAACATTTACATGAGACATACATACATTTGTTGGACTACTCATAGCTCAACTAGGGCTAGACCTCTCTTTGTCGAAGTTTACGTGCACTGTTTACACTGCGTTGCTCAGGCTAATGCGTTCCAGTGCGTTACTGGAAACGCAGTACTGGGAAGGCACTGAGAATTATACAGGATGTTAGTCATCCGGCACATAGTCTCTTCCCCCAACTCCCATCAGGGAGACGTTGGCAGAGCATCCCAACACGTACGTCACGTTTTAGGGATAGTTTTTATCCACAGGCTGTAAGGCTACTGAATGATAGTGTAAGAGGAAGGAGGTTTGAGCGTATGTTTTTTAAAATTTATTTTATTTTATTCTATTTTTTATTTTTTATTTTTTTATTATTGACTGGTGCTGAAAGAGTGCTGAGGCACATTGTATTTCATTGCTGTGGTACTCTGTACGAATATGCATATGACAATAAACTGAAACTGAACTGAACTGAACTAATGCTAAAGGCTAATTTATGTGGTCTTATTATTTCCAAAACATAATCATCAATTCATTCATGACTGTCAATCAAAACGCACAACAAAGTCAGACAAAAAGCAATTCCTAACATAATAACTGTGCCTTTTTATAAGAACACACCCGAAGTTTTAAAGGACTAGCTTTTATCTTTCATACATTTTATGACTCTGGAGCATAGTCAGAGTTCTATGTCCAACCTTGGGCCAAGTAAGCTTTTCACATACAGCAATAGTCTGACAATCAATTGCAATATCAAGGTGTGTCTGATATCCCATGTCTCAATTGTTCTAATATATACTAAAATGTATGCATTAATTTGAATTTGCCTGTTGATGGTGATAGAGTTTTAGATTTTTGGGTTGGTGATTATTTGCTGCTAAATATATGATATTGGATACTGTTAACACTGCTGTGGTGAAGGGCAAAGTTTCAGGAAAATAAAAAACAATGAGACGATGAACTGGATATTTTGTATGTGAGACTATGACTGACTGTGTTTTGCTGCCTCTTGGCCAGGACTCCCTTGAAAAAGAGGTTTTTAACCTCAATGGGACTTTCCTGGTTAAATAAAGGTTAAAAAAAAAATGATTAGCTGAGAATGAGATGATGGCTTAAAGAGAGTAGAAACAAAGTGAGCAATAGAAATTAAGTCTTGAACTTACATTTGACCATGTCTCCAAATGTATTTTTTTTCTTCAGTTAAGGTTTTCTTTTCAGGCTGGCTTCTGCATCCGGCTGATGTATATAATATCAAATTAGTAATGACTTTGCAAACCTCAAAAGACTCCTAAGGCCTTTTTTAGGAAATGGAGCCAATTTTGCCCCTTCCTGCTGTCACTCAAAGGGATTTTTAAGTTGAGTGCATGCTACCATAATGCCCAGTTGCATTTTGCGGCTGGTGTGTTATATATAGTGATGCATTTATTTTTGTCTTTCTGTCCTTCTCCTGATCCTTTTATTAAAGGTATTGAAAATAAGCAAATATTCAGATCCGACAAGCTAGCACATATCTGTTATTGATCATTACAGCCTCTTGCACTCCGTGACCTTGTGATAATTTACATTACTCTTTAAGTAATAATGTAAATTGTCCGTCGAAATACTTTATTGACCCAAGCCATTGACAGATGGACTTGAAGCTGATTAAAACTCATATATTTATCAGATCTTTGTGGGAGATAAAGCCTAGCTAAATAAGATGTATGATGTATATTCATACAGTTTTCTACTCGTGGATAACCACTCAAAAGCCTTACATCATAGTGCAATTATCTTTGCTACTGTTTTCAGTATTCATTGTCTGTAGGTCCTGTATTGATGGCACATACACCTCTGTCTGAGACATCCAGAGATCTTAAGGCCTGCAGAAAATGTCTTAACAGTGCAGACTCCCAAAAGTAAATCACCATCTCTTTAGCTTTGATTGTGGCAATAGCAAGCAGCTTGGTTTAATCTCTCATAATCCTCTTTCTGTTTGTGTATTGGCCCTTCTTGCATGAACTTTCACTTTTCTGTTGACTATCACTTTTCTGTCTTGTTTTCCAGTCTTGAGTGTTAATCTGTAAATTTAACTATACTGAATGTTTGTGTCGTGAGAATGGGAGCCATTAGTGCGTCCAGTGCATTCGAGTGTGTACTGTGTGTTTATCCACGCAGATGGTGCTTCAGCCAATTAGAGGAAGAGAGTGGAGAGGGAGCCATTAGTGCACAATTATCACTGATTGCCTCAACATTGTTTCGGTGGGCCTCAACGCTCTGTGAAATGACCAAATGTTGTGGTTTCAGGCCTCTTACCCACAACAAAACTGAATTGTTGATCCATTTTGTACTGTCTTCATTTATTTAGTTCTTCTTTTTTATTTTTATAAATTTCTACATTTTTGTGGTCAGAAAATGTGGTGCCACTATTCTAGTCTAACTTTTTGTATTTGCCTTGAATCATCCAATAGCTTGGTGCATATTTAATGCATGTATGAATAAAGGGTTGAGCACATCTTGCTTTGCCCTACAATGTATCTCTGTCATCTCTGTTTGGGGTTTTCTTTGAACCGGTTGACTAAAATCAGATTGCTCATTCTGTTGTTTTGTGAAAACCTAAGAAAAGTGTATTTACAATCTCCTTTCTCTCCCCCTTTCCATTAATAAACTGGAACTTACCAAAACCTTATACGGTATATTTATGAAACCACTTAATGCAAACACAGTATAAATAATAGAATAAATGGGCCTAAGTCTCAAAATACGTATTTTTAGGTAATAGGCATACAACAACAAAACAAACACACCCACAGGATTGTTGTAAGATTTGTGAGTTTACTAACTCACGGAAATCCATCCTGAATTTCTCCAAGCAAAGTATTTGTGTCCAGACCGTGGTTAAACTTGACCAGTGTGTCCAATGATGTGGCAGGTCTGACAGGTCTGGCCGTGTTATAGGTTTGAAGATGTAGCGACCGTTTAACTGAGAACTAAGAACGTAAACAACATGGCGCTGCTCTGATTGGAAAAAACTGTGGCCAATCACCAACCAGTTATTAATTTTAAGTACCTTCTCTTTTTCAAATGCTTTCAACGGGAGCCGTCCTGGAGGAATTGTGCGGCAGACTAAGTACTGTCGAGCAGTTCTAACTGGCAGAGTCAGGTTACTAATTTAACACCAGGTACGGAATAGCAGTCATTGTTGAGAATTTCTTAAACATGCACATTGCATTGCAACAAAACTTTTAAATTTATTATACAAAAACTGTTATTGCAAGCGGTGAACATCAAGAAAGTTGTAGAATCCCTTCCTGGCCAGCCAACCATGATCCTATGTGACAGTGGATTCTCTCTGGCTTCCTTCCACCGTCCAAAGACATGCATGTACAGAAAAAATGGGGAATTTACTTTGCCCAAAATGAATGACTGTGACTCTTGGGGGTTGTCAGTGCCAGCTTGCAACCGTCAATTGTCCAGGTTTTTACATCTCCTTATCCCCAATGTAGCTGGGATAGGTTTCAGTCAAGCTCCATTATCCCCAAATTTCAAAATATCAAAATAAAATGTCTTTGACACGTTGTGTTCAATTAGACATTATGACAAATGTTTTGGGTTTCCATTTTAAAGGCATATTTGAAATAGCTGTGCCCGTTTTTGTCTGTGCTCCACTTCCTTCGGCTTGGAATGGGATGATGTGCACAAGTGTGTTGTAGTGAATAGAGCTACTCATGCGTATAATAGAGTAAGTCGTTTTCTAGGAGCCTTCATCCGGACCAACTCGCACTCCCCGCTGGCCCGCAGACCTAACCAGACCAGCTGTAATTTGTCATTTGGCGGCAATCGGGTTCGTAAGCGCTGGGTTACTTTTCGCTTGCGGCTCCATGCTAATCCCTCGCTTTGAAGAGCGGCCAATCCAATCCCATGGCTGCCACTGCCAGAGAGCACTACACTATTGTGACCTTTATGGTGCGGTGGCTAATCTTTTCTACGAGAAAGAGCGGACAGAGAACTGGCAACAAGTTCAACAAGCTTACTTGCCCTCAATAACTGCTGTTCCCCAGTCCTCTCTTCTGCATTTTGTCTGTGCCTAAAGCCTATTGCTGCTCATATTGTCTAGTCACTTTACAAAAATATGAAGAAAAAGTCATGGAGTCCTCTTAGTCACTTGACATTTAGCAAATCCTCATGTTTCTGCCTCTGGCTTTGTGTTCTGGGAGTGTAGATGTGGCGTTGCTATTCCTTTCTGTTGCCAGTGTTGGCTCACATCAACCGACTGCAAACATAGCGTCATTTAAGTCTTTTTCACACCTAGTTGGTTCAACTCACTTATCTTACAGGCTTCACCTTTAATTTGGCTGTGAACATTATGAGAACAGAAGAATTGGAAATGAGCCCGCTCAGAGGGAGGCCACTAATTCGAAGGCCCCAAGCGATACATTTTAAACAGATAATTGTATAGTAACTTATTGGCTAAACATTTAAAAGTTACCAAGCAAAGACTTTAATTGCAACTATTTCCAGCAGCTTTCCTTTTCCAGGAATAAACATATTCTGAACAAATCAGACAACACAAAATGAGAGGAATCTTGAGTCTTCTACCTTCACATTTAGGTCATGTGCAGCAGTACAATGTTACTTTTATTCCCAGTCCGAACAACACCCACCAACAACTGCATAGTGACCTACTGTGGACATCTCTGGGACATGTTGGAGTCTGATTCTTTGAGGGTCCAACTCTAAGTATCAAAAGATCTGTTATTAATCAGATAATAATCTTTACATTTGTCACAACTTCTCATACAATGGGTGGTTGGAATGGTCAAGAATGGCTCTGATTTTACCCACCATCAGTTTTTTGTAACAGCATCAAGACCCATTTCCAATCCATCAACCTAGTTTTGCCTTCCTGATCAGCTAACTTAATGTTGACCAGATTAGGGTGCGTTCCCACTTGCTGTGTGCTCTGTTAGCGCCTTTCACTTGTATAAGTGTGAAGGCTCCAGACAAACCCCTTCAAAACAGAGGTCTCGGAGTGCTTCCAAGTGAACTTTTGTACGGTTAGATTCTAAGTGTGAACCTCAAATGGACCATGCAATAACATGGTAACGTCCTATTAGCAAAACATGCCATAAAAAGGTATGTTTTTCATTTGGGCCATAGTTTAAAATGCCAGCTGTGAACGCTTGGCGGACCGGGGTTTTTGCTAACAAACCAAACTAAATATATTGTTTTCTGTTTTGGTGCAAACTAAGGAAGTGGACTACAAGTCTGAATGCAACCTTAGTTTATTGTTAATGTGAACCTCGTGACATATTTGTGAGTTCACAGTCTGTACATTCACTTTCTGGATGATAACAGACTTGAGTCTTTGTTCTTCTTCTAGGGTCCACTCTGCCCCTTTTTCATTCAAGTTTATTTGCTCTGGAGGACTGGCAGTTGCTCCCTTATACAGGCTATATAGTCTTTTTAAATTAGAACATGGTATAAGCCCTAATTGTGGTCAGTGGAGCTCTTGAGAAACTTTTAACACACACACATACACTTTGGCCTTATGTTTGATGCAATGAGATGCACGTTTTATATCGACTAAATTATTCAGCAGGCCCTTGTTGTGTGGGAGTATCTGCGTTCATGTATACTTGAGTCCATGCTCCTTTCTTACTCTCTGTGTACATACACCTCGGTGCACTGATGGGAATTAGTCAGATCGACAGTGAAGCAAATTATCTACAGTCCAAATCTTGCAGGACGGCAGAACACAATACTGCCATGAATAGAAATGCCAAACTAATGATTATAGCTGAATGCTGTGTATTTTATTGGAAGAAAACTGAGAAGTTTTTTTACTTTTCACAAAGAGTTCCATTGATTGCCCCTTTTTTAAAGCAATTAATATTTTACCATTTTTCTTTGAAGGTCTGATCTCATACTATATTCTGTATTCAGTGCTTTTAAATTCTTTCTTCACATTAGACTGCTTGTTAGTCTTGTTTTCTTCTTTCTAACATTTCTGGCATATTCATAAGAGTTGTGTCAGAAATCATAAGGCCTCATTTACCAAGTCTTCTTACAGAAAGTTCTACAGTTTTTGTCATTTTGGAACGATTACAGACAACTACAGAACCCTGGTGTGATAATGGGATAGTGCATGCAGCCGTCCAGTTTAGTGTCCATATATTGGCATAGGGAGGGTATACCATAGTTTAATAAGAAAATGTTAGGACCTGTATTGTTTGAACTTGGTCTTTTTTCCTCTGTTTCACAAACTGGTCCTGGGGTTCTGTTCGTCTCCTGACCTGCTCTTGAACCAATCTCGGTCAAAACTTGCCTTGTTTGCAAGTATAGGGTCCTGACATGGTTTTTGTTTCATTCCTGACTACAAGACTATTGTGCAGTCAGTTCTCCGTAATGTTAATGCTTAGAGGCTGAACAAAGGTGGATGGCATGCTGGGAAATCTATTTGCAGCCAGAGCTTCAATAAAGAAGAGCACTAAGTGGCTTTCTCACTGGGTGACATTAAGTTCTGTTTTATTTTGGTCCGTCAGTGCCCTACAGATCCATCTTCTTTGTTCCTGCCAGACCAGGCCAAAAGTCGCTGAGTGAGCTCACATCAGCGGGTTCCCCCCAATCTCCTGCTTTTTGTCAGCATGCTACCAATCAACACTCGACTTCTGCTCTGTAAGAGAAGCAAATAACTCCAGAGGAGACAGAATTGAACCCGGAGAGTGGAGATATGGAGACAGAGAATGAAGGGAAGGCAGGAAGGCAGTTCCTGGGTGGGTGTCCTAAATTGACCCTGGTGTTTGGCTGCCTGCCTCAGCTCTGTCAAAGGACACACCTGCAAGTGCACATTTATCAGACTTTGAGTCGAGAATATTTATATACACAAATAAATTTCCTTTTTTGTGCCATAGTTTAAACTTGCAACAGGTCAAATAAATGAAACAAGTTTGAAAAAGAGCCTGGTGGCACACACTAAGTATAATCTCATTTATACTGTATAATCATATTATCTTCTTTGCTTATTTCCTCCAAATACAAATTTTAGGGTCTCCACCAATGTAAGTACTTAATTTTTTACTATAATACCTTTGAATACCAAAGTTAAATTACACCGCTGTGGATATCTATCTTTTTCCAATAACAGTTGCTGTACTTTCCCACATTTCTCCAATTTATCATGCTGTGCCCTTGCAGCCTAACCTCTCTCCTTACACGAATACTATTGATCCAGCCAGTACTGTGATAAATGCAATCTTTTATCCAATGGCCAAATTTTACAAATGAGGATATAAATGGCTGTGCTACATGCAGATTGTGTGCACACGAGAAGAGGCTCTAGGACTCCACTTTAGTCTGTAGAGTAAATTGATACAGAAATGAAATCAAGGTTAATCAATATGAAGATTCTTGCTGAGGCAAAGAAAAAACAATGAACAAAGGGAACTAATTATACATGCTGTTGAGACCTTTTCACAATATAGGGCATATGTAAAAATATGTGCTTAACTTTATGCAATTATTTACCCGAATAAATGCAGGTAGCACTGTCGCCTCACAGCAAGAAAGGCCACAGTTTGACTCCAAGGGCCTTTCTGTGTGGAGTTTGCTTGAGTGGGTTTTCTCCGTGTACTCCGGTTTCTTCCACCAACATCAAAACATGTTATAGTCTCCAGTCACACGTGGTACATGGGAGCCCCTGGCAATTAGGCCATAGAGATAAACTTGAGTTATCAAGTGTAATGAAATAAATGACTGGGTCAAATATTTAGAATCCCATGACCTTCTTGCTGAGAGGCACGAGTGTAGTACAGAGTAGTACAGTATATCTTTTTATTATAGCACTTTTCTCCCAAGGAACTCAAAGTGCTTTACAGAATCTATTATTCATTCACTCAGTAGTCACACACTGGTGGTGGAGACATGGCAACCATTTTTGTGACTACAGCCCCTCCAACCCCCACCAAACACACTCAACCACATTCATACACCAATGTCACAGCTAGACCACCACTGGAGGCAAGGTGGGTTAAGTGTTTTGCCCAAGGACACAATGTCAGTATGAACTGTAGGAGAGCGGGATTTAAAATGCCAACCTTCCGGTTATAGGAAAACCGCTCTACCACCTGAGCCACTGTGCTATCATCCGTGCTCTGAAAGTGTATGGTGCAGTTTTCTGTGTTGGTCACACATCAACATTACCTTCTTGTGCGTGCTGTAATGACTCAGAAAAGCCATGATGGCAGCAGTTACCAGGATACAAAAAAGAAAACTTTAAAAAGAACACCATCCATCTCCATTTTTTGGGGATAAAAGACTTTTACTGTCAACTTACCACCATCCTATTGTGCAGTTTTGAACGGATACGGCTTATGAGTTCATTTTAGATTCAGATTAACAATGGCATTACATATACATATTTTGTATGGACAGTTATTAATGAATTTAAACAGATTGTCCAACACATGTATTTTTAGATGTTAGATTTTTGAGAGAGTTCATTGGGTATTTTTATTTACTTTTTTATTTGGAAAATATGATGTTGTGACACAAGCACTTTTGACTTTGTCTACATAAAAAAACAAAAGCAATTGTGGTAAATTCTGCTTCACAAAAGGAAAGAAGACACTGAAACATCAAATAATGACATAGCTTTAAATGACTGGCCATCACAAACAAATTATCTCTGGGAGCAGCTTTGGGCATAAGACTGAGTAGATTTGACAGACAGTACAACCATTTGCACTCATACTCATGGGCAATCTATATTCAACAATTTATCCATTGATGCCTTTTTTAGACCATTTGACAGAAGACAGATTTTACAAAAAGTTACAAGTGGGAAGAAAATGAATGATTTTTTGAAGTACATTTGCTTAATGGGATGTCTTGGTCTTCCCTGAGCTCATCACTGCAACTGCAACACAGAGTCTGCTCCAACACTGAATAGTTTAAATGGATTCTAAACACTCAGCACAGAAGATGTAAATGTATGTGCTATCAAGATACATGTAGGACTGAAATACATGACAATGTACTTTTATTGAATATATTTTAGTGAACAAAATATTCCACCAGTACTTTTACATATTGAGTTTGGGGTTTTATTTTTTAGAGGTGTGTTTCCTCTTTTGTTTTAACCTCGATTTCAAAAAGAACTTTTCTGCCTTGTCTGTATTTACCAGCACACAGTGCTCTAATGAACAGGCTAAAAGCAGGTTAGAAAAAAGTGAGAGTGTTGTTGCTAAATGTCACAGCAAATTTGCACTAATTGTATTTTCCTGCTCGTTGCCCCGGTGTGTTTCATTGACCGTCGTGGTTCTGGTCGAGCAGGTTCAATTCCTGGTCAAGGCCTGCTTTTCCTCATAGCTCCACAAGGTCCCTCCGTCAATGTCTATTTAGAGGACGCCTGAGTGAGCAGCCATTGGCTTTTACACTGGTGAAAAGATCCACAACTCATGATCCCCAACTTCCTGCGTTTCTTCTCAAAAAAACAGATTTTTTTCTTTCCTTCAATTTCTTTGTCCTGAAAGTATATTTCAAGAGTTCACTGGGGGATGAGATAAATGAGCTGCAAATGTACAAATTGTTTGTGAAGCACTTTTTAGAACAAACTTACAAAGTGCTTTTAGATGCAAAAAGAGAACACATAAAAGTAGTGTTTGAATTAGGATGAATGGCAGACAGAGTGTGATGCACTTTGTCCTGTAATGCAAATAGATGAAAAGTGTTCTTCTTAATTGAGAGAAAAACACTCAAACAGCGCACAGTCGCAGGCTTTGTCCCAAACCCACACTTCTGACAAAACACCCCCGACAGGCAAAGTGTACACAATCATAAACAAATTAGCTTATTGTTCATGTGGGATGTGCAGAATACATTAGCCTTCACATAAAACAATTAGAACAATATTCCAGCTTCACTGCTTTCGGGCTCCCACAGGGACAGTTAGTGCTGCACCAAATATCAACATCCGCTTGTAGGTTTGTGCACTAAAATGGTGCCTTATAAACAATTTTAGAGAGAGAACAAAAAATGAACACTAAAACGTAGCTAATGCATTAAAATCACAAGCCTATACAGCTTTATCAACAATACATGTCACCCAATTCACACAGTTTACATTTACTGTAGTCTTATGTTAACTGCAGCTGGATTCTCGCGAGATTTGTGTTTACAAACTCAAATTTTATTTCATTTATATTTAACAGGAAAAATTAAAAGCAATAGTTATGCTACAGTTAAAGGGGCCTGACTCCTTAAAAGAAACTGGTTTGCAGCAGGTTCCTGTTCTGCAGCACAATGAAAAAAATCCCAATCACAACAATGAATTCACACGAGACAACAGAGAAACATCACTCCTTTACTATATCCACACAGAGGGCTATTCAGGGCCAGGTCTGTCAGAGTACACAATAGGTGCTGTCCAATAGAAACAGCCTGTGAGCCCTTTTGAACTGTATGTGAGAACTTATTGAGAAATCCATCTTGAACTGCTCCAAGCAAAGTATTTGCTCTGGCTTTACCGGCTTCTTGTGTCCAATGATGTGGCAGCTCTGACAGGTCTGTGCGTGTTTTAGGTTTGAAGATGTAATGACCATTTTACCGTCACAAAAGTAAACTACATGGAGCTGCGCTGATTGGATAAAACTGAAGCAAACGCTTTGCACAACAGCCCTTCCAGATGATACCGTGGATAATTTCAATCACACACATTCATACACAAGTGCTGTGTCACTGGAGGCAAGTTGAGGGAAGTCTCTTGCCCAAGGACACAACAACAGTATGGACTGGGGGGAGCGGGAATCAAACCGCCAACCTTCCGGTTGAAGGACAACCGCTCTACGATTGAGCTACTTGTGTGTGTAGTGAAAACTCAAATGTAAACACCTGTGGATTTGAACATTCAGCTCATTTAAAAGATTGCTCTTCTTCATTAGATGACAATCACTCTATTGTCCCTGTCAGCAGGATAACTTTATTTTCCTTGTAATGCGAGAACTGAATATACTTTAATATACACATCAGTAAGCAGTGTATCCCAACTGGCAGACTTCTGTACTCTGAACTTCCTATGCATGCCAAGAGGGAGGTCATTGACAAGTAAAACTGAAGAAATGTAATGCACCACTCCTAGAAAATCTTAAAAATACTATTACTATTAAAATTGTATAGGAAAGACTTCCTATACAATTTCTGTTGTACAGGCAGGAAAGTTATTTGGTCTCAGACAATCAGTAGAACATCTGATTACGCTTAATTAGCTTATCTCTGCTCAACTTAATGGGTCGTAATGAGCAGCTATCTTAACTTTATGTTAACACCTCATCAGGACGGCAGACTTTTGCCCCAAGTGTGCTGTTAGAAATTGTATTTGTTTATCCGTAATGCTTAGCTTTCAGCATTCAAATATCTACATATTACATTTTATTGACTGGTCTTTTAAAACTTTATGCTTTTTTAAGTGTCTGATAGAACTTTTCTTCTCTATGTGTGCGTTTGATTGTTTGCCTCTGGGGGCTGCAGCTGTTCCTGCAGGTCACAAGCACAGGTGGGCCGCTGTGGGCCACAGGTTATTGTGTCTGTAGTTATTGCTGGTTGCTCAGTGCATTGAGTCTCAGGAGAGAAGTAAGAAAAGCCAACAGACACCAGTGACTCACCCCCGCCTCCTTTGTCTCTTTTTCCTCTATTTCTCACTTGTCGTCAGAGGAAGTCAGGAACATTGCCGGCACAGCTCTTAAGACGCATACTTTTTATGCATTTATGTAAAGTGGGAGGTGCATTCAGACACTTCTACGACTTTATATATGAATTTATATAACTTTATATAATTGTCTACAACACATTTTATATTCTCTCTTGAAATACGTTTGATGTATGTGTTTCTCTTCTCTGTGTCATATGTTAAATAAGTAAGTGCTTTTCGGCTTATCCTCATCAATGGTTGCCACAGCCAAGTAGCATGAGTAGCTTGGCAATGTTTTTCCAGTGGATGCCCTTTCTGATCCAACCCTCTCCATTTTTCCTGGGCTTGGGACAGGCACAGACTGTGACTGTAGCTGGAGTTGCTCCCTAGGGGATTCGAACTCCCAATCTCCATTAAAAATGACCATTAACCATTAAAATGCCAAAGGCAGCACCTTTTTGTTGTCTATACATTATGAATTATGCCTTGAGCAAAAATACAAACTAGTTTGCAGTGAGCTGTTATTGACTGTCAGGTTGACAGGCTGATTTTTATTCAAAAAGTTGTTTTTAGCCAACACACATTTTGCTGTTATGCTGGCATATGTTAGTTCAACTGTTATTCTTTCTTATGGACATTTGTGCTCGTTTATTAAGTGTTTTTTTGTGCTTACTTGATTGACTCACCAGGGATTCAAAAATGCATTAGCCAGACGTTAAGGTGAAGAGTCATAGATGCTACTGTGAGGTCTCATTCTCTAACAGGATGGCTGAGATGGCAGGGCTGACTAGCATGAACCAGAGAAAAAACCCTGGTGCCTTAGCATTGGACCTAAAAGGTCTCCTACAGTGTGTGCAGTCACATGGAAACAGGGTGAGAGAGAGGGGAATGACACCGGGCAATAGGGCTGCAAGATTTTTGCTGAAATGTGAATCCAAATTGTTCTAAATGGGAATTAAGATCACAAGATTCTCTCACAGAATTCTCATTTTTTTAACCAAAACATTTATTGCATTTAAGTAAAAAAAGTGCTAAAAGGTGGAAAAAAATCCACGTGCTCCTTTTTTCTGTATCAATATTGTCGTGTTGTCACTCTCACCATCAGCTAGATAGTTTGTTCACAAGCTGGTGCTGTGGGGGCCAGACTTTCAAACTAAAATATAATAAATAAAAACCTTTTGCTTTTTCTTATTTTATCATCGTTTTCTTTTTATTTACTTTCTTCTAGAGAGAGAAATTTAGACCTGGTTAATTAGTTTGTGTTCAATAATTAGTTCTTATTATCAAACCCAATAATAAACACTGGTCTCATGTGTTTCCCTAAAACAGAACTTTATCAAAACAACTCTCATTTGTTTAATTATTACCTTTTTATGCATTTTCATCTAGTATTTATCAATATTAACTAGAATGTTTTAACAGTAATAATTGATGGACCAGAAGTTCTTCAGAAAAGGTTGGATTTGGTCCCCGTACCTTAAGTTGGACACTCTTTCCTCTCAGTGGCTGCAGCAGAAACTCGCCGAAGGCAGCACACGATCCGGCTCTGACTGTGTTATGAAATAATAACTTATGGCTCAGAGATGGTTCAGACTCGGGACGACAGCCTCTGTTTAAAGTTGAGCTTCTTTGCTAACACAGATTACTGCTCACATTCTCTCTGTTCTCCACCGGTGACAGGACATTTACATGACTTTTTGTCTCTTTTGGAGAGTGTAAAGCTTAGCCTCAGTTACAGACTTGTTTTTGTTGCACATTCATTAAGTCCTGCTCGTTAAGGGCCGACACGGCCCAGGACGGGTCTGTGCAGCAGCGGCGAGACATAGATGGTGAGCAAGTGAACCCCTTTTGCTAAAGTGGATTTAAATAACAATTTCCTTTGGGCAAAGTTTAAAATTGTGCAGATATTGTGCACATCCACCACCTGAACTGACTCTGACAGTGACAGGAGGCGGGTTTCACCCCGAGGCCGTCCTGAGAACCATCATGGATCTCCTGAACCCAATTTTTACTCTCACGGGACTGTGTTAATGTCCCGGTTAATGATCACTGGAATATGGTTTGACTTTACACTGTGTTAATGTGACCAATAAGTTTGACTGATATAGCCTTTTGGATTGTTGTAAAGTACGTGAACACAGCATCTGAATTCTGTACGTGCATGGGAATCGCCGTCATTTAGAAAGAAGTTTGCATTTATGTATGAATCAAGATCATAATTATTTTTTGATTATTGTGCAAACCTACCGGGCAAATGACCTGAGCACGAATTGACATCACGCCTGCTTTAAAGCCTCAATTTACACCATCACTGCAATGTTAGTGAGCTTTTATTTTGATAGCGTAGCAGAAGTTTATTTTGAAACTTGGTGCCTTCTTCTTTTCCAGTGTAGCTCGCAGATTGACGCGGAGCCGTTTAAAAGATAGAAGTCCAATCTATCGCTGCAGTAATGCTTTTGCTGTAAGTGTTAGTCTGTTTATCTTAATCTGACTTTTAAAATGAATGCAATTCTCTGAGTCTGACTGGAATTTCGTTTTATTGGCCTAACACACTTAAAGAATGCAATTCACAGTTGGGCTATTTTAAGATTCACATTCTACCAGCTGGCTTCCTCAATTGTATCACTGCCTGCCTTCCAAATTTTGAACCACAACGTCATTAGGAAGTGACATCAATTGCAAATAAGCCATTAGAATGCCTTGGAATAAATCCCCTCACACCCTGTTTTAGGAAGGGTAAAAGGATATTTTATAAAAGCTGTGGACATGTTGGTTGTCATATATGGGCCAATTTTCATCTGATTCTTTCCACCCACAGAAAAAATGTTGTATACTTGACAAACAGTACATCCAAATAATGCCACACAAGCCTTGTTAGAATGTGCTGCCATCATTTCTTTAACTAAAATATGAAAAAGAAAATTGCTTTCATTCTGCCACACTGTCAAAAAGCATTAGAAAGGACGCAGCTTGGATGTGAGTGCATTCTGTGTGATGTTCCGAATCCTGAACAAGTAAGGACCACTCTCCCTTTAGTAGGAAGTAAATATTGATGTTTCCTCTTTTCCCTTCCTGCTTTGGCCCATCTGGATCCACGCTGGCCTCTGGAAAACAAACCACTTCTCTTTTCTGTGTCCTCTTGTCCAATCACTGCTGTCTTCCCTGACATTCCTCTGCGGCTGTCACGCTCAGTCCTCTCAGCCTTGTTTAGTTTTTACCACCTTCTCCCCTCTTGCTGATACTTTGCTCATATTTCATGTGCTCAGTCACCGTGCATAAATTATAAATGAACATCTGCGAAGATGCAGCAGACATCTCACTCTGCACGCGATCGCATTTAGCCAGAAAACCCTTCAGAAATTGGCAATTTAACAAATGCTTTTATCCTAAGTGAGTATTGATATGTGAGCTATTTTTAGCAGACAGAGACCTCAAGGGAATTTGGTCAATGTTTGTTGGGAATATAGCGGACTTATGGTAATGTATTGTCTGCACTAAGCCCATATGTAGGGCACAGAAACAGCCAGTGGAAAAGTCCTATTCCCTGTTATTGTCTGTCGGCGAATAAATATCTAAGCATGTCCAAGGACGCAAAAGGATCTGGACTATTCAAGTGAGCCATGCGTGAAAGTGAATTGTAAACACCGTGCCCCTCGCCACATCTCCCTCATTGGTACGTAGCCTCTTTTTTTCTCCACTTCTTCTCTCTTATTAAAACCAAATCAGTATTTCTTGTCAAAGCAGTCCCGCCTTCCATCACTTTTTAATAATCCTCCTCTCTTTAATGAGTTGGGTTATGTACACACGGGGCAGCAGCTTGGGGCCAATTTATGATTTCACATCAGATCAGATCAGAGAACGCTGTGAAAATAAAAGACGCGGCAGATGTACACACATGTGAGAGCGCTACTTCCTGCGCATCTCATCTCGGCAGTCGGGGGAATAGCGGCACTCCCACAGCCGCCATTTTGGAAGCATCCTCTGGAACAGCGGGTCACCAGAGACAGTTCCTGAGAGAGTGAAGGGAAGGGAAATGAGGGAAAATGGAGAGCTTAAAAAGCTTTGTTGAAATAAAAGATGTCACAAGACATGTGATGATCAACTTAAATATATAGGATACCTTTGAAGTCACATTTTATGTAGCTTAACTGTGATGTGGACCTAAAATATCAAGAAAGAAGAGGTGTAGTTTAATTTTTTTGTGTCCCCTTCACAGCTCTACCATCATTTAACAAACCAGGTTTTGGGGATAGGCCTACTCTATGTGTTCCACATATTTATGTGTAGACCATACAACCACTTGGTAGGGAACAGTGGTAGATAAATGTAAAACTAACATTTACTGGAGATAGTCCATGTGGTGAGTAGGTAATTAGGAGAATGCACATTAGAGTGGCTTGTTTACCCTGGCTCATACCCGTGTGGCTAAAAAAGGAGTGACACTGTAGTAAATGCACTGAGGGCAAAACTATTTGTACAGGAATATAGGAGCGTAGATGACATATACACATATCCCCTAAATGGAAATAAAAATAGAAACACAAGGAGCAGCCTTTGTGCATACATGATCCTTATCCAGATGTTACAAGCAGGATATATTGGGCAAAAACAGAGAAGCGTGCATTTATGCATTTATACATACAGCCCTTCCAGATAATGTCAGGATAAAAATAGTTCTTCTTTAATGGTGGCTGAAGTTTTGGAGCATCATTGTGTTGGTTTGTCTGAAGGTCCTCTTCAGTGCAGGCCTGTCACAGCCCCCCTTTCACATTTAGACAACAGTTTATTTATGATCCCGCACCAGAGAGGGAACTGTCTTGCCTGGTTTATTTTCAATTGTTATTTTTGGCGCATACATTTTTGTTTGGAATAATTTTGCACATTTTTTGTTTTTACTTACAATAACAGAGGATTGAGATATTTAAGCTTCTATTGCCTACCATTTACTTCAGAATTGACTTATTGTCAAAATCAGCATTTTATTAAAAATAAATAGCACAATAGGTCTCTATAGTATAGCTTATGTAATGTAAGCAACGAAATAGCTCTTATATGCAGTGGACTGCATTCAAAGGGAGTCTAATAAGCCTGAGGCAGTGTAACTTTCAGGTATTCCCAAATTGTGGGAGTAAAACAGATGATTCATTAGCTTTTGTTTTGTTGTGTTGGTCTAAATCTCTGAATGCTAATCTAAAAGTTTACCTGTGTGAGCTAAACAAGCAGAAATTAATGCACTGAAGATTTCTGTCCAAAAAGCACAGTGCTGCAAATGTAGTATGGAGAATCAATGGGGTAATAACTACCTGCAGGCACAGCTTGATTTAAGGACTCAGGTTTATCCAAAGTGTGTTGAATGTGTTTTTTTTTTTAATCATTGAACTAGAAATAGCATAAATCTTCAAGAGATGTTGGGGACTGTCCCTGGATATGAAAGATTTATTCTTTTTTTCCAACAACAACCTTCAACATGTGATTAAAGGACAAGCACCAGTTCACTCGCCACTGATTTCAGGTGAAGCTATGTCCGCAAGCCCACACTTAAATTGAAAATGATTTATGTTTTGCTCAAACATAAATCCGGGAGGATATCAGAGATTGTTGTATGTTATGTACAGTGGGGATCGAAAGTTTGGGCACCCCTGGTAAAAAATTTTATTAATGTGCATAAAGACGCCAAGAAAAGATGGAAAAATCTCCAAAAGGCATCAAATGACAGATTAGACATCCTTATAATAAGTCAAAAAAAGTTAGATTTTATTTCCATCATTTACACTTTCAAAATAACATAAAACAAAAAAATGGTGTCTGCAAAAGTTTGGGCACCCTGCAGAGTTAATACCTTGTACTGCCCCCTTCGGCAAGCTAGAGAATCAAGAGGCATAAACTAAAGGTTTTGCCATGGCCTTCACAATCTCCTGACCTCAACATAATTGAAAATCTATGGATAGACCTTAAAAGAGCAGTGCGTGACAGACAGCCAAGAAATCTCAAAGAACTGGAAGACTTTTGTAAGGAAGAATGGGCAAAGATACCTCAAACAAGAATTGAAAGACTCTTGGCTAGTTACAAAAAGCGTTTACAAGCTGTGATACTTGCCAAAACATTAATTAATGTTTAAACAAGCCCACAGCCACTATTTTCTACCATATTTGTATAATACCATGTTTGAGACTACACAATTTTGACAACTTTCTGACTTGCGATAAGTGGTCTCCTCAACGCAAGTGGTCCGTCAGGTCTCCCACACTGCACCACATGAAGTGACATGGGATAACCCCAATGCAAAGGGTGTTTTAAATGCACATTCAACAAAGCAACCACTTGTTTTTTATGCTGTTTAATGATGTTCTAAAAAAAAAAAAAAAAAGCACAGGGCTTTACAACATTTTTAGAGCCAAGGCACAGTTTTACATGCAAATGTTACAAAATAACATGCTGTAACGTAAAACAGTATTTACAATTACAATTAAATCTCTTAATTTATTGGGTTGGGCCTGCTTAGATGAACACAAAGCTGAATTGACAGGCACACACAAAGCTCTTGCTCAACTGATCTCAGTCTCTATCTGTGGCGTTTAAGCTATTTGGGACCATGGTACTGTTGGATAATATTTCCCCACACACCAAACACGGTGGAGTTGGTATAGTCGGAACCCCAGTAAAAGTAAATCCAAACAAAAAATAACTCACTGTATTGCCTTGGCCTAAACATTTTTGCTTTCTTTTGACCTTCCAGGACCTTTGACTAGGACCTTCATCTGGGTCAGAAATTTGTTCTAGATCCAGTTTGGAGTTTGAACTTTTTCTTTTCAAATATTTATCCAATGCCGTCACTACCTGCAGCATGCTTCATTAACTCTAATGACATCAATTAAAAGTATAATGTATTGCGATACCTACTGCCACCTACTGACATGGAGTAGGTAGTATTTCCATTACTCGACCAGTCACTTCATTGCTTGTAGAGCGCAGTACAAAATTATTTCCAGTAACTAAGTAATCAATTTAGAACAATTAGTCAAACTGGATAAGAACACTGGTTATAAAAACACTGGCTTAGCAAATCATGACAGACACAATCTTAACTAAAAATGGTCTCATTGAGGGATGTCCCAATGCCACTTTTTCAGGATTAAAAGTATTAGTTTTCTTTTTAAGCTCTTTGTCTTGAACTCTCCATGAGTTTGGATTTGGTTCCTGGCTGTACTGATAGTGTTTGGATTTTAGTGTTAGTGTTCCCCGGTAACTCTTTAAATCTGTTATACATTGGTCTCAATCTTAATTCCTAAAAGTTGTGGCCTTGTTGTGGAACACGCTGGCTGTGGTCATGAGTATTTACCATTGAGTACCCAAACTAAATCTTAGAGACTACATGAGAGCTCACAATAATTCACATGAACAACCTCAATAAACAACTGTCACCAATGCCAACTGCTTTTTGTCTATGCCTTTGGTGAAACAAGATATTCCAATAATATGCATTGCCTTTTCATAATTAGTGCCTCAATTCCTTCTTTCTAAGGCTCAATTGGAAAGGATTTTAAGGTGTTTTTTTTTTTTGTGTGGGGATTTTTTCACAGCTTTTTTCCCCTTTAGAATAGAGAGAATAATCTAATGCTTTGTTGATCCTTGGGGACACTCTTTGGTGCTGCTCACCTCTGTCGAATACTCTCTGAAAGTAGAGGTCATGGCAGTGCTACAAGAGGATCTCAAAGTGTGAATGGCCAAAGAATGCTCGGGGGCCACACATGTGACCACTGGATTTCTCTTCAGCTCAGGGATGTTCAATACTGCCTTTGAATCATAAGCATTAGGAGGTAAGTGTAGTGGTATTTTTGCCAGTGAGACATTGGCACGAGTGTTGTAAAGCAGCATGGATAGACTTGAGCAGTGGGGTCAAACTCAAAGTAGTGAGTGGCCGCGACAGTTAATAGGAATCCTTTCAGGGGCTGAAGATGGTGAAACTTTGAAGCTTTTATTTTATTTTGAATGTAAGGGTTTATTTTTATTTGAGTCTTATTTCATTTCCTCCTTTTAAAAACATTTTTTTAAAGGATTTGAACAGGTTTAAGGTATTTGATTGGATTTTATATAGCGCTTTTCAAGGCTCTCAAAGTGCTTTACAGAGTCCATTATTCATTCACTCCACAGTCCCACACTGGTGGTGGAGACATGGCAGCCATTTTGCACCTACGGACTCTCCAAAACATTCTCACAACCTTCCAGTTATAGGACAATCACTCTACCACCTGAGCCACTGCTCAATTTGAACAGGTTTTAGTTGGATTTGAACAGGTTTTAGATAGATTTGAATATATTTTAGTTGGATTTGAACAGACTTTAGGTGGATTTTAAAAGATTCTAGTTTCAGGTTTTATTTATCTTTGAAGCAAGAACTGGATTAACCTGTTTAAATATTTAATGAATAAAAATAAAATAAATTAGGTTTGAATCCAACTAAAACTTAGTACCAAAAATGTCTCCTAACAAATGTATGGTAGGGCCACATAAAACATTGCAATGGGTCCCATTTGGCCCCTGGGCCTTAAGTTTGGCATGTCTTGACTAGAGCCACTCGGGTAGGTTGTCTTTACCCTTTCAACTTCTCTCAAAGTCTCAGATGGTTGTTTTTATGTTTTTATGTTTATGACAGATTGCCCATTGGCCTAGCACGTGTCTTAGAGTAAACTGCTCACTGAGGCACAGAGATCTGGACATGGCCTAACAGCCGGCTCTGAGACTGCCTAAACCATAGCAGTGATGGGGACACAATCTGCTCTGACCTAATGGTATCATCTGTTGTGAAAAGTATCTTGCCGACTCGTGGGCTGCGCCATCCTGTTTGTGGACACTACAGGGGTCCCAGACAGACTCAAATCAAAGGCACCGCTGACACTTTTCTTGCGCTAGTTGTTTACACACATGAGTTAGCAGCGTGGCTGAGGTGTCAGGCATTCTTGTGTCCAACTGGAAAAGCAGATTTTAAAAAGTGCATGGTTCTGCTGTGATTACAGAAACTTGGATGACACATGTGACGTTCTAAAGGTCCAAGAGTGTGCAGCCGTTCCTTCCAATGACTACACCTGGTGCTTTCACAGAACAATGCCCTATCGCTGCTCCTGGAGTCTCCGGCTGGCACTGAAAGGCCTCCAAAGCGTCCGTGGCACACAGTAGACAGTGCAGCTGCATGTGGCACGGTGCTATGCTCTGTGATCTTTTGTACACTAAAGTAAAAGGGAGCAGGGCCATGACACATAGACAAATCTCCTGCCAGTGATGTGATGATGGAGGAGCCGTAATGATGGCCCGCAATGCACCATTTCCATTTCAGGGCTGTCATACTATGAGACACACTGGGCTGTGACTCTCCAAATGTTTGCTGCAACCAGAACTGACAACAGAAACAGGTGAATGTCAACCACACTATTGAGTCATTTACTGTAGTTTGTCATGTCATAAACAACATGAGGCAAGTACAGCACGGGTTTACTTTTGTTGAGCTGAAATTCTTACAAATAAATATTAATGTTGTGTCCTATCTCCTTGAGGACAAATATGTCATGGTTTGCAGGCATGGCAGTATGTCACAATGGGATGTCATTGTGGTGTCGCTGTGGGACTAGTAGGATGAGCAGAGGTGATGTCAGTATGCTTTGACATTTTAATACATGATGTAAATGAAAGTGTTTCAATGTGTAACAATTTTACAATCAGCTTCACCACCTTATTAGATAAATGTGATTTAGCTGATCCTACAAAATAACAGTTTGATAGCTAAAAGACGGATTTGAAAACTAGTCAACCTGCATTTTGCTGAAATCAATGCAATTATTATTATTATTTTCAATTCTCTAACTATTAATTGAATATGTGACTGTGTGCCTCAAGGGTCAGTTCTTGGGCCAATTTTACCCTTGTACATGCTTTTCCTCTGAAAAGTATTCCACAGACATGGCCTCCTTTTATCACATTTCCAAAAGTCATCACTCAAAACATGTTGCAAAAATGTTGTCATATGTTAGCCCATAGCTCTAAATATATTATAGTTTATTATTCAAGGTAATCAAAAAGAAGCCTTACCCAAACTAAATTATCCACAGTACTACATGGATTGGACACTTTCCTTTGGTTATTTTTCCTCTGCACTGTTGGAGGATGTTTTCCAGTTTCTGAGGCTGGGCTGAGGCCCAACAGCGATGTGCATGACCAGTTGGGGGGGCTTGCTCTGCCAGGCCTTCACCCCGGATCCTTCGTCTTTCTCTCCTCCCTGCCGCTCCTGCATTTAATATTGGGGTCACGTTTGCCTCCACTGACAGGAAAGACTTCTTTTAGAAAGCGGATTAAAAGGCCTCCAAAGTGATCGTGATAGGTGGTGTCTGGCAGCTGATGTTGCCGAGCGATATGTCACGGCTCTGAGGTGTGGAGAGAAGATGTCGAGGGGAGACACAACTGGAAACTTCTGATTGCCTTTGACTCTGCAGGTGTGTGTATGCCGTCTGTGCAAAAGGGCACTTTCCACTGACCAGAGATGAAAGGCTAACTGTTGTCAGTCTTCTCTTATGAAGCCTGATTAAAGTGATGCAATCGCCTGAAAAGAGGCCTCCTCACGCACAAACAACATCCTGCAAACTGTCAAGCCCATAGCAGTGGACATGTAACGGGTGCATCAGACTTGTTTATCCCGTAAAGGAGGATAGATTTTTATGTTATGTTACTAAAATGGCAATCAAAAGTTTAGCTTATTGAAAGGCAGGTACAGTATGTCAAAGGTATGTGCTCTATACCATGAACTGTTTTTTAAATTTTACATAAAAATTAACACTAATATAGCCAAACACATAAAAGCTGACAACCTGTTGGTGATAGTGTCATTGGATGCAAACGCATGATATGTTGCAACATGCCTGTACTTCCAACCCTATGCTAACACCACATACCTCTACATATTTTATTTTGTGTTTGTTTACTACAAAGCTGGGTGACTTTCTATTGCTGTTGATCACCAAGGTAGAAACTAATGCTAATGGTAGTCTGGTGCTTATCAAGACTAGGATTGTTAGATTTTGTTTAGGGTTAGTGTAAGCTGGCTTTGTTGTACAGGGTGCAGATATTATGGATTAGCAGTTATAGCTCTTTTTGTTGAAGGCAGTTATCCCTGCAATCACCGTTTTGACTCAGTTGTTTGTAACAACTCACCCAGGTGTACACAGTGATCCATGGACCAGGGTGGTGTGCTGGTGTTGATTTCCAGTGCGCCAAGTATCCAGAAAGCAAGCACAACAAAAAGCATATAAAATGCCAATGAGTCAATTTAAAACAAAGGTATATAGCTTCTGGTGAGAAAGAGGCCAGCTACTGAGCGACATTGAGACAGATATCTCACAGCCAGGTCACCAGCTGGTTCATTAAAGTGCTGCACTCAGATGTCCTTTGTTAGTGCTGGGGATATGTGCATGCATGAAGCCGTGGTGGTGTTGTGGGCGAGGGCAGAGCGGTGCTACTCTAATGGCAAATGAGTGACCCAGCCGGAAAAGGTCAGCAACACTACAGGGCTGATGTTGTGAAGCGTCCTCTGCACACCAACTAATTAAATGTCAGTGAGTCAGATTGGACGGATGAGGGGAGGGAGGGTAGAGTTTAGACTGAAGAGAAAAAAAAGAGTGGCAGGTAGGTAGACGGGGAACAGACCTAGTTGTAAATGTCATGTGTTACACGAGGTGGATTCTTTGGCAGCTGAGAGTTGAGGGACAAAGAGGAGCGGAACACTTTTTACTGCATAGCTTCACTGTGTAACTGTGACCTCCTCTAACTGTACCGTTTATATTATGCATTTTTTATTACCTCTGTGTAAATGGCTTGTAATAAACCTGTGTCGGACTTTTGAGGTTGCACGTTTGACTTGCCTAGACTTACAACCCTCGGCCCTAACACCGTGTTTACTATTACTACGGGAGTCTATTTTTAAGATCCAAAAGCAAAGATGAAATTCTGTTTCAATACTTACCTTACATGACCTTAAATCTTAATTAACGAAACAATGGTATCAATGTGAGTGGAAGTGGACTGGAGGTGGAATTCCTCAACACGCCATGTCTTTTGTGACCAACCTTTAGCGTCTGAGGGTTGAACAAGCTGCTGGTGTTTTGTTTGTTTCCAGAAACAAGAACATCAGTCTGGTTTAGGACCTTTTGGCAGAACAGAACTGTACTTGTTCATGCTGCGTATGCATGTGTGCGTGTCTGTATTATAAGAGCCCTTACATTCTCCTTAGGGAAGATATTGGAAGCATCTCCTTTCCTCCTAAAAAGCTGTTGAATTATTCACTATGGCCCAGTTTCTGCCCATTAGGTTGACACACTGCTGGAACTTTCTCGCCTCCGGTAGTTGACAGCTTTCTTACACACACATATGCACAGACCACTCACACACACTATATACAGTATATATAGAACAGGGAGCTCTTTAACAGAGATTTTCCTTCTCCAGCCGCTGTGGAGACGCCTGCTGTCACAACTCCTCTTCCCCTTTAGTCCACTTCTTCGCTCTTGTCCTCCTCAGTCTTTTTTGCATTTCCTAAAGCGTCTCTCATTTCCATTCTCGGCCTGTTGTCCTGTCTCCTCAGCTGTCACATTCTCTCCTCACAGGTTTTCCACTGTGTATTAATTACTGTCACCTTGATGTCACTATTTTGGGGTTGTTGTTGAGGCCCCAATACAACAGCTGTGCACGGGAACTTTTGGGATTTTAATGTATTTATATTTACCAAATCTATTCTCTGATAATGCAAAATGTGGTGACTGTCCTTATCCTATGTTGAAGCATGTTTCCCATAACCCCCAGTGTTAATCCTGTAGCTAATACATTAGAAGTGGAGTGGATAACCTACTGCAGTACTGCATAGAAAACCTTCCATTAATGTGAAGCAAAGTTTTGAACTGTCCCAAGGTCAACTTAATTTATGTAGCACATTTAAAACAACCGTTGATGCCCACAGTGCTTTACAGGCATAGTATAGTGCACTTAAACAATAGAATAAAAACAAATCTCACAAGACATAAAGGGCGGGTAAAATGCAGTAAAAGCACAAATAAATATATCTACCAAAAAACAAATATAATAAAAATTATTAAAGCAATAGTCAAAGTCCAGCTCAACTTGTGTTAAAAGCCTGTTCAAACAAATGAGTTTTTAGAGAAGACTTCAAAATATTGAGGGACTGGGCTGTTCTAACATAAAGAGGCGCTGTTCTATTATCAGGGAGCAGCTGCAGCAAAGGCCCTATTGCTTTGGTTTTTTAAACGTGTTCTTGGTACGTCTTGTACCTGTTAGCAGGCGATGCAAAGGAGCTGCAGTAGACCAACCGAGAAGTTATGAATGCATGGATTATACTCTCCTAAACAGTTGGTGGCAGATAAGTACGCCTTAGCTTTGCTTAAGACACGCAGCTGGAAAAAGACAGCTTTGACCACAGAGCTGGTCGAGAAATGTGTTTCCAAATGGCGGACTCTGAAGCTGGAAACTGCTGATGAGGACAGCCTGACATTTGCTATGTCAAAGTGTACTTGAAAAACTCTGACGTGGCATTACCTCTTTCCAGAGAAACGCCATAACCACTTCAAGTGAGTAAATCTTTAATTTTTTTCTTTTTGCAAAATTTGGGGGATTGTCTGACTGTTTGTGATTGACTGTTACCATTGAAAAAAGTGACTTATCAAAATGCAAATGAAATCCATTTGGATATACAAGAGTCATAGATGGTACGGGTAAACAGAGCCAAGACAGAACAGATTTTCTTTTCTATTCTTGTTTCACAGAAAGAAACACAGACTTTTGAAAAGACATTTTCTTTTACTAACTATACCTCCAATCCAGAAAAATACTAAGACTAACAAGGGAAAGACAATTAACACACAACAGCACAATCTTTAGTTTATGTCAGATTATGTAACAAGTGCAACATCAAGCACATTTCCCATAAAGCACTCTCATCTCATCAGTCTCCCTCTTTGCCAATAATTGGAGCCTTTTCTGGTTTTATCCTCCACTTTTGATCCTTAGAGACAGATTGATGTTGTTTCAATAAACTCAATATTCTCTGAGAGCTAAAGTGAGACACAAGTGATGGAAGTCAATACATTTTCTGTGCGGTTTCCAGGAATACACTATTTAAATATTGAGCCCTGCTTAAAATTTCAAGTCCATTTCGCTGCTTTTTCCTGGTGATGCAATCTCACATATTCCATCCCAATAATTCATGTGCAGATATGAATGTTTCAGTTACGGTAGAGGAAATTAAACTGAATTAATGATTATCAAACTACAGGCACCGTTGCTATTTCAGGCACATCAGGATAAGCTGCGCTGGAGGGATACCGGTGCATATCTGTCAGTCCAACAGGCCGCTCATTACAAACTGCTTACAAAGTGGGTTCTCTTCTACATGTGCATTCCCGTGGAAATACTTTCATTTGAGGAAACAGAGTACAACACACAGATTGGTAGTGAGCTTTTCTAACTATTTGTCTCTTTAGAACTGAAAATCCAGGGCTAAAAAGCAACATTTTGTGTATATTCTTAATCACTATTGGAGCACTTGTTAATTGGATTGAATATGGGTTACCCTGTGTGACTATTTAAAACAGCCGATAATTAGGCTTGCTTTGGAAATGTATTACTTGTGTAGAAATGGCAGGGTACAAGCAGTTAAAAGCCTCTTCTCTTTTTGCACACTTATGCACATTTTCTGTAAATTTAAACTCCCAAAATGAAGCATCTTAGCTTCATTATATTCCTCTTTCTGTAGCTCTCTCTATCCTTGGTGCTAATGATGAGCCAGAGCATTCTCCATCTTGAGTCTTTTTCTTTCTCTCTCCTTCTCCGTCTATCCATCGCTGTTCTACCTCCCTCTATGTCTGTCTGGGCTCTAATGATGGGAGAGCTATGTGTGGCTGCACTGTGGCGTGTGTGTGTGTGGAGAATATTTGGAGGCCGAAGAGCTGACAACGAGCTGTCCACCTACAGTGCAGCCAAGCCTCAGGAAAGGTGTTATTATAAAGTACAGAAAATTCACACACTGAGAGGCGGTAAAAGATACAACAGATCCTATGATTAACAAAGGACAGTCTGCAATGAGCGCAAGAGAGAAGAGCACACATTTACTGTAGAAGCCTTCGCCCAAGTGTATATTTCTCACCTTTGAAAATTGCTAATGCCTTGCCTAATGTCTTCTCTATCGCTGCACAATGAGCGTCAAGATGTCATTTAAATGGGGATGAAATAAACAGAATACACTTACATCCTTGTCAGTCACTCCCAACTTGCAACAGTTTTTGTCCTCAACATTTTGCCTCACCTTTTGATACACTGTTAGCACAATTACCTCAGGGGATTGCCACTGTATGTGTTAGATTCAGGTTCTGTTTTATAATAGTCAGGATGCAGTTATGTTTGGAAAAATAGGTGTAAGCTTAGAAAGTTTAATGGAAGGTTGTGTGAGCAAATTTTTCTTTTTAATGGTATCACGATTTTTTAAAAAGGTGACTTTTTGGGTGTTTTTTAAAATGTGTGCACAGTGTAAAAAGGCTGGACATGACGTAAAAAGAGCGACTCACTGTATGTTAAGACCAAAAGGAAGATGGATAATCAAACATGCATCATTGACTATACTCATAGTATATACTATATGAGAGACATAATATTCATTTACTTTCAAATCCTTTATATCCAACTTTTATACTGGAGTAAAAGAACCATTGGCAACAACCAAGACTTTTGTCATTTTGCTCTGACTTTGGCTTATGTCAACATTTAAAACTGCTGCAATTTCATGTGTTATGAGAATTTAACATTATTGTATTGTATACAAAATGTTGGCTGAGATTTAATTTTGTTATGCCAGTTGTTTATGCAGGTTTTGGCATTTTCTGTAAGTTATATGCCAACAGATCTTGATGGTGGAGCAACTTAGCAGCAAAAGCCTACAGAACTGCCTACAGAACTGTGTGAGTGTATGTAATTCTTGTCTGTATGTAATTCTTGTCTCTTTGAGCTTATTGTGCCGTGTTATTGCTGAGAAACCGCGCAGTGTGTTTACTACGACCGTGTCACGTGGTGTACCGGTGTGTAGTCTCAGCTGTTAGCGGGCTAGTTTCGTGTGAGTTGTTTGTGTGTGTAGAGGCGTGACCTGCTGAATTCAATTACTTGAATAGAAGGGTATTTAAGTGGGAGTAGCCACAGCGGCAGCGGTCGCGGCAGCCTTCATCGCGTGAAGACCGGAGAGAGTAAAGACCATCGACTCTACCTGCACGCGACTCCACCGAGCAGGGACACACCCACAGAGGACCTGAGTAGTATTGTTTGCACTTATATTTTATTATTTCTACTATTACTTTCTTCTTGTATATTTTTCCTCTTCGGCTCTTAAATGTGTTTTCAAATTACTACTGTCATTTCACCACGGAAATTATCATCTGTTTCACGCAAAAGGCGAAGCAACCATAGTAATCTGCATGTTATATCACTGTCAATAACTGCCCCTTCTACTTTCCCAATAGGCTTGTGGAACTGCCAGTCTGCTGTGAACAAAGCTGATTTCATTACAGCTTTTGTTCAACATTCTGGTCTTTCAGTTGTAGCACTTACAGAAACATGGATCAAACCAGAGGACTCTGCCACTCCCCCCTCTCCCATAATCACACTTTCTCCCACAGTCCTCGCCTCACTGGAAGGCGGAGGGACCGGACTACTTATTCCTACTGACTGGAAGTTCAAACAGCTATCACCCTTGTGTGACAACAGCTCCTTCGAGTTCCATGCTGTTACCATCACCCACCCTGTTAAAAGTCATTTTGCAGTTATCTATCGGCCCCCAGGTCAGCTTGGACATTTCTTGGAGGAGTTGGATGCGCTTCTTTCATCCTTCCTGAGGATGGTACCCCTCTGGTGGTATTAGGAGACTTCAACATCCACCTTGAAAAGCCACAGGCTGCTAACTTCATTAACCTAACTGCATCATTTGACCTCAAGCAGGTTTCCACATCGGCAACCCACAAGTCTGGTAACCAACTAGATCTTATCTACATAAGATACTGCTCCACTCGCCACACTCAGGTCACGCCACTGCACACTTCCGATCATTTCTTCATTACTCTCGACCTTGACCTAACTTCTCCAGACACTGCAATTGTTTTACCGCTGGTCACTTTCCGACGCAACCTGCGTACACTCAGTCCCTCCCGTTTTTCCTCTGCTGTCTCTTCTGCACTTCCCTCTTCTGAGGAGCTCTCTCTTTTAAACACTAACACCGCCACCGACACTCTGTGCTCCACGCTTACATCCTGCTTGGACAACTTATGCCCCTTACATCTAGACCAGCCCGTACATCCTCGTCTGCCCCCTGGTTATCCGATGTTCTACGCGAGCACCGCGCCAGCCTCCGGTCAGCTGAGAGAAAATGGCGCAAGTCTAAAGATCCTACTAACCTCTCTATCTACCAGTCTCTCCTCTCTACTTTCTCCGCTGATGTCACCTCTGCAAAAACTGTCTACTACCATTCTAGGTTAATCAACTCACCTGACTCACGCACTCTCTTTAAAACCTTTTCTGCCCTCCTTTGTCCGCCTGCTCCCCCACCTTCATCGGATTTAACAGCTGATGATTTCGCGTCTTTCTTTGTAAAGAAAACGACCGCCATCAGCAGTCAGTTCTCTGCGCCACCACCTGTCGAGCTCATTCAGACCCCTGATATGTGTTTGCTCACTTCCTTCTCTCCTCTAACTGAAGCAGATGTTTCCAAGGTCATTAGTTCTAACCACCCTACTACCTGCCTGCTGGATCCCATCCCCACACATCTCCTTCAGGCCATCTCTCCATCTGTTGTGCCTGCTCTCACCCACATCATCAACTCATCTCTTTCCACTGGGTCCTTCCCCACAGCTTTCAAAGAGGCCCGCATCACACCACTACTGAAGAAACCCACTCTTAGCCCTACTCTGCTTGAAAACTACAGACCGGTTTCCCTCCTTCCCTTCATTGCCAAAGCTCTGGAGCGAGTTGTGTTTACTCAGCTCTCATCCTTTCTCACACTGAACAACCTCCTGGACCAGAACCAGTCTGGGTTCAAGAGCGGTCATTCCACCGAAACTGCCCTGCTCTCAGTCATCGAAGCTCTGAGACTGGCAAAGGCAACATCCAAGTCATCTGTACTCATCTTACTGGATCTGTCTGCTGCTTTTGACACTGTTAATCATCACATCCTCCTGTCCTCTCTCAGGGCGATTGGTGTCTCTGGAATGGCGTTGCAATGGTTCAAGTCTTACCTCTCGGATAGGTCATTCAGAGTATCCTGGAGAAATGAGGTCTCTGAGTCCCAACATCTCAATACAGGGGTGCCACAGGGCTCAGTGCTCGGACCGCTACTCTTTTCCATATACATGACATCCCTTGGCTCTGTCATCCAGAAGCATGGCTTTTCCCATCACTGCTATGCAGATGACACTCAACTCCACCTGTCATTTCAACCTGATGATCCGACGGTCTCTGCTCGCGTATCGGCATGTCTGAGTGACATCTCACTTTGGATGAAGGACCATCACCTGCAGCTGAACCTTGCAAAAACAGAACCGCTTGTGATTCCGGCCAATCCAAAGACCCACCACAACCTCTCCATTCAACTAGGCCCATCAACCATTACACCGTCCAGCACTGCCAGAAATCTGGGAGTGGTAATTGATAATCAGCTAAACTTCACAAGTCATGTCGCCAGCACCACCCGGTCCTGTAGATTCATCCTCTACAACATTAGAAAAATTAGACCTTTCCTATCAGAGCACTCTACGCAAATTCTAGTCCAGGCTCTTGTCTTGTCCAAACTGGACTTTTGCAATGCTCTACTGGCTGGACTCCCTGCCTGCACAACCAAACCTCTGCAGCTGATCCAGAATGCAGCGGCAAGAGTGGTCTTTAATGAACCGAAGAGAGCGCACGTATCTCCTCTATTCATTAGGCTACACTGGCTCCCGGTTGACGCCCGCATCAAGTTCAAAGCTATGCTCTTGGCCATCAAGACCACCTCTGGTTCTGCACCCCCATATCTCCACTTACTAATACAGACCTACGTTCCTACCAGATCCCTGCGCTCTGCAAATGAACAACGTCTGGTGGTACCGTCCCAAAAAGGTACAAAATCACTCTCACGTACCTTCTCTGGATCTGTTCCACATTGGTGGAATGATCTACCTGCTGCTACAAGATCAGCAGATTCTGTAGCCATCTTTAAAAAACACCTGAAAACACATCTCTTCCGTCAACACCTGACTGACAAACACTGAGTTCTACTTCCTTTCTATCGATTCCTTTCTTAAAAAAAAAAAAAAAAATCTCTTATCCTTAGCATTGTATACTGCGCTGGGTTTAAACTGACTAGTTTTTTTTGTGCACTTATGCTTTTTGTACCTTGTGTTGTTAAAATTGCTTCCATTGTTATCCTCACTTGTAAGTCGCTTTGGATAAAAGCGTCTGCTAAATGACTAAATGTAAATGTAAATGTAAATGTGTCAATACGTGACCCCCCATATTTCCAAATATTGTTTTATTGAAATAATACTGACAAACGTGCGTGTCAATGGATGTCAAATATCCAGATAAAATGCTCAGCCTTGTAAATAATTTTTATGCTACAGTAATTCTGCTACAGCACAACTATAGCTCTACGTTCAAGGCCAGGAAAGGTGTAAGGTCTTTTATGAAATTTGACACGGAATACACTCTGGGCTTTGTGTGGCCGTGGGTGTTGCTGCAGCTGACCTACAATTAAAGTCAGTATGGCCTCATTTATCCTCACATCTCTGTTCACTATGGGAAACTACAGCCTCAGCACGGGAAAAGCAGAATGCAACATGACAGCCAGAACAGTAGATGCTCATGTGGCTGCTTTTAATTATTAATTATTCAAATCTACATGACAGTGGTGTAAATATAGTGTCAATCTGGCATTCTGCATCCTCTCTTCCAGGAAATCTTTATTGCTGTTAGAGCCTTTAAGTGCAGGGAAGGATAAAAAGTGCTGGAAATCTATTTCTATAAAGGTTCAATGGTGTTTACACTAGAAAGGCCGGGTTGTGTTTACATGGGGTGATTGGGGAGGCTGAAGAAAGGCTCTGGCTTTGTCCCGCTGTTGATGAAACTGGACGTGTTCGAGGGGTCTGATCATGTTGAAACACAAGAACATCAAGAGCCAGCTGTGTTTGCAGCACAAGATGGAGTCTGTGTTTAGGAATGACCTTATGCTCTGCTCAAAGAAAGCACTTGAGAAATAAATAAAGTCATTTTCCTTTGGGATTTAACAAAACTTTTCTGAGAGTTTCATATGCTACTTTGGCAGGACTCTAGATTAAATCATACAGGAAATTTATTCATAAAGTTACAGAGGTGCAAGCAATAAAAGACTTAAGGCATATTCACACTAGGGCTGGGACCGCAGGAAGCACATTGTGTGATACTGCGAAGACTGCAGAGTACGTGTACCCTTTTTTTTGACTGATTTGTCCAAACATAATGAACATCAGCCAAACCAGCTCAATAACTTTACCATGCAGGTTCTGATCTATAAACTGACAACCTTTGTGCTTTCAATTTAACCCTGTATAATTGAACAGGACAATGGTATGCCAGAAAGTACTGCTTGTATAATAAACACTTAGCCGAGTTATTTTTGGTGTGAACACGTCAGTTGGTACAGTTGGTATTTAATCAGGCCTGGTTGGTGTGAAAGGGGTAATGGTAGACTGCATGGTAACACAATGGTGACAGGTCAATGGGCCATCTTAAGTGTTTAAATAAATCTAAAACATTTTGTCTACACCTTGTCTTTTCATTTAATTTTTTCAATGTAAAAGTATGAAAAAAGTAACAGAAAATAGATGGTCTCTTTGTGGTTTCATAAAAGAAATGTAACTGATAATAAATAAGTTTAGACTGTAAAGTGTGAGACCGACTTTTCTTGATAACAGAAAAAAAAATTAAAATATATATTGTGTCTATTGTTTACAGGATTTCAAAGCAATTCACCCACATTTATATATTTATATATTTTTTCTGTCTTCCTAATTGCATTACAGCCCTAGTCAAGGCCAGCCTTTGTAAAGAAAATCTGCACTTTTTATTATATATTTGTTGTGTGTTTATTTTCTTGTCACCACTGTCACTCCTGTTCCGTACCTTGACATTTATCTTTCAGTACAAGCGGTGTGCTGTCAAAAACAAAAAAAAAACACACTCAAATTTCTACAGGAGTTTTTTTTTTCTCCTGTCAGCCTTCAGTGGGCAGTACAACGGTGTCCTGCAGGTAGCTGTTGGTGCACATCACTTTAGACAGTCACACTGTGGATGTGTTGCAACGTCAACAAACATTTCCATTATGTGGTTTTGGCTGTGCTTCAATTCTCCGGGAACAAATGTGATGCACAATGCGTGGCTTGAAACCTCCAGCAGAGCCCGCGGTACCCAATATCTGAATGGAAAAAGGATATGCAAACTTCCACATCTAAATGCTAATTCACTGAGAACCACAAATTAGACATACAGCATGCATTAAACTTGCTCTAAACAAAAATGCCTGGATGCAGCAAAATGAATTAATTCAAATCACTAATTCACTGCTTTTGTGTATTAGCAAAAAAAAAAATTAATTCGTAACTTACCATGAGCACATGAAGTTTATGTAATATCAGACGTGCACTAGTTTGTGGTTTTCTTCTTTCTGCTTGAAGTCTTTGCAGGTGGCATGTGTCTTTTTCAAAATTATATTTAAGCAAAATGTTTTGTGAATGCATTGTGAATATTTTTCCACAAATCACTTTGTTCCCATATTTTTCTTGTCATATTTTGAGCTGTTTCTCTGTGTAAGCAGAGGCCATTATTTCAACTTTTTAGACTAGACTTGAGGGAAATTGCTTTGTCACAGTAGCACCATTACAAACCAACACTCATGAACACAAACAATAAAATAAAACAGTGAATATAAATATGTATACAATAAAATAAAGCAAAAGCAAATATGTGATTTACACATGTACAGATGTAATATGGAATTTTAAAGGTGCATTAAGGAAGTTTCAATGGTTCAAATAACATTTTTTCTAACCCAAACATGCATCAGCAACATGCCTGATGTGCAGAATGAATCTGAATTTACCACGGTTGCCTCTGTAAGCCTGTACAGCGGACGAGAAGTAATGCGCGTGCTTGTTTACCTGGTTCTCACTTCCTGATTGGCTGCAATAACTAAACTAAGAAAAGCTAACAGCAAAGTTGAAAATGAATCCTGCAAACACGGAAGAGAATGGACTCCAGCGCACTCGAAACTGGCAGATTCTTCTTCTGTTGTTTGTTCGTGCTCGTTCAAGCCTGCACACAGTGAACACGCACAACACTGGATGCAATACCGCTAACGCCAGAGTTAACACAAAAAACATGGATCTTCCGTAACGCTCCTTTAAGGTTTGAATACTTTAAAGGTTTGTATACCTAGAAAAAAAGCACCTTAACTTTTGAATTGTAAATTAATTGTTTCAGCTTCATTTAAAAATGCTTATGCTCAACTGTTCAATCTGTAATCTGTATATTGCAGAACTGTCATTTGGTTTAATAATCCACTGTTATCTCCGACTCTGCAGTGTAAATCCTTACAAATCTGCAATGTCCTGATTGTCCACTTTCCCCATGACAATGGCTTATCATATTAACCTGCTGACCTGGAAGGGCCATGGAAACAAACACACAATGACACACAAACTACAAAAAGTCATTATTTTTCCCTTGTACATAGGGTATTCATTACAACGTCCAGGAACTTGCCTTTAATTCCTTCTTTCAGCAGTTTACAACCATCTGTATCAGATTCTTTACTGTAATCAATAATAGAACAGAAACGGCAAAACAATACAAATCAATATGTTTCAGTAAAAAAAAAAAAGAAGAAGAAGAATGGGCTCATAGGTAGAATAACCTTGGTCTGGTCAGGATTGAACTATGTTGAATTGAACCCTTTTTAAAGATTTTAAAGAGTACAGAATCTATTTTCCTAATAAATATATAAAAACACAGTGTTGTTTGACGATTGAGTGCTGTCTCACATGTCGGCCTATAATCTGCTTTGTGACCATGAGCCCTTGTGCCCTTTAATGCAACACTATGTCAATTTTCAGGACTTGAGTTACAGTTGGTGTATCTGTTGCTCTTTATGTTTCATGTTAAAATAGTCTCCTACTGTATTTCAGGCTCTTATTTTAATCATTTTTAGGTTTTATATTTTGAGTGAAAATGGTGCATGGTGTCGCCTTTAAGAATGAATATACTAGCTATGCAATCCAAGCATAAGTCATAAGAATCTTTTATAATACTATTATTACTGACAAATGTCTTTTAGGTCTAAATGAAACGTGACTCCTGCTGTTATATATTAACCTTTTTATTAAACATTCATTCCATTAGCCAGTAAAAATAACATATGCAAGACAAAACTGTCTTAGCCAAGATAGCAAACTAAACCTTAAAATCTATGACTATAACTTGCTAGAATTCTGCTACCCTAAAGGCCTAAACTATAGGTCACATCAGGGGCACAGTTCTAACCTGTGGGTGCAGTTGTGTATTTCTGGACCATCCCTACATCTGCTTGCACTACAGACCAGAGAGAATATGTTATTTCGGTCCAGATGTGAGATTGATTATTCTTGTGCAACTGGGATCAAATTGATAAATGTGTTAATTTTTAAGAGAAATTAACACCTATTCATTCTACAAGCTAATTGGGTCAAGCATTCCTTTGATAAATGACACCCACCTTGATAAATGTGTCGGCTTGGGCAATAAGATAACTAGAAACTCATTGATACTGTATACTGTACAGTATGTATGTGCCCTGTCTAGTGAGGGTAACACGGTTATGTAAGACACCTCCAGTTTACTCCTAAAACATTTGGATAAAGAGCCAGGCCTTACACTGTCTCTTATCATTTTTAAACAGGGCCCCTACAGCAAGAAGCTAAAGCTAGAGTCTTTAGCATTTATGTATTCACTCAGAACTCAGTCAACTTGGTAAAAGCTGTGCACACGGCCAACCGGGGATCTCGGGGAACAAGTCTAGTCCCATTTCATCCTTTATAAATCAAAGCTCTCTCCCAGACTTGGATTGGGAACAATGCCCCTGGAACGGGATGCCATCCATCTCGCTGCCTCATGCAAATGTGATCGCTGTGTTTGGATGTGAGCATGATGCAGGCCCAAAATCCTTGACTCTTGATGCATCTGAATTGTGAATGTGTAACCCTGTTAAATTACATTAAAATACTGTTCCTACATAAAACAGCAAATCTTTGTTGTGGTTCAACTGTCCCATTGCGTTAGACATGAAAACCTTTTATTCAAGAAATAAAAATATATTTTCATTGTGGATTTCTGCATTTTTTTATTATAATCTATGTTTGAAAATATATAATATTTTTGTCTAAACTGGAAACTTGTTAGGTTTTTGTTTCCACAACCTTCTTGGAGGGGTTGGTGGATGGGACTTTAAACCTGTGAGTCCCCAATTTTTATTCAAGATTTAGAGGCAACACAACAGGCAATAGATTTCACCCAAAACGCAAACATTCTGTTGTGGTTTAGTTGCTCGTTTACAACATTTTTTGCTCCATGACAATGCAAATTGTTTTTTGGAGCCGTTTTATTGTGGCACCTGCTTGGTTGTCTTGTAAACTCCTCAGTGAAAATGAGGACAGCCATGTCCTAGACAGTTAATGGCCGCCAGCTTCACGCAGCGAGTGGAACAACAATGACAAAAACCACACTAGCACTGCCCCAGAAAACTCCAAGTATAAAAAGTAAATCCATTTTTGATGGAAACTCATGCCATTCATTCTTTTTATATGTAATGACTGTTGCGTTAGCAGCCTCCAAGTTCTCAGCTCCCCTACTGTTCAGGCAAAGTAACTACAGCGTTCTCAACAGCTGAGCAAATCTGTGTGAACTGATTAGGCCAGCGTTTTTATGGTGTTGTGTAAACTGTCCTTAAGTTCACTTCAGAAGTTGTTAACGATTAGGCAAGGATGATTTTGGTTTCTTATATTAACAACAACAGCCTTTGGAAGAATGTGTTTTCACTATTACCTGCTCTAATCAAGAGTCTATATTTTGCAGACTTTGTCCAAACAGCATTTTTAATAATAGCAAGGTAATTTCCCCAAACAAAAATAATAATAATTTAAAAAAAAACTGGAATACTATTTTTTAAAGGCACCAGGATAGCTTTTTTATTTTCATTTTCAGAATGCTGCATAAAAGGTGACATGTGCAACTGTTAGACATCACCTGCTGCGCTCATTACAGTTGTTGGAGAAATTAGCGACAGAGGGTGGAGCTGGAAAGTGTGCACTTAACAAGGGGATCAGTGACAGACCAGTTGGAACGTCGTCCTCCCTCCCACACTCGCCAGCTCGCTCCTCGGAAACTGCCGTTATTGTTCTCTAATAAGCTAAAGCTCCTCGCGTTGCTCACATGCCTGTTTGTGTGTGTAACATCCATCAGTAACAACATCATTATCAGGCTTTGTTTGAAGCCCCCCCCCCAACACCACAGCCACCCTTTTCTTCCCCCTCCTCTGCCTCATCTGTTCATCCTTGGCAGGCTTCGAGAGGTGGAAGCAGGAAAGGAGGGAAGATGCCGAGTGAAGGAAGTGTGTTGGCTACATTAGCATATCAGACACATGGTGAGGGCTGGAGATTGGGTACCGGAGCAGATGTCCATTTACATATTCAACGTGGAGCCAGCGGTGCATGTGTACATACTGTAGGTGGGTCTGTGCAGGGAGCACAAAAACAAAAAAAAAAAAAAAAAAATGGGACAAATATGGATGTCACAAGTGAGAAGGAGGCACGGGCAGAAATTGAATGAGGTTTGAATCAAAATCACAATTCTGTCCCTCCATCCGTCTGTCCAACTTGACCCGGCTCATTTCACTCCGGAGTAAATTAAATCATTTTGCCGCTTCCCTCGGCCCTCTTTTGTTTTTTGGAATACGATTAGCGCAAAAGGGACGAGGGCTGTGATTGACGGGTGTGTTTTGTCGACTTTCTGGCAGGCACGGGGAGCTGATGAAAGCTGGAAAAAGCTGTCTGACAGTATTGATGTAGTTAATTAGAGTAAACACACAGCGCTCGCATGGTGCCTCGTTATCTGCTCCTAACACACACACAAAAGCTAATACGTGTTGTCTTTATATCTCTATTCACCAGCCTGAAATGTGAAACCTCTCATCTCCATATGGTTCCTTTATTTTATGGGGTCTGCAAACATTTTTTTTATATTCCTTTTTTATCTCAGGACTTTCTTAGAAAACTTTAAATTTATACTTTTTTGCTAACCATGCATTGTTTTTTGGGCACCTGTGATTCTGGAGGGAGAACAGGTGGTTGTGCAGGCTAGCCTGAGCGTCTGGGATACTCCAGTCTTGTAACTAGAGGGAGCTGCTCTCATGAATCACTTGACCTCTTTCGGGGAACACGTGTTCTTGCGTCTGTGTTAATAATCTATCTTTGGAATATATTTTGATAAGAATAAATTCTGTAGTGTGATCCAGATATTCTTTGTAATTAGATAGCTCTGAGCAGCCAGACAAATTAGAGATGCCAAGGTAGACTTGGTAACAGTGACGCTGTTTCATTCTTGGTTATCTTCTTTTTTTTATGTGTGGGAAACCATGACAACCAATTAATCCTAAAACACGCAATCACTGAGAAAGAATGGTGGAATGTTAGTGTGGCCCTTAGGAACACTACGTGGGGGCTCAAAAGTATATCTTGATCCCAGAGTTCCCTTAAAGAGCCCACTGTTTCTTACTCCCTATCTTTTCATTCTGACTTGTTGCCATGAGTTACATGCTGTCCAGGCAATATTTCTGAGCCTAACCTGATGACCAGCATCAATTAATTATGTAAAAGAACTGTGAAAATTATGATAAAAGCAGTTTTACTAAATCTGATGCATGCATTTCACCTTTGTTTTCACAAATAGAAGACTGATGTGAGATGTCATATTTTATGTGGACGCACCAAGCCTCTCCCATGGAACCTCTAAAATGGTCCTCGTGTAAGGGCGCCGCCATACGGTGATTTTACAGCGAAATAATGCAATATACCTCCGTCCACCAGAGGGCAGGCTCCAAAAGCGGAAATATAAGGAGAAACCCAATGGCGACTTTACAAGAGTAAAACTCATGTTTACAGCCTGGTACAAAAGATGGCTCCGGTCTCTAGAGCTAAGTTTTTATTACATGACAACTCTGTAATAAAAGAGCCCAGAGAGCTCAACAAAATACAAATGCCAAAACGGACTTACAACATTTAACTGCCCGCAAATATCCAAACAAAATTACAACAATAAGCACAGGACATTACATCAACATTAACCACACAAAATTACAAAAACATGTTTCGAGCAAGTGTGTGCATGTAGTCTTTTCAATACATAAAAGACTCAACAGCAACATCTCCAACAGCTGTAATCCACCCATAGTCCTGGTCAGGTCTTGGTCTAGTCCTGGTCTGGCAAAATAATCCATCAAAGCCACGTCCTTTCCATTTATTAGTGGTCATTATTAATACAAGCAGTGAATGCTAATTAGCCACACTGCTTAAGTTTTGTTTCTCACAAATGTGTGCAAATCGGTGTTTTATTGCAGCTAGCATAAACCATGAACAATAAAGTCAGTTTTAAGATGTTGTGGCTCTAGAGCAGTGTTTTAAAGCCTGTACTTTATGCAGATATTAATAGAAGATGGGACTTTCTAGTAATGTATGTTCCAATATTCGTTTCCCACCTTTCGCTCTTCTTCGTGTGTTTACTGGCCGTGACTTCCTGCATTTGGTCCGAAAGTTTGAACTATCGGGAAACACGCTTTCACATTACAGACGAAAAGGACCTTGGTTCAGTAAGTTACAGACCGAGACCACCTGTTTTTGCTGGACCAAAGAGCAACTGTTTGAAGTAGTTTTTCTGCACATACTTTTTACATTTGGCTACACTTATGTTGTGAAAAAGTGAGATTTGGATGATTTGGTGAGATTATACTTATATGTATAATTTCTCCTGTAGTATGTCCAATAATCCAAACTATTGCTAAATTCTGAAACACTTTATTAATCTCTAAATGAAAATTCACTTTTTAGATCTTTTCAAATGAGTTGAGACTTTATCTTCCACAGACTGATTGAGTGGCGTTCTGTCCTGCAGCTCATTGATCTCAGACGTCCACTGGCTGCTCTCTGTTGTTCAAAAACCCAATGCAGAGGATGGTTCTTGTTGTTTGGTTTATCATCTGTCCTGGGTGTCGGTTTTGAAGGTGCTGGGATCAATCCTAGCTTGTGCCTTTTCTAAACATCACTCCGTTGTTCTCTCTTGTTTCCTGTGGCGACAGTGTACTGGGGAGTGGACATATCAAAGAGGCCTGTGAAGATCCAGCTCTGGGCCGCTCACATGCAGAAACAACTCAGAAACAACAGAATGTCAATGGAAAGTGCAGAAACTCATATTCTCATCCAGTCTCAGTTCCAGTGGAAAATAGGACATAATCTAGCTCTATGTATCTCAAATAGGATTCCTGCTGTTTTGAAATAGTATTTGGGATAATTGATGATCACAGAGAGAATTTGTTTAATAGGGCTCAGGAAATACTTACCTGAGAAATCCCGACCAATACATATATAATTTTGTAATATGTTGTGTAAGCATTTTATAACATTGAATAATGGTCACCATACAGTGTCTGAAATATTATTCCACTTTTTTTAAATCAAATCAGGCCAGATTAGGTAAAAATGTATTTTAAGATTACTTAATGTCAAAGTTTTATCTGTTTAATCTGTTTTCAGCAGGCTGCACTCAAAAATCTATTGTACATGTTGGAGTCAGAGGGGGACCTCACAAGGACCCGGCCTCCACAGCAGTCACGGGCTTCACCAGTGGAAATGTCAGACTCTACACACTACAACTTCTGCTTGGATCCTTCACTCGTCAAAGATGTGCGACAGAGTGGCAAAAAGGAAACTCTACATTTCCCTTCAGCACTCCGCCACGAAGCTTCAACTAGTGAAGAACTCGAGCCAAAGATGGGGTACACAAAGTCATTAACTTACTGCTGAAGCCCGCCTGTAAAGATGAGGCCCTAGTGAGAACCTTTGCCAGTCTCCATTTGGTAATGTCACACATTTTTCAGGACAGCCTTACACTTTAACTAGATGGTTGTTTTTGGATCAATAATTTGGAAGGGGAAAAAGCCTAAAAAACACTGCATGGTGAGGATGATTTGGTGAAATGCTAAGTGGAAAGTGTGGGGAGTTTGCCGTGGACTCTGAAACTGTACAGGCAGGTGTACTCGTCGTTTCCCCAGTTGTCATTGATCTCCACCCGGACGTGTCTAAACACATTGTTGTTGTCCTGAAAAGAGGTAAGTTCTGGTTGTTATGGTAACTAAAAACAAGTTTGTAAACTAAAAACAAGTTTGTAAACTAAAAACAAGTTTGTATTGTAGAACATATTAACTTACAGGCATGGTGAATGTCTGAAATGAGGGACCGTCCTGATCGTACTCAAATCTCCCCAAAAGCGTGGCTTCACCATCCACAGTTTGTAAGCCCTGAAAGATCAGAAAGCAGTCAGTTGTTGTTCACTGTAGGCGACTATCTGTGTGGGAAACGTTCATAACTGGCAAACATCACTTACATAAACAGAAAACTTTTTTGGTGCACTGCTGATAAATCCAGGCGTTTGCATTTTTGTATAATGGCCGAGCGTCACATGAGTGACTTTGATGGTATCTGCAAGACAAACCTGGAGCTGACCATGGTCTCCTTTAAAGGGCCAGCACTGTCCCAGAACCAAAGGGGAATGATGCTGGGGAAAGGGAAAGAAAGTTATGGGTTACTAATTTATTTTTGATTAAGTTTTCAAATTTGATTCAGTAACTCTAGATTAATAACTATAGTAAAGCATGTAACTGATTGATACCTCGAGTACGTTCATTAGTTTTGGGGACCACCAGGAGGATATCCTTGTTCTGAGATCAGTCCCAGGTCGAACATAGGTGTCTGAGGACTGACTCTTTACAACTGTGGCACCTATGGGAACATCCAACCAACATTTTAAAACATAGTCTCTTCCATCTTTGTGGGTTAATGAGGGGCTAGATGAAATATCAAAATTTTGAAATATCAAAATTAAAGCACACACCATTTAAGGGATTGGCAAAGTTGGGCATTGCGTCTGCTCTAATCGGTAAAAGGAAAGTGTTGAGAGACAGCGTCATGTCCTGCTGCATATTATTAACTGCATGGTTTGTGAAACCTACCAAAAACAGAAACTGGTCAGGAACAAGTGAAAATATAAACAGACTGTAATGTTAGAGCCAGTGGTATAAGGAGTGCAGTGAAAATCACAGGCTTTAACTTAAACTAAAGAGTTAGTGATACTTACTCCAGGAGGTCAGTAACACCGTGACCATGAGAGAAAGCACAAACATTACAGGGCAGCAGGATGTTTTTGGTTGAGCTTGAATTTTTTGGAGCTTCTTCACTTCCACACGCTCCTGTGCTCTAACCCTGGCATTGTCTGAGGACTGTTTGTGTTTTTTAAACCCACTAGGGTAAGAGAAAGACAGGTGTTAAATAAAACAAATGGCAGATGCACACACATAGTGCAAACATATATTTACTTACTTGAAGAAGTCTCCCCGATATGAAATAACAGGAGTCCCGTCTTCTTTATAATAACCTGCTTCAATCAGGCGAAGGCTTCTGCGTGGCACTGAAGTCAAACCAGAAGAAAAAGTGAGTAAAACCCTGTTCTACACAGTCAGGAGCTGTTTTATTATTCATTCAAAGTTGCTGTAAATGTAAAGATGCTTGTGAGTAAACCCCTCCATAATCTGTACAATGGAAATATTATAGTTGTCTTTTGTATTGTGCATGTCTGCCCAAAAGTATGCTTTACTGTAATACTACATACTAAAATAGGCTCCTGCTGACCCATTAAAAAGTCAAGGTCAAGTGCAAATGATTAGGCTAATAGCAAAGGCTCTTTTTCCAAACTTTATAGTCTATGTTTGTTGATTAAATTGCATTTTCTAAAACAAAGAAGGCTAAATCAAATAAAAACAAAAAGAGACACCAGTCAACACAACTAACTTGATCTGACAAATGTCTGATTGTGTCTATTACAATTTAAGGATTACTTAAAACAAAATTGTCTCTTGCGTATGATTAAAACAGGTAACAGTAATGTCTAAATTATGCCCACATTATGTTTTTAAGTTCAATTTTGGCAGTTCACCAAGTCAGTGCTGAGTTTACTGTTAACATTACGGCCCTGCAGGTCACTTACTTTTCAGATGATGCTTCTAAAATCAAAGTGCTGAAGAATAAATGTCCGCCTTGTGTTTGTTGCTGTTGTTAGTTAATAATTTGTCGTAGCCAGAGAGAGCTCTGCTAAATGCACGTGTCTTGCTCAAGATGTGTTTTGTGATGCCACTATTCTGAGCTTTACATGTAAGGTTCTAGAATGGAACCTTGTTGCCATGGGAATCATGATGTCTTGATTTTTAAACTTTCAGTTAAAAAACAACAACAAATACATAAACACTAAAAACATAAACATTACTATTGAAAAATATATATATTTTATAAGTTAATGTTAGATAGCGTTAAATAACAACTCCCCCAGACGACCTTTTAGTAAAGAACCCCAGTCCACTGACACATTCACACCTTGAATAAATGGGAACTTAATGTTTACCTTGTGTAGCTTTAAAAAACAAAAATCAAGTGAGACAAAGAGGCTCCTATGTTTAAGTCAAAATGTATATTTTTTGAATAATATAGCTACTCAAAACAATACCATGCAATATTCATGAAACCCAAAGGAAAGGCAAATGTGATCTGAAAGTAATGACTCAAAAATAGAAAAGAATCATGGAGTGAGACAAACACACATAAAAAAGGGATCTCAAGGGGGGTTGATGTGTTGTGTCGGGAAACCAGGGACAGCAAGACTTGGTCAGCACAAGATCCATAAAGTGTACAAGTGTCCTCCGAATGCACTCCCTAGTCTCTAAACCCTCAACCACTAGTGTTAAGTTAGTTAATAGTTATAAATAAACGGTTTCGGACACTACACGGCTGTTTTTTCTGTCGCCATTAATCACGTAACTGTGGCGTACATATTAAAAAAAACTCTGATAATTAAAAATCAAATTACAAACATAAAAATTATAATACTTAAGCGATATAAGTATTAATATAAATAAGCTTATGTGTTTTATTCAACAACTCTTGTTCAAATAATGAAACTGACTAGATTCTTTGAGGTATGTAAGTGCATTATGTGGGCCAGAACCCGGGCCAGATCACTTTTGCTCTGTGGGTTTAAGCTAACATCAGTGATTTTATATCGTAATGTTTTATTGATAACAATTTACAATGGATTACGTTTCCACAGAAAGTCAAACTTGTGCTTCTGACTCGTTTCATTCAAACCTGTTGTGTTCAGTTTAATGACATGTCATGGTTGCACGGCTCTCCTTCAACAATTTACAAAGCATTATGGTCTATTTTGACCAACTAGTGACCATCGCTGCTCACTACCATGAACACAGGTGTTCATAAGAATAGATGTCGGTTGCCGGGATTGGCTCCTGTCACCCGCGACTCCTAACGAGACTAAGCAGAAGAAGGTGAATGATTGTATTCACACATAGATACGTTTCATTTATTCAAAACACATTTACATTTACATTTACATTTATTCATTTAGCTGACGCTTTTATCCAAAGCGACTTACATTGTTCTAATGTAATTACCAGTGTTACAGTCACTGGAGGCAAGGTGGGTTAAGTGTCTTGCCCAAGGACACAACGACAGTATGAACTGTGGGGAGAGTGGGAATCGAACCGCCTACCTTCCGGTTGAAGGACGACCACTCTACCCACTGAGCTACTGCCGCCCATTACAAAGTTAATGGAATATGCTTCTGTTACAATAACAAACAGACTAAAACAGACTGGGGCTTCAACCGGAAGGCAGGTGGTTCGATTCCCGCTCTCCCCACAGTTCATACTGTCGTTGTGTCCTTGGGCAAGACACATAACCCACCTTGCCTCCAGTGACTGTAACACTGGTAATTACATTAGAACAATGTAAGTCGCTTTGGATAAAATGTCAGCTAAATGAGTAAATGTAAAACCTTTGGAAATACTGTAAAATATGCATAATTCAAATTTTGTCCTATGTCTATTTCAGTTGAGCAAAAACAGGTTATTGTCAGTATAGTTCATGTAAAAGAGGCATTGTGCCCAGATATAATATTGTTCATCCTCATTGTGTTTACTCTGTGCATTAACAAAGCAGACATGGTTTTATGGATGTCTGTCTGTTTTGTCTTTTGCCTGTGCACAACATAACTCACAGGGTTATCTTCATTATTGAATCAGAAGAATGAGTCTGGAGAATAACTAATGTTTTGATGTTTTTTTATTAGAAACCAGGGTTCAGCAGAAGCAAAAGTTTGGCGACTTGGGGCTTATGGTGTACAGTATATAAATGTCAATCATGAGCATTTCCTACAAATGTTAGATTGCTCACAAAGGTGTTTGCATAGATATACTTTACCTTGACGTCTAACAAAGCTTGGCATAGATTTGCCTTAGCTTGTTAATTCTGTGCAGCCTCGTTGCTTTGTTTGGCAATTTTGATAAACTTATGTTTGTAGCACCAAATCAGCAATGACGTAAAACAGCGGCCCGAAGCAAGCAAACGTCTGCATGACACAAGTAGCTGTGGCCTGTGTACTGAGACAGGATCAACTACAGCCGACGAGACTGGTTAAAACTGAAGCCCATTAAAAAGGTCTCTGCTACATGAAGGATCAGGTCAAACATAAAAGCTCTTCCTGCAGGTTTAGGTCTGTGTATGTTGTCTGAGCGCTCTCTTTCTTGTGAATAAAAAAAGTAGCTTTTGTTCATAGTTCATAAACACAGTGAATATTTGTAAATACAAATATATAAACAAAATTTTGCGTGTGCAGTTCCTTCCTGGTCCTTTTGCAGCGTTGTTCTATGCTTCTATTGTTCTAGTGATGAGTAAAATTGCTTGGGACTGTGATTACAGATATTTGTCACTTTTAAGTCCTGACCTCAGAGAGGAGCCACTGCCCTGAACTATCAATATTTCATACAAAGGTCTGTAAAGAGGCTAAAGCAGCAGCTAATGAGGGGAGTTTGTCTAAAAACAGAGGCGTATATATATATATATATATATATATATATATATATATATTATATATATGCAAACATACAGACACGTAGTTTGTTGAAGCTGCTCAAGTTAAAAAGAGTAAAGGGGGGGTTTTATAAACAATGTTTGGCCCTGATTCTTTCTGTTTTAAAGGTGCATTAGGTTTACGAAATTTCTAAACACAAGTGACACTTCAGGTTGTTAGTGGCAGTTGCAGCCTGTTTACCCTTAACCGGCAGAGACTGCAGCACACGCAGATGCACAATGTTTACAGAGGTAAGAAAAAGTACAAATCTGCAAGTTTATTGTTACACAAAAATGCTATATTTTCTTATTATCAGTGATGATTTCCATATGTAAAAGAATTGAAAGAGCGCAAATACTCCCTGTTTAAACTGTTTTATGAACTGGCTTTTGAATGTCTTATGGGTGGCATTTTTTCTTACTACGTCCAGCCCACTGGGCATAATAATAACGTACAGGTGATCTCCTACATTATTAACACAGAAGTAGTGTTTATTTATGTAAACATAGTCTCCTCTATGTTCCTTTTTGACATCCAGAACTAAACGCCAAGGTCAAAGTGTTTTTTTTGCCTAAAAGCTACACATAGTACCTTTACCGGCTTTTAAGTCTGGGTTTTTGGGGCCAGTTAAATCAAAATCCTCTACTTGTAATTTACCTCATAACACCTGAAAACACATCTCTTCCAGCAACACCTAACTGACAAACACTGAATTCTCCTTTCTATCTATTCCTTTTATTAAAAAAAAAATATTGTATTCTATCCTTAGCTTTGTATACTGTGCTGGGTTTAAACTGACTAGTTTTTTGTGCACTTATGTTTTTTGTTACCTTGTTGTTAAAATTGCTTCTATTGTTTTCCTCACTTGTAAGTCGCTTTAGGTAAAAGCGTCTGCTAAATGACTAAATGTAAATGTAATTTTCTGACACAATGGCCAGCTGAAAAATCATCAAAAATGCACAAGGATTCAGTTTTATTCCCAGAGCCTCTGGCTATAACATACCACATACCTGCATCTGACTACATTCCCAAAACTGTTAACATGTTTTTTTTTGGTGACTTTATCCTGCTTCCTAATGAGGTGCTCAGCTCTCCTTACAATTGTTCATAAATGATTCTTGCAAAGTAGATGAGATCTTCAGAGGACACCAAACTAAATCATCAGTAGATGTCTGTGTAAAACCAATCTAGAACAATTTGGCTGACATATATAAAATTATGACTAAATATATCTCTCAGTTTTTCCTGTAACATAACAGTCCAGACAGTCCCTTATTATTTGAAATGCACAACTTTATTTTTTCTTGCTTTTCTCTAACCACACTTCCACCCCATTTTGCAAAGCGACCATTGTAATCCTTGCAGAATCTGTTTTACCTAGTGTTGGGTCACAGTGGATCATGCAGTGGAAAAAAATTCAGCGTGGTACATTGTAGTTCCCATGAATCACCTGAACCAGATAATTCCAAATTATGTTTTAGGTTATGTCCAGACAAATGCATTTTAATTTAATTGTAAATGGTTGTCGGCTTTTCTTTATTTATATGATGCAGCACCAGTGTCTGCAAGTCTAACTATGCAATGTTATCAAGTTAATAAAGTGTTTTAACACATAAGTATGGATGAAGTTAAAGTTATGCTAACATAATTTTAAATCATGACATGTGAATAATTTATGTAAATATGTGTCACAGATTCTATCTGTGTGGAAATGTTCTACAAGTTACAAATGAGATTTAATATCTTGGTCATTATGTAACCTGTGATCTCTCAGATGACAGAGACATGTATAGTTACTCATCAAACACATTCCTTCTCAAATTAATGGAAGGAAGCCATTTTATTTAGCTGTAGTCTATCGCCCCCTGGGTCCCTACTGTTCTTTCTTGGATGAGTTTGGAGTTTTCCTCTCGGACTTAATAACCCACGCTGATAACATCCTTCTAGTTGGTGACTTTAATATTCATCTAAATAAGGAGTGTGATCCTCTTGCCAGAGCATTTCAATCACTGCTTACAACCCTGTCTTTCAACCAGTTTGTTCATGAGCCCACACACATTAGTGGAAACTATCTGGATCTTGTTTTGGCTCGGGGAATAGATGTTTCCCATCTCTTCGTCTCCTCTCTTTCATCTGCTGTTTCAGATCACTCACTGGTGGAATTTGAGATTAGTTACAGACTCCCCTCAAATTCCAACAATTGTGTAGTGTCTACACAGAATTTTAGCGCGGCTGCAATGGAAATGTTTGCCACACGGCTGAGAGATGTTCTTCCTAATTTAACTCCACCTGGAAACTCAATAGAAGCCTACACAAAGGAGGTCCATGGAACCCTCTCAGCCATCACTGACTCAGTGGCACCCCTCAGGACAAAGCCCAGACCAACCAGACGACCTACACCATGGTATAACGAGGAAACCCGAGCTTTAAAACAGGCCTGCAGGAGTTTTGAACGCATATGGCGAAAGTCAAAAACTAATCTAAATTATCAAAAGTGGTGTTTTTTTGTAAACACCTATAAGCACGCCCTCAGCACTGCAAAGACGGCTTATTTCTCATCTCTAATCAGAGAAAACCGGCATAACCCCAGGTTTCTATTTGGGACAGTTGCTAAACTAATCCAACCAAAAACAACTGAAGACTCCTCTCCATTTAGTGCACAAGACTTTTTAGATTTCTTTAAACATAAAATTGAAGAAATCAGGGATAATATTTTGGTTTTGTCTTCCTCAGCTCCGGGTCCCATTCACTTGGATCCACTGACCTCTCGTCTCTCAGTCCTAGATCCTGTATCCCTCGATGAGCTGACAAAGGTGGTTTCTTCATGTAAAGCAACTACCAACAGCAAAACAGCTTAAAGAACTGTGGCCCTATGTAGGGCAAATTATGTTAAACATTATAAACTTGTCCCTGTCTACTGGCACCGTTCCTTCCCTCTTCAAACAGGCTATGGTCAAACCCCTGCTCAAAAAACCTACTCTGGATCCTGGATGCCTAAATAATTTCCGTCCTGCCTCCAATTTACCTTTTCTATCTAAAGTCCTCGAAAAACTTTTATTGCTAGATCTCAGCGCTGCATTTGATACGATTGATCATGCAGTGCTAATCAACAGACTAAAGAATGTGTTTGGCATCTCTGGCTCTGCTCTTGCTTGGTTAGAATGCTAATCTCCTCCACGGCACCAGTGAAATTTGGTGTGCCACAAGGGTCTGTGCTTGGTCCCATACTTTTTTCACTATATGTTACACCATTGGGACAAATCATCAGAAGTTATGGAAGTAAACTTCCACTGTTATGCCGATGATACACAGCTGTATCTACCAATAAAAGCGAATAATACTACTGACATCAAGCGTCTAGAGGCCTGCCTCGTTTCAATTAAAACATGGATGTCTCGAAACTTCCTCCATTTGAACTCGGATAAAACAGAGCTCTTGTTAATTGGTCCTGCCAGTCATCGGCACAAGTTTAACAATCTTACTGTCTCGATCAACAATTGTGTGTTGGAGCACGGCAACACTGTGAGGAACCTTGGTGTCATTTTTGACTCCACACACTCTCTGCAGCAGCACATTAGTGAGGTCACTAAACTAGGCTTTTTTCACTTGAGGAATATCTAAAAAATTCGCTCCTGCCTCTCTTTAGCTGATGCTGAAATTCTCATTCATGCATTTGTCACATCCAGGCTGGACTACTGCAATGCGTTATTCTCTGGACTGCCGAGGAAAAGTACTCACAGACTACAAATGGTCCAAAACACAGCCGCCAGACTTTTAACAAAGACCAGGAAGTTTGATCACATTACTCCGGTCCTGGCTTCATTACACTGGCTTCCTGTTCATGTTAGAGCTGATTTCAAAGTTCTCCTGTTAACATATAAAATCCTTTGTGGACGCGCGCCCTCTTACCTATCTGACCTCATCACCCGGGAATACTCCAGCTCGTACCCTTCGCTCTCAGGACGCTGGCCTCCTTCAACTTCCTCGAGTAAAGAAGAAGTCTGCTGGCTACAGAGCCTTTTCTTATAGAGCCCCATTTTTATGGAATGGGCTCCTGGTGGAAGTGCGGCGAGCTGACTCTGTTGAGGTTTTCAAAAGCAAACTTAAAACATACTTATTTCACTAAATGTATGGAGACTGATTGATCACAGGTATACGTTTAAACTGGTTGTAGCTTTAGGTACACACTAAACCGCTCATATTATTATCACATCTACCTATTACAGTTTTTTTTTTTCTCCCTCCTACTAGGGTGGACGCAAACCTCTGACTTGCTGGGTGATGTGTACCCAATGTGTCTCTCCCAGATGCTCTGTGTCCCTAATAAAGTTTGAATTGAATTGAATTGAATGCCATTCAAGTATTTCACTCTTAAGTATTATTTTTTTCTCTCTAAATGGCACTCAGACATGAGATGATGTTGTTACATGATGCAACACTCTTTTTCTTTACTGAGAGTTGCTCTCTTGAAGCATAATCAAGCATAAGGTAATTTTATACAGTAGTTTTGATTCCATTTTATTTTTCCATATTTAAACCATAATGCTTATTATGCATGGATGTGGAATGTGTTGACAGTTTATGTTTTCTTCCTTTCCAGGGGACCAGACTGCCTTTTCTTTACATTTGCATATGTTTTAACAGAATATGCACAGTACTGTAGGAAAAGCAAACATTGTACTATTTACTGTATACATTGTTATCAGACACCTCCCTAGGGCTAGATGGGTTTTTGCCTGTGGCTACACAATATTCTCCGCACACTGACCATCTCTCAAACACTACGGGTGTCTGCTGTTGTATATGTGCCTGTGGCGCTGCTGTAGACTGATATTGGTGCCACATGTCATTTTGGAACCTGCTTCGGGGTCTTGGTCTTATAGGCTTAAATTCCACCTTTCTTCATCCTTCATCTATAACTCACCATATTCCACTTTATGCACCTTCCTCTTACCCTTTGGCTCCCACTTTGTTGATAGCATTCTCTATCCGATTTTTACTCACTCACTTTCCCCCATCCTGTTTCCCAATCCCTTTTCTTTGCTTTTGTGTTAGCTTTCTTCTTTTTTTCCTCTTTGCTACAGACTTTGTTGGTCGTTGCACTCAATATTCTATTGATTTGTTTCCCTCTGTGTTCTGTGACCTTGCTGTAATAGTGCAAGAGAGGTCACTGCAGATAGATTTCTCTGGAAAAGATACTGTCATGTTCGGTAATCTATTGTTGCACTGTGCCAATTAACAACAAATAGACCTTTCTCATTTAGCCTTTTTTTCACTGACTAAATGCGTTTTGGTACATGAGGTCCTGAGGCGGAGAAAAAGCTTTGCAACAACAGGTAAGTGGAAAGGGACATGAGAGAGCAATGGAGAATAGTGAATAAGAGCGTGAAATAGAAAAAGGGGGTTTTAGGATGGTGCAATTGAAAAGTATTACAACGCTAAAGGCCATGAATCACATGAAGAGGAACCGGGTTATAGCTTTTAGAAAGAGGTAGAGTACAGTGATAGAAAACAGTAATCAAGCAAAAGGTTTATTTTGATTTATTGGCCTAGGATTTATTAATAACTTAGGGGAAATCTGGAATACTATTGAAAACTTATAGATTGTAAAATAATCTGTGGTCTGTAGTTTATGGAAGTCACATGATAACTTGGTGTGAGGATGGACCATGTTGTTTGATATAGTATTCATCTATTGTACACAATAGATTCTATACATTATACACAAAAATAGGACTTAAGGCTGAAACTGATGATGACAACATGCAGCAATGTACTATGAACACAAACTTGAACTAACATTGCAGCACTTAAATGGGGTGTGGAGGCTTTTTGGAGAATCCAGGTCATGTGATCTCGCTTTGAACATGAATACTGTAAAAAAGGTACAGTGCAAAAGTATTTGCATAAAAGCATTTTTTCTTTATTGTGGCCTTACAGCCGACATTTTAAATTAATCACTTAGGCCCCTAAGTAAGTAAGTGGTACTGACCCTCAGAAGACACAAAAATAGATCAGGTCTTAATGTATTTATTCAACAGAAATAATGCCTCAAATGCCTAATTTATCATTACAAAATGTAAAAAATAGGGAACCACACCAAACCAGCCTAGAGACGACCATCGAAAACTTTCAAACTCAGATACTGAGAGAGCTTGAGAGCCCCAAAGCAGAGACTGTAGGATCTGTCCACACGACCAGTCTAAACTTTACTCTCCACAGAGCTGGGCTGTAGGAAGTGGTTGGAGAAAAGCCATTTTTGGAGGAAATCATAAGAAAGCAATTTAGTCATAAATGAAAAATGCCATGAAAGCACAAACCATCCCCCAACGTTGCCCCCTCTCTGAAGTGAAGCCGGGTGGGGACAGTATCTGTGGGGGTGTTGGTCATTGTTAGGGACTGGGAAAATGGTCTGACGTGAGGGAAAGAGGGATGGTGCTAAATACAGGGAAATTATTGACGAAAACAACTCAAAAAGTGGTGTACAATGCACCCACTGTGAAGGAGCTCAAGATGTTTTTAGATGAAGAATGAACACAAATCCTAACAATTTAATTTATAAGCTTATCAGAAGAAATCTTGAAAAACTCCGAGCTGTAGGTCCTTTAGAAGGAGGTTCAACAAAGTACTGACTTTTGGGGGTAAATACTTAAACATTTTTCTATTCATATTTCTTATTTATTTCACAATAAAAACTCTTTTACATCTTCATAGTTGTTAACATGTGAAGTAGTCAACCTGATGATCCATTTCAATTCTCGCCTGTAAGGCAACAACAAAGGAAAAATGCTAATACTTTTGCACGGCACTGTACATGGCATCACATGAACTGGTGTAAACAGTTTCTAAACACTTTCGCTTTTAGTTTGGCAGACATCTCATTCTCTTTTTTGCTTATACATTTGCCTTTCTCTTCATCCCTGACGAATTGACTGTTGATTTGTGAAGAAGACATCCTCTGGTCACACTCTAAACTCAGCTCCACTCACATAAGTTCTGCATCAGCTTTTCAAAAGAAATGTCTCTTTCACAGATGGAGTGAGAGAATTCAACACTTCCATAGTGACACTCATAGAACTTTCACTGCCCCTCTCGTCCTCCACTCTGCATTTTAATCTCAAGCTTGTGGTGTGACTGAAGAAAATGCCACATATATCAACTGTGGTTGATAAATCTAATCACCATCCAGATATACAAATAGTCAATAGAAGTGAATTCTCTCTGTCTCTCTTCTTTAACGATATAATTAAGTGATTATAGGTGATTTTAAAATCCCTTGTTCATTAGCCATAAGGCTCAGGCATTTCCATTATTTCCTGTTCACTGTAGGATTCACTGTAGGACTGTTCAGTGATTTTCACCTTCCTGCTGTAAATTAGGATTGTCCAGATTAGTCAAGGAAAGGATCAGGAGATAAAAAATAAATCTTTGACCACTCTACATTGAACTAAGGGTTGGCAGATAATCTTGCCTTTTATTTGGGGCAGAATCAGACTAAAATTCACAGGTGGATTTTGTGGTGTGGCACTGCCCCTCGGCTGCTAAAATATATCACTACTTTGATTGACAAATAGGTTTGAGTCACCGTTCCTAATTGTGCAACTCCGGCCTTTCTGTGAGGAGTCTGCATGTCCTCCACGTGTTATCATGGGTTCTCTCCGGGTACTCCAGCTTCCTCCCACCAAAGACATGTATGTACAGGTTAATTGACAACTCTGAAGTGTCCCTTGTCAATGAGTGTCAGAGTGAATGGTTGTGTGACTGTCTGTCTCTAAATGTCAGCTCTGTGACTAACTGGCTATTGTCTAAGGTGTACCCCGCCTCAGGCCCAAAGCTGCTGGGATAGGCTCCAGTCACCCGCGACCCCTAACTGGATTAAGTGGTAGAAAATATATGAATGAATCAATTGATTGACAAATAGGTTTGAGTCACCGTTCCTAATTGAGTTCATGGTGCTGGCAAATCTCAAATAATTATGCTTTGATGCTTTGTCTGTCTGTAAAATGTATCTAGTGACTGAATTGTGGAGATTCAAAGCTTTCAATGTACAGCATGTCCATGTTCAAAAAAGTGAGTGTTGGTGAAAAAACGGATAAGGAGCAATAGTGATTGTTGCGCTTTTTCTAATTGAGGGCGACGGTAACTTTCACCTGAGAAGAGAGTGCGCATACAGTATACGCAGGGCACACAAAAGGAAACTACAGCCCATTGTTCCTGCTTCAGCACCCCCCACACCAGCGCTGTGGCAAGTAGAAGATAGCCTACCAAAAAATAATTAGACCTATGTTTTTCCGCAAGCCGCATCTGTGCCCTTTCCACTTCAGCCTCAGTGAAGGCAGCACGGCTCTAGAAATAATCCAATCAGATAATTGTAGATTGTTGTTGTTAGTAAGTGTTTTTAGTTATGTCTCAGCAAAATGCAGAGGAGCTAAACATTTAAAAGTACATGGTGGTAAATGTAGTAGTGTTAGCAGGAAGTTTGGTACAGATTAAATTTGATGATAGCGGTGGATAGACATGAAAGTTTTTGAGGATTTTATAAGAAGACTTTTTGTGATTTATATACTTTTACAAGTATATAAATCACAAAAAGATCAGTGTCTACAGCTGGATTTCTACAGCATTTTCAGGCAGTGATTAGGACAGTGACCTTGACCCGGCTGTGGTGATGAAAGCGTAATTTGTTTCTGGCCACGTCCATGTCTTCTCCAGAGGAGGAAGGACATATGTGTTAAGTCTAATGTCTAAATTGTGTAAATGTTAAAGATCTGGAGCAGGATGAGATAAATCCCTAGAACTGTTTCTCAGGACTCAGCTGAATGACACCAGCCAAACCTTTTCAAACTGTTCACTTACTGCAGCTTAGTACTTATGCCTCTGTTGTTGACTGATAACAGCAACTAATGTTCAGCCGGACATATGCATACTACATTAATTATTAATTAATCGTAGCAGTTTCTTTCAGCAATCCCTTCTGAAAATATGTTGCTATGCATGCAATAGTTAGACAATTTACCCCAGCAAAGTTTGCAAAAATGTTTGCTCCCCCCCAGCGGAGATCTCAAAATTGGTAGTGTGAGCCAGGTCTTACCTACCTGTAGAATTGTCTTTACATTTATTTACTTGAATACTATTATGACAATATTCTCTATTAACCCCCATTTCTAGATGATGGTGAAGCACATCCCAAATTCTACTGACAATCCATCTGTGCTTGAAATAAATTATTGTTATATAGTATATTTGGACAGAGTTTGTCCAGAAACATACAATGTCATGTTCATAGCTGGACTAGTTGTTGAGTTTATAGATGTCTAAAATGCTTCCAGCCTGTAACAGTGACAGGTTGTATTTGTGACAAACACTCACTCATTCTGAACCTCTCACTGTCTGCCATGTTCCCGTGGGGCAAAACACAGCAACATTATGTCTCCAGGTTGCAGTGGCCTAACCCCGCAGGCTGGATGTCAGCAGCAGAGGTGCAGTGGGGTGAGCCGGTGACCAGAGAACATGAGTCAGAGTGTGTTTTCTTTTATTCATACTGCTGCCTTTTCCAAATAGAGTTTGGGATGGAGTTACATTAGGACAGTTGTTTCTTTGGCCCAGTAAAAATGGTGCCATATTTTTAATTAACTTTTGATTTGTGGTACACAATAACCAAAAGAAAATGTGCCCAGAAGAAAGAAAGATGCTTTGAAAGGTCTTTAACATTTAAGGTGGCATTGTTAGTAAAGAAGTAATACAATAAGGCTAAAGATAAGATTTAACATTTTAAGATAAGATGCACTGTTAAAAAGATTTCAAAATTTACGAAATACTATCCAATAGTAACAGTTAAAAAAATGGTCACTGTATAAAACACAGTTACAAAAAGAAAGAATATTTTACAATGATTTTTTACAAAGGTTGTAAATACACTTTTTAAATCTAACAACAACAGAAGTTTGTGTTAAATTCAGAGGAAAATTAAAATAATCAAACATTTTTATTTTCAATATATAAAAAATAATATGCATATGTGTCAAAAGATTAAAATATGGGGGACAAACAGGTGGCATGGACAAGCCCTGCATGTGCCCTCTATGACATTACAGGAAGGAAGATGGAAAGGATCATCACAGGCGCTCAGTATGGAATACAACACGGCCATTTAAGGGTTTTTCAGTTATAACCATCAGCCACTAAGGCCATTTATCTGCTCTGCCTTCTCTCATGAGCAATATTCCACACGTCAACTTAATGACTCACCTGTTCATGTGTCAGTATCAATAACTCATACAGATGCTGGAATGAATTAATTAGATCTGGGGCGAGTTGTTTGTCTGTTGAGCCTGTCCAATCGGGCCGAGGCTAATTTTCTGTAGAAATAGATGGCTGGGCATTGCTATCGTAATCGTAGCTGTGATTGGAAGGGTTTCTTTGTGTGCGTACGTGCACTGCGACACAAACGCTCCAGTTGGGGCGTGCGTATCTTGATCTATTTAGTTTTTCGTGCCGTCTTAATCTTGGTGGAAGGCTGTTAATTAACCCTGCTGTCATGCCGACAGACGTCTAAACCAGCAGCCCGTAACTTCTCCTGGGTCTTGTTACTCCTGTAATTAGCGGCGGATAAGAAATTACAAATGCCCTCTCTGCCTGGCGTTAAGATTAGGACACCTCGCAGTTTCTCATTCTGATGCATGAGTGTACTACAAATGTTGGTGTGTCCTAGTGTGAGTGTGTGTCGTTGGAGAGGAATGGCGCTGGCTGCTGTTTGAGTCAGCGAGTGCTTTCATTCAAACACTTCATTTGTAAGCGGCATCTTCACTCTGCACAGATGGAATTATCAAGTTTGGCTTCAGTGTTTACTCAATTATCAAAGTGTGACTTGAATTCCCTGACTATGATAAGATTAGATATGATGATTGGTGAGAATCCGTGGGACATCAGCTGATCTCCATTTGAAAAAGTCCATCCATTTTCTTCCACTTATCCGGGGCTGGGGCAGCAGTCTAAGCAGAGACGCCCAGACTTCCCTCCCCAAAGACACTTCCTCCAGCTCCTCCGGGGAATACCAAGGCTTTCTCAGCCTAGAGACATAGTAGTTTCTCCAGCGTGTCCTAGGTCTTCTTCTGGGCCATTTAAGAAAGTATTGTAGGCCATTTATCATTAATTATTATTAAAATGTGGTTTACGGTGAAAAAAAAATTGGACTATTTCAACGTATGTTTTTCCAGTTTGTGGCACTATTATAAGGAAAGGACAAGACATGCTTAGGAGTATGGTTCAATAGAAAAAAGTTGGAAGATGATCTCCACTTATCATCAGGGCCGTTATTTCTAAACTACCAGCTTTTTCTTTCTTGAACCACTTTTTTCTAAACATAGCCAAAAAAATCAAACTTAACCAAAGTTAAATCTGCTTTGAACAATGACAATTCAATGGAATTGAAAACACATTAATCAAATGTTTAAAAAGAAAAAAAAGAAAATTCTAATTTGAAAAAAACTAAACAGCCAAAAGCTGAATACCTGTTTCAACCCCAAAGAAGTGCCTGTCCCAGATTTGAGTTTTGGACCAGGTTTCCATCCATTAAGTCACCACTCGGCTTCAGACCTTGTGAAATCTGAACTAATGAATGATGCATGTCAGCGTCTGTCAATAATTGATGTGACGAAAACACATCAATAAGTCAGCCGTTCTAAAACCAGCTTTGGTGAAAACTTTCTCGTTAGCTGCAAAAAATCCAGTGTGCCTCCAAGAACAAAAAACATTCTGCTAATCAGAGACAATCAAAAGAAAGATGTTTGAGAAAAAAACATTTTGCTTGCGAGTCACTATTTTAACTATACATCTTTCAGTCTGTCTGGAATTAAATATTTCATTATATAAAATTAAAAGACATTGTTTAATTGACTTCAAACGGAACAGAGCTAGTAAAAGAGACCTACTCCTTACTTGGCATCTGCCTTCATGCAGGCATCTTCTCTCACACGGGGAGATAAACAAAACTTTGTCTTGAGCCTCATACGGTTTGAGCCCTCTGCGATGAAATCCACAAAAGAAGTTGAAATATTTCCCGCCTCTCATGAAATTTTCTGTGATTAAAAGTCTTTATTGATAAGCAGGGCATGTGGAGAGCATGAGTATTTGAAGCTTTCTTCCTCAAAACACTTCTTTTGAGTTGCGCTGAAGGACAAGACGTGCATAGTTGACACACTTGAAAGCACTCGCACATAACGAAATGAGCATCAAGCAAAAGACTGCCGCTGTTAGACACTATTCAATATGAGTTATTCTATTACTTTCAAAATTCTAGACTGTAATTAGTTTCAATTTCTGTGACACTAGTTAAAAAATATCTGTTGTTGAATGTCAGAGCAAAGCCGCTTCCGTCTCCTGATATGTTTCCTACATAATTAGATTTTCTCACTGAAAGAATTCCAACGTTGATTGTACCCAGGGACAGGATGACAAGAACGTTGGACATCAGTGCTGTTTGATATCCCTTGATCATACGCTACGCATTTATTTTTTCAGGGAAGGAAAGAAGGCACATGGGATATAAAACCGTAGAGATGCTGATTAAAAACCTGGGATAGAAGAGCTATTAAGAATATGTGATTAGAATGTGTAAGCCCCTGTAATACTGTGATTTTTGCTCTTCTCGTCAAAGAATTAATTAGTTATTATTTAGTTATTTTTGGTTCAGTTATTTGTTGGGATTGCAAACGCAAAGTGTTGAATGCACACATAACATACCTAATATTTTATACTGCACCTTGGGAATATGTTCTAAGTGCTGGGAAGCTGTGGGTGTTGGAAAAGGGCAGCCAGTGCTCTATTGTGAGTGGTAAAGGCACAGGGGAGATAAAGGTTGTAGGGCGGCGGCTCATTGATTTCTGCTCCGGTGTACGAACAGTTAGCCATTGCAAATTAATGTGACGCTGCGCAATGTGCCCCGCCTGTCTCTCATTACACAGGATTGGAGCCCTGACAAGCCACAGCTAATAGATAATGCATGTCGGGGGAGGGAGTGAAAAACCCACACATCAAGAAGAAATAAATGGCACAGGAAGAAAAAAAAAAGTGCACAAAGCAAACAAGAAGGATGTGATGAGAAGATAAAGGCATGAGTGAGAAAAAGCAATAAAGCGGAGGTGAAAAGATACAGGCGGATGTTAAAGGGATGAAGATGGAATGTGAGGCCTGAGGCTGACAGACGCTCCAATCGACATGTGCCTCTGAAACACAGCACATTAAAACAGAGAGACAGCTCAGGTTGATTAAGAACAAGCGGGAAAGCTGAAATACAGTGCTACTGGAATAACATTTGTGTAAACTAATTTAGAGTTTGCATCACTCAGTGCCCGAATGATCCTAGGAGCTATGTCGGGGGCTATATGCCCCTGGTAGGGTCTCCCAAGGCAAACAGGTCCTAGGTGATGGGCCAGACAAAGAGCGGTTAAAACCCCCTTATGGATAGGACAATATCAAGGACCATGACGTCGCCGTATGGTGCAAACGGGGCCCCACCCTGGAGCCAGGCCCGGGATTGGGGATCGCATGCGAGCGTCTGGTGGCCGGGTCTTTCCCCACGGGCCCAGCCGGGCTCAGCCCGAAGGAACGACGTGGGGCCGACCTCCCGTGGGCCCACCACCTGCGGGAGGAACCATAAGGTGCCGGTGCAAAGTGATTGGGGTGGCAGTCGAAGGCGGAGGTCTCGACGACCCAATCCCCGGTCACGGAATCTGGTGCTAGGGACATGGAATGTCACCTCGCTGGCGGGGAAGGAGCCTGAGCTTGTGCGGGAGGTTGAGAGATACCGACTAGAGATAGTCAGGCTCACCTCCACGCACAGCTTGGGCTCTGGAACCCAAAGCCGAGAGAGAGGCTGGACTTTCCACTACTGGAGTTGCCTGCAATGAGAGGCGGCGCGCTGGTGTGGGCTTGCTCATAGCCCCCCAGCTCAGCTGCTATGTGTTGGAGTTCACCCCGGTGAACGAGAGGGTCGCTTCCCTGCGCCTTCGGGTTGGGGATAAGTCTCTCACTGTTGTTTGTGTTTACGAGTCAAATGCCAGTGTAGAGTACCCAGCCTTCTTGGAGTCTCTGGGAGGGGTGCTGGAAAGTGCTCTGACCGGGGACTCCGTCGTTCTACTGGAGGACTTTAACGCTCACGTGGGCAGCGACAGTGACACCTGGAGGGGCGTGACTGGGAGGAACGGCCCCCCGGATCTGAACCCGAGCTGTGTTCTGTTATTGGACTTCTGTGCTAGTCACAGTTTGTCCATAATGAACACCATGTTCAAGCATAAGGGTGTCCACCAGTGCACGTGGCACCAGGATACCCTAGGCCGGAGATCGATGATCGACTTTGTAGTTGTTTCATCTGACCTCCGGCCGTGTGTCTTGAACACTCGGGTGAAGAGAGGGGCGGAGCTGTCAACTCATCACCACTGGTGGTGATTTGGATCCGATGGCAGGGGAGAAAGCTGGACAGACTCGGCAGGCCCAAACGTACTGTGAGGGTCTGTTGGGAACGTTTGGCAGAGCCCCCTGTCAGAAAGATCTTTAACTCCCACCTCCGGCAGAGCTTCGACCAGATCCAGAGGGAGGTTTGAGACATTGAGTCCGAGTGGACCATGTTCTCCACCTCCATTGTCGATGCGGCCACTCGAAGCTGTGGTCGTAAAGTCTCCGGTGCCTGTCGTGGCGGAAACCCCCGAACCCGGTGGTAGACACCAGAAGTAAGGGATGCCGTCAAGCTGAAGAAGGAGACCTACCATTTCTTGTGGGACTCCTGAGGCAGCTGATAGGTACCGGCAGGCCAAGCGGACTGCAGCCCGGGTGGTCGTGGAGGCTAAAACTCGGGTCTGGGAGGAGTTCGGTGAGGCCATGGAAAAGGACTATCAGTCGGCCTCGAAGAAATTCTGGTAAACCGTCCGCGCCTCAGGAGGGGGAAGCAGTGCCCTGCCAACACTGTTTACAGTGGAGGTGGAAATCTGCTGACTTCAACTGGGGATATTGTTGGACGGTGGAAGGAATACTTCAAGGAGGCAGAGGCCGAGGGCTCGGAGGTGGACTCGTCCTTCACCCAGGCCGAAGTCACTGAGGTAGGCAAGGCACCGGGGGTGGATGAGTTGCGCCCTGAGTACCTCAAGTCTCCTGATGTTGTGCTGTCTTGGTTGACACGCCTCTGCAACATCGTGTGGCGGTTGGGGACAGTACCTCTGGACTGGCAGTCCGGGGTGGTGGTCCCTCTTTTTAAGAAGAGGGACCGGAGGGTGTGTTCCAACTACAGAGGGATCACACTCCTCAGCCTCCCCGGGAAAGTCTATGTCAGGGTACTGGAGAGGAGAATGCGGCAGATAGTTGAACCTCGGATTCAGGAGGAACAATGCGGTTTTTGTCCCGGTCATGGAACACTGGATCAGCTCTATACCCTGGGAGTTTGCCCAACCAGTCCACATGTTTTTTGTGAAACTGGAGAAGGCATTCAACTGTGTCCTTTGTGGCGCCCTGTGGGGGGTGCTCTGGGAGTATGGGGTCATGGGCCCTTTGCTAAGGGCTGTCCGGTCCCTGTACGACCGGAGCAGGAGCTTGGTTCGCATTGCCGGCAGTGCATGTTGGACTTCGGCAGGGCTGCCCTTTGTCACCAGTCCTGTTCATTATTTTTATGGACAGGATTTCTAGGTGCAGCCAGGGGCCGGAGGGAGTCTGGTTTGGGGACCACAGGATCTCGACCCTGCTTTTTGCAGATGATGTTGTCCTGTTGGCTCCATCAAGCCAAGACCTTCAGTGTGCACTGGGACGGTTTGCAGCCGAGTGTGAAGCGGCTGGGATGAGGATCAGCACCTCTAAGTCTGAGACCATGGTTCTCAGTCGGAAAAGGGTGGCTTGTCCTCTTCAGGTTGGTGGAGAGCTCCTGCCTCAAGTTGAGGAGTTCAAGTATCGGTGATCGGTGCATCTTCTGTAGTGATGCGGTCGATGTACCGGTCTGTCGTGGTGAAGAAGGAGCTGAGCTGTAAGGCAAAGCTCTCGATTTACCGGTCAATCTACTGTACGTTCCTACTCTCACCTATGGTCATGAGCTTTGAGTCATGACCGAAAGAACAAGATCCCGGATACAAGCGGCCAAAATGAGCTTTTTCCGCAGGGTGGCGGGGCGCTCCCTTAGAGATAGGGTGAGGAGCTCGGTCACTCGGGAGGAGCTCAAAGTAGAGCCGCTGCTCCTCCACATCGAGAGGAGCCAGCTGAGGTGGCTCGGGCATCTGTTTCAGATGCCTGCTGGACGCCTCCCTAGGGAGGTGTTCCGGGCATGTCCCACCGGGAGGAGACCCCTGGGAAGACCTAGGACACGCTGGAGGGACTATGTCTCTCGGCTGGCCTGGGAACGCCTCGGTATACCCTCGGAAGCGCTGGAGGAAGTGTCTGGGGAGAGGGAAGTCTGGGCATCTCTGCTTAGACTGCTGCCCCCGCGACCTGGCCCCAGATAAGCGGTAGAAGATGGATGGATGGATGGATGGACTAATGTCTAACATGTCATACCCAATGTTGTTGCAGATCTTAAATCAGATGATGACAATGCCTTTTCTGTTTGCCTTAATATCTGATTTGAACTCCTTTTCTGTGCCATCGTGACATGTTGTACACAACCATACACACTAGATACTGAGTGTGAATGTTCAGCTACTGTTTGCTTACACACATGCACTCAGAATGATTAATGGGTTTTTGCTCCGCACACTGACCCAGGGGGCACAGCAGGACAGTGGCTGAACACAATTTATTAAGTATAGCAATGCTGTGTGTGTGTGTGTGTGTGTGTGTGTGTGTGTGCGTTGTGTTTCACTATGCAGATCTCACATTCAGAGGGCACTCGGCAGGGGTGTGGGCATGAAGGGCTTTTCAATCTTGTGCTGAAGAGGGCAGACGAAGAAACAAGAGAGGGGCCTGCATTTGGAGAAAATAGCAGCGTTTCCATGGCGATATGTGTCATCATTCTGTCTGCATGTACCCTCGCCATAAAAATTGTTTAGAAAAAAAAAAAAAAGGAAAAATCTGTCTCACCTGACCAAGGCAATCAGAGACAGACAGGTGCATCACAAAGACACAAAGTGTTGCAAAGAGAGTAACCTGAGCCTTTGAGGTCATTTGAGCTAAACAGACACAAATGTGGATTAGGACAGGGAAAGGGTATGCAAAAGAATCCATGGACTTGACATAATTACTTTTTGTGTTTAGACATTTAATGCATTAACAAATACAGTATGAGAAATTAACAATAAATATGTTTTTGTCTGGCCTTTTGTCTGGGGTTTACAGCAACATGCATACAAATGAGGGTTGAATGTAAAGAACAGTACATTTGAATAGTAGTTTGAATATTGAAAATGGTACAAGTTTCTGTCGTCAGTCAGTACATATACATGCAGAGCTTAGTCTTATTTCAGTTTGTCCGAGTTTACATGAAACGAGAGAGAATTGTACAACCGTGTCCCTAGAGCTCCACTTAGGCTAATGCTGCATTCATGTGCTCTAGGTATTTTATTAAAATGTTGAACCTGACATGTTTGTAGCGCTAAATCCTAATGAACTTGACTAATTTGCTCTGTAATCATATCCATATTGTATTGAGTTATAAATATCAAGGATAACACTTTGACTTTACCAGTTTAAAACATATGGACACAACACAGTATGAAAAAAAAAAATGGAAAAAATTATAAAACTGAACCAAACGTCTTCACTGATTTGTCTGTTGCAGTCAAAACAAAATGATTTAACATTTAAAACCAAACTATTATATCTAAACCTGATAAGTAAACTTTGTACTGTAATTTGTAAAAGCCAAACACACAATTAAATGCATTTTAATTAGAAATAAATTCACATTTTGTAGCAGTGTTGTATGTTTTACTTGATAATAACAGGTTAAAAAGTTTGGAGAAGACTGACTTTAGTGACATCTCATGAGAAAAAAAAAAAAGACAGTGTTTGGGAGCTTCTTAAAATTGGGTTTACCAAAGATGATGCATGTCGAATTTGTTGCGCCTTGCAAATTTGTTGTGCCTTGCATGCACAGATGGATATAAAGTTGCACAGTATGATGCAAGACGCAGCACAACTCAAAGGTTAAAGACATTTACAGAAGCCTTAAATGAACCTTCTACACTGGATGTTTTATCATCTCTGCCCATTACTGAGCTGGCCATCAAGCAAATCTCAGCCGGATGGACTTTTAAGCTAACTCAACAAATTTGGTTTGACGAGCCTCACTGCTTTTATCTCTGTTGTTGATTTACTTAATGTTTTCATCAAGTCAGGATTACCGAAGTGGATTCCGGTAATGAGGAGTAAGCCGGGTGATAGACACTGAAGCCAAGTCATTTCAATGTCCGTAAATCCCTACAGTGAGTATTAACCACAAAACGGGCAAAGCAGAGATGAGTGAGGGGCATAGCAATTTAAGCCTGTTCTTTTGAAAATCATTTCATCACCTAGGAGGAAAAAGAACTGACAAAAAGGTCTCACAGCAGGTGTTAGGAGACTTAACTGAGAAATTAATTCTGCATCATTGGGGATTGTCAATGGTCCAGAAAGTGCTGGGTATACCATAATGTATATAATTTCCTAGCTTCCCCCTGTCTACTAATCTACTTGTATTTGTTTATTCACATTTGAAATGTTGAGCTACAGTATATATGTTTAGTAGGGTTTTCCACCTAAAGAGGGAAATGATGCCCATAGTGCCTTTAAACAAACAATGTCATGAAAAAGATACGCAACAAATGGCAACAGAATTATTAGTATTTTCCATTCACTTATTTTAAAATAGAAGTTAGGACAAACATTAAATAATTGCTGGCTTTTGTCATCGTTTTAGAACCATGCCTATTCTGTCACATTGCTCTGTATTCACTCTACAGTAGCTCTGGTCTTGATGATGAAATGATGATACATTATAACGTGTGTTATGGGATGCCTATCTGTGGTAGAAAAAATATCCTTTTAGCTATCCTGTGGCCATGATAAAGGCTTCTCTGTCATTTGTCACAAACAGATAGAGAACAAAGAGCTTAAGAGCTATTTGGTTTTTGCATATTTCATAGCTTGCTTGTGCGCTAATTTAGCTAATCTGTATTTGTGTTTTTGTTTATGTCAATCGGGGTGCACTTAATGCAGTTAATGTAGCTTTATGAAGCCAATGAATCCAATAGCTTTCCTCTGCCACACAGTTGTTCACATTTGATGGCATACGACCACACAACAGTGTAATACATGAGAGTAATACATTATTCATTGTAATATATGAATTGATGTACAGTTTATGGGGGTGTTTGCTACAACAACGTGAAGCCACTGTTAATAAATTTGAACATGCCTTAATGATGGGACTTGTCACAACCAGAATGTTTAACGCTTCAGGCGGGCTGTACATCTGGGTATTTGCATTGAACGAACAATATGATTACAGCTGTTTGTCTGGATTGTCACGATGCATGCAAGTATAGAAATATGATGAAAGCAGACTCTCTAATGAAGTTTTATGAATGCAACTAGATTGATAAATAAAAAGAGCTTCAACTACAGATTACAACTTTCTCTCTTTGAAGGTTTATGATGAGGCTGCATAAAATACACTTCCTTGTCATTTTTTACTTTTAAGCAAATTTATGTATAGGATGAGTTAATCACAGCTTATTCTGATGTTCAATCTCAACATTCTGATCACTATTCATATTTGTCATTTTCCTCAAGTGTACGTAATCCACATTTGACTCTGCTTCCAACACGTTCATTTGCTCTTATGATATCAATGATCAATCCATCTTCTTCCGCTTATCCGGGGCCAGGTCGTGGGGGCAGCAGTCTAAGCAGAGATGCCTAGAATACTGAGGTGTTCCAAGGCCAGCCGAGTCCCTCCAGCGTGTCCTAGGTCTTCCCCGAGGTCTCCTGCCGGTGGGACATGCCTGGAACACCTCCCCAGGGAGGTATCTAAGAGGCACCCGGAACAGACGCCCGAGCCACCTCAGCTGGCTCCTCTGGATGTGGAGGAGCAGTGGGTCTACTTTGAGCTCCTCCCGAGTGCATTTAGAAATCAATGATGTTACATGTTTTTGCGGTATCCACATCAATTCTATTCTCTTGACCTATCACTGAGCATAGTTGTAATGCCTAATTATCATATATAATTGTAATGTAATTGTCTTTTATACCTGTAAAGCACTTTGAGTTAACCAGTGTATAAATTGTGCTATATAAATGAAATTGCCTTGCCTTGCCTATAAAGTTAAAGGTAACTTTCTTTTTTTGGATAAAAACCAACAAGTAAATTATTCCCACTAATTTTGGGCTTTCATGTCTAAATAGTGGGGCTATAAAAATATACTGGGTTTTATCTGGCTCTACACTAAATTTGAATTATAGAACTTTTTTGAGACATCATTGTTTCTGTATTGGCATGAGTTTTAAAACTTCTTCTTGCTGTGATCCTAAATTTTCTTAAGGTTATCCCAACATCCATAGTCCCAATGCCGTGGAAAAAAGATTAGTCCCGTTAGTTTGCTTTTAGCTTAGCTATCCTCTGTGAATTAGGATTAGTCCAAATTGTAATGCTCTAATGATGACTTGTGTCCACCAGACCTCACTTTTTAGGCTAATACCCGCAGAGAGAATCCCCCTAAACTGATAGCGTGAGTGTGAGGATAACAAATGAATGTTATTAGAAAGAGGAGAGCGTGAGTGCTGTGACTTTGGAGGACAGATTAGCGGTAATGCCGGGTCATTTCATCGCGTGGCTATAAGACTCCCGCAAGATGAAAGTGCAGCATAATTACCTGAGTCAGATCACTAGGAACTTCCAGCCTCGCAGAGCACAATTAGTTTGCAGAGCAGCAGAGTGCTTATAGAGCTCTAAAGCACTAATGACCATAATCAATCATTTATTATATACTGCGTCAACCACTGGTCATGCTTTTATTCTCTGGTCATTTAGTTTAAGAGGGTTTCACCAGCCAATGCTATTGACTGGAACCTTGTAAGTAATGGCGACTAGATTTATTAGGTTTATGTTGATTTTGCCAGTGAAGAAGGAACCAAAAAGTGTACCTTTTATTTAGAAATGCTCAATGTCTATGAGGCTGTGGTGTGTTACTGGAGGTTACGGAACAAACCTTTTATGTGTGATTGTTTGGCCATTTTTTCAGAGAATATGAATGATAACACAAAAACCTTTCTTTCTTTCACAGTTAGTGGTTGGGTGAAGACATTTATTGTCAAACAATTGTGTTTACTCTTTTTAAATCATTATGACATCAGAAACTACCCAAATGACCCTGATCAAAAGCTCTGAATACTGTGTATTGCCACCTTTAACATCAATGACAGCTTGAAGTCTTTTGTGGTAGTTGTGGATGAGGCTCTTTATTTTCTCAGATGGTAAAGCTGCCCATTCTTCTCGGCAAAAAGTCACCAGTTCCTGTAAATTCTTGGGCTGTCTTGCATGAACTGCACGTTTGAGATCTCCCCAGAGTGGCTCAATAATATTGAGGTCAAGAGATTGAGATGGTCAGTCCAGAACCTTCAATTTATGCTGCTGTAGCCAATGACAGGTTGACTTGGCCTTGTGCTTTGGATCATTGTCACGTATCAGTCAGTATTTTCTGATAACTTGCTGCATTCAAAGGCACAGAAAACTTTAGACCCAAAACATCAGTGATCCACCTCCATGTTTCAACGGTAGGAATGGTGTACCTTTCATCATAGGCCTTGTTGACCTTCTCTCCAAATATAACGTTTATGGTTGTGGCCAAAAAGTAAAATTTTGGTCTCATCTCTCCAAATGACTTTGTTCCAGAAGTTTTGAGGCTTGTCTCTGTGCTGTTTGGTGTCTTTTAAGTGGGATGCTAAAAATGGTCACAGCGTACACTTGGTCACCGTTTACAACGCTCACTAACTAACTTTTAAAATTTAACCTCAAAACATTATCTAATAAAAAAGCTTTGAAGCACCCTTTACCTAGAGTATTGGTCTTCCAGAATTATTTTGAGAACACTCCTTACACTTCCTTTTTAAACTAATACATGGGCCTCTATTCTACACTAGGACACACAAACGTGAAATACATTATTTAGACAATGAAAAGCCAGCCATAATTTTATAACAGTGTCTTTAACCGGTTAATTGGGTCATAAAAGTCATATCAGACATGAGCCTAACGATCAGTAGAAATGAGGTACAGCTCGACACTGCCTCTCCTTCTGTCTCTTGATCAAGAAATATGCACGTTTTGCATTGTTTGCACTTTCGGTTAATAAAATTGTTGAAACTATAAACCATATAACATTAACGTCACAAATTAGTTAAGAAATACTGTATACATTTTTTAAGTGTTCTTTTCCACTTCTTATGAGGATGATAGGTGAAGCACAGCCTCTAGTGACCGCATGCTTCCTGTGCATGTAAATGTGTAAATGCAAAATACTTTGCAAGCTGCTCTGCCCTTCCAGGTCATTAGTGACATATATATATACATATATATATATATATATATATACCGTATTTTTCGCACCATAAGACGCACCCGACCATAAGACGCACCTGGTTTTTAGAGGAGAAAAATAGGAAAAAAAATATTCTGAACCAAATAGTGTAATAAAATATTTAATAAAGTATAACAGAATAATATTTGAATTATATGACTGGAGTGAAGGGCATGCGCACTGCTGTGTACTGTAACACCGCCTACTACATGCTATCCTCCAATAGCATACGGCGGTGACACAGTACAGCAGCATTGCGCCTTCCTGCACACATCGGCTTCCGTAAGGAAGGTGAGGGAGGACCCGCTGCCGCTCTGCCACTACGGTAAGGCACTCTGCCAGTATCTCAGTGGACTACTGAGAAGCCTGGACACGGGGCGGGGGAGGGATGATGCAGTTTCCAGGGACACGGAAGGTCCCGGGGGACCTGCTGCCGCTCTGCAACTCGGACCATGAGACGAGTTGCAGAGAGGGAATAAGATATGGTCCGAATACCGTAATATATGGTATTCTGACCATAAGACGCAGGCACTTTTCCTCCCACTATTTGGTGAAGAAAAAGTGCGTCTTATGGTGCGAAAAATACGTATATTTTGTGTGTCCTAGATCTGGATGATTCTGTAGTTCAGGATTCATCTCTGCAAAATGTGAGTTTAACTTGACTTTTATTTGTTTAAAAAAGGCTTTTGAGCATTGTTGCCGAGTCACGTTTCAATGAGTCAGTCAATCAGAAACTGTTAAACGTTGCATAAGTTTCCCTGTGACCTGATTTTTTTAAACTGTCTTGCAGCTGAAGAAAGAATTGCATGAACAAGGGATTTCTCACATCATCCTGAGTTGGAGGAAGCAACCCAATGGAAAAGTCTTCAATAAGAAAAATAAATAAATAAAAAAATGTATATTTTTGTTTTGAAAGAATTCACTGTTCTATACTGTAATGCAGATTTCTTTTCTACCTTCTATCATAATTTAAATTTGCCTTCAGGTTTGACTTTTCTGCTGCAGGTGCCAAATCCCTGTCCTCCTCTTGGGCTCCTCATGAGACAGAATCTAATGAAAGATTGAAATATTTATATCTTGAAACTTGTTTATCTCCCAGTCTGGTTGCGTGTGACAAAGAGGGGATACACTCCACTCTCTGAGCAATGTACTTTCTCTTCTGTGCATAACAGACAGGGGTATTGGACTGGGGGTACTGCTTACCAAGAGCCCCGGGGAGGGCCCTCAAAGAGCTTTTACATTCAGTCATTTACATTTAGTCATTTAGCTGATGCTTTTATCCAAAGAGACTTACATTGGGCTTCCATTCACCAGTGTTACAGCTGGAAATCCACTGGAGGCAAGGTGGGTCAAGTGTCTTGCCCAAGAACACAACGGCAGTATGAACTGTGAGGAGAGTGGGAATTGAACAGCCAACCTTCTGGTTAGAAGACAACCGCTCTACCACTGAGCCACTGACGCCCCAATTATGGTGTGGGGTTGTTTTTCGGGAGTTGGGCTCGGCCCCTTAGTTTCAGTCAAAGCAACTGTTAATGCTTGAGCATACCTAGACATTTTGGACAATTTTATGCTCCCAACTTTGTGGGAAAAGTTTGGAGATGGCCCCTTCCTGTTCCAACATGACTGCGCACCAGTGCAAAAAACAAGAGCCATAAAGACATGGATGAGCGAGTTTGGTGTGGATGAACCTGACTGGCCTACACAGAGTCTTGACCTCAACCCAATAGAACACCTTTGGAATGAAGAGTGGATACTGCAAGCCAGGCCTTCTAGTCCAATATCAGTGTCTGACCTCACAAATGCACTTGGAATGGTCAAACATTTCTCCTAAACCTTGAGGAAAGCCTACCTAGAAAAGTTGAAGCTGTTATAGCAGCAAAGGGTGGGCCGACATTATATTCAATCTTATGGTTTAAGAATGGGATGTCACTCACCAACATATGCATGTGAAGGCAGACGAGTAAATAATTTGCCAATATAGTGAGTGTTGTAAGAGTAAGACTGACATTAAGAAAACACCACACCAGCTCACAGCAAACAAATTCAAAAAGCAGAGATTATAGTGTATTATACTTGCTAATGAGCTCCTGAGCCATAATTCTTTTGTGTAAAATGTTTAAAGGGGTAAATAGCTATGTAGACACACAAGGACTAAGCTGCTTATTTATTGTCAAATTCTAATCAAATAATTGTGCCAGTGAATGAATTATACTATTTCGGTATGAAAAACTGTTGATGGCTGTAAGTCTTTGTCAAAATAAGACTTTCTGTCATCTTATGTCATATTATGTTGTCTGTTGTATGTTTTTGTGTTAAAGTATTGGTGCTTTTTGTTAGAATATGTCCTCTTTTTAAAATTCAGCACATGAGCATTCACTTGAATTTAACTCAAAAGGTCATACAATATAAATATCAACCTTTTTTAGAATATTTGTTTGTTGTATAGTGCACTTAAAGTCAAAGGTTATACTTCACAATGCTCCACCATTTTTGAAATTGAACTATTGCAATAATGAATGCAGTGTGTAGTCATCTGGAATTTGATTGGCTTTCCAAACAATAGACAAAATACAAAATGCTGCTCACACATCACTGCATACATGGCACATAATATACATGTAAGTTATATTTATAATGTTTGGTGGTGTCAAAGACCACAAGTAAACTCTGTGTTCATGCTCTAACACACAGTGAGTCTAATGCACCCAGACACCTTGCGGGTTCCAAAGTGACTCTTGCAGTAACAGATCAATCAGTAGCAGCTGAGCAGACAAGCTCCCCATGCCTCCACTGTGATACCATTATCTCTCATTTACGAGGGAAAAGTCATATTGATTCTTGCCATTATGTCACTGCAAATTTGTCTCTATTCTGCTTTTCCCAACTTCTCAGTTTGTCTGGAGGTAAGGGCCGAGGGCTATTGAATTTGAGAGGAACACAAATAAATGTCTGCATTGCTTGTAAAAGCACAAAACTCTCTCAATTATTAGACATTGATTTTACTATTGTGTTATCAGTGCACTATGCATACAATATCAATATGTTATTCAGAATTGTAACAAAATCTATCCAGTCTCAAGTGAAGCTGAAGCAAAAATACAAACTGTTGTATTCCAACATACTATGACTGCTTATTACAGGATAACCCTATATGTTTTATTCTCATTTTTAATAGTGTTGCTATGTCTATAAACTGGCCTATTGCGTTTTTATTTGCCTCATGTTTACTAATTGAAACTAAGACCATGATCATAGCTGATAATTTCCCCCCATTATTTAAATTTAAAGAAAACTGTAACCACAAATATGTAAATTCTAGATGAGTTTGTCACCGGTGGTACTATTGGATTGTAAGTCTTGTCTTGTACTTTAACACTGTAATCTAGTTTAATATGAACTTAAAGGTGCACTGTGTAAAATGTTGTAGAATATAGTAGAAGCTATAAGTCAGTTTACGCAATATACATTTTTGCCCAAAATCTAAAGATTCTTGGTTCGGTGCGATACAAGATGGATTTACCCGAGTTTGAAAAACTCCCAAATCTCGTGCAAATCCAGCTGCAGCGCAAGGTTAACAGCATTTTCAAATACGTAAATACTGTTTTGCGGGAGAATCTGTTCAAATCTTGGACGGGTCATCTGCATCCCCCTCCCTCCACCCTGTTAACTAGGATTTACCATAGAATTCTGTCAAAAAGAATAGAGGAACAAATAGGCATCTCTGGAACTGGTTTCAGTCCTATCTTGAAGACAGGAAGTACTTTGTTTCGGTTGGTAAATGGATCTAACAGAGAGACCAAATGGCCCTGACATGTGGAGTTCCACAGGGGTATTCAAATTTTACATGCTCCCTTTAGGACAGTTAATACGCAGCTGAGACGTATCATACCATAATAATGCAGATGACACTCAGATTTACATTTTACTCACAGCATTGAACAGATTAATGTGTGGATGCAAAATAATTTTCTCCAAATGAACAGAAACAAAACTGAACTAATCATCATTGGGAACAGAAAAGACGAGAAAGTGTCAGCAGTCACCTCGTGTCTTTTTCTCTTTATTTTTTTTATTTTATTTATTTATTTATTTATATATATAGCGCTTTTCCACCTAGTAGGCACTCAAAGCGCTTTACCAGTGTTACAGCTGACCACTGGAGGCAAGGTGGGTTAAGTGTCTTGCCCAAGGACACAACGACAGTATGAACTGTGGGGGAGAGCGGGATGTTATGATGTTTTGGGATGTTTTTGGGTCTCGAACCGCCCACCCGCCGTCAAAGGATGGCCGCTCTACCACTGAGCTACTTAAGACTTACTTACAGACTTAAATTTTCACAGTCACATTAAGTCAATGACATCACAGGCATTTTATCACCTTAAAAACATTTACAAAGTCAAAGGGATAATGTCTAAACCAGACTTATGAGAAACTCATCAATGCTTTTATCTCCAGTAGGTTAGATTACTGTAACGGCCTGCTCACTGGTCTCTCAAAACGACGGTCACTCTAGTTTTCAAATCTCTGCACTGGCTTCCTGTTGCTGAGAGATTAAACTTTAAAACAGCACTGCTGGTTTACAAGTCTCTTAATGGTTTAGCATCAGAATATAATTCTAACATGCTAGTTGCTTCTGAACCTCCTCGGACTCTGAGAACATCTGAGACAGGCCTTCTGCTCGTGCCCAGAGTTAGAACTAAACATGGTGAAGTAGCCTTTAAATTTCATGCAGCAAAAATCTGGAACAGCCTCCCAGATGAAGTAAAACAAGCCTCAACTTTAACAATGTTCAAGGGGAGGTTAAAAACCTTCCTCTTTAGCTCTGCGTGCATTACAACTTAAAGTGTTTTTTTACTTTAAGTTGGCGCAGTGGCTCAGTGGTAGAGCGGTCGTCCTTCAACCGGAAGGTAGGCGGTTTGATTCCCGCTCTCCCCACAGTTCATACTATCGTTGTGTCCTTGGGCAAGACACTTAATCCTCCTTCCCTCCAGTGACACAGCACTGGTGTATGAATGTGTGTGATTGTTGCTTTGGTGAATGTGTGAGAATGTTCGGACAACAGATGGAAATTAGCCTACGGCTACAATCTGGCATGTTTACATTCATGTGGTTGTGTTTCATGTATGTTCATTAACATGCACTGTCCCAATCAAATAAATAAATTAATAATAATCTGCACTTTTCTTTTAAAATATTTTAAATTTTTCTTATGATTCTTAATCTGAATCTTGTAAATTGTCTTTTATTCCTGTAAAGCACTTTGAGTTACCCAGTGTATAAAAAGAAATCCAGCTGCAGCGCAAGGTTAAGAACATTTTTTTAAATATAAAAAAATGAATAAAAAGTGTCCATTTTTCTATATGCATGAAACTGAATGGAGTAATTTAAGAGACAGACTCGGCACATAGCTGTCATGTGCATCATTTGACACATTGTTAGGAAAATTATATTTTTCTAAAACGAAATAACTAAAATAATGTGGAGAAGCAACTTAGCAGCAGAAGCCTACAGAACTGTGTGAGTGTATGTCATTCTTGTCTCTTTGAGCTCAGTGCCGTGTTATTGCTGAGAAACCACGCAGTGTTTTACTACGACCCTGTCATGTGGAGCACCGGCGTCTATTCTCACCTGCTAGCGGGCTGGTTTCGTTTGAGTTGTTTGTGGCCGTCTTGAGGCGTGACCAAACGCCAGCTCCGCTCTGCTATATAACCCCGTGGTTTAATCGAAGTCAGTAGGAGAAGCAACTTAGCAGCAGAAGCCTACAGAAATGTATGAGTGTATGTAATTCTTGTCTCTTTGAGCTCAGTACCGTGTTATTGCTGAGAAACCGCGCAGTGTTTTACTACGACCCTGTCACGTGGAGCACCGGCGTCTATTCTCACCTGCTAGCGGGCTGGTTTCCTTTTAAGTTGTTTGTGGCTGTCTGGAGGCGTGACCTGCTGAATTCAAATTAATTTAATAGACGGGTATTTAAGTGGGGGTAACCACCGCGGCAGCGGTCGCGGCAGCTGTCATCGCGTGAAGACCGAAGGGAGTAAAGACCATCGACTCTATCTGCACGTGACTCCACCTAACAGGGACACACCGACAGAGGACCTGCCATTGCACTTTTTTTAGTACTAATTGTTTGCACTTATAATTTATTATTTCTACTTTTACTTTCTTCTTGCATATTTCCTCTTCGGCTCTTCAATGTGTTTTCAAATTACTACTGTCATTTCAACACAGACATTATCATCTGTTTCACGCAAAAGGCGATGCAACCATAATAATCTGCATGTTGTATCACTGTCAATAACTGCCCCTTCTACTTTCCCAATAGGCTTGTGGAACTGCCAGTCTGCTGTGAACAAAGCTGATTTCATTACAGCTTTTTTTTCAACATTCTGGTCTTTCAGTTGTAGCACTTACAGAAACATGGATCAAACCAGAGGACTCTGCCACTCCCGCTGCCCTCTCCCATAATCACACTTTCTCCCACAGTCCTCACCGTCACTGGAAGGGGCGGAAGGACCGGACTACTTATCCCTACTGACTGGAAAGTTAAACAGCTATCACCCTTGTGTGACAACAGCTCCTTCGAGTTCCATGCTGTTACCATCACCCACCCTGTTAAAAGTCATTTTGTAGTTATCTATCGGCCCCAGGTCAGCTTGGACATTTCTTGGAGGAGTTGGATGAGCTTCTTTCATCCTTCCCTGAGGATGGTACTCCTCTGGTGGTATTAGGAGACTTCAACATCCACCTTGAAAAGCCACAAGCTTCTAACTTCTAAAATCTGACTGCATCATTTGACCTCAAGCAGGTTTCCACATCGGCAACCCACAAGTCTGGTAACCAACTAGATCTTATCTACATAAGATACTGCTCCACTAGGCACACGCAGGTCACGCCACTGCACACTTCTCATCATTTCTTTATTACTCTCGACCTTGACCGAACTTCTCCAGACACTGCAATTGTTTTACCGCTGGTCACTTTCCGACGTAACCTGCGTACACTCAGTCCCTCCCGTTTTTCCTCTGCTGTCTCTTCTGCACTCCCCTCTTCTGAGGAGCTCTCTCTTTTAAACACAAACAACGCCACCGACACTCTGTGCTCCACGCTTACATCCTGCTTGGACAACTTATGCCCTCTTACATCTAGACCAGCCCGTACATCCTCGTCTGCCCCCTGGTTATCCGATGTTCTACGTGAGCATCGCGCCAGCCTCCGGTCAGCTGAGAGAAAATGGCGCAAGTCAAAAGATCCTACTAACCTCTGTATCTACCAGTCTCTCCTCTCTTCTTTCTCCGCTGATGTCACCTCTGCAAAAACTGTCTACTACCATTCTAGGTTAATCAACTCACCTGACTCGCGCACTCTCTTTAAAACCTTTTCTGCCCTCCTTTGTCCGCCTGCTCCCCCACATTCATCGGATTTAACAGCTGATGATTTCGCTGTTAGAAAACGACCGCCATCAGCAGTCAGTTCTCTGTGCCACCACCTGTCGAGCTCATTCAGACCCCTGATATGTGTTTGCTCTCTTCTTTCTCTCCTCTAACTAAAGCAGATGTTTCCAAGGTCATTAGTTCTAACCACCCTACTACCTGCCCGCTGGATCCCATCCCCACACATCTCCTTCAGGCCATCTCTCCATCTGTCGTGCCTGCTCTCACCCACATCATCAACTCATCTCTTTCCACTGGGTCATTCCCCACAGCTTTCAAAGAGGCCCGCATCACACCACTATTGAAGAAACCCACTCTTAACCCTACACTGCTAGAAAACTACAGACCGGTTTCCTTTCATTGCCAAAGCTCTGGAGCGAGTTGTGTTTACTCTCATCCTTTCTCACACAGAACAACCTCCTGGACCAGAACCAGTCTGGGTTCAAGAGCGGACATTCCACCGAAACTGCACTGCTCTCAGTCATCGAAGCCCTGAGACTGGCAAAGGCAACATCCAAGTCATCTGTACTCATCTTACTGGATCTGTCTGCTGCTTTTGACACTTTTAATCATCACATCCTCCTGTCTAATCTTCGGGCGATGGGTGTCTCTGGAATGGCGTTGCAATGGTTCAAATCTTACCTCTCGCATAGGTCATTCAGAGTATCTTGGAGAAACGAGGTCTCTGAGTCCTAACATCTCAATACAGGGGTGCCACAGGGCTCAGTGCTTGGACCGCTACTCTTCCATATACATGACATCCCTTGGCTCTGTCATCCAGAAGCATGGCTTTTCCTATCACTGCTATGCAGATGACACTCAACTCCACCTGTCATTTCAACCTGATGATCCGACGGTCTCTGCTCGCGTCTCGGCATATCTGAGTGACATCTCACTTTGGATGAAGGACCATCACCTGCAGCTGAACCTTGCAAAAACAGAACTGCTTGTGATTCCGGCCAACCCAGGGACCTGCCATAACCTCTCCATTCAACTAGGCCCATCAACCATCCAGCGTCCAGCACTGCCAGAAATCTGGGAGTGGTAATTGATGATCAGCTAAACTTCACAAGTCATGTCGCCAGCACCACCCGGTCCTGTAGATTCCATCCTCAACAACATTAGGAAAATTAGACCTTTCCTATCAGAGCACTCTACGCAAATTCTAGTCCAGGCTCTTGTCTTGTCCAAACTGGATTATTGCAATGCTCTACTGGCTGGACTCCCTGCCTGCACAACCAAACCTCTGCAGCTGATCCAGAATGCAGCGGCAAGAGTGAACCAAAAGAGAGCGCACGTAACTCCTCTATTCATTAGGCTACACTGGCTCCCGATTGACGCCCGCATCAAGTTCAAAGCTATGCTCTTGGCCTACAAGACCACCACTGGTTCTGCACCCTCATATCTTCACTCACTAGTACAGACCTACGTTCCTACCAGATCCCTGCGCTCTGCAAATGAACAACGTCTGGTGGTACCGTCCCAAAAAGGTAAAAAATCACTCTCACGTACCTTCTCTGGCTCTGTTCCACATTGGTGGAATGATCTACCTGCTGCTACAAGATCAGCAGATTCTGTAGCCATCTTTAAAAAACGCCTGAAAACACATGTCTTCCATCAACACCTGACTGACAAACACTGAGTTCTACTTCCTTTCTATCGATTCCTTTCTTCAAAAAAAAAAAAACTATTCTCTTATCCTTAGCTTTGTATACTGTGCTGGGTTTAAACTGACTAGTTTTTTGTGCACTTATGCTTTTTGTACCTTGTGTTGTTAAAATTGCTTCCATTGTTTTCCTCACGCTTTGGATAAAAGCGTCTGCTAAATGACTAAATGTAAATGTAAATGTAATAATAAAAAAAAGAAAGTGATTCCGACTGAGTTTAAAGATCTTAGGACACAGTGTTTTTATTGATTATCAATTTGTAAGCAGTGGGGTGGCTTTTATGAAAATCCACTGGCCTCTGCACAGCGTGTACTGAAGGAGAATGAAGAGAACAGGGAGCTGTTGGCAGTTGGCCTGGTAAAGTGATGGAGGGCAGCTGCACCGTCACAGAAGGGGTGTGTGTGTGTGTGTGTGTGTGTGTGGGGGCCCGTACAATGGGGGCAGTAAAGAATCTGTATATACTGTGGAGCTCATGGACCTAGATGGTCTCAGCACGGCATGTGGCTGTAAACAGAAATCTTTACTAAACTATTTTCTGTTGTATGTGGGATCGGTTTGTGATTTATTCAATGTATTAAGTCCTGCAAACTCATGTTTAATTTAATTCAAGCAAATATGCCTTTTCAAAGTGCCTTGGAGGATTTTGCATTTGGTTTTAATGTTTCATAAAATACGGCTCTGTTTTTTTTTGCTAGAATTCAGCATCTCTACAAGTATGGAAGCCATTCCATTCCAATGTCTGTTGAATCCCAAGACAGGCACACCTCATTCTACTGAATGAGGTGCTGATTAGGTCACCTGAACCAAATCTTATTTAATAAGGAAAAGTATAAAAAAAAAACACTTCTGTGGTCATCACTATCCTCTTGCAAATAACTGCTCTAAATTATAATATTTTTATTTGGAATTTGGGAAAAAATGTTGTCAGTAGTTTATAGATAAAACAAAAATGTTAATTTTACCCAAATACATACCTATAAATAGTAAAACCAGAGAAACGGATCATTTTGAAGGATCATTTTGAAGTGGTCTCTTAATTTTTTCCATAGCTGTAGATATATTTTTAAAGCCTCCAAAACACTAACACAAAATACTAAAAGTATACACACAAATAATGCAAGCAGTTTGTCATCCTTAAAGGCATCTACATTGAATTTGATTAGATAATAGTGGTTTAACTTTTGATGCTAATATATAATCTTGAAAATAATCCAATGGTACCCCAAATAAAGGGACATTGTGCTTTTGCTTTTGTTAGGTCAGGTCTGTAGTTTTGGGTTGATATTTGTGCCACTAGAAACTGAACCGGAATATGTTGTATCTCCAAGACCCGGATGTAGAGCTCAGAAAACTGAATTTTAGAACTGAAATTAAAGGTATTGTGGAAATGAATTTTAAATTCGGGAAACAGTCCCAAAGCAAATTAATTTATTTCCAATTTACTGCATTTAATTTGCAAACCAATGCATTTGGTTTTAGATGACACTTTTTAAATGTAGTTTTTAAAAAGCATTCATTCAACTTGAGCAATTCAGATTCTGTTTGAGCACTATATATTATTTAGTTTCAGTTTCTGGTGGCACAAATATAAGCTCATATGTAGGTCTATTATTACTTTGACAGCCAAGACTTTATAGACTTGATGACTGTGTAAATAATATAGCTTCAACAGAAGAAAAGAGTACTTCTCATATCCATTCCCGCCGCTGCACTTAAGAATATCAGTGATGCAACACTGAGAACTCTATTTCCTTTACAAGGCTGTTTTTGTTGTAGTACTTTTATTGAGCATCTAGACAAATCTGATTATAACAAGTGCAACATTGAATTTTGTGAGCACTATAAGCACTTTGTCTAATGCACTTACCGCAACATAAAATAAATACAATATGTGCACATTCAAAGGGGTGTAACGGAGCTGCATTCACATCAAGCAACAGCCGGTACATTCAATAGGAGCTTTAGCAAACACCAGGCTCCCAGCATGTGTGCAACATGTCGCTAATCACTTTAAATAGACACATTGAGTGCCAGGACACATTGAGTGTCGGTCGTGAAGGGCACTGCTTGGGAATTTAGTCCCTTGTGAGTTGCAGGCTAAACTTGGTAAGTCATTTTAGTGTGTAAACTGATACTAACACTATCTTCAGTTTTCCACTTGAGCATTTTCCTTTCACTAAACACTATGCATTTATGTTATGCAAAGAATAATCACCACTTTTATACCACAAACAAAGCACGACTAATAAACGTCGACTAGGATGTGTGCAACACTTGTGTTGACTTTGAATTTAGTCTTGACCTGGGGAATGTAAAATTGCGCATGAAATGTGTAGCCCTGGGTTTTATGAATTAATAATACATTTGAATGTTGTAAAATAAATCACATCACTATGGGGAATAAGCATTTGGTAACACAATAAAAGCCATAATAATGTCCTCTATTCAGAGGCATGAGGCTGAGATACCATCTTTTTTACTCCACTGACAAAACCAATACTTTTTTACAGTTGTCCAAAATTGCTCAGACAAATTTCCTGAACCTTTAAACACATTTCTCTAAACCTCTGAGTGGGAATGTGTTCAATGTGTTCTGGACAAAATGGTCATCAGTTAAATAACTGTATTTAAGCAGTTAACTGTTTAGTTCATATAAAAGCATTTTTTTTTTTTTTTTTGTGAAAAACTGTAAAAGCATGACATGGTCAACAATAACTGTATGCGGACATTTAGCAACTTTTCACAGGATGTTTATTACAATGATAATGTCTGCACCAATGCATTATTCAGCTACAGACAATGTGTTTATTGTCACAGGAAAGAATGGGCACACTGGACAAGTAGGCCCAGCTGTGCACCTGAATGGAAGGTCATAATGGCAGCTTCATGAATCACCTGAGCAGGGTTACGCCGCCACACATCCTCATGATTTATCCCCAGCAGGCCAGCCCAGCCGCCAGAGGAGGTCACACGCATATAGTATGAACACTCACATGCAGTGTTCTCACCTGTACCTGCCTGTTTAACCCCGCTGCAAACAATCACCAAGACTTATGCCCTCCAACATGCCCAACACCCGTCCAGACACACGCAAATGTCATTCACAGCCCAAGGTCATTAGCAGTGCAGCTATCCCTGTGTTTGCTTCTAACCAAGACAAACTGCCAACAAAGGCTTGAGAAACAGCACCATCCATCTTTGAAGGCATTTGGCCGTGTTAGTTGATTTAAACTGGCACTAAGCAGCTACAAAGGACATGTAAGGGTAAAGTCACTCAAAACTACCAACTGGGAGAAAAAAAGAATGTTGCAATTCAGCTTTATTCTAGTTTGTGACATATGGAAAAGATGTATTAGACAAGCATGTAATTTAGACAGGTCCAAGGTGTGGTCCAGGGGCTACTTATTGCACGGGGCAAGCTTTCATATGGCCCTCGGCTTCCATGATAAAATGTATTGCAGTTTTTCCACAACTGATAAAAAACTAAATGTCATTCTCGGGAACCAAGCAATCAACTCATTCATTCAACAGTCACTATCTTAAACCCCCAGGAGCTGGGTCTGCACTCCACCTCCACCTCAAAGAGAAAGAGCATTCCTTTGAGGACAGCGATGTCCAAATTTTGTCCAGAGAGGCCAGATGGTTTGAGTGAGGGGTGAAGGAAGCCATTTTTGTTCAAATAAGCCCTCACTGAACAGAGAAGAGAGTCTATCACCTTCCAGCTATTTACAACAGTGTTCTGAAACGATCATCAAAACAGTTTCACTCTACGGGGCGCAGTGGCTCAGGTGGTAGAGCAGACATCCTATAACAGGAAGGTTGGTGGTTTGATTCCCGCTCATACGGTCGTTGTGTCCTTGTTCAAGACACTTAACCCACCTTGCCTCCAGTGCCAGTACTGGTGTATGAATGTGTTTGATTAAAGAGGTGAGTTTGGTGGTGGTCAGAGAAGGTTGTGAGTGCCGTGTGTCTGGCAGCCCCCCTCTCTTTCTGCCCCACGTGTGAATGTGTGTGAATCATGTAAAGTGCTTTGGTAGATACAGAAGGGTACAAAAAGGTGCTATATAAATGCACACTATTAACTATTTTTACTCTAGAATAACAACAACATCTGAAGTGAGCAGTGATACTAACAACTCACATGAGCCTAATGACTCTCACATCAGGAGTCACACTGCCCTTTCAAGTTAACAACTATGAGACCAGAACAGTCTGGTCCAATCAGAGTTAGTTTCAGGTCAAAACCCCTCCCTCTAGAGATATCAGCTCGGCTCTCTTACTAGTTAATCTCAGAATTGACAAAGTCTCTTAGAATTAGAGACTTAACGTCTTCACCTTGAAAAGTCCAGATGCCTTTGCTTTAACCTTTTCTTCAAGATGGTCTGGATAACTGAGAACTTTCACAGACATTCAGAAAAACACATTATTTAGCTCCAATGATACAAAAAGATAACAGTAAGAGGCAGACGTTAGACACAATTACAACACAGGAGTCACAACTAACACACAGTGTTGCTGATGAAGTGAGGCCAATATAAAACCACTTCTGAGGCGCAACTGAGTTTAATCTTCAAGATGGGGGCAGCATCATTCTGCATCATTTTGATGACAGAATGCATAATATGACACCACTCTTCACTGTAAGAAATTGGGGTTGAGAGAGATCGGTTTCAAGTTTCAGGAAATGTGTCACTTAGCTCCAATCAGTAGTTCTGTATTTTTTGCATTCTTATCTTTTAAATCAGCCCTGGCCTGTTAGGTGTACTGCAGGTCACATTTCTGAATCACCCTTCAGATTGCTGTCAATACCGGTTTGGTGGTTATCTGAAATTAATACATTCTAGTATAAATTTGTAATACAAATATCTATATCAAACATTTTAATAATGTTGATTAACTGGCCATTGTCCAGGGTGTACACCACTGCATAACCAAAGTTGCTGGGATAGGCTCCAGTCACCTGCGAAAAGCCTGCAAGCCAAAAAAAATGACTGAATGAATAAATGAATAAGGTTGTCCTCTAACTGTGTGTGTGCCTATAGATTACATGATGAAAAATCTTGTGCAAACAGTCAGAGCAAGTTTTGGATGTTTTGAACCTAACTCTTAGTAGTCATTACTCAAGTTCTGATAAAAATATACTGTATATGGTATTACTTGGAGATACTGGATTTAGTAAGAATATCTATATTACAATTTTCTTAAACATTCTCTAGTTAAACTAATAAGGTTTGGTCACTCAAACTGAAGCTTTGTCCCCGTGTATGGTGCAATATGTATTTTTAGAACAGCAGACTCAATTGAACAGGACAGCTCAATGCACCATGTAATTAGCTTTACATATCCATGGTTAAAACGGGTCACAGTAATTTTGAGCAGTTTCCTCCTCTGTGTTCGATGTCCTTGTGGTGACTCTTCATTGTAAGTTAAGTTAAGTTACAATGTATGTAACGTGCTTTAAGTATCCATAAAAAACAAAGTTCAATTCAGGACAAACGCTCAACTCATCCAGAATGTGTAGCATCCAATAACAAATAAGATAATTAACTAATACTGTATGTCTTTTTAAAAGTAGATTCAGAGTATTCCATGCTGATAATGATCTTAATCAAACAGTTCTTCTCTTCACAATTAGATTTTGAATAATGGAACAACAAAATCCCTGGAGCTAACCTGACGTGTAACATATTGGTGACAAGCAAAAGATCTGGGATTATTTTTATGTAATTTATGTATTTATATGTATAACACAGAAGGCTAACCTTTAATTTATCCTCTACCTTCATCCAGAATATGTTTGCATGCATCTCACTCACACTCGTCCGAAAAGAACAACCAAGGGCTATCCTGGCTGCTCTATTCTGGACAATCTCAATTTTTTTTCAAATGCCCCATGTGTAGCACTGGACCAAAGCACACAGTAGTACTCCAGGTGTGATTAGACTAAAGACTGAACAACTGTCCTCATGACTGAAGGTAGGCAATGACACACAGCCATGAGAAACTCACTTTTGCGGAAGGACCAAATGCAGACTTTGTATGTTTATATGAGCTAAAATTGTTTTACAAACCAACAAAGGTGAGAAATTAGATTGTACAGGAGCACTTAACTATTTCCCTTGGTCTCTAATTCCTGATGATTTATTGGGTCCTATTACCTCCATAGGTAGCCATTGTGTTACTTATCTGCCTCATTAGGTAACAGGAGACTCGGCCAGTAATTCAGTTGTTTCGGTTGCATCTTTGCTAAATGCTACATTTTTTGGTGTTTGGATGTTTAACAACCACTTCCATATTCCACTTCCCGAAGCTGTTTGAGAGACATCCACAGAAGTAATTTGTGGTATGGGTGTAAGGGTGACCCAGTAGTTAAAGGTAGTAGCGCTGATCCATGCTGAGTTTGCCCCTGATTCTGTCAGTAAAAGCCTGTCAAACTCTTCTCAGTTGCAAATTGGAGCAATATATTTGTCTGGTTAATATGGTAGAGGTGTTTAATTGGAAAAGGGGATATCAAACCCTCGCAATTTATTATTATTTTTTATTTTAAATCACTTCCTGAAATAACCCCTGTCGTTCCAACAGTGCGGTACAGTTACTAAAAGTTGGAGCTAAACACTGCAGAAAAATATTAGTCACTTGTTAAGTCTCGGCTTAGATAAACAAAAATCTATCTTTAAAATACTATTCTGCACTACTTTTGGAGTACTTGTATGATGTCATTGTTAAGCTAATGCTCCTGTGTACACAAGCCCAAGGTTATCTACTGTGCTGTACAGCAGGGCCGGCCCTGGGCATAGGCGGAATAGGCAAATGCTAAGGGCTCCGCCCACCCTTGGGGGCGCCCGAGCGCCCAAATTCCCGAATCCCGATCCACCCGTCCGACTGAGTGACGCATCAATCTCCCCCGCCCCCGCCCTGCTGAAAAAAACATCCGTTACCTGTGTGTGATTGTCACTGACAGATGGCCGAATTCACTGACACTGATAAGTTGTCATTATGTCAAAAAGACCGAAGCCATCTGGTGCCCAGGGAAGAAAAAAAAGAAGAGAAGAGGAAGAAAGACAGAGGTAGGTAATGATGATCAGTTTATCTATGTTGCATTAAGTTAGTTCAACGATGCCTGTAACGTTCGCTAATTTGAATTAGCTTATGACATAGTGTCATGAACTGCAGTAGAGACAGACAGTGGTGATCCAAACGCAGGCTTTAATGAAGGATGATCCAGAAAACACACCGAGTACACAGGCAGAGGGACATATAAATCTTTATTTAAAATGAGTTCTGCATAAAATGTTGCTATATAAACGTAAATCTTTATTTAAAATGACTGAGTCCTACATAAAATGTTTTTATATATATGTATTATATATATGGATTTAGCAACTTTAAAATTCAATTTAAATAAAGATTTACGTCTCTCCTCTGTTTCATGGTTATAACATCATAAAGTGTAGTTAGTAGGACATTGCTGCCATGCCAGATATACTGGAAAACAAACACTTTCAAAATTAATTTTGAAACTACTGTAATGTAACTACTGTATGCTAGAGAAGTGCTCAATGAATAGAGTTTTGTGCATGAATACCAGATGTAATTATTCTTGCTGTTTGTGTGTTTAAGCTATAATGTGGTTTAGGTGCTGCCATATTTTTATAGTTTCACTATCATCAGCTTTTTAATAATAAAATGTAACACCCAATGGTCACATATAATCCTCCTCTTCTCTCTTCAGATGCACTTTTGAAATATCTGAACCCCGTCCCTGCAAATCCTGGGCCACCTGTTGCAGACATCTCCATCTCAGCACCGCCCAGCGATTCAGCATCAAGCACACCTCTTCCCTCCACTTCAGCACCGCCCAGCGCTTCAGCATCAGTTTACAAATTCCAGGGGCACCAGGTGAAATCTTGCCTAGGGCAGCAAATTGGCCAGGGCCGGCCCTGCTGTACAGAACGTATGGCATTTATTGTTAGCGACTAATGTCTACACGTGGACAAAATTGTTGGTACTCTTCGGTCAATGAAAGAAAAACTCACAATGGTCACAGAAAAAACTTTATTCTGACAAAAGTATTAATAAATAAAAATTCTATGAATGTTAACCAATGAAAGTCAGACATTGCTTTTCAACCATGCTTCAACGGAATTATTTTAAAAAATAAACTCATGGAACAGGCCTAGACAAAATTGATGGTACCCCTAGAAAAGACTGTAAATAAAGTGACCAAATGGACCTGTTAATTCAAGGTGTGTGCACTAATTAGCATCACAGGTGTGTACAATCTTGTAATCAGTCAGTGGGCCTATTTATAGGGCTTCAGGTAGTCACTGTGTTGTCTGGTGACATGGTGTGTACCACACTAAACATGGACCAGAGGCGAAGGAAAGAGTTGTCGCAGGAGAATAGAAAGAAAATTATAGGCAAGCTATAAGACCATCTCCAAGCAGCTAGATGTTCCTGTGACTACAGTTGCACATATTATTCAGAAATTTAAGATCCATGGGACTGTAGCCAACCTCCTGGACGTGGCAGGAGGAAAATTGATGACAAATCAAAGAGACGGATAATCCGAATGGTAACAAAAGAGCCCAGAAAGACTTCTAAAGAGATCCAAGGTGAACTCCATGCTCAAGGAACATCAGTGTCAGATAGCACCATCCGTCGTTGTTTGAGCCAAAGTGGACTACATGGGAGACGACCAAGGAGCACACCATTGTTGAAAACAAATCCTAAAAAAGCTAAACTGGAATATGCCAAACTACATGTTGACAAGCCACAAAGCTTCTGGGAGAATGTCCTATGAACAGATGAGACAAAAATGGAACTTTTTGCCAAGGCACATCAGCTCTATGTTCACAGACGGAAAAAATGAAGCATATCAAGAAAAGAACACTGTCCCTACTGTCAAACATGGAGGAGGCTCTGTTATGTTCTGGGGCTGCTTTGCTGCATCTGGCACAGGGTGTCTTGAATCTGTGCAGGGTACAATGAAATCTGAAGACTATCAAGGGATTCTAGAGAGAAATGTGCTGGCCAGTGTCAGACAGCTTGGTCTCAGTCGCAGGTCATGGGTCTTGCAACAGGACAATGACCCAAAACACAGCTAAAAACACCCAAGAATGGTTAAGAGGAAAACATTGGACTATTCTAAGGTGGCCTTCTATGAGCCCTGACCTCAATCCTATTGATCATCTTTGGAAGGAGCTGAAACATGCCGTCTGGAAAAGACACCCTTCAAACCGGAAACAACTGGAGCAGTTTGCTCATGAGGAGTGGGCCAAAATACCTGCTGAGAGGTGCAGAAGTCTCATTGACAGTTACAGGAGTCGTCTGATTGCAGTGATAGCCTCAAAAGGTTGTGCAACAAAATATTAAGTTAAGGGTACCAACAATTTTGTGTAGGCCTGTTCTATGAATTTATTTTTTTAAATAATTCCGTTGAAGCATGGTTGAAAAGCAATGTCTGACTTTCATTGGTTAACATTCATAGAATTTTTATTTATTATTACTTTTGTCAGAATAAGTTTTTTCTGTGACCATTGTGAGTTTTTCTTTCATTGACCGAAGGGTACCAACAATTTTGTCCACGTCTGTATATATATATTGCTGGAAGAAAGTATAACTATAAGAAGTCTTGCATAAACAAAGGATGAACTTAAATAAATATTTAAGCAAAATGTTACAGTTACCATTTTTACAGTTTAAAGTAATTGTTTAGTTTACCACATTAGCTCAGCTGTTCAGATGATAGGTAGAAGAATGATAAAGCTAATATTACTCATTCAGTGTTTCATTAACACATTCATTTAATATAACCACAATGGCACCATCTATATCTTTATAAATACATTGTGCAACCCAACCTCCAAAATCCCTAATGAATACTTTAATAATAGGTGAAGGAATTCTTAATATCATACCATGCCCAGTTGTGCATGCTCTCTCCTGAAGTAGGTGTTATCACTGCTCAGTATTGGTTTCCTTTGCTGAAGTTGGGTTCATTTTTTGGCCAGATACCAGCAGTTTTGTTGAAAAAAAAAGTTGGAGCTATTATGGACCACCTCTAATTATTGATGTTGTGAGGAACCCCAATCCAAATGCATTCATCCACTTGACTTTTCTCTGTATTAAAATTTGATTGTTGTCATCGTAAACAGTGTCCAAACTTCTCTCTGCAGGAAGACTGAGCTTCAGGCCAGTTTAACTGTGTGTTCATAAAGTGGGTCTAGGCTGTTTTTAGTGGGTCACGGGCCTTTGTCTGGGCAAAAAGTAAATAATCCTATCCAGCGAGGTGCCATCTATTTACACTCCTCAACACTAGGTGGCGATAATGTCCTGTAATGCTAATTGACAGCCACCACTTCAAAGCATAGAAGAAGACCTGCAACGTTTGTTTCCATATGCTAATTGAGGTAAATTCTAAAATCCCAGTCAATTTTCCAAATATTTTGTAAATATTTTGTAAAACCAGGTCAAAATCAACTCCTCCATTCCAGAATACTCTGCCAATTCCTCTGCTAGAGTGTGAAGTCCTTCCTTAAAGGCTTTAGTTATGCTGTTAACTACACCTGTGTTAATTTGGACAAAATCAAGTTGTAGATCCCACCCTTTTCAGCTAATAGCATGCTCAGTGCTATTTTGTTCTGTCCAGTTGTTGGACCAGTTTTCTCTAATTTTCAGTTTTAATTAACAGTTACAGCATCTCTTGTGAAATTCATAAATCTTTGTGGGTTATACATATACTTAATTTAATCCACATTTGCATAACACCTCGAAGGACACCAATGTTGTTAATGTTCACATTGTATGTGATCACAAATAAAACAAGGATCTATTAAGAGCACATGTTTCTGGTCAGAAGGCAATGCTGGTCTACTGGTCTTACTTTTGCAAAACCTCTTGACGTCTGCCCTGCACTAGTGATGAGTCGTTCATGAACGATTCGTTCTTTTTGAACGAGTCTTTAATATGACTCGGGAACAACTAGTCATCTCAGAGAGCGAGTCGTTCATTTTTGTGTAGACCCGCGCATGCGCATTCCACCACATCTCATACAGGAAACAGAAAGGAGTCATTCATCCTTCAACTGCATACTCTTTCTCTACTTCTCTACTCGACTTGGTGAACGAACGAACGAACGACTCGGGAGATGAATGAGTCCTTTCTGTTTCCGAACGGACGGATGTATTAGCTACAGCTACATGAGGCTGTCATGGCCCAGACCAGACATGTTGACGGAATTAATGCTAAGCTAAATATGAAGTGACAAAGGAAAAAAACTATTTGGATTAAGAGGTGAGTTGAACTCTCTGCCTGAAGTAAGCTGCAATGAATTTATAATTTATTTTTCAAAGTTTGGCCATGAATGCATTAGCTTATAGTTATTATAGTTTTTCTTCCAAAAGTACTAAATGTATTAAAAATTGTAATATGTAACATTTTAATTAGATACTGCTGAAATGAACGAAATGAACGAAATGACTTGAAAAAAGATTTGTTCATTTTGCTGAACGAGACTTAAAGAACTGAGTCAGTAAAATGATCCGAACTTCCCATCACTACCCTGCACTGCGACTGTCCCTGATCTCTCCGTTTGTCAAGTTTAGAGTGATGTCACAGGAAGTCATGTGACTCACGTCACTAACCTTGCTCACAGGTGTATTTCCCTTCATAGGTGTAACCCAAGAGGACCATAAGTTCAAAGAACTATCTTAATATTAGCTCTAGGGGTGTCCATGGTTAACCGATTAACTGATTAACCGTTAAAAATTGCATAACCGAGTGAAACATTTTGCTCGGTTAAGCGGCGTCAATGACGTGCTTTTAATTTAGTTGCAATATATTTTTCCACCACTAGAGACCGCCAGAGCGCTCCCAGACATTTGTAATATCCACAAGAAGAAGTCATGATCAGTTTTCTAGCATGAAGCGGGCAAAGTAAAGTACAGCGTGGGAGCACTTTAAAATTGAGAGTGACGGGGCAAAATGCAAGTATTGCATTGCAGTGCTTAGATATACTTCAAGTACATGTTGTTGTACGCATTTATTTGACTGTTTCTTTGCACAAAGTTTCTAAAAAAAGTGTGCTATAAGAAGCAAATATAGCAGACATAGGCCTAATCATGCAGGCGCCCTCGCAGCCACTTGCATTGCTCGTGAACTGGAGCGCATCTCATCCAAATTTAACGAAACTCAGCGTAGGCCTCACAGACATGAAATGTATCTTAAGATAGCTTGAAATGTCTTTAAAAACAATTTAAAACGAGAAGAAATAGGCTACTCTCTGATTATGTAATCCATGATGTGCATTTCTCTCTATATTCGCGTTCACTACGGAGATGGCGGTCGTCAACTTAATAAACTAAAAATAACCCTGACGCACACTATGGTTAACCGAGTATTAACCGCTAAGGGCCTTGGTTAACGGTTAATGAAAAACTTGAAAACGTGCAGCCCTAATTAGCTCTTACTGGTGGCTATATTAATTGTCAAAGCTTCTTTTCTGAACTGGTATACATGTTGTAGTACAAATAATTAAAATCAGAAAGTAATCAAACATTATAAACCCATACAGTAGAAAGTGACTCCTAGGTTTTCGTCATACGAAACAATAAAAGCCCTTAAAATAATCAAACCATAAAAATGGTGATGAGCAGATAGAACCCTGTTTCCACAGAAATGGTCTGCTGGAAATCTACTTTTATCTGAAAGGTTTGGTTTCATCAGACCAAATAGTGGTTCTCCAGAAAAGTCCTGTCAACATTACTTATTTCATTATTTGATTTAAACTCATATTTTAACTGTATTAAACACTGTTGTTATAGCATTATGCTAACCATTAGGTTAACCAGGCATCACTTCATCACTTTAATACAGTCTGGTTTAAATCTTCTTCTCCCCCTTTTTTTGAGACACGGGACAACCATGGCTCAAAACACCAAAAAAATAAATAAATAAATAAAAAGAATGGTTTCCGCCAATTACCACTCTCTGTTGTTATTTTATCAATTAGCATCTCTAATTTTTCAATTTCTTTGTGTTTTCCAAATAGCATCACTATTATATTTAAACTTCATTTTGTTCAGCTCTGTTGTAATCTCAGTTACCATTAGTGGTAGGTCTTTACCTGAAACTGTAATTGGTATCATCCGCAAATATGTTAAATTTAAAAAAAATTAAATTAAATTAAACTCAGTTGATGCAAACATAAATAATTTATATAGATCAGAACTAGTTTCTCCAGGGGCGCAACTACTAAAAAATCTAGAGTAGAAATCTCATACCAGCCTGTATTATGAGCCATGTGTATGATGAATATCAACATGTATAGCTCGGATGGTTAGGACAAGGTTTTAAAATCAGGGTACCCAGGTTCGAGTCTCTATTTGGTTTAATTATTTTCCACGTTTTTGTAATTTATTGATCATGGCATGCTGTCTTATATTTTCCAGTTTTCAGCTCAGTAACCTCAGTTTTGCATATAAGGCTAGCCTTAATTTAAACCCCATTTGGCTGCTGCATTCCCAGTTTTCAGCAAACGCTAAGGCTAAGTCTGTTAACATGAATATTGCAAGGTTCCAAGCACAGAGGTCTCACTTTAAGTCCTACCTGTTGCCTTTCACAATCCACTTGTTTATCAGCTGTCCCATACTTTGACACGCCATTTCCTTTTCCCTCTTTCTTTCTTTTTTTTTTTTTGTTTTATCCATCTTTTTTATCCAGCTTTTTAAAATTCTTTAAATTCACAATTTCTTTAATATTACCTTTCATCTAACTAGAATATTCTCAGAATATTTTTCAATTTACTTCATATTTACTTTTAAAAATAAATTAAATTTAAAATTAAATTTCTTGGGTCAGACAAAGCATCTGCTCTGTCCACATTGCCTTCCCCCAAAACACCATCACCATTGTGATTTAAAAGGACAGACTATTGTGTTAGTTCTCCTAGTTCTCACAATAATTAATAATCCAAAACATTCCAACATTCCAATAAATCCCCCCCCAAAATTTAAAAACTCTTATGTGTTGTACATGTGGTATGGGTAACAGGCCAATACCAGGACGTATCCCAGAGCCCAGTTAGCCTTTGGAATACATATCTATGGACTTTATTGAACAGAATAAATGTCAAGGCAAACAATACTGTTTAACCATCATTGATTTGTTTTCTGGGTGGGCAGAGGTTGCACCAACATATGAGTTGCAATGAAGAACAGGGGGAGATTTTGTCCCTACAGAACCCTGACGTGTTGTTAACCTATGAACAAAAACCAAGGATAAATCTTGTGATTAAAGGATATTACATTAAATTCCTCTGTAACACGGGAGCATGTAGGAGCATCAATTATTCAAAATGAATGTGCAGACAGAAAATTTACCACCCATCCGTACCATGTACTCAGTGACCGGACACATTCTAACTGAACCACTTACAGTAGCGTTAAATGTAAAGGATCCACAGACAGGGTCCGAGACAAAAGCCGCGTTTGCCATCTCGAAATTATGCCCAATGAATTTATTAGGACGAGACCTTTTAGAAGCCCTCAATATCGGTGTGGTCCTACAGGTATGAAGGCAGTACAAATAACTAGGACACAAACATTGGGGTCCTTAGAGAGGTCCCTAACAAGTTTAAAGCTCGAAATCAGTTTGCTTTTGGATTTTAATTTTGTATTTTTTGGTGGGTAACCATAAAAAATGTTGATTGAATTAACTATATTTATTATAACCAACAGAGATTAATTAATTACACCCGAGATGCAGTGGTAGGTTTAGCCGAACAGCTGGACAAAACCAGCCTCATGACCTGCAAAACAGAATGGCACTGGACATGCTCTTAGCTGAAAGAGGTGGGGTATGCAAAATGTTTGGACAAGTTTGTTGTACCTTCATCCCAAACAACACAGCTCATGATGGCACTATTACCAAGGCGTTAGAGGGACTTCACACCTTATCAATCAAACTGGCTGAAAACTCAGGCATAGAGGACTCCATCACATCATGGTTTTAAAGAATGTTTGAAAAATGGGCTGGCATTCTAAAATCAGTGTTCGTGTCACTGACAATTTGTATGCTTAATTTTGTTTTGTTTGTTGTTGTGTTCCATGTCTCCGGATTCTCATGGTGAGCTTGATCGATGCAACCTTTACTGAGTCAGTACTCATGTACATGCAAGTGCCACTCGACAATGACGATGAGGCGTCAACCTCGGATGATGACTAATCTGATTTGATACCATAATCTGGGACAAGCAGCACGCTGTCCTAAAGAAATAAAGTAATCTTATGGTTTTGGCCAAAAAGTTAAATTTTGGTCTCATTATTCCATGCTTGTAAGCGTTAGTATTGTAAGCGTGATGCTTTGTGGCATTTGCGCAGTAATGGCATTATCGACCATGCAGCCCAATTTTCTTCAAGATCCTCCTGTGCATCTTGAAACAACCACACCACTTTTTCCAGAGAGTCCTGTATTTCAGCTGAAGTTATTTGTGGGTTTTTATTTGCATCCCAATTTTTCTGGCAGCTGTGGCTGAAGGTTTTGTTGGTACTGGCCATTTCATTTTCAACTTCTTTATTAGAGTTTGAACACTGCTGATTAGCGTTCTCAATTCCTTGCATATCTTTTCATATCCCTTTCCTGTTTTATACAGTTCAATTGCCTTTTCCCGCAGATAGTTTGACAATTCGTTTCCTTTCCTCATGACAAAGAATACAGAAACATCTGTGCAGCACTGGATGCAAAAGTCTGTCAGGAGCCCAGAAACTCACTGACCTTTTATACACACTCACTGATTACAAGCAAACAGATGAGGATGGTTACCTTCAGTAGCCAATCAAACGTGTTTGTGTCAACTTGTGTGCATGTTATCAGGCCAAAATCACCAGGGTTTGTAAACATGTGACCAGGGTCATTTGGGTAGTTTCCGTTGTCATTATGATTGAGTTGAAGAGTTGTCAATAAATGTCTTCACCCAACCACTTACTATGAGTGAAAGAAAGGTTTTTGTGTTATCATTCATATTCTCCTAAAAAATGGCCAAAACAATTACAAATTCTGCCAGGCCAGGGTCAATTTCTGCCAACTTATGAGAACAACTGTAATTTGAGTCTTTTCTAACATACTTCTTAGTAGTTGCACTTTATCTTTTCATGTATTTTTCAAGAAAACACCAACTGAGTCTGTTAAAGTTATCTGTTACTGAAATGAGTATTGATACTGATTGTTATGTCAGCCTTATGATTATTGCTTGTATAAGAGCAAAAAATGAAATTTTCTTGAAGCACATGACATAAAATAATTGTTGATTAATTGACAAATTGATAAAATAATTGCAGATTAGTCTACTACTAAAATAATTGTTAGTTGCATTTCTAAAATCCTAGTTTATTAGTCTCTACTATCTCATATTTAAACTGCACAAGTTATAAATAATTTTCCAAAGTTGAACATTTTTGCTGATTTGGGTCACACCTTGTCATTAAGAGGTAGTGGTAGGTTCCGAAGCCAGACTAGTTGAGAATCGGTGGCCTAGACTAAGTGTGGGAGGGGCTCTGTGCAGCAGCCCTCAGTCACGGCGCATGGATGTATTAGCAACTGAAGAGCTAGCCCTGACTGCTACAGTTTCTCCCCACACTCCCTTCATGTTCAGTTCATGCAGAGTTTATTCACTTGTTAATAACGACGATGTAAAATGCATCAGTCGCTTTACGCTTCACAATACACTTTTTTTTGTAAATTACCATTTTATAGCAATCTATATCTATATCTACACAAATCAACCTGTCGCTAAAAACAACTAAACTGAGCTTTAAGACGTTTAACTCACACAGTTCTGTCTGACATCCTCTAAACCAGAGTGAAAAATTGTTACTGTCATTACTGGATTAGACTCATTGATTTAAACTGAAGGTGAATGTCTGTTGAATCTAGAAGACACTTGCTCAAGAATAATGTTAATATAATAAAATATATTGTATGAATATAGGATTTGATATATAGAACAAAACTCTGCCTCTGATACAAGCCTGATGTGTTGGTTTAAAAAAAAAAATATATATATAAAATACTTTTTTTAGAAATGATTATCTTCCACTTAGTCCTGTTATAGGGTTTACGTATGACTGGAGCCTGTCCCAGAAACTTTGGATCTGGACAATGGACAGTTTGTTGCAGGACTGACACTTAGAGACAGACCCTGAAAAACAACTATTCACTCTCACATTCACTAGAGATACTTATTGCGGGAGGAAGCCGGAGTACCCATTACCTTTGACTTTATCAAAACATTAAAATCAGGGTTTTATTGTTTCAGAGTTGTCGGCAGGGTGTTTCTGCAGGTAAAGCTCTTGCTCCTCATCCTACTGTAATGAAGTTCTTTTCCCATTTTCACTACTTGTGCCAAACAAGTGTGCTCATTTGAATGTTCTCAGTTCTCTGAGAAGCTCATTAGTCTGAAAAAGAACAGAACTACACTGACTGTGTTGTTCATGTCAAAGCCAGACACAGTTAATGTGAATTTGATTTCTGAATGAGAATATCAGAATACAGCAACCAGATTTTTGAAATAAAGATGGCCTTATTATCAAACTTTTCTTTTATTTTTTCAGAATTCTTTCTCTTTATAACTTTCAGAAAAGTAACTGTACTGATTTTTTTAGTCCTAGCAGACTTTTAAATGATATCCATTATTCTTACATATACATTAAAGATACATTAAAGTTATCGTTTTGGTTGTTACTATTGTTCTGGTTTTGCGACTTAGTAGGATTTATTCTCCTCTATCTAACAATGGAGTCGGAGACATATTGTGTGGCACTGGCCCAGGAAAAACACAAGCATTCAGGGGTTACCTGTATCAAAGTGTGCTGTACAAACCCAACCTGTATTTTATTTGAGATTTCTTTACTTGACATATAATATATAATAATATATGTTCATGTGTCTAGTATTTACTTATATATACACTGTTATTGGCAATATTGCAATATTCATGTATTGAGCCTAGTCTTGTGGTGCCTGTGTCAGTGTTGTAATTGAGTCTAAGTCCAAGTCACCAAAGTCAAGTCCGAGCTGGGTCTTGTGGTGCCTGTGTCAGTGTTGTAATTGAGTCTAAGTCCAAGTCACCAAAGTCAAGTCCGAGCTGGGTCTTGGGGGGTGGCTTGGATCCTACATTTGACACGAGGAAAGGCACTTAAAAAAGAGATCAAATCAAGCACGCATTGCAAAGTAAAGACAAGCCCCAGCCGACAGTGAGGGCAAGTGCAGGGGCAGGAATAAATCAGCACTCCAGTCAGGCACACAAGGTGTATTTCACACCCATGGAGCGGCCCACTTGGAGCAGCAGCGGGGGTCATTAATCTCCAAGAGACAAGCCCCCTTTTGGCCTGAAGCTGGCACAGGTAGAGCTGAGCGGGCCCCCGGCCACAGCAGCACAACACTAATGCTCTCATTGTTTTATCAGTTGTCTGACAGTGCTGACCCATATCAAGGTGTATCCCAGCCAGGCCTCGTGCGACAAATAAACTGTTGTTTGAGTTGGACATGAGACTGGATCATCGCTGTTTGGCTATGTGTCTGGGGAGATAAGTAGCATGCAACTGCTTGCCAAGGGAGTGGCAGTGCATGAGCCCATTATTCAAAAGAAGTCACATATTTTATTTATCAGGCATTATTCATTTAGAAAGTCATTGCCGTTCCTTCATGAAAATTCAGTAGAGCAGCTGGAAGTGTTGCTCTTTTATACTTACTTGCACTTTTTGAGGCATTATGTGCAGTGTTTTTTTCTTTTGAACTTTTACCCAAAAGTATATTGTTTTAAAAAAAGATAAGACTTTTAAGAATGTTTAGCGTCTCCTATGGTATGCTCCCTGTGACTGGTCAGTCCATACAACTGGTTAAAATTTAATCAATAGCAGCGGGAAGTGTTTTCGTGATAGTGACAATTCCAAAACAGCGCCAAAAAGAAAAACCTAAATGTAAGCAAAGGTAAGAAAGTGAAGGGTAACCCGTTCAAAACTGTGCCATACCAATTTGACCTGTACAGTGTCACTTGGAGAACATGGCTTTAGTTAAAAATGACATGCTCTTGGGGAGCTCCTAACTCTCTTATTATTGATTATTGTTTGGTTAAACACTTTTCTCACAACGTAATGATGGGACAAAAGCCACTGATTACAATTACTGGCTGTGATCCAGTGTTTTCTGCTGCTTTGTTTAACAGTTTTGGTTCTGCATGAGATGAAGTGGCAAAGCAAATTATGATGGCAGGTTAAGACCAGCAATTTCCTCCAAACACAATCCGATTGGCATGTTCTCAGGTGCTGGTGAAGTCAACACTGCAGGCCAATGGAGGCGCCGGCTCCAGGTGTGTCTGTTCACTGCTTTCCGCCCCAGATGCCAGAGGACTACACCAGAAACAGCTGCAGCACAAATCCTCAATGTTACAGCCCAATGGAACTCAAGTCCACTCACAGCAGAGTTCTTCCAGCCTGCTGAAATTGAAATAAAAATTTGAACAACGTACAATCTAATGACAGTTTCAAAGTCAGCGGTTTGTGTGATTACTGCTGCCATTTCAGTGACACATAAAAAACATGATGTGAAATGTAGCTTTAATAGTCATATTTGCAAAAGTTTTCCTGCAATCTTTCCTGGATTTTATATATTATTGTGTTGTATGCAGTGCACTGAAAAATGTTATGGTCTCACTGAATGTCCAGACCCTTGAACTATGAGGAAAGCACCTGAGAAGTATCATAATCATAATCATAAGCCTAGTTTCTACTGGATGGTAGAGTACGTGTTGGGTCAGTATTGGAGTGGGATAGTTTGGTGCTGGGAAACCCCTGAAGAGGAACACATTTCCACTCTGCTGGATCTAGAAGAGCGGTGTCTGCAAGGTAAACAATAATTGTATGGCTCCACCTTTTTCAAAGTGGACATCTAACTTGGGACTTTGCACCCCAAGCTGAGACGTCCCCAAAGTGGCCCGGGTACGGTACACTGTTTGGGGACCCTTCTGGAAATAGAAACACACCCATACTGACCCAACCTACACAGTGCCGCACCAGTGGAAATGAGGCTATACTTTCTGTTCTGTTCTTTACCTTATGGTCTATTGAGGTTTAAAAACAATTGAGGACACTTGAGATGTGACAAGGTAAAAGGGGTACCATTGTGTGTTTCAAAATGGATTTCCCTTTGGACAAGCACTACAAATTGTTTGCACTGTCATGATTTAAACAAAAAAATAAGTGAGTAATGTATTTACTCCCAACAGTCCTGCGCTCTAATCAGCAGTGGATTGTTGGCAACTGGTCAAGATATTTAACCTTTTTCACACATGCTGATTTCCCATTGCAGATCAAACACATTCTCCCATTGGTTTTTGATCTTGAGCACTAGAATATGCCACAGATTTGGAAAAAGTGTAGTTTACTATCAGAAATCAAAGAGCAATACTATTAACTAGAAAGCAACTGTTCCTAAGAAAAATTACATTAACTCACACCTGCCACTTTTCTTAGAGGACACCATCTGTCTCAAGAACAATTTTGTGTGCATCTGTCTAGTGTCCAAATGAGACTCAGCCAATATAATATATTTAATAAACAACTAGAATATCAATGCAAGTAAGAAGACAATATAGGAATGCAAAATTTCTGGAAAAAAGTAATTTCCATGATGTAACCAAAGCTTTAATCGACTACAAACCCCTTCATGGAGATGAAATGTATGACGGTGTCACACTAATTCTTCCTGTCGTCTCTCTTGCTGCTCTGAATCCTTCATCACCCCCACCCCCTCTGTTCGCTCCTAAACAGATGGAGGTGTCAGTGCTTTGCCACCTGATCACCAGCGGAGGCGGGGCTAGCGCTTCATTTGCATGTTGGAAAGTGAGGAGCTGTCTGTTGGGGTCAGGCAGTGGGCTGTGCTGACCCAGCTGTGAGGTGCCTCTACAGTGAGAGGGTCAAGGTGAGGGCAGAGGTCAGCGATGACAGGGGCACCAATTCGGCTCAGATGTTCTATCCCGCAGCCTCGGGATACACCTCATGTCCTTGGATTTTTATGTGTGTGCTGCTCAAAGACACCACTGGATATCTTGATGGAACAGGTCATGCAAGGGGTCAAGTTTGGTGACCGTGGTTTCTCTGGCACCAATCAATATTTCACAGGTCTGTCTGTCTTTTGATTTTCTTATTTTTTTCATAAAGACTTACCAGACCAGTTAACTGTTAACCTTTTTAGTAAGATATTCAAGGCAGGCTGTTCAACCATTTCTTTATCAGTCCATCTTACTAATCCTTCTGGCTGCTAGTATACAGTAACTAACTTCTTTTTGGCCACTCCTCCCAACAGGGTATTTGGACTAACCTGTAATTTTTTGGAAGTTCATTGACTTCTGCAGCAAAATATATAGACAAGACATTATGTGAACATTTTGGGACCTTGCCAGTCATTCTTTCTTTCAGTCATTGTACATTGTGTGCCACTCTTTATTGTGGTTTGAAACTACTGCCTATCTCCAATTTTTACAATACACGTAACAAACCCACCGCCTGAGTGTCAACATTAAGCCAGATAAACCCTAGAATGTCCAATCAGACAAAACCAAATCCTATTCAGTGTTGTGTGTAATCATGTCCCAAGTCTCCAATGTCAAGAGCAAGTCAGGTCTTTTCAAGTTGAAAGTGCAAGCCTGAGTCCAGATCACCAAACAAGAGATTATTATATTATTATTTGTCTATGCTAGACCTGAATACAATGAGGTATGAGAGAGAATAGTGCTGCTACATTGGGAACCAAAACATTATCTTGTATCCTTAAATAGCACAAGTTATCTTCACCCATGCACCGAAGGAATCATTCTGCCGGAACTCTACTTACTTCAATCCATACAAAATGTGTGCCGTTGTTGTCTTAAATGAGCTTTTACTGATCTTGTTCTGACCTGTTGTTTGTGACATTTGGACCTGTAGCCACTTAAGTTTCAGCATTTGTCAATGTTTGTTTGAAAAATTGTGGAGATAAGTCAGAGAAAATATGTAGCGCTGCAGTGTGTGGGAGTTGTTCAGTTTAATGTATGCAAAACAATGTTATACTTTGACTTACTTTGGATACAAAGTTGTTAAAGCCCTGCCTGCTCTTTACACTAGAATTTATTTTAAATACCTTTCAGATTTGTTGCAGTGTGAGTTCTTGTGTTAAACTGATAGAACTTAAAGACGCTTTGACAAATGTAAGAAAATGTTTGAGGTGAGTTTTTTTCATTAACATGTAAATGCTTCTTTCCTATATTCTCCCTGTCTCCCCATCACAATGAAGTGCAATACCTTTTTCTCCTTTTCATCTCACACTTTAGACAGTGCACAGAAATAGCCCTTGTTGACATATGGAGACTTCTGGTTTTGTCAGTGGAAGTGTCTTGTTAAAAACTAAAAACAAACAGAAAAATCGGTGTGATGTTGAGCTGATAAGACAGATGGTTCATTAGAGAATCACAAGTATCCCGCTAAGATTTCCACTCACTTCAGACCTCCGAGATTTAGGCTGCCAGTGGAGTTGGGTGTGCGTGCCACAGCCATACCAGCCCTTTGATCAGACCTGCAAAGAGCTGATTACAATCAGCAAATATCACATGTGCAGGGAAAGGTCAACAGTCTCCGCCAACGCTATACCAGCGCGGTGTTCTGAATTCTCTTACTTTACCTCTCTGCCTTTATCAACATATGTTTTTCCCTCCATCTGGACTCATACCAAATTTTAGTGTCCAAAGCAACATCTTTTTTTCTCCCTTTTGCTTAACTGCTGGATAGAGAGGTTGTCTTTGCAGAACATTTGATACATTTAAAGAACTTTTCTGTTGTTTTGGCACACGTCACTGTGAACACTAAAAGCGCAGTAATAAATGGATGTGGCGAAAATGCACAAATTAATCTAGAAACCAAAATTTGTTAACTTTTTTAATTCATATGCCGCAATATCAAAAATGAACTCATTATAACAATGTGCAATTCTATTTAATCGAAGAATATGTATGTATTGGGTTTTGTTGCTTATTTAACCCATGTGTTATGGTTTATTTCTGCTCTCCAGTGTTTGGTAAAACAAGCTCAATTTATTGCAGCCTACAGACGGAGGTGATCATGCTGAAGTTGCTATGTTGAGCCGGTGTTCACATTGTACTAACTGGCCTGTTGTCAAAAAGCCCCTCCGTCACAGGTTATCAGAGGTGCATGTAAACACATTAACCTGAGCGTTGTCAGGTCATTTCTGTTGTGTCAAATGCAGCCATTGAATTCATCACTGCGAAACACAGCTTGCAATGAGAGGTGCATGTTCACGCTCACTTTGCCCTTGAAAGGGCAGCTCGATGCTGGCAACATGTGTGACCATTTTCACATGACAGACCAGGACAAGCCGTTCATCACATGCTTTTATATAAATAGCCTGGAAATTCCCACATACTATTCGGTGTGCTTTCTCTGATTCTGGCTGAACCTGCTTGTGCTTGATCCAAACGTCCATTTTTAGAAGGTTAAACTGACTGCGGGCCATTATAATCATTGCTCTTAAAATGCTTTGTGTAGGTGGAAAGTAATTGTCCATTAAAACAATCATCTCCTTAAGCATGTGTGAAAAGATTTGTTTGAGGCGGCTTTAGTGCTGATATGTTGATGCTCTTTGGGCTTCCACTGTCAATTCTTTAATAAAAAAATCATAGAATTCTATAAAAAACAGCCGTTTACCTAAACAATAGAGAGATATTTCATAGTGAGAAGAAAAGGAGAATATTCCTGCAAGTTGTTCCTGAAATCATACTTTAGTCACGAAGCAGATTGTCTGAGCTACAGGAGGCTGACGGAGAAGAAGAGGACCGTTGCATGGAAAAAGAATTCTACAAGTTAAATAGTGTGAATAAAGATTTGAACATTTAATATCTGAAGAAGGCTGAGCATCAAAATATGTGCTTAGTCAAAATTATTTTCTTTGTTTCTTCCTTTTATGTAAGCATAAGGCTGTGAGGCAGTAGTTGTTAGTCATATGGTGTGTTTTCAGTTTACAAATATTGTAATAATAATAATCTATATTATCTATTATATCTAATAATCAGTGCTCTTCTGTGGGAAAAGAAGAGAGCAAAGAATGCGCTGAGGGCACTTATTTTTAAGAGTAAACCTTAAAGTAATTTCAGATCCCATTTTGCTGCTGATGGTGATTATTAATAGAGCGTCTCCGCGGTTCAACTTTGATTAGACTTAAAAGCGTCACTATTTTTTTCCCCACTCGGAAATCTCAAAGGCCCCCTGCTGAGTGACATGTCATTCATCTCAACTAAGCTCTTCCACTTGAGTCAAACTGGTTCAGGTATACAAATAGAACGGATATAAATAGTCTCAAATTCAAAGTTTGCCATACTCAGTTTAAAACAACACATTTAACACAAGCAGCGGATGGGGAGCCAGTGATGTTGCTTGAGAACAGGGCTGATATGTTGTGGTGGATGGGGTTCTGGAGATGATGCGGCTGTTCTGAGTTCTGAGCCAGTTGGAGTCTTTGGAGGGATTTTTGTGGAAAAACCATGGAGGAGTGAATTGCAATAATCTAATCGGGATGTGACAAGTGCATTAACCAGCATGGCAGTACTATTTGGGTTGCAAGAAGGACGGAGGCGGTTGATGTAGCGGAGATGGTAGTAGGCGGACCGGGTGATGTTGTTTATGTGAGCTATGAAGTAGAAAGTGCTGTTGAGGATCACACCCAGACTCTTAACCTGAAGGGAGGGCTGGATGGTGGAGTTCTTGATTATTAGAGGAAAATGGTTATTTGTGGGAAAACCTATTTGAAATTTCTTGGAGACAGGTGAGGAGGGATGAAGGAGGGAGTGAGTACACATTATATACAGTATAAGTCTATACAAATAATATTATGGACATGACTATAAGTACATTACAGGTGGATATTTAACATTAGATTACACAGTATAGTATGAGCAGTAACTTTGGGCATAATATACAGGTGGTAAAACATATGTACATTATGTGGATATGTACATTAAGACATATGTAATGTACATTAAGACATATTTTATTTTTTATTTTTATTTATTTAACCTTTATTTAACCAGGATAGTCCCACTGAGATTACAAATCTCTTTTGCAGGGGAGTCCTGGCCCCATGTGTGTTTGGGGGGGACTGTTGTACATGATTTGGTGGTAGGGGAAACCGGAGTACCCGGAGAAAACCTACGCAGACACAGAGAGAACACGCAAACTCAACACAGAAAGGCCCCTTCCGGCCCGGGAGTTGAACTCTGGACCTTCTTGCTGAGAGACGAGGGTTCTAATCAGTGCGTTTAAGATAAATAAGTACAGTGTAGCTCCTCTGTGGTGGAGAGGTTAGTGCACCGGGTCTGGGTGGGGGAGAATGTGGGTACAAATACCCTGTGGATGGACAGGGTTGCATCAGGAAGGGTGAGCACTGTAAAAACAAACTTGTCAAAGGATCTGGTCAAAATTGATTGCAAGACGAATGCAGCATGTTATCAGAAAATACTGGAGGAAGAAAATACTCATCCGCCCAGAAGCTGCGCATGGGACATACTTGGACGTTCCAACATGAAATCAATCCAAAGCACAAGGCAAAGTCGACCAGTCATTGGCTACAGCACAATAAAGTGAAGGTTCTGCACTGTCCATCTCAGTCTCCTGACCTCAATATCATTGTGCCACTCTGGGGAGATCTCAAATGTGCAGTTCATGAAAAACAGCCCAAGAATTTACAGAAACTGGAGGCTTTTTGCCGAGAAGAATGGGCAGCTTTACCATCTGAGAAAATAAAGAGCCTCATCCACAACTACCACAAAAGACTTCAAGCTTTGATGTTAAAGGTGGCAATACACAGTATTAAGAACTGGGGTATGTAAAGCTTTTGTCATTAATTTTAAAAAGAGTAAACACAATTGTTTGACATTAAAAGGCTTCACCCAGCCACTAACAAGAAATAATTTTTATCATTCATATATTACCTTATAAATTGCCCAAAATTCACAAATTATGCAAGGTACACCATTCCGACTGTGAAGTAAACTTCTGAGCACAACTCATAGTTAACATTGCAATGGACATACATACTGGTTCATCCAGTGTGCAGTTATATAACAGTGCAATATTATTTACAATATTACATAATATCTAAAGTGAGTGCAGGTTAGTAGAACTGTTCTGCAGTGCAAGTCACAGTAGAGATGAGGAGGAGTGGGGTATGTGTTAGTATTATATTGCACACTTTGATTACTTGCCATGGTCACATACATTTGATTTTGTTACAAACTTGTGAACCAATCAAAAAAGAGCATTACGTAATAGAACAAAGTAATGAAAAAGCCCATAAGCCCAGCATGAAACTGAAACCAAGCTAGCAATACATGCATTGATTATATTATGCTGTTCTTAGTTACAGCTCTAGTAGTAACTAATGTTAAAGTCATGTCATATTTTCTTATGTATAGTGCCTTATGTATAGCTACTACTACAATTTTAATCTTTTACATGAAGAGTCTGATGTTCCTGTTCTGACCTGGAGGGAAGCCGCTCTAAGTCCTGAGGGGCAGGTAAGGATTTGAGGAAAAGGATCTACTGGATTTGAGGAAAGGATCTACTGGAGCACTGTAACATGTGTTTTATCTGCTCTGTATAAGCACAGGGAGAGGCTTAACCCCTGACTGTGTGGATGTTGGTAGGTTGCTTCCCATGAGGCCGCACAGGCCCGCTGCCACCCTGACCTACTGACCCAGGGATGTCGGTGCTAGAAGCATATTAGCTCCCAGGCTGCACCGCACCCCTGAGAGAGTTTAGAGATGTCTTAGCGAGGGGTAAAGAAGTGAGAGCAAAGGGAGTGCCGAGAGTGAGGAGTGGAGAAAGCAATAGATGGCGTCCTGTGTTGTCTACCGGACTACTGAGAGCTTAAAGATGAAGGCTGGAAAAAGAAAGGTTTTGATGTCAGATTCTGAATCAAAAGACACTGCTAATGAAAGCCCCTGAAATACATTCAAATAAAAGAGTTTTACATGAGCAAAAATCTTATTACAGTGTTACTACTTGGTGTTTTTAATTTGTGCATTTCTGTTATGCACATTTTTCTAAAAACGGTGACAGCAATAACAATAATGTGCATCTGAGTTTTGTACATTTTCTTCATCACTGTTTATAAATACTTTGAATGAAGCATTCAATGAATGGTAAATGCCATCTATTAGGCTGTGGAAGAGTGCATTGTGTTGGGTAGACAGAAATATTTATACGATGGTGTGGAAAGATCGGAGACCTTTCATGTAGTCTTAAACCAAAGCTCTGTATTAAGATTTACAACAAAGATAACCCTTCCCCCTGTTTATGTATTGGGAGAAGGACAAAAATGGCCTTGTGGAACTATAATTGCTTGTGAACGTGCTGAGAGTTTGCTCGCTGAAGCTTTCATAAGGCATGCATAGCTGGCTGTATTCCTGCCTGCCCATGTGGAAGCCCCACTGTTCAGCTGTGTGTGAATGGATCGGCTTGTGCTTTTGGACATTTACTGGGTTTTGTGTAAGCGTGTTGGGTAGTGCTTGGGGTAGATGAGCATCAGGGATGAGGACACTAGGGAGGTTTGGGAAAGGTTGTGCGGCACAGTGGCTTGGCATGGTGGCGTATTTCATTAATGTGCTCACTGGGGCATGGCTGTGCTGCGGGGAAGATTGAGCTGGTTTGTACTGCAAACGTTGGGCTTGTTCCATTAGTGAGAAAAATAAGCAGATCTTAAAACTACAAGGGAATGAGCTTTGTCAGCAGCAACAAAGGTTTGGTTACTTTGTATACACATTTTTATTTTATTTTATTTATTTTACACTTACAGGTTTTGATTTGTTTTCATGCCCGCTTTTGCAAAGGGGAACTCACCTTTGACCTGTGCAGATCATAACGTGGTAAGTCTATACCTTATATGTCCAGTTGATAGATACTACACATCATCTTTTACAGAATTGATATTAGTTTTGCATTCAAAGTTTATATGGTTCATGCTATTTTGTGAGATTTTTCTTTTTTCCCATTCTTGCTAATATCTGAACAAGACACCCCAGAAGACTGTCTTTTACTAATATGTAGAGACAGGCCTTGCTACCTGCCAAACCTGTCCCCACAACTTAACACATATAAAATAAAGTGACAACTCCAATTTCATTTAGTTAAAAAGCATCTCTGCCTGCATACGTGTCTGGGATTTAGGGTTGTTCCTGTCAAACCAGGACAGGAAAGAGAGTGAAAAGAGAGTGGAAAATTTTAATATCTGTCAGTTTACAGTTACTCCAGTGATCAGAAACTAAAAAGCAACTCATTTGTAGTTTCTTTTGTTGAGACTGGTCATTCTGTCTATGTAACATGCTGCATTTCTCTAATTAACTTAAATTTATCACGTTGGGTCCAGAGGGGGTTTATTCTGCATTCTTTGTTACTGCCCACTGGAAATCCAAATTGAATTTTTTTTACTGTCTAATGTGATGAAAAACTAGTCTTTAAAATAGTCTGAATTGACATTTGATACTGTGTACCTTATGTTTCTTCAGGCTTTCAAATCCATAATGGTTGACAGATGAATTACCTTCATTATGGCTTGATATGACTTTATTCAGTGGCTCCTGTCTTTGTTTGAGGACATCTCTTGTGTTTGACCAGAAAGCTCTTGTGGGATGTGCTAGACAAACAAGTCCAATACATAGCAACCCACCTCACAATTTTGAAGACTTACAGGATCATCTTACCAGATTGCACAGTGCACCCGCGGGTAAGGCTGGTTTGCAAAAAATTTAATGACCATTCTATGTTCATAATATGTGGCTGTTGTCACATGTACATTTGTTTTTCCCCTGCATGTCCTTCTTTGTACTGAAATGCAATTAAGCCAACCTCAGACACTAGTTTTCTGCAGCTAAAATCTGAAACAGTCTTCCAGAGGAGGTGAGATAGGCCTCTACTCTGACAATGTTCAAGTCCAGGCTGAAAACGGTTCTGTTTAGTTGTGCATATGACAACTGAGAGTATTTTATCTTCTTTTTAGTTTGGCTTTAATTTGTTTGTTTTATTTTGTTTTAATAAATTTTATTAATAATTGTTGTATTTGTGTTTTAAACCTATTCTTTTGTAAAGCACTTTGAATTGCTGTATGTATGTATTGTGCTGTATAAATAAACTTGCCTTGGTCCTGTTGTTGAGGTTAGTTTTAGGACTTTTCTACAAAGGTCTCATTTTTATTTAGTCTTGGACTTTAAATTGAAATTGGATTTTAAATTGAAATTGGCAAAGACCACAACTGGTTATTTATCCGCATCACTGAATAAAAACTTCATAATTTTACCATATAATATTCTATAAATGCCGTTGACACCAAATGGTTTAGGAATAGTCTTTAGTGTTAGTTGTATTTTGTTTTTTAGGATGTCTTTTTAATCACACAATAGTCTTGGTTTAGTTTTAGACTGGTCTTGAAACACCACTTGTCCCACTCACATGTTTTGCCCTAAACACTTTACCGTTTAACATATTTCATGTTAGGTTCACCTTTAGCGTTGCTCAATACTGTCTGACGGCTGACCTTTAGTGGAAGAATGAGGGCTGTATGCACCCACTCGCACAGCAAGACGCACTGCCAAGTACACACAGCCCCCGAAGGTTGTAGCCCAGGGCGTTCAATAAGAGGAGGAGGCGTCTGTGTTTGCCAGTACTTGGAGTAAGTTTAAGTGTGATAAAACTGTCTGCCGCACAGATTTCAGTAGGACATTTATACCTATTTAGCAGCTAAAACTATATTAAAATAGTTGTGAAATATACTTCAGTAATAATAATAAAAGATAGGAGCGCAAAGAAATGTGTTTATTTGTGGTAGGACAAGTCTGTTTAGTCATAAAATAGAATAGTACACAATGGAACAGTATTTGTTTGAACATGCACAAAAGTCCAAATCGGGTATCACTGAAATGTAAATGAATGCATTTATTAATTCACTTTATAATGCTCATTTTTAATTGGTATATTTTCTGCAAGTTGTTAAAAAATGTTGCTTCTCTTGCCTCAAGAGGATCAACTGATCGATCTCCAGGCTCAACAACAATCATCTTTCTGTGTGCATGTCCTTCCTGTGCAACCATGGGTTCTCTTCAGGCACTCAGGCTTCCTCTCATTGTCCAAAGACTTGCATGTACCAGGGCCCAGTGCAGGGGTGGGCCCTCAATAATAAATGTAATAGTATACACCCTGACAAAATAAATAAGTGATGATAACAGTTATCTGAGTTCCAAATGGTTTAGTCCACATGTGCCTGGTTGATTTAACTAAGCTACAGACATCCTGAGTGACTGACAGCCCGAAGAGCAGGAGGTGTCTGACAGCGGCAGGCTCAGCCTCTAGTCAGAAAAAGAAAAGTGTCAAGAAAGTAAAATCTGGTCATCGAAAGAGAAAAGAAAGAAAGTAGAGGGAGAAAAAGTGTAATGTGGAAAAGCAGCTTCTGACAAATTTCTTTGAAAAGAGGTGAGCTCCACTCCAAAACTGAGCTAGCATAGTTTAAATTGTTAGCTAATATTAATAGCGAAGAGAAAAGGGGATACAGAGCTGTTACTGCAAAGACTGTCACTCTAATCTAGTCATAGGCTGTGTCCGAATCAACACTCTAAACACTATACAGTGATTAAGTCATTTTGTAGTGGTGTCCGAATGTCTAGTGATTGAAATGTAGTGCATTCAAAGTTTCCCACAATCCATTAGTAAAATCACTCGACGTGATTTGATCAAATAGACCATAATGCTTTGCAAATTGTCGGAGGAGAGCCGCGCAACCATGACATGTCTTTAACACAACAGGTTTGAATAAAATGCATTGGAGGCACAAGTTTGACTTTCTGTAGAAATGTAATCCGTCATAAATTGTTATTAGTAAACCGTTACAATGTAAAATCACTGACGTTAGCTTACCTTAAGTCATACAGAAGGACGTCTGAGAGCTTCCCTCATGAGCAATAAAAGAGTTGCAATAGTCCAGTCAGAGTTGTTGAATAAAATGCTTCTTTATATTAATATTTACTGTATATTACAAAAGTCTTGGGATATATTACAGAAGTCCATTATCAGCGGTGATTTTTTTAACATGTACGCTAGCGGCACGTGACTAACGGCGACAGAAATAGCCCTCTATAAACACTATGTCACTAGCCCCCAGCAAAAAATGTTAGAAAGTCAATCTGCATTTTATTTCATTTTTAAAGCAATTTTAAAAGTATTTTAAAGTAAACTGTGTATTTTAACTTTGTTAAGAAATGCTCAAAACTATGTGAGATTACCTACAAGCTACAGTATGTGATTTTTAATAGTAGGAAAAAATAAATGCAAACACAGCAAAAAAACATCCCCAACTCACATTTAGAGCTAAACCATGCAGTTACAGACCAATACTTCACTTTCCCCTGTACGTTTCCCCATTCATCCTCACTGCTGTCTCCAGGGAGACCATAAAAGAACTGTATGTAATATTCTTTTTTTCCTTTAATACTGAACCAATATCCACTGCCTCTACCTGTCTGTGTGGAGGGAGCGTAACAGTGATTGATTCGTGTGGAATGTCTTTACAAGAAGCAGTCAGTCAGGGGCCAGTCTATGGACATGTTCAGTGCTGACTGGACACACAATGATACACAGATACATCATAGAGAGGCTGCTCAAGTGTGTGAAGGAACTGTAAACATACAAGTGTAGGTGTACAACTTGCATTTTCTGTTATCTGCTTCTTCTACATTTTTAAACAACTACAAAGAAGAATAAAATATTTTTGAATAAACTCCAATGATGCAAACATCTAATTCAGAACAGCTGTCTTAGTATATGCCTGACTGTTTTTGCATCATGAACAAAGAACCACTGCATACAATTTCCAATAAATAAAATGTTCCCCAAACAGTTTAAGTCTAGATTTTCTGTTTAGAAACAATCTTTTTCTACTTTTTTCAGACTTATATGGTTTATTTATTTACTTCGACAGTTCAGGTAAATGCACCTAATCCACATTTTTCTTTTCGCCAAATGTCAGAATGTCACTTCAAATTTGCTTTATATTATATGGAAATAACTAGCTTGCTCTTTCAGGCGTGTTGCTGTTCATACAGGTGTGTGTGGCTTGGAAATGATCCCCTCATTCATCACTGCCTGAGCAGCCGAGGCTAAAGACCATCCATCTTCCCCCCGTTCACAGTCAAGGCTGACACTCAAGGTGTTTGTATGACTTAATGTTCCCCTCTGCAGGATTCTGAAGGAGCATGCTCTTACCCTGTGTCTGTTTGTAAGAGAGGGCAGCCAGCAGAAATGTTACTCCCTTTGAGTAAATAAAAGCTGCAGTTACTATTAGTCATCAGTTGTATTCCCATGTGGTGGTGGAATTTATAAATGTTATAAAAGGAAAAAATGGTGTATTTGAATTTAAATTCGGCACTGATGCTATGGGTGTGACAATGCCAGTTGCTGCAGGGCCATTCAAAATGGACAATTTAGATTGACCAGTTTATAGATACGTGCATTTCTTTGGACGGTGAGAAGAGAAACCATGGTAGACTCCACTCTGGGAAACCATCGCTGGTTAACATGGTTATCAATCCTGACAAAAATTTTGTTGGCTGTGTTTTATTCGACTTAGAAAATGGATGAAAGCAAAAATTTATTCTATGTTTTAAGGGCCATTAAGACACTGACTGACACTTATACACTGACTGACACTATATTTTTTGTTTTGTTTTCCTAAACAAAATTTCAGAATTCAATCTTTTACTTCAAAATGGAAATAATACACCAATAGTAGTACAAGAAAGAAACTCTATACTTGTACAACTGTTTTGATTCCTTCTAATACCTGGGTTTGACATCTGGCTCTTGTCTGTTACCTTTATGTCATCTCCACATTCTCTACCCTTTGTTTTACTGTCCAGTCCGTCAAATAAAACTCACTGTGCAGAAACTTTAGAAAGAAACTTTATGCTCTCATCCTTTTGAGTCTGTTTTGCTGTTTATGTGCTCTCACATTGTTTAGCTTTTTGTTAGTAACACAAACGATAAACGCAACCTGACATTGTAAATTCAGAAAATGAGCAGTTCTTAAAGGCCACCTCTGGGTTCATTACTGTTATTCCAACACAAGGTGACTAAGGCTGTTAAATGATGGCAGTGATGCAACTTTCTATGAATTATAGCTCAGATGCACGTCAAGGAAGCAGAAGATTTGGCTGTGATGCTATTATTTAGAAAGCTTTAACATAATAAAGGTTCTGCTGTTAACCTATACAAGAAAGTACTATTATTGTGTGATACTGTGACAGCCTCTGACTGATAAGACACAGACGCAGACAGAACCGCCCACAGAAAGTGCTCTAAGCTCGACAACAGGACATGTTTGAAAAGCACTGTGCAGAAACAGAATAAAAAGCAACCCAGGATAAGCACTTTAAGTCAATGCTGAGAGAACTCCTTACATCGACTTTATGGAAAATCTAATTACGTAGTCAGCTCTCCACCTTTCTGTCTCTGTTAAAATATCAAAGAAATACATTCTGGTAAGCATCCACTTCCAACCAGTAAGTAAGTAAGTATTATTTATATAGCACCTTTCACAGATATAGATCACAAAGTGCTTTACAACGTGCTTACCACTCACCCCATTCACACACATTCACACCTGGGGCAGACAGAGATGGCAGCTGCCACACAAACAGCGCTCAACCTCCTCCGACCACCACCAAACACACCTCTACAGTCACACACATTCATACACCAGTGCTACAGACACTGGAGGCAAGGTGGGTTAAGTGTCTTGCCCAAGGACACAACGACAGTATGAACTGTGGGGCGAGCGGGAATCGAACCTACTACCTTCCGGTTGAAAGACGGCCACTCTACCACTGAGCTACTGCCGCCCCAGTTTAGTAATAAAGCTGTCACTCAAGAAAGCTATTGGACAATGGACATGGATATTTTCTTTGACAATGTCTATTCATTGGAAAACTACCAGGTATGCTTCAGATCTTGCATTTCTCTACCTGAATACACCAGCTTGACTCAGACCTATATATATCAGGACAAGGCAAAAGGACTCACAGAGCAGATCCCACAAATGACAGAGGTTACAATATCTTTATTTCCAAGGCAAAGGTACAAAATCCAAAATCCAAGAGACGTTATCCAAAAAAACAAGGCGAAGGTCAAAACCACTAGAAACGATCAAACAACACACTAGGAACCGCTGGAAAGCTAACACTGGGGTAAAGACAATCCGGCACAGGACAGGGGACAACACACAGACTATAAAGGGAACACAATGAGACACAGGTGGAACACATTAGGGGCGGAGCAGGTAATCACAGTGGAGGGAAAGACACAAGGGCAGGAAGACAATCTGGAACACAGACAGGGTTAGTGATTTCACAATAAGACACAGGAAATGATACATAACATAGATTACATAACAACAGACAGACAGACAAACACAAGTGTGGGACATGACAATATACACGTGCCCTCCTGATTCTACATTAGATAGGTTCTCACTTTCTTGCAAAACTATCAGATTTTTATGGATAATCCTTTCCTTTGACTACCTTTAACTAACTAATGAGAGATGAATACATCCAGATACATTTGACTAAGGCCATCTTCAAATTCGAAAAAAAGTCCAAAACAGCATTGTGCAAGGCCAGTTCTCTCTCAATCTAAATAGCTGGACTCATATGAACCAGTATTCAGGCGTTTTCCAGATCAATGATAAGGAGCTTTTAAACTTTAAAATGGCACTACGTCATTTTTAAAGTCTAAAAATATACATTCTTGTATGGAGTTACCGGTTCTTATACTCACAATTGGTAGAATCATGCTTATTTCATTGACAAAGTACCTTCAGCTGCGGAAAACTCCAATATATTATGATTTATAATTCCATGCTACCAGGATGTGCAGACCTCTACTGAGTGACTCAACAGAAGCTGAGAAATAGGCCGATACACTGGACCCTAGCAGACTTGTATTTGTACAAAATGCACTAAAATCACCCTACCGTTTCAGAAGACACCGTTTTTTCTTCTAAACTTGCCGGTAAGTTAAGTCACTTAATGCTATTGAAACTGTATCACAGAACCTAAGGGGTGGGAACAGACTAAAACACCTTTTACAGTGAAAGACATTTAGGATCCACACCCACACTCAAGTCCACTAGCCGCTCTGACCTCAATGAAGAAGTGGATTTTTCACCTTTTTTATAGGAGCTCCTCCAGTCAGTGCCCTTTGATAAAAATTGTCCACTGGTAGATGTCTTTTGAATGTGCCGTGACTTTCCCCTACCCTAGGGCTGTGATATGTGATGTGTCCCATACTGTTTACAAGCTACGTTTTTTATTTAGTTTTTATTTATTTTGGTTTACGGTCATTATAATGTAGACACTTTTTTATTTATTTTTTGCTTTTTGGATGTGTCCATTTTATGTGGTCATATGCCCTTTTTTGATGTGGTTACAGCAGTTTGATTTTAATTTAAGATTTCCTTTTCCATTTTGTTTTTTGTCACAATGATTGGGGTCATGACAACTTATAAAGTGCTCACACACCTGTCCTGTTCACTGCCCTGATGAAGACACATTGAGTCGAAATACAGTGGTGTTGAAATAAAAACAAAAACAAATCAGAGTGCCAGACATCCTTTTCTTTATTTACATTTACTGTTGTGGCCCGTCCTGTCCTTGAAGAGCACTGGCTTCTCATCAACACAAACAGTAGGCAGAGGGACCCGAGCCATCTAGCGACTAAAAGTTACACAGTGCCACTTTAAAAAAAACAAGAAAAGGAGCCATGAAAAATAGGGGTGGAACAAGGAAGAGAACATATTCTTATCAGTGCTAAGCAGTCCAAAACCTTGATATGAACTTGCACCTACGAGCTAAGGACAAAATATAACAGGAATCACTTTGAGTCAACACTAAATGCGTGGAAGCGACAGTAGTAGTGCAGTTCCAGGTGCATATCCACATGGCTGGTCCCGTCACTTCCCTGTCTGACCCTTCTGACCCTCCCTCAGTCAGAAATGGAGGAGAATCTAAAAAAGTAATCACTTACTCTATGCATGTTTGAATTCACTTCTGTATACATTTTCTTACTGGACTTCTCTCATGCACATTTTGCAAAACACTGTAGATTTTGCACACCTTTCTGTCCGTTTGTGTGTGGTTGTTTATCAGCAGTCTGTCATTGGGCTCAGTGCACAGGAGACACCCAATCTGTAACAGGTGGATACACTCCACCACACTCAAACCGGCAGAATGTAAAACAGCTCGGCTCACAGACAACAGTCCACAGTCTCCATCCAAGAGCAATATCTAACATTCTTTAATCACAAGTAACTATGTTTATGATTTGAAAAAAAAAAATACTCCTCTTTCACACTTTGTAACCTTTTTTTATTTTTTATTATTGTTGTTGGCTGGGGAAACCGGAGTACAAAAATAGATTGACAAATCTGTCAGTGCCAAAAAGTCATCTCTGACTTGTCAACATTCAAATTTGTCTCATTATTGTTAGCATACAGAAAAGTATCCAATTGATTGAGAGTTAACCCTACACTGCTAGAAAACTACAGACCGGTTTCCCTCCTTCCCTTCATTGCCAAAGCTCTGGAGCGAGTTGTGTTTACTCAGCTCTCATCCTTTCTCACACGGAACAACCTCCTGGACCAGAACCAGTCTGGGTTCAAGAGCGGACATTCCACCGAAACTGCACTGCTCTCAGTCATCGAAGCTCTGAGACTGGCAAAGGCAACATCCAAGTCATCTGTACTTATCTTACTGGATCTGTCTGATGCTTTTGACACTGTTAATCATCACATCCTCCTGTCTTCTCTCAGGGCGATGGGTGTCTCTGGAATGGCGTTCCTCTCGCAATGGTTCAAGTCTTACCTCTCGGTCATTCAGAGTATCCTGGAGAAACGAGGTCTCTGAGTCCCAACATCTCAATACAGGGGTGCCACAGGGCTCAGTGCTTGGACCGCTACTCTTTTCCATATACATGACATCCCTTGGCTCTGTCATCCAGAAGCATGGCTTTTCCTATCACTGCTATGCAGATGACACTCAACTCCACCTGTCATTTCAACCTGACGATCCGACGGTCTCTGCTCGCGTCTCGGCATGTCTGAGTGACATCTCACTTTGGATGAAGCACCATCACCTGCAGCTGAACCTTGCAAAAACAGAACTGCTTGTGTTTCCGGCCAATCCAAAGACCCACCACAACCTCTCCAGTCAACTAGGCCCATTAACCATTACACCGTCCAGCACTGCCAGAAATCTGGGAGTGGTAATTGATGATCAGCTAAACTTCACAAGTCATGTTGCCAGCACCACCCGGTCCTGTAGATTCATCCTCTACAACATTAGGATAATTAGACCTTTCCTATCAGAGCACTCTACGCAAATTCTAGTCCAGGCTCTTGTCTTGTCCAAACTGGATTATTGCAATGCTCTTCTGGCTGGACTCCCTGCCAGCAAAACCAAACCTCTGCAGCTGATCCAGAATGCAGCGGCAAGAGTGGTCTTTAATGAACCGAAGAGAGCGCACGTAACTCCTCTCTTCATTAGGTTACACTGGCTCCCGGTTGACGCCCGCATCAAGTTCAAGCTATGCTCTTGACCTACAAGACCACCACTGGTTCTGCACCCTCCTATCTTCACTCACTAATACAGACCTACGTTCCTACCAGATCCCTGCGCTCTGCAAATGAACAACGTCTGGTGGTACCGTCCCAAAAAGGTAAAAAATCACTCTCACGCCTGAAAACACATCTCTTCTGTCAACACTGAGTTCTACTTCCTTTCTATCGATTCCTTCTCTTCCAAAAAAAAAAAAAAATTATCTTATCCTTAGCTTTGCTGGGTTTAAACTGACTAGTTTTTAGTGCACTTATACTTTTTGTACCTTGTGTTGTTAAAATTGCTTCCATTGTTTTCCTCACTTGTAAGTCGCTTTGGATAAAAGCGTCTGCTAAATGACTAAATGTAATGTAAATGTAGTTATTCATATACAATGTCGACACATGACACAAAAGGTGTGTTTGACACTACAGCTATTAATAATATACCAGTCATAAGTTTAAGTTAACTTTTTACACACAATCCTTCCATTTGTGCTTTACACACCCAATAGAAGTGATGTTATCATATAGCAATCTAATCAAATGGCTCACTGCACCAATTGTTTGTCATAGTGAACGAAATGCATGTTTGAGTGGTTTTGTGTCAAAGAGCATTCACACACACACAAGCTGCCAAGCTCTGCCTAGTTAGGGTAATGACACATTGGAGGGCCATCAACTGTCCAGGAAGATAAACAGTGGTGACTAAGGGGCCCATTACTTGCAGTCATGCCTGAAGGAACACATTTTAGATGCTCTATTATTACCAACCATATTAAGCTACAGTAAAACCCAAGAACAGTGGAGCAATAGGCCATTTCTGCCTCCAAGGAATACTATAATGTTTCAAGCTGTTAAATGTGCTTGATTTTCTTATATTTATTCACAGTTATCAGATTGCTGGGTAAAACAAAAACAACAAGGCAACAGATGTAATTTCTTTTATTGGAGTCAAAGGAGAAAGATAGTGTTAGGATGCAGTTGGGTTAGAAATAAACAGTTATCAGTCATGACTCATTTTTATTGGTTTAAGTCACAACTGGATTATCTGTCTCTGATTGTTCACAATGTTTATAAGTATTGTGATCAATGAAAGCATACACAATGGGAGAGCTGCAAGGCTTAATTTTAGGGCCCTTGTTATTTAGCCTTTACATCATTGGGCAATAGAGATGTGTTGCTTGCATAAACTCCGGGTGCATGCTTGTAACATTTTAAGCTAAGATTATTTTTAGGTAAAAAAAAATAAAAATTAACATGCTAACTCTTGAGTCTGTCTCCATTTATTAAATCATTTATGAAGCTTTAGATATGTCATCCTGGGATTCTTTGTAAGTGTTATAGTTTATTCTTCAGTTACTCACTGTGTATGTTGTTAGGAGTCATAATGTACTGTAAGTAGCTACAAGGATACAACACTTGATCTGTGGCGTCGGATTATCCTACAGGGAAAGATGCTTTTTCAGTGCTGGCTACATCTGTTAACACAGAGAAACAGTAAAAAGAAAAACAAATACATTACTATAAAAATGGTAAATGGTGTGCATTTATATACGCATTTATATATTTCAGGCACCCAAAGCGCTTTACATGATGCTTCCATTCACACACATTCACACCTGGGGTCAGACAGAGAGGGGGCTGCCTTCTCCGACCACCCCCAAAATCATCTTTACAATACCACTTTTCACACCAGTGCTACAGACACTGGAGGCAAGGTGGGTTAACTGTCTTGCCCAAGGACACGACAGTATAAACCGGGGAGAGTGGGAATCAAACCGCCAAACCGCCAAACATTCGGGTAATAGGACAACCGCTCTACCACCTGAGCCCTTTTAATTAATTAAAATAAATTCTTAAACTGAAAAACAAATTCATAAACCAATAAACAAACAGTTAATTTTTAAGTTTCACCTGTTTGTATTAATTTTAAATTAATAATAACATGTCTCTGTACTCAAGTCTAATTATTGCATTTCTACAGTTAAAATGTAAAATAACGAGACAGTACATTTAGACTTTCCTGTTTGGTTCAAATCAAACTTAATATTGTGGTGTGCTCTGTTGTCTGCTAACCTCTTAATCAGCTGACATTGGACCGCTGATTACTTTGATTAGCAGCAGCTGCGGGCGCGCTTGGTGGACTAAGGCTGTGTCCGAATCAACACACTAAACACTATATAGTGAATACCGCATTTATTAGTGGTTTCCGAATGTCTAGGGACTGAAATGTAGTGCACTCAAAGTTTCCCACAATGCATCAGTAAAAGTAGTGAGCAGCGATGGTCACTAGTTGGTCAAAATAGACCATGATGCTTTTCAAATTGTTGGAGGAGAGCCGTGCAACCATGACATGTCATTAAACTGAACACAACAGGTTTGAATGAAACAAGTCAGAAGCACAAGTTTGACTTTCTGTGGAAACGTAATCCATTGTAAATTGTTATCAATAAAACATTACGATATAAAATCACTGATGTTAGCTTAAACCCACAGAGCAAAAGTGATCTGGCCCGGGTTCTGGCCCACATAATGCACTTACATACCTCAAAGAATCTAGTCAGTTTCATTATTTGAACAAGAGTTGTTGAATAAAACACATAAGCTTATTTATATTAATACTTATATCGCTTAAGTATTATAATTTTTATGTTTGTAATTTGATTTTTAATTATCAGCTGAGTTTTTTAACATGTACACCACAGTCACGTGATTAATGGCGACAGAAAAAACAGCCGTGTAGTGTCTGAAACCGTTTATTTATAACTATTAAATAACTTTAACACTAGTGGTTGAGGGTTTAGAGACTAGGGAGTGCATTCGGAGGACACTTGTACACTTTATGGACCTTGTGCTGACCGAGTCTTGCTGTCCCTGGTTTCCCGACACAACACATCAATCCCATTGAGACTGATCCCTTTTTTATGTGTGTTTGTCTCAACCCATGATTCTTTTCTATTTTTGAGTCATTACTTTCAGATCACATTTGCCTTTCCTTTGGGTTTCATGAATTTTGCGTTGGTATTGTTTTGAGTAGCTATATTATTCAAAAAATATACATTTTGACTTAAACATAGGAGCCTCTTTGTCTCACTTGATTTTTTTTAAAGCTAGACAAGGTAAACATTAAGTTCCCATTTATTGATTTGTTCACTGTGCCAGCATTTCAAGGTGTGAATGTGTCAGTGGACTGGGGTTCTTTACTAAAAGGTCGTCTGGGGGAGTTGTTATTTAACGCTATCTAACATTAACTTATAAAATATATATATTTTTCAATAGTAATGTTTATGTTTTTAGTGTTTATGTATTTGTTGTTTTTTTTTAACTGAAAGTTTAAAAATCAAGGCAGCATGATTCCCATGGCAACAAGGTTCCATTCTAGAACCTTACATGTAAAGCTCAGAATAGTGTCATCACAAAACACATCTTGAGCAAGACACGTGCATTTAGCAGAGCTCTCTCTGGCTACGACAAATTATTAACTAACAACAGCAACAAACACAAGGCGGACATTTATTCTTCAGCACTTTGATTTTAGAAGCATCATCTGAAAAGTAAGTGACCTGCAGGGCCGTAATGTTAACAGTAAACTCAGCACTGACTTGGTAAACTGACAAAATTGAACTTAAAAACATAATGTGGGCATAATTTAGACATTACTGTTACCTGTTTTAATCATACGCAAGAGACAATTTTGTTTTAAGTAATCATTAAATTGCAATAGACACAATCAGACTGGTGTCTCTTTTTGTTTTTATTTGATTTAGCCTTCTTTGTTTTAGAAAATGCAATTTAATCAACAAACATAGACTATAAAGTTTGGAAAAAGAGCCTTTGCTATTAGCCTAATCATTTGCGCTTGACCTTGACTTTTTAAAGGGTCAGCAGAAGCCTATTTTAGTATGTAGTATTCCAGTAAAGCATACTTTTGGGCAGACATGCACAATACAAAAGACAACTATGACTGTGTAGAACAGGGTTTTACTCACTTTTTCTTCTGGTTTGACTTCAGTGCCACGCAGAAGCCTTCGCCTGATTGAAGCAGGTTATTATAAAGAAGACGGGACTCCTGTTATTTCATATCGGGGAGACTTCTTCAAGTAAGTAAATGTATGTTTGCACTATGTGTGTGCATCTGCCATTTGTTTTATTTAACACCTGTCTTTCTCTTACCCTAGTGGGTTTAAAAAACACAAACAGTCCTCAGACAATAACAGGGTTAGAGCACAGGAGCGTGTGGAAGTGAAGAAGCTCCAAAAAATTCAAGCTCAACCAAAAACATCCTGCTGCCCTGTAATGTTTGTGCTTTCTCTCATGGTCACGGTGTTACTGACCTCCTGGAGTAAGTATCACTAACTCTTCAGTTTAAGTTAAAGCCTGTGATTTTCACTGCACTCCTTATACCACTGGCTCTAACATTACAGTCTATTTATATTTTCACTTGTTCCTGACCAGTTTCTGTTTTTGGTAGGTTTCACAAACCATGCAGTTAATAATATGCAGCAGGACATGACGCTGTCTCTCAACACTTTCCTTTTACCGATTAGAGCAGACGCAATGCCCAACTTTGCCAATCCCTTAAATGGTGTGTGCTTTAATTTTGATATTTCAAAATTTTGATATTTCATCTAGCCCCTCATTAACCCACAAAGATGGAAGAGACTATGTTTTAAAATGTTGGTTGGATGTTCCCATAGGTGCCACAGTTGTAAAGAGTCAGTCCTCAGACACCTATGTTCGCTAGCCCCTCATTAACCCACAAAGATGGAAGAGACTATGTTTTAAAATGTTGGTTGGATGTTCCCATAGGTGCCACAGTTGTAAAGAGTCAGTCCTCAGACACCTATGTTCGACCTGGGACTGATCTCAGAACAAGGATATCCTCCTGGTGGTCCCCAAAACAAATGAACGTACTCGAGGTATCAATCAGTTACATGCTTTACTATAGTTATTAATCTAGAGTTACTGGATCAAATTTGAAAACTTAATCAAAAATAAATTAGTAACCCATAACTTTCTTTCCCTTTCCCCAGCATCATTCGCCTTTGGTTCTGGGACAGTGCTGGCCCTTTAAAGGAGACCATGGTCAGCTCCAGGTTTGTCTTGCGGATACCATCAAAGTCACTCATGTGACGCTCGGCCATTATACAAAAATGCAAACGCCTGGATTTATCAGCAGTGCACCAAAACAGTTTTCTGTTTATGTAAGTGATGTTTGCCAGTTATGAACGTTTCCCACACAGATAGTCGCCTACAGTGAACAACAACTGACTGCTTTCTGATCTTTCAGGGTTTACAAACTGTGGATGGTGAAGCCACGCTTTTGGGGAGATTTGAGTACGATCAGGACGGTCCCTCATTTCAGACATTCACCATGCCTGTAAGTTAATATTCTACAATACAAACTTATTTTTAGTTTACAAACTTGTTTTTAGTTACCATAACAACCAGAACTTACCTCTTTTCAGGACAACAACAATGTGTTTAGACACGTCCGGGTGGAGATCAACGACAACTGGGGAAACGACGAGTACACCTGCCTGTACAGTTTCAGAGTCCACGGCAAACTCCCCACACTTTCCACTTAGCATTTCACCAAATCATCCTCACCATACAGTGTTTTTTAGGCTTTTTCCCCTTCCAAATTATTGATCCAAAAACAACCATCTAGTTAAAGTGTAAGGCTGTCCTGAAAAATGTGTGACATTACCAAATGGAGACTGGCGAAGGGTCTCACTAGGGCCTCACCTTTACAGGCGGGCTTCAGCAGTAAGTTAATGACTTTGTGTACCCCATCTTTGGCTCGAGTTCTTCACTAGTTGAAGCTTCGTGGCGGAGTGCTGAAGGGAAATGTAGAGTTTCCTTTTTGCCACTCTGTCGCACATCTTTGACGAGTGAAGGATCCAAGCAGAAGTTGTAGTGTGTAGAGTCTGACATTTCCACTGGTGAAGCCCGTGACTGCTGTGGAGGCCGGGTCCTTGTGAGGTCCCCCTCTGACTCCAACATGTACAATAGATTTTTGAGTGCAGCCTGCTGAAAACAGATTAAACAGATAAAACTTTGACATTAAGTAATCTTAAAAGGAATTTTATCTAATCTGGTCTGATTTGATTTAAAAAGTGGAACAATTTTTTAGACACTGTATGGTGACCATTATTCAATGTTATAAAATGCTTACACAACATATCACAGAATCCTATGTTTGTATTTGTATGAAATGTATTGGTCAGAATTTCTCAGGTAAGTATTTGCTGAGCCCTTTTAGGAATCCTATTTGAGATACATAGAGCTAGATTATGTCCTTTTTTCCACTGGATGAGAATATGAGTTTCTGCACTTTCCATTGACATTCTGTTGTTTCTGAGTTGTTTCTGCATGTGAGCGGCCCGGAGCTGGATCTTCACAGGCCTCTTTGACATGTCCACTCCCCAGTACACTGTCACCAAACGACATCTTCAAAACTGACACGCAGGACAGATGATAAACCAAACAACAAGGACTATCCTCTGCATTGGGCTTTTGAACAACAGAGAGCAGCCAGTGGACGTCTGAGATCCATGAGCTGCAGGACAGAATGCCACTCAATCAGTCTGTGGAAGATGAAGTCTCAATCAACTCATTTGAAAAGATCTAAAAAGTGAATTTTCCTTTGGATTAATAAAGTTTTTCAGAATTTAGCAATAGTTTGGATTATTGGACATACTACAGGAGTAATTATACATAAAAGGGGAAAAAAGCAGTCATTGCATTTACTATTATAACCCGTGTTTTAAACTGGTCAGACACAGCGAACTGAGCATGCTCCAGAGTTGGACTGGCAAAGACACATATTTTGAGTCAAGCTGCCACTGGCTCCTGTTTGTCAGTTGCAGAGGTGGGTAGAGTAGCCTAAAGTTGTACTCAAGTAAGAGAAGTGTTATTCCAAAATAATTTTACTCAAGTAGAAGTAAAAAGTAGTCATCTAAAAAATGACTCAAGTAAGAGTAAAAAAGGATTTGGTAAAAAAGTCTACTACATTACATTACATTTACATTTAGTCATTTAGCAGACGCTTTTTTTCAAAGGGACTTAAAAGTGAGGAAAACAATGGAAGCAATTTTCACAACACAAGGTAGCAAAAAGTGCACCAAAAATGAGTCTGTTAAAACCCAGCACAGTGTACAAACCTAATTGTATAATAAGTACTGATCGTAATGTCTGATTTATTTTTATTTTTATAATTTAATCAGGCAAAAATAGAAAATAGTGTGCATATTCTAGTATTTCCAACTAATAAAATAAAAAGTTAGTAAAAATACATAAATTCTAAAAAAAAAAGGAACAAGAAACCCAAATTGCCAAATCTCACGTTTTCACAACATAAAGGTTTTGAAACCAATCCCTACAGAAAGTCTCTGGGTTTGAACAGTCCTGCTGTTGTTTCTCTGTGTGCGAGTCAAGCATGCTTTGTTCATGAGGGCTGTTCGTCCTCTTCAGTTTCAACACTGGAGACAGTAACCTCTGACATTTTTAATCCTGCTGCATGTGAAGAGTTTGTGCATCTATGCCTCCACAGTTTGTGTTGGTCATGTGACTGCAGGGCTAAGTCTGATTGGTGAAACACAGTTTTGTGGTAAATTTACTGGCAGCATCTCTTTGGCCAAAATAAAGCACAGAATGTGAAAAATAAATGGTAAAACAAAAGTAACTGGTCAAATGTAGCCAAATGTAAAACTACAACTTAAACAGTTGCTCTTTGGTCCAGCAAAAACAGGTGGTCTCGGTCTGTAACTTACTGAACCAAGGTCCTTTTCGTCTGTACTCTGAAAGCGTGTTTGCCGATAGTTCAAACTTTCGGACCAAGAAGGTTACATTCAAATCATTTTAGAAGTGCTCCTGAAATTGCAATTGAATTGCATACAGCAGTCACACAGAGATATACAGTCACTCCAGCTACAGTAATGCATCACATGGGTTTCAGAGGAGTTTCCAGCAAAAAATTATTGAATCCTGTAATGAATGTGTGATTGTCAGTAAAGCCTCGCTGGTGGAGTGTGCATGCTCAGGTATAGGTATTTGATGCTCTTGTCAGTATTGTGTAGAAGCTTGGTTTTATTGATGTTACAACAGATGCCGGCTCAGCAGTTCTGTTGGCTCTAAACACTGGCAGGACGGCTTTAATTTGGCCAAGCTCAGTCACTGTGTCGGCACAGTGACTGAGCTTTTATTTTTCTCTTGACTTCTGAGTTTCGACATCTATCCTTATGTACACCTGTGTTCAAAGTTACCCTCTGTCAATTTTGAAGAGCAGAGTAAAGAAATAGAACACAGCAACAGCAATTACCGTTGTGTTATAAATGGCATCAGTCGAGGCATAGCGGCTGCCGTTTCCTGTAAACATCAGAAAATGGCGTTGGCTGATTGTGTAAAGTGAGGTGACTGAAATCTTAGATTAAAAGACTTACACTGAGTGTTTATTTACTTTGCCTGATTCACATTTGCTCTGGCCTGCTCAGGGTCCAGTTCTGTGCTGTCTGAAGCACTTAAGAAGATTGAGAAGTGAAAAACAAACATGAAAAGCAGGCTGCAAGCTTTAATTATCAAGTTCATTAGAGGAACTCATGTGAGGGATGCTGTTATGAAAGATGACACCAGAACTTAGTGCTCACACCTTGATCATCCCGGAGCTCGGGACATGAGTGTGTCTGTTAGGGGAAAGTGGGCCGCTTTAGATATCTTTTCAAGGTAACAAAGGTCGCAAGGAATCACTTCATCAATTTCAACTTTGGCTCCACTCCCAGAATATTTCAGCGGTGTGGATCGGGTTTTATGGACCAAATGTTTTCCTCTTTTACCATCAACCAAATAGGGCATCTAAGCTATTCAATTTTCTTTCCTTTTTATGGGGGGGGGGGATTAATTCAGGGGTTGTATTATGGCTATATTAAGAGGAATTGTACAAGCTTGATTATCACTCCATACATTGCTCACTTCATTATTTATCCACTATTTCCTTTCAAGAACTTGTAAATCTCTTCTGCTGTAACATAATGCGTAAAGAAGTGAGATTTTCAAAAAAGTAAACAATTATCTTATTACAATAAAACAAAGGCTAATTAAACTATAAATCTGCAGGCCAGTGAAGATAACTCTGCAGCTGATTGAAATTTAGTCTGTGAAATGTGATAACGGCAAGTCAACAAAGGTTGTTTTTTTTTTTTCGAGATAATGAAGAATTATTATATTGAATGACCATTTGATGTAAGCAGTTTACTTGAAATGACAACAAGCAACCATTACATGAGCAGTAACAAGTAATAAGACAGAAGAATGGTCTGGTTTCTATGGTGCCTGTCAGTGGGTGAAAGAAAAATAGGTTAGTGTAAAATTTTGATTTGTCCATTGTTTTTTTCAGAACTGCACTGCCTGGCCCCTTCTAAACAAATAGATAGGC